>CM044443.1:70299929-70332648 GCA_024363595.1 Xenopus borealis | reverse complement strand
GCTGTTATTAGTCTATGGAAGACGCCCAGGGATCAATTTGATTCAAATTCCATTCAAATTCTATTCGAATTTGCAGATCATTCCTATTTACCTGAGTTTCAAAAATATTTTTTTTTTAACAAATTGCAATGGTCAAACTTCATGGAAGTTTTAAATAACTCCCATGAACCCGAAATTCAACCCTTGATAAATCTGCCCCTAAATAAATAAATTTTATCTTAGTTGGAATGACATACAAAGTTCTGCTTTATTATTACAGAGGAAAAAGGAAATCATTAAAAAAAAAAACGTTTTATTAAGATGGAGTCTATGAAAGATGACCTTCCCGTAATTTGGCACTTCTTGAATAACGGGTTTCCGTAAAATGCATCCTATACCTGTACAGGTATGGAATACTATTTTGGATTATTTGGATGAAAAGGAATCTATGAGAGATGACCTTTCCGTAATTCATAGCTTTCTCAATAACGGGTATCTAAATAATGGATCCCATACCTGTATAAAGATGATCAGCAAATGATTAAACACAGTAAATCCCACTTATCTCTAATAACTCTTGGGCAACTAATGCGTTATTATGGCAATACTACTCTATAATGACTATGTTTCATGCCTCTGCATAAGCGTGTACAGTGACTCTCTAATATTTGTACCAGAAACAATGGGTCTGAAATAAATCTCTCTCTTTAAGTTCCAATATCTGAGTTAAGGAAACTGTAATAAATACAGCTATAATTATACCAGCTTTCAGGTGATTCTTTCCAGCCATAAACAAAGTAGCTCAAATAGCACAGTAGAATCCTGTTTCTTTTCTTTTCCCTGGTTACATGCTACAGCACCAGCTAATAAAAGAAGTAAACAATTAGTGTGAAATGAATTTTAATGAGGTTCTTTACTTGTGTGCTGATAACAAGGCCCTGTGTCAAACTACTCCAATCCCAAGGAAAAAATGAATACCAGAACTCTGTTTCTTTTTGCCTGCTAATCCCACCAGCACTCCAGAAATATAATGAAATAAAAACAACACAGGATGAAGGGATGTGGTAGCAAGAGAAAAAATAATTCTGTGTTTGAATAATTAAAATCCCAAGACAAAACTATTTATTCCTTTGTTAGTCTGTCACACTTTGTAGCATGCTGTATTTTCCAACATGACACATTGCAGTGGGGACAGTAGAACTGTTTTAAAGGCTCAGGTTAGCTTTTTTTTTTGGATTGATATGATGCAAATACATTGAAGTTTAAGTTTTAGCTTCTACATGTACTGGGATTCTCTCAAGCAATTTACAATGAAACATGAGCATGTGTGTAGTTATCAGGTAACTCTTTTGAAAGACAGTTGTCAATAAGGTACAGTAATCTTCTCATAGATTTATTGGGAGTCAGTTCCCAGGCTATGTTCAGCAAATGTCAAGAAACCATCAGTGCTAAAGCCCCAGAGTTAATGAAGTACTTTATCAGAGTATAAACCTAGTTCATAGTTTCAATCATCAGAGCTGCCTAATCAGTACTGGCATTCACTGAACCTTTTCATTTAATGCCATGATTATGAGCAAGAAATAAATTGAAGGAAATGAATCTGGGTGTCCTCTACATTAAGGTAATGTGTCAAACAACATAGAACTATCAATTAACTTCATGTCATTGGAAAATAATGGTCCATATCTAGCTTTATCTAGACACTAGCTGATCTTTACTTTGCAGTGTGAAGTAGCTAAAGGTCTTCATAACATCTGAGATAGACCATTATTTAACAAATGGTATGGAACTAATTGAGATCTCTGACAGTAACATTTAAAACAAGCTATGATTTGTTTATCTGACTGTGGGTGGTGTTGTCTAGCTTACAATTCATTCAGAGGTAGTTATGTAGCATCCCCTTGCAGGATATGACTGCTTCTGAACTATAACCCTCTATGAGGCAACTTATTCTACTGAGGATGCTTTTAGAAGCACTTGCATAATTACAGTATGTTGCATGACCTACCAAACTTTTTAAGACTTGACTGTTAGTCTTTTATATGTCTTGCTAGTAAAAGGGATTATATGAAATATATGACCTCTACCATCACCATGTTTCTTCAGTATAGTTGAGTGAAGAGAATCCAGCTCCTTTGCTTGATAATTTTATTGTACATCTTGATTAGAATGTGGTTTGCCACTTTGATCAGTTGAACAGGTTGCGTTAGTACTAAGGAATTTTTTTAATACATAATATATTTTAGCAACCCCCAATTTTGTGACCAGTACATTTCAAAATGAATCAAGGGAACTCAAATTAACTTTTTCCAGAAAAGAATATTAGCAATTATGTTTTGGTTTTCACATGAAATTTTACTGTGGCTGAAATTTGGACAACAAAATTATCTTTGAGTTAGTTCACAGAATTGAAGTGTTGTTGAAAAAATATTCATATTATATATATATATATATATATATATATATAAATATAAATGAAAAATCGCTGCAGTCACAAGTATATAGAATATCATGTAAATAGTCATATAGAATATCATGTAAAGCAAGGCACTCACAGGACTTAAAATATGGTGAAAAAAAAGGAAAAGTTTATTTGTTATTCCAACGTTTCGGTCTGCTCAAGACTCAAGACTGCTCAAGACTTGCCTCAAGGCAGACCGAAACATTGGTAGTGAGTGCCTTGCTTTCCATGATATTATATCTGTCATCTATCTATCAATCTATCTTTCTTTCTATATACACAAAATGTACTCTGCTATAATGCATTAACTTTTAGTTTACAAACTACATTCCTTTGTTACACGGATGCAGCCAAAGACAGAAGGAAACAGACACAGGTAAAACAGTAATGCACAGAAAATCTAGCATCTGACATCAGGTAACAGGTAAATAGGGAAGAGAAACCAACATGCATCAGAAGATAGTACTCATCTACTAAAATAAAAAGAGGCACATATTTATAAGGTATCCACTGAACTTCATCAAATTCTTAAGTTCAAAAGTCATAACTTTGAATTTAGTATGAATTTTTACTATATGCTCCTTTCTATAGCTTCAGACCAAGAAGTCCATACAAAGTTATCATCCAGGCAAATTGAGCAGAAGTCATTGTGTCGGTGTGTAGACTAGAAATATGTCAGTGTATAGACTGGAAAATCCCTAGAACTGAACTTGGTGTACTAAGCATCAACATATATCAGGTGCTTAGCACAGTACCATGTGCTATACACAAAGTTGTTGCTCACACATGATTGTTTGTAGTCCAAATACACTAAAACATTTTTGCAGCATTTCACTGTGCCCAGTAATAAATGTGAGTTGTCTTAAGTAAAAATGTATCTTATGCTTACGGTTACAGTATCTTTAGTGTTATTTGTAATTCTATTTTTTAACTGCACTATCTTTCACTTGCCATTGACTTGGTGAGTTACATGTCACTGGAATTCAGACTAGTGGGGCTATCCATTAAGCCTCAAATTTTCCTGGTCAGTTTTTTAAGGGGAAAAATCTGAACAAAAACTTCAGATTTATTATGTTCCAAAGCTGCTAAAAATCCAAATCCAAAAGTACTGAAATCATGTAAAAGTTAACGGCTGATGTCCCATTTACAATTGGAAGATTTGGAGGTTTGGGGGATTTGGATTCTTTGGCACTGGTTTCCGTTCAAAAATCCCAAACAATTAAGGGTTTCTGGGGACAACTAAAAAAAGTCAAGGTTTTCAAGTGACTATTCAAAAAAGTCACACGATAAGAATTGTTGAACAATTTTTTTAAAGACTTTTTCCAGCACATACATTTTGGTATCAATTGTATAGTAAAGTAAGCCAAATTGCAGTTTGGAGTTAACATTTTTTATTTTTTAAATAATGAGATAAATTTGAGTTTTAATAAATACTCCCTAAGTCTTGGGTTTCACAAATACTTTTTTTATGGTGAGCCCTTGCTGTGATTCTTTAAACACAAGTTAGGGGCAGATTTATCAACGGTCGATAAAAAAACCCAAAATTCGAATATTGAAGTAATTTTTGGGTACTTTGACAATCAAATAGGCTAATTCGATTTAAATTGAAAACATTTGAATTGAACAAATTTGACTATTCAAATATTGAAGTACTGTCTCTTTAAAAACCTTAACTTCAACTTCTACCTGTCGCCAAATTGGTGTTTTAGCCTATGGGGGAACTCCTATAACCTATATGGAGTATTTGGCTGAAGTTTGAGAAGTCAAAGTTTTTGGGTGAGGAAATCGAATCGTTCGATCGAATGCGATTTGAACAATTTGAATTTTCATTTGAAAAAATACTTCAAATTAATTTTGGTTGGTCAAATTTCAAAGTATTTTCAGAGAACCCCCCAAGCCACCCCTAACCAATAAATAGGGAAATACTGTTATCTTTGTAAAGACCCAGCCAATAGTTGGAATTTAACACTTACAGGGATTTTCCTAAGTAAGGGTAAAACTAACCTCCTTACATAGTCTTCTGAATTGAGTGTCTTTGGAATATACGTTGCTCCATTAGATGTTATATAATATTTTAATCTCTTTGAATTTTTACCACACTCACCCTTGCTATGGAAAATTACAAAATATCTTGGGAACACAAAGTGACAACATTGCATCAGATAGATCAGAATA
This sequence comes from Xenopus borealis, assembly GCA_024363595.1. NCBI lineage: Eukaryota > Metazoa > Chordata > Amphibia > Anura > Pipidae > Xenopus > Xenopus borealis. The sequence continues at coordinate 70,328,033 of CM044443.1, read as the reverse complement.
AAGGCTATTTCACTGCAAAATGTTTTAAAGGGTTCCTACATATCAGGCCAAGTGGAAGTCTTTTACCTTCTGCCACTTACAAATAGTTCATACTGTTCCTAGCTTTTTTAAATATTGAGTGGGTTGTTTGAAGTTTTGGCAAAAATGTATTTTAAATATTGTTCTTTACTGGGATTAGAATTATAAATAAATCCATGTGAAATTCCACTAAATATATTTGCTATAAATAAGCTGTTTGGCATAGTTATTTGGCAAATAGGAACTATTTAGCTATAGCCTACAGAAGCAGTTAAACAGTGGTCAGTCCTGTTTGTGTTGATTTCAGTATAAAAATGTCCATATCCATCAGGTCTGCAGTCAAGATTGTTAGGACAGCTTAAAGTGCCCCTAAGGCCCCTGTAGCAAAAGTGTCTTGTGTCATTCCATAACAAACTTGAGTGCCGGACAATTTCAGCAAAATTTCTTAATGCTGTAATTGACATTTTTTAGTGGAATAGATGTGTATAATCCTAAAGTTATTGCAACATTTATATATTACAATACCTATATGGGCAATTGACAAGTAGTCAGCACAATGATGATCAATTCCTTGTAAAAGCAGTGCAGGTTCTAGAATGCCCACTTTCCATTCACATCAGTGTAGTAGAAACTTGATGAACAACACCACCAAAACTCTTCTTACACTTTAAAAAGCCTTTATTTGTGCTTAATGGGCATCCGTTGCTGTTATGCCCATTAAGTGCGAATAAAGGCTTTTTAAAGTGTAAGAAGAGTTTTGGTGGTGATGTTCATCAAATTTCTACTATACCTATATGTGCACCCATACAAAGTGCCAGCATTTGGTTGATACAGTGTGGCAGCTTGTAGCTGCTTCAGTCTCTGGTGTGACCTAGGAAATCTTCTTCAAATCAGAGTGAATCATAGTGAAAGTAAAGTTGCTCCCAGTCTGCCAATGTACTTCTGTGTTACTTCATATGCGACACAGGAGGCATCTCAGTCAGATGCCAGATTTAAAAATGGACTGGTACATTAGTACATGGAGGCTGTGGCTTGCAGGCTTGCAATTATTTATGTTCCATGATTAACCCTTTAATACTGCAAGGGTTAAAGGGAAAATCATAAGCATAATAGCACAGTGCCCCATGCTGATTTTCCACCCATGCACTGAAGAACCATCTGTGCCTGAGTCATTTAGAATGTGAATTAACACTCAGCAACCAGGGCGTCTTAAAGATAATGTAGAATTTACTCAAATTAGCAAATTATAAACTCCCTAGAAAAGGTTTAATTGTGTTTCTTCTTGAGCATTTAATATGCAGATTTATGTTAATTTAGGAGCTTTAAAATGTGACTCAATGACCTTCTCGGTTTATGTGTTTAGAGTGTGAGAGTGTATTGTCAGCATGTGATCAACATACTGTTGATTATTACGTTTTCTGTTGTTTTTAAATTATTCATTTAGAAATAATACTTCTAACCAGATGGTAATTCATTTAAACGTACCTCTATTTACCCCATGCTGTTAAAACTTGCTGGGGCTTAGCCTAAAACACCTTATGCCAAATTCTTTGTTTTACCAGTCATAGAAAGTAAGCTTGTATATAGGTGTAGGTGCATTAGGAATACCCCAACCTTGGCAAAATGGTCAGTTCAATGCTTTTATGAGCAGCGAAGGGTACAATGCTGTGTTAGATGTGCATTGGAATTCATTATTTTTATGGGATTTTGTTGGGCAATTTTATTCATTTGTCAATGTGACTAAAATGTCTATATAGGGTAGGTATACATAAGAAATTTATTTTCTGCTAATGAACATATTCACAACTCTGTAGTGTTTAGGTTTATTCACATTGGTGTCAAGCAAGAACAGTCATTAGAAAGTATACATGTACCAAAAATGTATCTAGTGTTATTAAATAAGTTAATATATCACAACGCAAACTTGATCAACGTGTGCTTTGACACTGGAATCTCCTCAATTAATCTTAACAAGATCTGTTTGTTTTGTAGTAGAAGGTGATTGGCTGCTTGTGATTTAGCAGACAAAAATGTATAAAAATCTTACAGGAGTTTAGTCAGTAAACTCTTTTTGCAGCAGTTGTATTATCTGCTATTAACTCAAATCAAGTAACAAAATATGTCTGTATTCACATGGCATGGTGTGCATGAACTATTTATACCCATTATGGTATTTATTATTTGTTGGATGACTTGCTCATCCTTTTACTTCTAAACTATGTCTTTTTATTATTATTTTATCATTCCTAGATCAAATATTTTTCCCATTCTTACAATTAATCATTGTTTATTCATTTCTAACTGTGATTGTAACTTATGAATCTAGAAATTATAAAGGAATGACAGTACTGATGTAAATAGGCTACATTGTGTGCTTATGTGCTTCATTTGTCTATATTGCAATATAATATCTCCAACGGTAGACTACACTTAATGAATGTATTAGGTTTAATACAAAGTGATAATTGACAAGCTAAAAGTGTCATTAATAGTTTTTAAACAATGTGTACTCTATCTCATTTGCTTTTTGTTCAGCAGAGTCAAAATATTCCAATTGTTATTTATTAACATGCTGAATAGCCTGCTCTCACAAAAGGTTTGGGGAGGAATTCATCACTTAATTTGCCTACAACAAATAAGAATTTCCTTTTCTTTCTCTCTAATATTGAAGGTTCTGATGACTAATCAGCCAATTAATAAGTAATAGCACATATTAGAGTAAAAATTGATTACATATTTTCAGAGGCACGAGGAAATTGGAATGTTGCATTAGAGCAGGCATACTACAAAATGATGTACAGTGCATGATCCATAGCATCAGCCAAACAGGACTTGATAATTGTAATTGTGCAATTTCTAAGTATTCTTTTTTTATCCACAATGTATACCATTGGATTGATGTTTTGAAAGTAGATCAATGTGAGAGTATTTAGTACAGGTGTAGGATCAATGAAAGTCCATTATCCACAAAGTTGCAAATTATGGGAAAGCCATCTCCCATAGAGTTCATTTTAAAGGGTTGGTTCACCTTCAATGGAGAACTAACTCCCCCACAGATAAAGAAAGGCCCCAATTGCCCCCTTACACTGGCCCCCCTTCCAGACTCCCCCTGCACAGTGTTACCCACAAATTGTGTCCACTCTAGAAATAATGACTGCACATGCATAGTCAGCACAGTGGAGCTCATGGGTGCCATCTTTGCACTTCAGTATTCTTCGTAAATTGATTGGCATGCACAGTGTAGATCTGGAGCCAATGAAGCAGTATAGGATACTTTAGGTAGAAGAATTTGAAGCTGAAGATCTGTATATCAGAGATATCCAGTAAGTGGCCCTCTAGTAGAACCCCCAACATTACATCTGCAGCAGAAGGGTGATGGGGAAGGGTGCTAGGAGTGCTTCCAATAATTGGAGGGTTGCAAAATGGACAACCTTCATATTTGTGGCAGTATTATAATGCATAGGGTCCCAAATGCAAAGTACAAAAGTTTCTTCGTGATCCTCTTTATATCATAATGCATGGTTCTATTTTGTGGACTTTCTGTCTCCACTCTTTATCTGTTTCTGCTTGGATTCATTCTGTCTTCCTTTTCTCCAACACCATCCTCTGTTTTCCTGCCTGTCTAACTGAAGAATGCCCCTTTCCGCCGTCTGCCTTTCCCATGGCTGCCAGGTCCGGATTAACCATCTGTCTTGTCACTATATTCCCAGTGTCATTTTCAGCTCAAATGTGGCCAATGCTAATCACTTCCCTTCTTCCAAGCTGGAGTTTGGCAGCAAACTAGAATCTGTCTTCCATCATCCTGCCCCCAGTGAGTGGAACTTGCCTTCCCCTGACACTGCATTACTGCCTAACCATGCAAGGCAGATCGTCAGGATGGTTTCTAGCTCCCAAGTCCAATCTTTCCTGTGCTGAGCAACTGATATAAACATAAGAGATACATATGACATTTCCAATCCAGGTCATCTCTGACTATCATGGGATGTTAATTATACACAATTGTATTGCCCATCTGTTTCTTATACCTTGTGACCAAACCTGAAATACTGAAGACAAAAGACAGTTGAGCTCAAACTATTTGTAAGCTATTATAGCTATCAAGACTGAATGTAGCCTAAAACTGAAACCATATAAGTTTCACTAACACAGACATGGGATGGGTTCATCATTCTGAAGATTATTACTGTGTTTTTCTCATGACTGATAAAACTTGATGTTTGCACTTGTATATTTTAGATCAGAAAAATCTTATCTCAGTTCCTAAATTGCTTGGGGGCGTAGTAGTTAAAACTGTTTTGTGCTCTCCTCCCATAGTTTTGCTTTCTTGTTTCCACCAGGACCCCTGAGGCAAGGTGAATTAAACTCAAAAAAGGTCAAAACAATTTCACAAAAATAATAAAAGAAAATGGAAAGCCTGACTGTTCCAAAAAGGTGAAGTAACAGACACTACTGTAACGCTAATTTGGGCTAAGCAGACCACAAATAGTTAATGTTCAGTTAGTGATAGGAGCATTTGTTACATTTGACTCACACTTCGTGAGCAACATTCAAAAGTAAAAGGAGTCGGGGAGCAAAACAAGCATGAAAAAATGTTCTCGGGGTGAAAAATAAGTGCTATGATTTTGTAGCCCTTTTTTGGATTGTAAACCTACATTAAGGTTCTGTTTGGCAGTGCACCTGGTTTTTATACAACCAAAACTTTCCTTCAAGCCTGGAATTCGAAAAGAAGCCCCTGCTTTGAGACCACTGGGAGCAACATCCAAGTGGTTGGAGAGCAACTTGTTGTTCACGAGCTACTGGTTGGGGATCACTGCTCTAAGGTGTAGTGCAACTACAACACCCATACAACTGTGCATACAAATTATTGGGCACCAGGAGGTTCTTATGATGCAAACAAAGAACTGTTTATTAATCATAGACAATGTCCCCAAGTTTACTCACGTACACAGATGAGGTTTGGCATATGACACCCAGTCAAATCTGGTAATAGGTAACACAGTTTAGGAAAATACTCCATTAGGCATTTGCAGTAACTCAGTACAACCATTCCCTCCAGGAAGTTGTCAGGGAGCAACTTCTACCCTACAGTCCCTCTTCACTGAGGTTCCTGCATTCAGGCATTTAAAAAGCCTCTGGGAAGCTACTTCCTCCTGCAAATCCTCGTTGGAGCTTCAACTGCTCTTTATGCATATACTATCTTCCTTTCTCTCCTAGAGAGACTATTACAAGTCTGCTCTACTTTAGCTAAACCTCATTCACAGTGTTGCCTGGTCCTCAACTTTGCTGGAACCAAGCCCAGGCTCATCGCACACATCCATCCTGCTCCTCAAATGGAAGGCAAAGAGGAAGCTGCCACTCCTTTTCCAGCACTATACCAGGTTGAAGCAGGATGTTGTCACAGCACCACCTGGCCAATAGCAGGAGATTTGCAAATATGAATATGATACATAGGCTTCTGCCTAGTAACTAGGGAGAAGGAAAAGGGTAGGGCCTTAAAGCCATAGGGGCAGATTAACCCCTATGGGTCCCTACACTGTATATTACCATTAATATCAAGACACCTGTTAAAACCAAGTGTATTAATGCTAGCACTCATTTGGTAAATTAAGGTTTGGAACAGGAGCCCTATCCCAAACCATAAATGTAACAAAGCAGTACTCCGTTTCCATCACTACACAGTTGGTATTATGGAGTCAGACGGGTAGCTTTTCCTTGGCATCTGCCAAATCCTTACTTCTCTGTCCCACTGCCATATGGTAAGTGCAATGTATTTGTTCAAATAAGCTTTTAATATGCCCCATGGTCAAATTACAGCAAATATTGACATTGTGGCTGTTGCGTTAAGTTGCTCTCCCTTAAAAATAACCTGCTTAAAATTAATACTTGTTAGGGATATATTGCTTCCAGAGAGTACGAGTACATGTAATTTGAGAATGGTATTTAGATAGTATTGGCCATACAGTGGGTTTAGATGCTTTGCAATTTATATTAAATAGATCTACAATAAGTAGGAAGGTCCAGGTCGATTGTGTCATTCATAGAATAAAATGCATGTTTAACAATGTAATACTTTTCATGGGGACTCCACTGACACATTGGGGCAGATTTACTGAAGGGCAAAGTGGCTAACGCTAGCGACTTTTCACCAGAAATCTCATCCACAGGGAAGCCACCAATTTAATCTATTTTTAGACAATTTTCTAGCGAATGGGACTAACCCTCGTTTGCACTCTATCGCCAGGCGACTTTTCGATCTTGCAAATAGTCATTACTCCGTAAGTTCAGCAAAGTGCGAATTTTACTGAATGTTTACCCGTTTGAATGTTTACCTTTGCCACCTCAGACCAGGCAAACTGCTCAAATGAAGCTAGATTTTCCTCAATCCTGTGTCAGTTTCATCATATCCTGTCTGCCAGAAATGCATTTAAGTTGTAAAAACGCTGGCGATTTTTCCTTTTTTTTTTTTAAGTGTCATTGTCTGCAAAAGTCTTAACTATTAAACTTTGTTGGGTTAACATATTCACCCAGACATTTGAGAGGCATGGAACAGTCATTTTAGGGTGGGCTCATGTGTAGGGCATTATAGAATCTCTTTTGTCTTTATTCAGGTTCCTTGTACATTTGTAATAAAAAAGTGACAACTTCAGGCATTTGCACATCTATAGTAAAGACATCCATATGACTTTAATGTACCTGCCCTATTCAAGAGTAAGAGTAAGAGGACTAACAAAGTTTTGCTAGGCAGAATCGACCGCTACCTAATTTTGCCTTGAAACGCTTGCACTAGTTAGGATAGTGAAAAGTCGTCAGCATTAGGAACCCATGATACAACTTCTCTTTTTTAGTGAATTGGTGTAGGGGAAATGAATTTTCACCTGGCGAAGTGTGTGAAGCAGTTGCTGGTGACAATTCACCCTTTAGTGAATCTGTCCTATTGTGTTTATCACGGATTCATCTGATAATATAATAAAAACATTACTTTAAAAGCAACAGCAATTTAAAGATTAGAGCAAAAACATCACATTTGGCAGTGTAATAACAGGCATTAGACATTATTAATTCACAATTTTTTATTACATAAATTATGCAGAACAAAAAAAATATCATCTATTTTTTGTTTGGCAGGGAAGTCACTATTGGTTAGCAAAATACATATTAACTATGAGTAAAGGAAAAATACTTTTGCAGAGGAAAAACTATTCAAACAGCATATTTCTTCGGGTAATGCCGTTTCTAAATTCCCCATACATATCCATAAAAGATTTTCAAGGCTTCTCCATACAAGCAGCAAATAAGAGAAGACAAACATTTCAGCATCTTAAAAGTGACAAGTGAGCTGTCTTAGTCCATCATAACGGATATCAGTTTTCATATGGACAGCACTTATGAGTAATGTGCAGCAGTTGATTGTCATTAAGTGCAATAAAAATTACATGGTACATTGACAGCCTGCTGAAAGAGGGGGGATCTGAGGGTGATACAGGTGAGTCACCTGCTTTAAGCCAGATCTGCCACCAGATGTCACCCTCCAACTGCATAATGTACACTGGAGCTAGCATTCAAACCTAATTATGAGTTCATATCTTTATGTGTCGCAGAATGAGGTTAGACTCACAGCTGTCAACTATTTGATAGCCCAAAGCTGGCGATTTCAACATTAAATGAATGTTTAAGGCCTGTGAAAATCCACGGGAGGAAATGATCTTTTAGACTATCGAGGCAAATTAGGGTTTTAGAGGAATGGGATTTTGTTGAATGAGCTAGAAATCTCATCCCTCGAGATGGTCTAGGTCACTGTCGCAGAAGCATTGAAGGAAATATCCATCTGGAAGTTAACCCCTGTGGCATCCAAATGCCATTTGACTTACCTCAAAGCATTTCTCTTGACTTAGGATATGGCTAATATGCTGAATAGGGAATTGTTTCATATTATGCCTAGGCACCATCACAAAAACAGCAGCATACAATTTAGTGGAAAATCTGTCAATGCAGAGATGAAAATGACAAATATACTGAATAGAGCTTATCACCAGTAGATTGCAGAAATTAACTTCAAACTAAGAGAAGTTTAAGGATATACAGCATATAATTCTTAACAAATTGCAAATAGAACAAGACCTAACCCAGAAATCAAACGTAAAGACATTTATAAAGTGTCAGCTGGCTATTAAAAGCTTTTCAATAAAATAATGTACTATAGAGCTCACAGTGGTCATTTATATTGGTTTGAGAACTTTCACTTTGAAAGTGGCTAGAAAGTTAGAATTCCCAATTTGCTATAAATGCTTTTCAAAAATCCCATGGGAATGAATAGAAAGTGGGTGAATTTTAATCTCACAATTTGGTAAATCTGCCCCTTAGACTCAAATGTATGCATAGTAGTTACATAGTTAAATTGGGCTGAAAAAAGACAAAGTCCATCAAGTGCAACCCCTCCAAATTAAAACCCAGCATACACCCCCCCACACACTCTTTCACAAAAACCATATATGCCCATAACTATACTAACTGTAGAGTTTAGTATCAAAATAGCCTTTGATATTATGTCGGTCCAAAAAATCATCCAAGCCCCTTTTAAAAGCATCAACAGAATCAGCCATCACAAACTCACCTGGCAACTGCATTGCACAACCTCACTGTCCTCACTGTGAAGAACCACCTATGCTGCAGCAGAGTCAAATGTGGAAATGTAAGGCTACCTTTGTAAACTGGCTTCCCAATTTTTATGCAGTTATATTTTGTGGTTTGGGTTTATTAAATGATACCTTTCATTTTGCCCAGCATTCCCTTTTGCCTTCTTCCACAGTATAATATGGCTTATGCTGGACATGGCATATACATTCTCAGGGCACTTACATGACAGCTGAACAGATGAATTGCTCACTTAAGACTTCACACAAACATAGCTATTAGGTGTTGGTATCTCTTAACCACACATATCTTTTAAAATAATTAGTGATGGGTGAATCTCATGCATTTCGCTTCGCCTAAAAATTCGCGAATTTCCCAAGAAATTCGCGAATTGGCGGAAAAATTAGCGAAACGAGTCGCGCGTTGTTTTTGACACGCGTCGCGCCGTTTTCGGCACGCGTTGCGTCGTTTCCACTGTCTATAATGTCAAGTACAAGACAGTATCCAGTATCCGGTCAGAAAAGCATACGTAGGTAACCCCTAATTTGGCTTCAAAGTACACAGGGAAGGTGTGGCTGACACAAGTGCAGTGTTGCACTGCTCTTTGGTGCAGAGTTGCTTGCACAAATATAATCTGCATGGAAAACTTATCAGGAGAAAGCCTTACCTGCAACGTCATCACAAACATCAATGTCTGAGGTATGTAAAACAGAATATTTGCATAAAAACACACATGGGTGGAGCCTTATTGCTGTGGGGTGATGTGGCAGTCGGTAGCACAGGAAGCATTGTATGAGTAGAGGGAATAATGGATTCCACTAAATATTATCAAATTCTGGATGCCAATGTGAGACAGTTGGATGCTGAAGCTGAAAAAGCAATCCAGTTCCTATAAAAAGACAATGAGGGTCATTTATTTTCACAGGGCAACTGTGTACAAAATAGGGTGTATGTGGAAGCACTCTAAAGGCAAAGTTATAGTGTAAGTATAATGGAAGTGCTAGTTTTAATGCACATTCCCTGTGCCCCTGTCTCCAAAGTAAGTTTGCAAAACAGGGGTTTTTAGTTACAAAGTTATGATCATAAAGTTGAAAAGCCGCCATACCACTTCAAGGTAAACCCCACATGGCAGACCCTAACATATTTACCTTTTTGTCATAGTATTAGGAGTCTCTCTGCATAGTAGCATTATTTGTAATCAGTGTCAGTAGAACCTTGGTTTCAGTATAAAGGATCGATCCTCCCCCGACGGTATGCGGCTTTTAAAGGGAGAGAAATTGTATATGTACAGTAACCCGTGACAACCAGGTGTTTTCATGCTTCAATTTTTCTACCTGCAACTGACTGGAAAAAGGCAAATTACTGATAGGTTTCTTTGGGTTAATGCCTAGTGTTTATGAATGAGCCCAATTACTGATCCTTAACATCCCTCAAAAACGACCATGAAATACTTGAATTAAAGCAAGGTGATGATTTTTGAACAGACCTCACACACTCTAACTTAAACATCATTGAACATCTGTGGATAGATATTAAATATGCAAGAGGGCTCAAAAAGATATCAGAATTAGAATTCACCTGCAAGGAACAGTGGCCAAGATTAAAAAATCCTCAACCGAAAGACTTTTAGCTGGATACAAAAGTTGTTTCTAAACTGTAGTCAAACAATACTGTATCCTCAGATTTAAAAAAAAAATGTTTTACTGGTACTTTTGTTACTTTTCTCATTCTTGGGGGACACATTAGAGGATTATTTTGTTTAAAATGAGTTTTAATTAAATGTCCAATTAAATTCCCTTAGGGGCAGCTAATCGTCATACATTTTATGAATAACCTATTGAATTTTATGTTTGGTCTGAAACAGGAAAAAAATAAATAAACTGAATTTGGTGGCATGCCATTGTCAAATGAACAATATGTTTGTATTAATACAGGCAAATATGGAGGCCTAGTATAAACCTACATTTATATTGCTACCCATTCAATGGGATTATGTTGTAGGAAAGTTGAAGTGTACCCCGCTTCAATAACCAACAGCCACCAAATAACAATTAGTTTTTTATGGCTTATTGCAGATAAAATAAGGAAAATAAATATCTGACTGTTGCTACAGCATGTATACCTGGACAACAATAAAGCAATATGTACTTAGGTGATGTGCATATAACTGTAAAAACTATCCCTAATTCATTTTTTTATTTCATATTTGACAAGCCATACTATAATGACTTTTTTACACTGACTTTTTTTTTCATTAATGCCATCATAATAATGTTGAGAAGGAGTTAGGAGCAGGTTCATTATAAGGCCTTTAGGTGGCAATAAAGAGTTGTCCTGGACCTGAACTGGACCTCTTCTGGATACAGGAAAATATGTAGAGAGCTGTCACAACGGCAACCAGAGATAAGTTTGGGGGACAGAATTTATATAGATGCAGTTTCAGCGCCATGGTTGTATACACATTGTCACCTTCTGGTGTCCTTCACTCTAGGGGATAATAGGAGAAAAAAGCAGTCTCTACATCTCAGTGTAAAAGTGCAGGTAACGTGCTGACAGGAGTAGACATTAGCTAGTGTTGCTATCTCTCTCTTACATGAGATGGTTTCAGCTTACAGATGGTTTATACTGTCCCTAGGAGGGCAGCACAAGACAGAATAATTAGTTTTTAACCACCTGACAGCCAAGCAGTCTTTATTGCAGTGTGCCATAAACCAATGGCACTGGAAGACTCATATCTTTTCTTTCCTTAACCAAAATGTTATAAAAAAAATCTGTCTTGATGTATGTTTTCACAATCCATAAGTGCCAAATAAAACCAGCACTTTCCTTTCTAATGCTGCGGTCTTATTCTTTGTGCTTTTTTTAAGGCCTGCATTGGGAAGATATGGCCGTAGGACTGCAACCTTTCATTTTTGCACCTGTGTGCCCATCTTTACTTACCTGTTAAACGATTACTAATTGTGCTTATTTATTCATTTCAAATCCATATTTTGGACACAGTTTCAATGTTGGCTCATGTATAAATCTGCTTCTGTCCAAATTAATTATGTTTGGGAAAATGCCTGGAATACTAGAATTTATTAAAAAGAATGCTGAATATAAGCAGTCCCTTTGCAGGATACAAGCACAGAAGTGAAATAAGCCACAATTAGATTATTAATCCAATCACTAGTGATAATTCTGCAGTAGTATATCACTGGCACTGTGGAAACCTCATTATGAAGTGGAAATTAGCTGTATTAATTGTCACATGTTTTGACCTGTAATTTTCAGCACTACTGAGCTGCAAATTAGATAATTCACCATTGTATTTTGAAAATCAATGTAGCGGAGATAATCTCATGGCAACCAACCTCTGACAGTGCTCCGGGACTTGGTTACTTTCACTACAATGATTTCCAGCTTTCCTAGATTGTTTCAGATGTGATGTGAGTGTGTTCCCTGAGCACTAACCCCGCTCTCACATGCATCGAAACAACCTGCTGATTTTTCTCTCAGCTGATGATTCCAAATATAAAATTAGTTTCCACAGAGAGGTCAACAGACCGACAGTGGAACTAAGGATGCTAAGCCTTTTCTATTCTTGTGAAACAGTGCCTGTATTTTTTTTTCCTTTCTATATCTTTATTTTATATGCTCAAAGGCAGCACATATATATGTGCAGCTAGCTGTTTTTGTTTTGAATACGCTAGTGAGCTACAGATTGGCACTGCCCACTCACCCACTTATCCTCACTGTTTTACCAGGAATGATGACCTCTAGGGAAGTTAGGAAATCTGTGGAGCACAGGGTAGCACCATAACCATTTCATCATGAGCAATACATGTAATTGTATGGCATTTGACCCATGTTATTTAATAGAAAGGCATTTATATTTCAAGATATCTGCTTCAGAATGTTTGCTTGGTACAGGTTGCTATGGATACAATTGGGACTTTGCATTTCTGCATTGTATTGACAACATCAGCATCTGACTTGGTGCCACAATATCATCATATGTGTTGCGTTCTGAAATCTGTCAGCTGCCGACCTGCTACAGACTAGTCTGAGCACAGATCCCTTAATAAGTAGATTTAAACAGCTTCATATCTAAAGTCTCCATGAGTTGCTAGGCCTGCTCAATTTGCAGGCTCCTTGACATTTGTATTTCTTCAGCTTGTATCTATTATGACTGACTAAATTCAAATGTAGGAAATATAAATTTAAATCTGTGTTTTACAGAGAGAAATCAAAAGGAGCTGATGCCAAGTTTCTATCATTATTTTTGTATAATGTTTTTCCTGTTACAAAAACCCTTCTATAACGCCAATCTTCTGCTCTATTCCTTAACTTTTCAGATTTATGCCTTCTGCTTCTGCTACACATGAATTATCAGGATAGTCAAACCCCATTGTTTATGCACATCTGCCTTTTGAATCCATTGTGATCATCCTGTAAACCTCTTCATTCAGCATCTATGCTTTTCACATAGAAACACTATAACAAGATGATTCATCCAAATGGCAGCCAAGGAGCCATGTGCTTTATTCCAAGCTATTTAGGGGGTCACTGAAAATCGTGACCCAAGTTTAAATCTTGTACAAGCTGCATCTTGTGGCACCTTCAGTTATGGAAAACAAATAATAATAATAATAGACAGATAATAATAAAGGGTAGTGATTGTAGTTCTTGTTCCATGAATTATCTCCTTGGACTCTACTTGGTGTTTGGTGTACATATGCTGCTGGAGAGCCTAAGGAAGTTGGCCTCCATTAGATGATTACTGCCTTAAAGTGGACCCGTCACCCCCAAAAAATATTTAAAATCATATTTTATCACATTAGTCAAGCAAAATGAATAATATAAATTATTTTAATCTTGTTTTCTTCAGTCTGGGAATTCATAATTCTAGCAAGCAGGCAGGAGCCATTTTGTGGACACTGTTATTAAGACAAGTCTTGTATCATCTCAGAATCTTGTTTGTGCACCAGAATGAGGGACCTGATGTCTATCCCCATGTCCTGGCTACACAATTAAATGGTTAAGAGAACTGGGGGAATGTGCGGGGAGCAGTGGCATCTAGGAAGTGCTGAATAGAAAGGGAAAGTAATTATCTTCCCCACCTCTATGCCTAAGGCATAGAGGAGAGGCAGACAATATTTGATTGGCAGCTGAGATTTTTAAATGAGCTTAAAGCAGCTATGAATGGTTTAATAAAAATTTGAAATTGGATTTCATGTTTAATTTGAAAAGGAATTTAATTATACAGATTTGTGTGTCTGGGTGACAGGTCCACTTTAAGATCACTCAAGTCAAGTTTCAGGATAAGAGACTCAATGCATGAGATCAAACTAGTGACAGGTAGCCACTGTCATATTTGTCCAGTGGCCTTAATCAATAAGATATTTGTATTGAAACAACAGTCTGGTAAATTCTACTGCGCCTGTGCAAACATGGTGTCTTTTAAAGGGGTTGTTCACCTTTGAGATAACTTTTAGTATGATGTAGAGAGCGACATTCTGAGATAATTAGCAATTTGTTTTCATTTTTTATTATTTATGGTTTTTGAGTTATTTTGCTTTTTATCCAGCAGCTCTTCAATTTGCATTTTAAGCAGTCTTGTAACTAGGGCCCAAATTACCCTAGCAACCATGAATTAATTTGAATAAGAGACTGGAATGTGAATAGGAGAGAGTCTGAATAGAAGGATCAGCAATAAAAAGTAGCCTTACAGAGCATTTGTTTTTTTAGAAGGGGACGGCGACGCCCATTTGAAAGTTGCAAAGAATCAGAGGAAAAGACAAATAACTATAAAACTATAACAAATACATAATAAAAATCAATTGAAAAGTTGCTTAGAATTGGCCATTCTATAACATAATAAAAGTTACCGTAAAGGTGAACCACCCCTTTAATATATAACCCCATAAGAGAGTAGAGATATATGTGTCACGAACGCCGCCGGAGCCTTCCCGGGAGCTCCGGGCGGCGCTTCTTCACTCGGCGGCGGTGGATCCAAGATGGCGGCGCCCAGGGCCGCCACGTGGTTGCGGCACCAGCTGTGATGTCATCCCGCCGCGTCAAGCACTTTCTGGCGCCAAATTCAAAATAAAAGAACGCTGGAGACCCGGGTTCAATGCCCGAGTATAGCTCAATATTGCTATTGTGTTCCTGGGTCTCTTAGTCTTGCCTGCTTCTTCTGATACTCCTGTTATTGATCATCTGCCTGTTCCTGACTTTGAATCCTTGCTGCCTGCCTACTTGAACCTCTGCCTGGACCTGACATTGCTATTGGATTCCCCTGAACTGTACCTTGCCTGGACTCGCTTGAAAGGGACTTCCTCCTTGATCCTGACTTCATCCCCCCTCGTGGGAGCCGGAGGCCCCCGCTGACAATATGTAGTTATGTAATAAAATACTCTATGTTTGCACAGAAGCAGTAACCCATAGCAAGGTAGAATTTACTTCTCACCTGTTTCAAATCATACAAATTATCATTGCTATGGGTAACTGCTACTTTCATTACATATTGGGGTTAGTATGGGATAGTTCCCGGAATACCTGCCAGATTGTAGGGTCTCGAGTAGGTAGGGCTCAGGGAAATCTTAGTGTAATCACTTGGAACATTCTTTTTGGAGCAGCAGACCTGTGGGGTGAGTATATCCACGTACTTTTCTTTTTATTAAATCTACTGGCAACTAAGGGGCAGATTTATCAAATTCACATGAATGATTCGAAATTCATAATCAGAAAAGATGATCATTGGAAATTTAGTGTTAATGGGTTCTTGCTTTTATCCAGTGTTTTGGATAACAGCAAAACATGTTTTTTGCAATAAACCCACAGCCCATAGGGAAGTGCATTGAAGCAAAGAGAAAAATTATACACAACAATACATGCACACAATGTATGCTTATTTTCTTTTCCAAGGTATTAAAATAAATAAAGCTTATATTAAAATTGGTACTAGATTCAGCCTGGTGCCCTTGAATCACTAACACTAGTAGAAAACGAGATACACGCAGGCTGCACAAAGCATTGACATGTTGCTGCTGAAATTATTCTGAGATATATTATTTTTATGCAGCTGGGAGTAAATGTTTCACTGTGTTAAATGCCAGCCGAAGACAGCGTTGTTTTTTCCTCCAGTGTGGCAGAAGCACAAAGGCGCTTCATTTTAGGATTGTTACAGAGCTCAGCAGTACAGCATTATGTTAAAAAGAAGAAAGGGAAGTGGATACTGATGATATCCCAGCGGGATAGAGTTCCTTTACAGGAAATAGAACTCCTAAAGGGATCTAGAATACAGAAACCTTCCAAGTTATTCCTTTATTCATATAGCCCACCTATCTTCCTCTCCACCCTTTATCTTAGACAAGTTATAAAGATGTTATACATTATGTATGCAGGAACAAAATAATAGACAAAAAAAGACACTGAAGTGTGCAAATATTTCATTTTGGGACTATCTTTCTGGAAAGCTACAGATAAGGTACGTCATGCTCTGGCTTTGTCTGTTTGGGCTTGTCATTTTCACATGGCACTGGGGAGACTACAAAAAGCAGTGCTGCCACCCCCATACTGTTACCAGGCATTTGCTGTTTTTTTTGCATCTGATCCTTGATTTAAAATAAAGCACAGAGAACAGATCACACCAGTAGAAGAGAGGTTGTTGGTTTAAGTGCTTTATGTATGGGGCTCTGTATCCCTGTGCAATAGTAAACTTGCTCCTACTCATTAATAAACAAGCCCTGGCATTAGTAAAATTTGCACCAAAATTGTACCTTTGAGCCTAGGTATTAAGATAGGGCCCATAACCTTGTAAATTAAGGTAATTTATACACACCTGCAAATTACACTTGAGCATTATCCCATGGCAACAAATCACATCATAACTTTCATTGTTCTTCCTTCAGCTGTCTGAAAAAAGCTAACCACTGATTGTCTGCTATGGGGTATACACATTTTCTCAGTATTTAAAAAGGAGTCCCAATTACTGTAGTAGAACTATAGTTGCATGCTCAGAAGCAAGATAATGTTAAGGCCTCAATCCTCTGCATGTGGGCGTCAAAGACTGCAGGCAAGGCACATTAGGACATTTTGCAGAATTAATGCAATTTGCATTTTGAAAAGGAGGCAAAAAAAAATCATTAATGGAAGACCTTATTGTCTTTGGTTTGTGAGCCTGTGTTATACCAACTGAAGCAGAATAGATCTGTGGAAACATAATCTCAATTAGAGTTTGTGCCTCATAGAAATAGAATGTAGCAGATGTCACAAGCAAGAAACCATAGCATGTGGTATTTTGGTTTCAATTCTGTTTAATGTTCTACTGGTGTTATGTAGAACTAAGTTGACTGGCATGGTGCGCTGCAGGAGTCTCAAGAAAGTGGGCCAGTGACAGCTTAATGCTGTCTAGAATTTACAGGCAGCAACAGAAGTACTGCTCTGTTTTGTGGATGTCAGGCCCCTCAAAAGTGTGTTGAGCACAATGCTATGGGGGTATCAATACAGTGATTTTCCAGCTAGCAGAGAGAAGGCTAGAGTGCAGTGCCTTTCTTTCCAGCAGCGTTGAGTTTATAAGAAAAGGAAGGGAAATAATAACTGAATTGCATTTGGAGTCCTACTGTGTCCTCTGTACCATGCATCCTCTTGCATAACCAGATATGAAATGTAGATCAGGAGTAAATAATATACCTCTTGCCTTTCTTATTCATTTTACTGTTGAAGACCCCAGCAAGACATTAAGATCTATAGCAGCAGCTTAGACAGAAAATAGTGTGCAACTTAATTTTTAAAATTATTCATTAATATTACAGTATGGCAACAGCATTTACTATGTTGCTGGCTTTGATATAAAGTGTTTGATTCAACCAATAAACAAAACAAGCATACAGTGAGATATTTCCATAGCAAAAGTATGGGATATGTTAACCAGATAGCTCCAAATTATGGAGTCTATCTGTTATCTCCCATAGACTGCAAATAATATAATCCAATTTGTTGTGCTTGATCCTAACTAAGACATAATTAATCCTTACTGAAAGCAAAACCAGCCTATTGGGTTTATTTAATGTTTAGATGCTTTTCTTACAGACAGTGGGGCAGATTTACTAAATTCCCATGAATGATTCGAAATTCGATCAAATTTTCAAAAAGATTCAAATTCTCGAATATTTTTGAAGGCCACTTCGAACATCGAATTTTGAAAATTTGATTGAATCGAATGATTCAAATAATTCAAATAAAATTCTATTTGAATATTTGTCAATCAAATTACTTGCTCTTTAAATTTGTATTTGACTGCCTAGTTCGCCAGATTAAACCTACTGAATTGCTATTAAACCCTATGGGAAGCTCCGATATGGTTTTTTTTTTTTTTAGCATTTTTAGATCGAATTGCGGAAGAAACCTTCAAATTCGAATATCAAATTTGAAGGTTTCAAATTCGACCACAATTCACTCTTGAATTCGACCAATTGTAAATCTGCCCCTTAATGTAAGAAGATCAACATTACACAAAGATCAATTGTCTGAAAACCCCCAGGTCCTAAGCATTATGTATAACAGGTCCCATACCTGTAAAAAATGCATTGGTTAATGGTGATTTTTTTAACTGAGGAGTTGAACTTATGATTGCTGTTAAAATCTGCAACTAACAAGAACCTTAAGGATCAACTAACATTGCAGATGAATACCTCTGACCTCTGACTAGCTATAGTTGACTGCCCCCTCCATACACAAAATGAACTTCTACATTAATGTTGATTAAAAACCGGGTAGATCCATAATAAAAAAACCTAGGTGCTATAGGTTACCCATAGCAACCACTAAGATGTTTATCTAGGTGGCCAGTAAATACTACCTGCTGGTTGCTATGGGTTACTTCACCTTGGCAAATGTAATGTTTTTTATTACATAACCCTCCAAAAATTTGCAACTTCAAAACGGCAATAGCACTAAGAAACTTCAGTGATTATCCTGATTTATTTAAATTTGAAAACTGGTATTACCAACAAAAAGGTGCATACTAAATGAAGGACAATTTTCATGATATTATGTGAGATATTTTCAGAATGTTCTATTTCTATTAGATGTTAATGCTGTCTTTTTCTTTGTATGTTGTGGACTATACCAGGAAAATTAACATGCATAAAAGAAACCATGTCATAAATAATTCCCATTCATCTATTTGCTTTCTCTCTTTGTGGATTTTCTTTCTGGTATGCTCTGATGTGCTCACACTATATTCTGTAGATATATGACTAATAATCATATATTCTATAAGGAGATGTGCTAAAGAAGATATGAAGATGGCAAGAAAAAGTAGAAAAGAGTAGACAGTGAGCATAGAATGTGTGTGCAGCAAACATTCTTAAATAGGTATGATTTAAAGTACTGTCCCATTAAACAGTATTGTGATTTTGCATATTTTACAACAATTAAACTCAAATGTGGTGTTGGGTTAGAGATGGATAGGTTTATGTTGTAGAGAGAAAGCTTCAGGGAAGCCAGTCTGGTACAGTGGAAAAGGGGTTCTGCAGTAGGTGGACTGACACCATTATGTGTATCCTTACAATCAAAAATGTAATCTGAATCTGAGCTAATTAATTTAAACTGTGCAAATGATGAGTAGATCTTCAATTAAAAAAAAAAAAATAGCTTAAAGCTCTGCAACCTAAAACCTGACAAGATGGTATGGAGGCACGGGGGATGTTATATTTTCTGCACTCTTGGATCTGACTCCTGAAACAATGTTGCAAGCCAACTGATAAAAAATATGACAAAAAACATTGTTTTAAGAGTGAACAAATTTCAGTGATTGTACAATTATAAATTGGAAACGTTGTTAAGAATTGCATTTTGTTTTATTATGCAAAATGCCTTTTAGAACAATGCAATATTTGTTTAGGATTTTTCCCTATGATTTAACGTGATTGCAGGAAAAAAAAAGTCTGAGCAAATAGATGCCTCTATACAAACAAGTAAAACAATTGTATGACATGAAGTAAAACTGTATCTTGCAGCTTCAGTAGTCCTTTAAATGTATTGTGTGTGCTCAGAAGTACAGTAATGATATCACAAAGGGTAATGTTCTGTTTGGTTACTTATCATGCCCGAACCTTGATCACTGATTGTTGTAATGCACATGTAATGTTCTATATTTTATTACATTGCGTTTTGTTTGCCTAATAGTGCTCATTGATGGGTTTTATTGCATATGTATTGCTTGTGTTTGGTCTGATTGGGCTCCCTGGCAGGCTTTATTGTGTATGTAATGCCCTATTTGGTTATCTCCTGTCGACTGCCTATTGTGCTTTCTATGGACTTTAGTGCATGCATAATGCATTGAGAGGTTATTACATGTGCAGCGTCCCTTTTCCTACAAAGTTTTTATATTATTACCTTGAAATGTTCTTGCACTTCAAACTAAAACTGTAAAATAAATGCATCAATCATAATACAAAAGGTTCTATTGTATGGAAGAAAATAAGTTTCCCGAAAACATCCCATAACTGTTTTATAAGGGAGGGATAGAGCAGTCACATGTTGTGGGCATGCAAATTGATCAAAGTGATATATTATACACAAAAGGTCTTCTTATTTTTTTCTAATATAATAATATCATTAGAAGCAAACCACATATTGTAATAAAAAGTGTTGAGTTTTCCCACATCTAGTAACCCATGGCAAAGAATCTGACTTTTTGCATTACTCCTAAAGACTGTGAATGGTTCCTTTGGTGGGGCATAATTAGAAAAAAAAACAACTGGTGCAAATCATTTTGACCTAAAAGGGCTTTGTCCTTCTTCATAGACCCGAGCTACAGTACATAAATCAGGTTCAAGCTGTGGTCCCCTGGTGCTTGTTGAACTGCAATTATCGAAACCTGCCAAGAGCTGAAGGCCCAACAATTAATCAACAGCTGTAGGATCACTGGTAAAATCTTTGATATATCAAGGCAGACATAAAAGGAGTCAGAGAAGATCAAGAGCAATGATAATCTGAAATGTATTATTCCTGTCTATTATCATGACCGCAGCTCTTTCAGTAAGACAATGATTGGATTCAGGAATAGATGTGAATATTCACATGTTAAAGGAAAACTATACCCCGAAAATGAATTTTTGAGCAACAGATAGTTTATATCAAATAAAGTGACATATTAAAGAATCTTACCTACCTGGTATATATATTTAAGTAAATATTGCCCTTTTATGTCTCTTGCCTTGATCCACCATTTCATGATGGTCTGTGTGCTGACTCAGAGATCACCTGACCAGAAATATTTAAACACTAACTGTAAAGGGAAGAAGTTTTGAAGCAAAAGACACAACTCTGTCTGTTAATTGGCTCATGTGACCTAACTTTATAGTTTGTTTGGTATGTTTGTGTGCACCGTTGGATCCTAGGATCCCAGGAGGCTGTCCTTATTTTTTAAAATGGCTATTTTCTATTTATGATTACCCAATGGCACATGCTACTAAAAAAGTGTATTATTATGAAAATGGTTCATTTACATGAAGCAGGGTTTTACATATGAGTTGTTTTATGCAATATCTGTTTATAGAGACCTACATTGTTCGGGGGGTATAGTTTTCCTTTAAATATAATCTTTAATAAATGTTCCATGGAGTTATATATTCTCCTGCAGGGTCTCACAATAAATGTTAGCTGTTTCTTACAGCTTTATTTGTATTTCTATTGTTTTACTTTTTCTCTTCGCCCTTTGCTCTTCGATTTAATCCACTGATTCAGCATCCTGTCTCTTTATCTCTATGTACATTACATGCTTGCTGCTTCTTCTATATTTCTCATTTTCTGGTTTGTCGGGTAAGCCTCATGGGATCAGAGCCTAGGCTAACTCTGCAAAACCAACTCTGTCCTCTGAAAAACTCACAGAGAGAGAGAGAGAGGGGGAGAGAAGTGAAGCAGTCAGTGGCACAGAAGGCCAACGCAGCATGTACCTTAGATACAATGAGTAGTGTGTTCCAGAGGCTAGGATTTACAAGAACCTAGGTGTTGTGATGAATGGAGTACACAACAAATCTACATGAGCCAGAAATACAGTGTTTTATCAGAAATGCAAACCCAATACATTTGCATTTCAAACACTTTAGGGGAGTTTAGAGCATAATAAATAAAAACTCACCCATGTTCTATTCTATGGGATTTTTAGAGATTGTTTTTATCAAGGGGTGAAAGTTAAAACTCACCATTTGATAAAACAGAGATTTTTCTGCCCCTTAAATGAGAACTAACCCCTAAAAATGAATATAACTAAAAATGTCATATTTGTATGCACTGAACTTACTTCAACTACCTAAAATGTCATCTTCTTAAAGGACCGGTTACATAAAAATTTTTTAAAAAAAATAGTTTGTATACATTGGAAAAAAAAAAACCAAGACAAATTATACTTTAAAATCACAAAGTCTTTATTAAGAAACTTGCCGAAACTCTGCTTGTGCTCCTCTTCAGAAAAGGCGATCGGGCTATCCACTGTTCAATGCTCGATTTCTCCTCCCTGTCTTCCTTATTGGAGATAGCCAGGGAGGAGAAATCAAGCACCGCACAATGGATCATTGTCCTGTCTCCTTTTCTGAAGAGGAGTGGAGGCAGAGTTTTTGATTTTAAAGTTTAATTTGTCTTGGTTTTTTTTTCCAATGTATACAAACAATTTATTTTTTTTAATTTTTATGTAACCATTTTTTTTCAATATATACAAAATATATATTTTTTTAATTGTATGTTTCTAGTCCTTTAATAGCAGCAATGATCCAGGACTTCAATCTTGTCACAGGGGGGTCACCATCTGCTGCTCTCACATGCTCAGTGGGCTCTGAGCAAGCAGAAAATTAGGTTGGTCTGTCATAGAAGCTGATACTACAAGGTTGATTGTTGAATTCTGATGCTAGTTACACTGGTTTCTGTGACTTTTATGAGTTTAGGGACCCACTCAAAATCTAAAGTACACAGAATGTAAATGTCACAATATGGGACAGCAGCAGAGAGCATGTGCAGTGAATATGCAGAAAAGAAGATAGGGAGCTACTGGGGCATCTTTGGGGGAACAGCTCTTTACTACTAAAGGGCTCTGGTTGCCTTCGACTGGTACAGAAGTCCAAAATATAATGTACAACATGTCTAGTGTACTTATTTAATTAAGCTTTAGTTCTCCTTTGAAGAAGCAATATCCTTGAGTGAATAACTGAATAAAAAATTCTGGCATTATGCCAGTGGATCGGAGGAAATATAATATACAATAATTATGCATTATATTTAAATTGTGGTATACAATGTCAGCTGTGAAACTATAATCCTTTCTAGAGATGGGCAAATCTGTTCTTTTTCACTTCTCTGAAAAATTTGCAAAACTATGAAAAATTTTGCAAAATCTTGAAATGCATCAAAGTCAATGAGCGTCAAAATAATTTTGATGCACAACTATTTTACGCATGTAACAGTTTTTTAGTCAATCCCCTATATGTAATAAAAGGCACTAAGTTTGCCCAGGAGCTGTAACCCATAGCAACCAATAAGATGTTTGCTTTTAAACAGGTGACCAGTAAATGCTACCTGCTGATTGGTTATTATGAGTTACTGCTCCTGGGCAAACTTAGTGCCTTTTATTACATAACCCCTTAAGTGTGTCAATGGACTTTTTTGTTGTGGCAAATTTTTGCAACAGTTTCACAAAACGATTTGTAGGTGGCAAAATGTGGAAATTCACTTGTGAATAAATTCGTCAATCACTAGTCCTGTCATTTCAAATTTATTAAAGGAGTTGTTCACCTTTAAATTAACTTTTCAGATGTACAATATGGAGTGATATTCTGAGACAATGTGCAATTGTTTTTCATTATTTATTTGTTTTTTTATTTATTTAGCTTTTTATTCATCAGCTCTCTAGTTTGTAATTTCAGATATCAGTGTGTAATTATATTGGATTTACTTTTTATTCAGTTCAAGCAACTTAATGACTAAAAGTGAAGCATAGTGGTCTTCAAGGATTAAAACATTATCATTATCATATCATAATCAATATACAATTTCAATAAATATTGACAAAACAGGTCAACCTCTAGACATGTTGGGGGCCCCAAAAATGATTTGTTGTGGGGCCCAATAAAATCTAGTTATGTTGGATATACTGGTTTCCCATGCACCA
This sequence comes from Xenopus borealis, assembly GCA_024363595.1. Lineage (NCBI taxonomy): Eukaryota > Metazoa > Chordata > Amphibia > Anura > Pipidae > Xenopus > Xenopus borealis. The sequence goes on along the minus strand of CM044443.1, from coordinate 70,304,233 downwards.
ATCAATGCTCCAGTCCTGATGATGAGAATTTGTGTGAATAAAGAGGAGGGAATGGGGGTGACGAACAGCAGCGGGCCTAGGGGCACCCGCTATATAAATCCGGTCCTGACAATAAGTTAAATTACTGTATATTGATAGTCATGTGGAGGCCTATTTTTCAAAAGGTCAGATTTTAGTGGTTTTAAAGGTTTTTGAAACCACAAATTAACTTACTTTCTCTAAAACTACATGTCATGACATTTATTAAAAGATGCAAATAATAAAAGTACAAATGAAAAATAATGCTCTTAAACTTCTAGCAAAAAATAAAAGCTGAAAACCTCTTAAAGTCCAAATTGATTTAAAATGGTCCAACGGGGTAAAAGCAGCTGCCATTGACTTCTATAGGACCATGGTCTTCATGGCTTTTACACTTAATAAATCTAACATTTTTAGAGCTTTTAAAAAAAATAGAAAACAACAAATGTTAAGAGATTTGTGGAAAAAACCCAAAATGTGATTGTTAGTAGTGATGGGCGAAACGGCCGCGTTTCGCTTCGCCGAAAAATTAGCGAATTTCCAGAGAAATTCGCAAATTTTTCGCCGACGCGTCGCGTCGTTTTCGGCGCGTCGCGGCAAAAACGGCACGCGACTCGTTTTTGCGCGGCTAATTTTTGTTGGCGATTTTTTTTGCCCGTTTCGCGACTTTATTCGCCGGCGGCGAATCGCGGGAATTCGCCGCGAATTCGCCCCTGGCGAATAAATTCGCCCATCACTAATTGTTAGTAAATGGACAACTTACAGTTAAACTCAAATTATTTAGCATCTTGTTTATATATATTTGTACTAAGCCAAGAGCATATATTATAAAATCCTTGCCTGTTCCTAACCAATTTGCCAGAATTAAAATCTGCTGCCATTCTAGCATAAAATTAAGTGGATAACCCAATAGTAGTGCTTGCAGATACAGTAAAGATTGGTTTCTTTTTCCCATAACTTTATGAAATAAAAAAAAAAATTGTTTGGGCTATAGTACTCTTTGTTTATATCTGATCAGCAATTGTCTCATGTGTTTTTTTGCAGCCAATCTCATTGAGACTATCTCTGGCTGCCTGAAAACTTACCAGAAAGAACAGCAAACACATCTAGTTAAAGCTGAGTGCTATGATCTTAGAGTTGTTTACAAGATGGCTAAAATCAGAATGAGAGACCTGTATCGTTTACTGAAAAAAGATTTCCCTCCTCAACCACCTTGAGCAGCACAATGAAAGACTCTGCCATACTTTACTAAAATCCACATGTACGGTTCTGTACAATAAACAGACAAATGTGTTGTTCATTTCAGGGTCTGAAGAAGACTGATCTTGTAGTATGAAGGAAATTGCTTTGCAATCTAGATCAATATTTCAAAATTCTTACTTTACTACAATGGAACTGGGCTGTACAGGATATAGTTTACATTCTATGTCATCTATATAAATTTATTTGCTAGAGGATCATTGTTCTTTTGGGAACTAGGTCAGATATAAATGTAATAAACTAAAGAACCCAAACACAGAACAATTGATTTCTCTTGGCGATGCAAGCTAACAGCTAATTGTTGTTAGTTATTTCTCCAAAAAAATAGACTGTTGTAGTGGAATTTATTGTAACTGTCAAAATGTTGTAGTGGAATTTATTGTAACTGTCAACATGTTGGAGTAAAGGCATGTCATGATATTACACAGCACTGTAAGTAAAATACTGTAAGATACAGTAACATGTTCACCTAATGAATAAATATGTGAATATGTCTATGGATAGAGATAGCTTGCAGAGGTGAGTTGATTGCACATGAAATGAAAATAGAGAACAACAACTGTGGGAAAGAACATTTAAGGAGTACAAGCTGTGCTCTTGAGAAATAAAAGCAAGGGGACACCATACATTTATTGTAACACTGTGATACCCAGAGTGAAAAGAATCAACCTATGTTCGAAGTGAAAATGCAGATATTTATCTAGGGCAAGTGAAAAAACACATCTTGAATATTTTTCTATATTAACATTTGCTGTATCAATAATTGAACCAACTGTCCCAACCAGATTCTGATTACCTGATATTATGCTGCTGAATCAACTTTCGGGTCATCTACAATATTAGCTGGAAATTTTGTGGTTGTTAAGACATAAGACAACACTTGCAAGGTACAGCAGACAAATAGGACTAACATGATAACATTGATACTATAATGACTAATCACCTTAAATTATTATATTTTAGCAGAATAAAGGTTTAGCAAAGACTACCAAGACAAAACTTCATTGAGAAACCTTGCCATTCACCTTCCTGTATTAATGAGGGGCAGGAGGTTTCAACTCACGGTAGCTTAAAACTCACTACCGATTATGGACCTACCACTGCCACCCGTTATGTACCTGATACTGTTAATAAAAATCTACTGACTCTAGAGAAAGGCTAGAGGCTAGAAAAAAGGCTTTTGAAAATTGTGAGCAGGGACCCAACATATTTTCCTATTCAACTGTATCATGCTTAAGGAGAATGAATACATAAATATATGAAATAATACTTTTGAGTTTTGAGTTAGCTGCTTGCATTTAATTTTCATCTTGCTAATTTCTATAATTATACAGTGAGACGCTGATTCCCACTCACTTGTGTAAACACAACCACTTAATTTCCATGCCTCAATTTGCAAATGACCAAATGAAAAGTGCTAATTCAGATGATGGAAAGTGGAGCATGTAATATCTATTTGTCATTAGTGTCATCCCTTGTACCTTGATAAATTAGGTCTCATTAACGGTCTGGCCCTTTCTTACTTTATTTCTCCCTATTCCCTCCCTCCTCATACAATCTGTTGGAACAAGTGAATAGCTGTAAGTGTAAAATTGTCTTGGGGCACTTTAGGATTTATTTCACCATCATAGTTATCCCCTAATGTCCCACCATCAGTTTTCTTAATAGGAATATCCAAGTAAAGCATTGGATGATAATGCAGTAACATGATTTCTTTTAAGTTGGCTTCCTGTTCTAAATGTGCAGATAATATTTAGCAAAGTATATAATGCTTAAATGTGAAAACTAGTGAAGTGTATTGATAATGTGCTCAAATTAAGGGGCAGATTTATCAAGGGTTTGTGAAAACTCCGATAACCTCCCATGAACTCGAAATTTGAGCTAAAAATGAATTTTTTTTATTTAAAAAAAAAATTTAAACTCTGGTGAATTGTATCGACCCGCAAACTTGAATCGAATTCGAATCAAATTGAACTTATTTCTCTGAAAGTAACTTGAATGTCAGGATGCCAGCAAAGAACTCCAGATTTATCCAAGAACATCCCCATAGGCTAAAACAGCAATTTGGCAGGTTTAAAGTGGCGAATAGTCTAATTTGAATTCTTAAAGGGCCAGTATATGATAAAGTTCAAAAACTGAATTTGATTTTAAAAACTCAAATAGAATTTTAACTATTCCCTAGTCGAATTTCACAAAAAAAAACTTGAAAATTCGAATTTCCAAATTGGAATTCGAAATTTGAATTTTCACTTCGACCCTTGATAAATCTGCCCCCTAAATGTCAAGCAGATGGTACCCCTGTTGTGGATGTATGAAACAGGACAACAATAGTTTGACTTTTTATCAGCTTGAGAAGATCTTATGATGGCATCAGTGTTACATGTTAATACCAACCCTGTAATTGGTATTAGTCACAGAGGCCAATCATTTTTTAATAAAACTTTCCATTTGGCAAAGAGTTGGGTCATTGCATGAAGCTTAACAGAAGGCAATGGCAGTGATACTGATTCCCACCATTCAGTCTCATCTTTATATCTTTTGGTGGAAAATGAAAATATATAAGTGATATCCCAGTATGGGATCTATTATCTGGAAACCTAGTTTACAGAAAAGTCTGAATTTTGGGAATGCCATCTCCCATAAACTACATTTTAATCAATTCATTAACATTTTTACAAATTAGTTCCCATCTCTCTGTAATAATAAAACCTTACACTTGATTGCATCTTATCAATCCTTATTGGAGACAAAGTGATCCTATTCGGTTTAAATAACAATGTTTTTTTCGTATACTTACAGGAACAGTAACATCAAAGAACGAGATTTTTTTAAAGTAATGCAAATATAATGCAGTGTTGACCTGCACTGGTACAACTGGTGTGTTTGCTTCAGAAACACAACTATTGTTTATATAAATCAACTACTGTGTAGTAAAGGGGCCAGCCATTCAAAGGAGAAAAGGCTCAGGAGATAGTAGATAAGCTCTGTGGAAAATAATGGTGTAATATGTTAGCCACTATTTAACC
>CM044443.1:70261320-70296421 GCA_024363595.1 Xenopus borealis | reverse complement strand
CCTACATTGTTTGGAGGTTTTAGTTTTCTTTTAAGAATTATTATTTGTAAATGTATGTGATGAGGACAGAAAATCTACAACACTTTTAAATTAGAATTCCTATAATTCTCAGCCAGATGCTCAGCAGTTCATGTTAATGTTCTTCAACTTTTCATGTGCATGCATTTAGGCAGAATGATAGTTCTACACATTTTTATTCTCAGCCTACACACCTTCCATTATGATAAATATGTATTTATTTAAATAGCCCTTAGTACAATCACCCATTACAGTGTATATTATGTATTTCCAGGGAACTCACATTTTTAATTCAATAAATATTTTGATTACAGGACAACATGGTGGCTCAGTGGCAAGCACTGCTCCCTTCTGCTGGAGTTTTGAGTTTCATTCAGCTGGGGCACCTGCTAAATGTTTGTGTAAATGTTCTGTTTGCATGGGTTTCCTCCGCACACTTCAGTTTCTTCCTACATCAAAAAAAAAAAAAAAATAGAGGCAGGTTCACTGGCTTCTGATAAAATTGACACTACTGTGTGTAAATGTGATAGGGATGTTAGACTGTAAAATCCATTGGGGCAGGGGCTGATGTCGAAACTCTGTAAATCACTGCATTAATGTGTCAGCAATATACACAGATAGTATAACAAATCAATTCTGCTAACACATCAAACTCTTCTGTGTCTATAATATATTGAAATGCCTAAATAATATATGAAGTTTAGGTACTGTATGTACTACTTTTAAGACTGAAAGGTGGGCACCCCTATGGAGTTTCATGCCTGAAACTCGTCACGTTTCTCAATAAAAAAAAAAGCGTCCTTCTATAAAAGATAAAAAGAGTGGTAATAAATCCTACTTCTAATGGAAATAGGTTCAATATTGGATTTGATGCAACAAAATCATTATTTTTTCAACACTGCAGAAAGCCATTGATCAACGACACAATGATAATCATTTCAGAACATTATAGGGCTCATGTACAGTACTGAAGACAGTTATGATTGGCCACAGTACGTTGAAAGAAGGGATCTGTTGGCACTTACAATTAATTGCAATGGACGCCATTGCCATTAATCTGCACTGCTGACTTCCTCTGCCTCCTGTTCTGAATTTCATGTAGTTGTGCCTATTGACACAGGGGAACCCTAGAGCTACCATTACCTCTGAACCTCTGAATGCAGGAAATGATGCCAACCTGACTTTTCAGTGTTACTGGGTCTTATCTGTGCATTTGGGTCTTATCCGTGCAATTTCCCTAGAACTATGGGAAAAAACAAACAACAACAGCAGCTTGCATCCAAAATTGCACTTGAATGCTGCAGTGTGGAAGGTAGCACAACTGACCAGTGAAATAACATCTTGTTGGAGCTGCAATAACAAATACTTTAGGGTACAGTTGTTCTCTCCTGTACTGCACACACTATATTTATCTAAATATCTCTTATAAATATTTATATGGAAGTGTTCCAAATACTTTCATTATGGGACAGTTAAAATGCAGCATCTTCTCCAGCGAGTGGTAATGTCACTTGAAGTGATGGACATGACACCTCATCAGCAGAAGAGTCGCCTAAGTTCCCTGTGCACCTGAAAATCGTTGCTATCTGCCAAACAGCAATGTAGTTGGGGCTCTATTTTTGCCTGGCTGTGCCATTTCTGCACTTCACTCCCAGCAATATCCTCAGCAAATTAATAGTGGATAAAGGCAGATTCTTATATCCCCAGAATCTGTGCAAGCTGGATTAGCAAGGGAAGAGGATTCAGCCTGTTCCTGCAAAAAAGATTGCTATTCTCATTAGCTTGTGTAATACATATGCATTAGACAATGACTGACTCAGCCAGTGATGGAAGAACTTTACTAATGCACTGACCTCTCTCTCTGTCTTTTCTTTATCTACTGTATCTGTTTAACTTCTTCAGTCCCTTGCCAGCCCCTATCACACCTCACTAGTTTCAAGATCCATGGCCCAGCTCTACTTTGCCTGAACTAAAATTCATTGCTAATCTTTATATTTACTGAAATGTTGGGGATTTATCAGAACAGATATAAACTGTAATCAATCTTTCCTTTAATTTAACTCATACTGTATAGCACCAATGTTTAATAATTAATGCCAGCCAAAAAACATTTTAAAGACTTTGCAATTTAGTAATAAGAAGAAAATATTATGGAACATTGATTTTATGGTTTTTGTTAATTGAAACTGTGACATGAAATACAAAGTATGACTACATATTGTATCAGGCACCGACAGAGTTCCTATTATTGTGCATAGAGCCTAAGGTCAGCCAGCTGTAGGGGCCCTTTTTCTATTTAGAGAGTCATTAGGTGAGAGTAATAGAAAATCAGTGTGTGTTTGTGGTGCCTGCAGACTAGGAGGTACTGGCACAATGGATAACAATGGCATATCAGAAACAAATCCAATATAAACAAATCTCAGCGGTGTATGCTTTATTGGTCCTCCCATCTTAGAGTAGGGGGTCCATTCTTAAACAAAGTTTAAGACATAGTCATCACAAGACTTAATCTAAGCACATCAGTGGTGGATAGCCATTACTGAATGAATTCCTATTTCATCCCAGTCAGTAGGAATACATGTACAGTAAGTTCTCCTGCAGGCATCTATATTCCACCTCTTGAAGAAGTGGCACCTGAGCCACAGTTCTAACTCTTGAGTTGATATTTTATCAACCAGTGGGTTTCTAATTTTCTATTGACTTTGTAAAAGTAAAATATTACTGTCCTGGTATTTGAGTATTAACAAGAGAAAATGATGCAATTCAAACTAGAATAAAACTAATTTGCATAAGAATACAATTACAGCAATACATATATAGTATCTTAATCTAAGGTAGGATGATCAAGTAGGAATGTGTAATAAGATTATTACATTAAAAAGAATATTGTTAGTGTAAAAGACTTTTTACTAAAGCTATGCGCAACAATTTTTGCATAATTAATGTTATTCCAAGCAACTTTCCAATGTTAATTAATATGGAGTTACTGTATATGTTCTGTACTGCATAGACTTAAGGGCCCATTTAATAAATTTAATAAAAATGTAGAAGTCAATGACAGATGTCCCTAAAGTTGTTTTCTTGACATTGTGATCTGAACTGCATAATCCAAAAAGATTTGAAGCGTCAGTTGATTGATTGATTGATTTTGCCATGACATTTTGTCGCTCTGATTTTTGATTGATAAATGAGTTAAAATCATAGAAGGGAGTTTTGTCAGATTTATTTTTTTAAAACAATTAGATTAAATTGAGTTTTAGTAAATTTGCCCTTAATTTTGACATTACACAGCTGTCATGGCACACAATGAGTAAAAATTATATATTTAAATGGAGTGACCAAATGGGACATCTAAGCCAATTCTCTAGATAAAGTTTTCTCCATATTAATGAGCTATCTTGGTTGGCACCAGGTAACATCCAAAATGGCCCTAAATGTTTTACATATGCCTGCATTTAGCATATTAGCACTTTAGCAAAGAGCCTCTAGTCCCAGTAGAATCATTTGTTGTGCCTGTAATTGCTGGCCCAGGGTCATTATGTTTCTGCATTTTTTAAATTTCTCTATAACAATATCAGCATGGATAGATGCAAGCAAAGTATCTGTATGTGTTTTCTACGGCTCTGTTTTTCAATCTTATTAACATCCATAGACAGCTACAGAGAGCATTCGAGAATCAGTCTCTCGTGTGATTTTTTCACCTCACCCTTCCCCTGCTTATTACCTTGTAGACTCCCTGCAATACATTGCATCAGCCCCCTGTTCCATACTCACAAAGCAACCCTGCTATTTATTCCCAGCACACGTGCCCCATTTTCACCTATTTCTTATCTCTTATTAGATTTGCACCCTGGGAGCATCCAAAAGAGCATTAAGCATGTCTGTGGTGTTGCCCTGGGGAAGGAAGAGATGGATAGATGTGCCAGCTATAGTCTTCTCAATGGATTTGCTTTTGTATTCCCTTTAAACATTTTCCATTTGAAATGAACTGAGCATTTTATCTCCAAATACATCTCACTGCTTGTAAATATCACTATATCAAATCTCCAGCAGATCCGTCTGCTTTGCTCATATATCCTTCCTCTCATCTTCTCTCAATTATAGGCATTGTTCTATTTTACCCTGGGATTATATTACAGGATTGTAACAAACAAGATGTAGATATAAGCAAATTGTTAAGATTGTGGTTAGTTCTTCATATTATTGTATATCATTAATATGCCCTTACGACTTCTATAAAGTTCTAAATTTTTCACGAAAAAGCAATAAAAAAGCAATCCTTGCACACACAATTGAATGCATGAGAACATTTTTTTCTGATGATTATTTTCAACATATAGTTGCAATTGTGATATTATAGAGCAGGGACTGACAAGGCAATGCTGAACAGTGCAGTTAAACATGAGCCAAATTAGTCAAGTTGCCTATATACATATATTTCATTTTAACTGTCCAGAGTTACAGGCTCCTTTACTGTGATAACCTGGTGTTTCTGTGCTGTCTGCAGTACCACAGCTCTATTCGAGCAGACAGCTAAGGCCCTGGTTCACTCCTTTGGCTATGCTTGGCAATTCAAAGTAAACATGGCTTGTTTCACCTATTGCTAAACTGGCTACAGGTGATTTGTGTAAGCCATTTGACTGGCTATAAAACCCGTTACTCTGCTGTAACTCATTGCCCACTATAGGTCTATGTTACATAGTTCCTGTATGCGATATATTGTCTGATCCTGTTATTGTCTGTTATTGTTATTGACCACTGCCTGACCTTGACCTTGCCAATTTACTGCCTGAATTGACTCCTGCCTGTGTTTGACTTTTCTTTGGATTCTGATTTGGTATGGTGATTCTGATCTGTGTCTGACCCTGAACTTTTACCTTGACTACGCTTCTGCTTCCTGAATTGGTACTGCACAGTCTGTTTGGTTTTGACCTGGCCTGTCCCCTGACCTCACTCCTTGTTCTCCATTCTAGTTATATGTAACGATTCCCTTGCCTATCCAGGCTTCAGTTGCCTAACTATGGGGGGAGCAGGGGGTTCAATTGAGCCAGGGCCAGCACCCCCGCATGGCCCCCCGGCAGTCTTGTGGCCGCTGCAGCCAGATGGGGTCGGCTGCATTGGCACAGAAGGGTGGGGGGCTGCACAGCCGGCACCAGGGCCCACCTAGTTCTGTTACTGGCAGGCTTCCCCTTGATCCTCTCTCCTTATGTCTTGCTGACATTTAAGTAGCAATAGGCTCCTCACAAAAAGGCTGCTATAGATGCTATAGGCAGAAGTGTGAGCCGAGACTGGGACCTTGGGGTTTATTCTGGGTTTTTGGATACCATACGTTACATTTACATCATGCTAAAAATTGGAACAAATACTGTAGGTCTTACAACAGTTAATACATCCTTGTCAGAATAGCCAAAAAACTAATTTTCTGCATTACAATATTACTCCATATGTACTAAAAATCTAGCGGGGGTAGTTACTAAGATTTAGGGGCAGATTTACTAAGCTAGTGTGAAGGATTCGAATGCAAAAAATTAGATATTTGAATATTTGTTTGAGCTACTTCATCCAATTTTCTAAATTCGATCGAATCGAATGATAGAATCGAATGATTCAAATAAATTGTATGATCCGAATATGAAAATCGTTTGACCATTCAATGGTTGAAGTACTTGCCCTTTAAAAATTTATTCAGTTGCCTACTTCACCAGATTAAACCTACCGAATTGTTATATTTGCCTATGGGATGTTTTTTTTATCGAATAGAAATCATCCACTTTTTCGGAAAAAAATCTGATGTTTAGTATGATTTTTTTTGAGTAATCGGATGATCGCTAATCGATTGTTTGATAGATCGATAGATTGAATAGAAGTAAAATCCTACAAATTCTATATTCAATTTCGTTGGATTTTACTTCGTGAAAATTTCGAGGGTTGAATTTGAGCGTTTTTAACCCTTGATAAATCTGCCTCTAACACTCAAATTGTTCCCATTTTTTTTAATTAAAACAAAGTTAACCTAACTCCCATCCACAAATGTACCTAATTCATCCAAAAATCTGATCAAAAATGTTGGTAAGGGAAAAAAATTACCACACAATTTTTAGTCAAATTGTAGACTTTTTCTGATTCCACGCTCAAAAAGTAACTTTTTCAATTTGAAGCCCGAAAAACTCGACTTTTTGGATTATTGAATGAAAACCAGCCTGAAGCCCTCAAAGATCATGAGGATAAGAAACATCTTCCAATAGTAAAAGGGACATATGCCATTGACTTTTACATGACACTGACAAATTTTAGTTGGAGTATTTTCACATTCTGACTTTTATCAAATTTGGAGCATAATAATTCCTCTAAAAAATTCAAGTTTTAACCATAAAAAACTCGACCAGAAAAAAAATCACCACTAAGGAGCAGATTTATCAAGGGTCTTCAACCAGGGAATAGTCCAAATTCAATTTGAATTTTGAAATTTATCATGTACTTAAAAATTGAACTTTGACCATTCACCATCTAAAACCTGCCGAATTGCTGTTTTAGCCTATGGGGGACCTTCTAGATCCTATTTGGAGTAATTTGGTAGACTTTGAAAAATATAATTTTTTTGGGGCAAATTATTTGACTCATTTCAATCAAATGTGCTATATATATAAATTGATAAATTTGAATATGGACTATTCCCCCTCACACATGTCACATATGTGTGACAGTAGCCTTATTCTGGAGATAAAATTTACCTTTGTAATTTCTTACAGGTGTACAGAGAAACTATAGTATTATATTTTTGCGAAAACATGAAATGCATTTTCACTTGGGAAGTATTTCAGATATTTAAAATGTTTTTATTTTTCTTATCAACACAGTAATTTGGTCTTTGTAAGCTTCCTGTGTTGAGGTTGGAATATTAGGCTATAAAGAATAACATAGTTTGGATATCACATGTTGGTATGTGATTGTTGGCTTGAAGGGTACTATATAGCTGCCATCTAATTTCTCTTACCTTGGCTACATTAAAAATAATTTTTTTGTTAAATGTAAATATATATGATCAATCATGTAGGAGTGTAGGGGTTTTCTCTTTTATTAGTAGCCCTCCAAAACAGTCCCAGTTATAAAAAAAAGGGACAAAACTGAGCAAGCGGGCAGGAAAATAAGTGGTGGATTAAGTAACCTCACCATGTATAGGCAGGAATTAAGGGTTGCTGATGGTTTCCCCCCAAGTGGTTTAATGCAATAGTGAGGGAAGCCACATTTGCTCTCTTGGGCTTCTCCCTCAAGAAGGTATATAACATTGTGAGCCAATTAGAGATCTGATTTACTAAAATTTAGATTTTCTTTTTTTCACAAATCATATTTTTTCTTTAAGAATGTTTTTTCTGTAAAATTCTGTAAAAATTACAACGCACAAAAAACCTAATACAGTCAGTGGGAGCCACATTGATCCTACAGGACCCTTTTCTTTAACAATTCAGACTTTTTAGAGGTTTTCAGATATTTGTTTGTTAGTAATTGTTTGAAAAAATTAAAGCTTTGCAGGGTTGAGGGATATCCCTATTTTTTAGCGCATTGTTCACCATTTTGTACTTTTTATCTTCTGATCTTTTTATAGCTTTCATGCCACTCACTGTTTTCACTCCAATGCCACTAATGTCTGACCTTTACTAAATGGGCCTTTAAATGTTGGGGTGGAAAGACCCCATATATCATATGTACATATTGGAGGGCCTTGTGTGAGTAATGTTTCAGTCTCTAAGAGTTTAATATCATTAATAGTTTTTTGGCATTTGTGCCATAATATTTCTAGTTTTGTTTTCATATTGTTTAAACTTGGAAGCCAATTACTATGTGAGTGAACTGAAAGCCTGGACTCCAGTTACAAGATGAGCTTGTGAGTAAAATCAGTACTGATTATTAATAAATCAGTCCCTAAGACTTTATTGTAACCCATGTTCAAGGTATGTGAAGAAAACATCATATTGAAATCTAATGGTTTTGTGTTAATTTGTGGGAATATAGTGAAAATGTTTGCATTTTGACCTTACAAAAGGTAAGTAGAATTATTCTTATTAAAGTCCCGCTTACCACTTTGGAAAGAACAGGAGACACTGATATTCACAGAGATGTGACCTGACATTTAGTTTTTGCTTGCTGCATTGTTAATACTTATGCTCATCCTAATATTGTGTGGTGTGTTGTTGGAAAATGTTGTCACTTTCTGACCCTTAATGATAATATTGTGCAGGTCAGGGAATAGTGCTATCCTTCTAGTCATAATTAGCAAAAAACCCAGAGCAAAAGATTTCCATAGTTGTCAAACTAGCACATTAAGATTCAACTTAATAAAGGGATTCCCTTGCTATTTCACCTTCAGCAATATCTATAACTGGATTCTTCAAAACGGAAAAGAAATAAAGTACTAATAGAAACGGAATAGATGTAAACTAAGAAAATAATCTAAACATGAAACATAAATATGCTTACCTAACAATTTTTATTTATCCAGTCAGATAAAACAGTGTGTACTTGACTTTGAATGCCCTACAATTAGACCAGCCAGTGTTATAATTGGAACTATTTATGCTTGAGCCCATACGAAACACAATGCAGTTTCAGTCCATATTAGATCCATAGTCCTAGTGCATTAGAGATGAGTGAAATATTTTGCTACATTTCGCATAATACACATAGAAATGTAAAGAAAGAAAATTGTTCGTGAATTTTTTTCAGATTTTTACATTTTCACAAATTTTTCGCCATTTCGTATGAGGAGTTCTCGGCCTATCGACTCTTCCACTAATCCAATCACAATGGCCTATTGTAACTCTTCAAAGAGGTGACATCTGAATTTGATTCTCAGATGTCACTTCTTTAAAGAGTTACAATGTGCTGCTCAGATGAGTAGTGAAACGTCTTCAATAATTACTCAGCAAGTCCAGTTGTTTTAGAATTACTTATACTACATATATCCTAATACCCTTCAGAGTTCTAGTATGTATTATTTTATTCTTTTATTAGTCCCCAAACCCAAAAATAATTTCAGCCAGGATTTCAACCAGGAGCCATCCCCACATAGAGTAGCTTCTGGGACTGCTGTTCATAATATATAAAAAGCATCTTAATATCAAGGGGAAGATTTATTAAAGGTCGAGTTGTTTTTTCAAGGTTTTTTGAGGTTGTTTTTTGGTCAAAAAAAAATTTTTGTTTTAAAAAAATTCAGGAATCATTTTACCCCGAAGCTAGAAATAGCTCAAATCCAAAAATATACCCTCTAAAACCTGTCAAGGTCATGTAGAAGTCAGTGGTAGAGGTCCCTTGAACCACTTGAAGATGTTAAAAGCCTTCATAATTTTCAAGGATTTTTTAAGCTTAGCTTGAAAACTTGATCTATTTGAGCAATTCAAGTTTTTGCCAAAAAAAAACCCAACTACACTAATTCGAGTTTTTTACATTCAAGTTTTTTCTTAAATTAGAAACCATTCAAGTTCATTCAAGGTATTAAAAAACTCACAACGCTCTAAAATCTGACCTTTGATAAATAGCCATTAACATTATACAAAACAGCCATTCCAGAAATCATAAAAGCTAAATAATTTTGCAGTATCTTTCTTCCAAAAAAAGTAAAACTTCCATATTTTTCTCTATAGTTGGTTATTCTGTCTAGAAGTGGCACTGCATATCCTATTCTAAAATGGACAATTAAATATTTAAAATGATTTAATTAAAATTGTATTTCAGCTATTGTAACCAATATAACGGACTTCCTGTTTGTGCTTAATTTAGCAAATATGTAGTTTTGTCACAAAGGTACATTCACTAGTGATGGGCGTCCAAAAAACGCGGCGCGCAACGAAAATGACGCGATGCGTGCCTAAAAAATGCAATGCACGTGAAAAACATGACGCGACTCGTTCCGCAAATTTTTCTCCAATTTGTGAATTTCGCTGGAAATTTGCATATTTTTCGGTGAAGCGAAACAGGATAGATTCGCCCATCACTAACATTCACCTTATCTATGGATTCTAGAAAAGCGTTGATGGATTCAAATATCCATCAAGTGCCATTCAGTTTTGGGTTTATTGGAATAACATCTAACAATGTTTCTGTTGTCTTAGATCAGCTATCAGTGTCTGACAAGTGCTACCAAAATTTGCTGCTTTGTAGGTTTATGTTATAGTCATACATATAACAAAGAATGTTAAGCTTTGTACACCTATAAGGTACATTACAGCGAGCAATGCCGTTCCTCTATTGCATTGCTGTAGTGCCATTTTATCTTTGACAATTAAGTATTGATTCTTCCAGTTACCAGCTGTTCTTTCTGCAGGTAAAAAGTATTGCCCAGTTTTATTGGGAGCATCGCTGTTGCTATTAAAGTTTTCCATGCTATGGGTGACAAAAAAGAATGATAAATGCACACTCACTGGTTCCATTTTTCATATCCTATACTGCCAGGAAAAAGAAATTCTGGCACACAGCAACTTCTAACAATTATGGAAAGCTGCCATATTGTATTTAGCCCAGATAAATACAGTAGAAAATACTACCCAAACAAGAATATCAAATGTTTCTAAAGAAATATTTTATTTAATACATTATATCATTTATAAAACTGTGATATTGGATTATAAAAAATATAACAACATTATGGGGCAGATTTATTTAGGGTCAAATTGAAAATTCTAATTTTAAATTTTTTTTCTATTGTCAAAACTGTCAAATTCGACTAGGGAGTGTAAGGGCCCAAAGACACAGTTTGGAGTAGTGCACCAAAGTGGAAGTGTTTAGTCCAACACAGTTCATGGTAACAATAGAGCTAGGCAAAAGAGAAGTCCAGGCAAAGGGGACAATCCAGGCAGCAAGGTTAAATATCCAAATGACAGCCTAAAGTCAAAACAGGAAATCCAACATCAATAAGTCACACCCATGAATCCAATGTCCAGGTTCCTTAAATAGGTGTGACTGATGATGTCATGGGTATGATGATGTCATGAAATTGGCGTCCATTCTGACGCTGCCATCCATTGTTGTGCACGTCGGACACTTCAACGTGTGATGACCCTCGTGCGGGGAATTGTCCGCCGCCATCTTGGGGAGCGGTAAGTCTCCCTTCAAGGGAATTATCCAAATTTGATTCAAGTTTTTTAAAAAATTTGATTTTCGAGATTTATTTTAAGACACTTTTGACTATTCGCCACCTGCTTAATTACTGTTTAAATCAATGGGAGATGTGCATGGATCAAGTAGGAGATGTTTACAGCCTTCCTGAAATTCAAGTTTTGGAGAAAAAAACTCGAATAGAGTTTTTAAATAAGAAGAACTATTGTGTGGTGCTGTTCACAATTCTTCTAATTGATATGGCAGTGGAGACTGGCCACTGAGGAACGTGCACATGCCTGATAAATAAGGTGATAATCATTGTGCTGACTACTTCTACTTTGTACCAATTGCTTTTACCACAAGCAGAAAGAAAGCAGTAGACCATATCTTATAAAATGGATGAAACTTTATTTCTTAGTGAATGCTGTAAAAGTATATGGTGCTGTTTTTTTAATGGGCTATGGAGAATGCATAAGCAGATGCAAGCAAAATTCAAACTTTCACTCTAATTCATAAATAAAGTGTGGTCATCAGAAATCCTGGGACATGTACTATGGTGTAAATTTATCAAAGAGTAATGTTCCACCACTACGGTGAAATTCCGCAGCTCTCAGTTCATTTCTATGGGATTTTGAAAGGCGTATTTATCAATGGGTGAAGTGAAGTTTCACCCTTTGATAAATACACCTTCAAAAATCCCATAGAAATTAATTGAGAGCTGCGGAATTTCACTCTAGTGGCGGGACTTCACTCTTAACTTCACTCTTTGATGAATCTACCCCTTAGTTGGAAGTGACCACACCTCTGGGGGTTGTATTATTATCCCACTTATTGCCTGGATATCCTAAGGGGTATGTCCTGCTACCTAAATAAAATGAGGCCACAATTTAGCCCAAATAGACAACAGCACTAATCCACTATAAACTTTGCCCATTCAACTTGTTTTTTCTGCCAACATTACATATGGATCCATCTAAAACAATATATCCTCCATTGTGGAATTTATATATATAGGACCATCTGCAACAAACATATTCCCAGAGTGTTGGGACAAATTGGCCAATAGTTCTCCAAAAAAACAATCTCAGAGTAATGGCTTTCAAGTTGATAGTTTTGCCAAATACTGAGAGATTCAACTACAGAGAAAAAAAGCTGCAAGTATTTGGTTAATTTTCAGTTGCTCGAAATCCCCCTTGTAACATATTATCTGTGCTTATAGTATTTTCTTTAGTTATAAGCAATCTCTCTGTTTCCTGAGAATTAATTTGTAGGCATGAAAAATTGTAGCATGGGCTTAGAACACAGTTTAGGTTTCTCATGGCTCTCCAGTAATTACACAGTACATCAAAAAGACTTCTCTTCATTCCCTGATGGTCCTACCCTCCTACCTTGACAGGCAACATATCTATAGCATGGATATGCTAGGCATTGTGATTTCCCTGCGTATTACACACACTGTACTCACATGTTTCAATGTGACACTGCTATGTACAAAATCATGTAGGTATAACATAAACGTGTGACAATAGTATTTATCTTAAAATGTAAAATGCACATTACACATCCCCAGGATATTAGTAAGTGAAACAGTGCCAAATCTTTATCATCTATACATACCTATATTTATTAATATATATACTAAGAAATTCATCTTCAGATCAAAAAGGTGCATGCTAAATTCTAAGAGCAAATTGATTTTTCATGATAAATTTTCCTTCACCGAGAGCTTTGAAACTTTATAGGATTTGTGTTTTATTGTCTTTAATATACTATTCTCATGCCAAAAGTTTAATTAACCCTCCTTTGTACTTTGTAGGAAACTTACAAGTGCAGGTTGAATGGACGTGGCTTTCAAAATCTCTAACACGTATATGTGACGGGACCACATAGGCCCGGGCCTACGGCAGCAAGTTGGTAGGGGGCGCATGCTGCCCAGCCGCTTGCAGAGGAGCACTGGGGATGCACAGTGCTCCGGTGTGCCTGCTCTCACTAGATGGTGCGGGCAGCACCTGCTGCTGGAATCCGGCCCTGTCTCTAACCAACAAGTCTTCTGTTGGTTGAACAATCAACCACACATGCCACTGGCCAAATAGCACTTATCTGTCTAAATGTGGCGTAATAGTTTGTTGTTGAGGAGGAAGAGACTACACAACATATACAGATATAGGATCTATTATCCAGAATAACAGATCCTTACCTTAATTCTACTAGATAATCATTCAACTGGTTTAGCTTTCATTAAGGATTAAGTGTGTGTATATATATATATATATGTGTATATGTATATATATATATATATATATATATATATATATATATATATATATATATATATATATATATATATATATATATATATATATATATATATATATACACATACAGAGAAAAAAGGACATTTTGGTTTAGGATAAAATAGAGTCTATGGGAGCCTTCCTGTATTTCATAAGCTTTCTACATTTTATGGATAACAGATCCAATACAACAGTTTGATTAGCTTAGAATTTTATTTTTCTTATTCTGTGTGGATGCAAGAGAGTTCTACCATATCACTTTTGCCCTTAGGGCTCCTACAAACGGGCGTTTTTACCTGCACTCCCCTGCGTTCCGTTTTGCTGCGTTCAAACGCAGGGGAGCGCAGGTATAGACACACTCAATTATTTTCAATGGGGCTGTACTCACATGAACGCATGTAGGCGCCAAACGCAGGAAAAATGCAGCATGTTGCGTGTGTAGGAGCCCTAACAAAGACATTATTAGGGCAGTTTGTGTTTTATTAGTCCTTAAATAGAACAAATACCCCAGTTTTCACATCTTAGATCAGTTGGTGTAAGATAAGGGATTCAGTTGGACCTCAGTGCCATAATTAGACTAACCTGCAATGTATTGTTTCTAGCCAGTCACCAGTTAAACAGTATTAACCCCTTTAAGAATGTTTACAAGACCTGGAGTTGCAGTACTACTGAAGCCACTTTTACTAACAGTTGGCAGTTTTGGAAAGCAATTGTGGGCAGGCAGAGTTGAGCAGGCCAGGTCATACACAGGCTAATCACAAGTTCACAGTAGAGAGGATTTTTACAAGAATGTAACCAGGAGTGAGCCAAGTCATACACTGTTTGAGAGCTATATCAAATGTGGTACAGAGGGATAGAGATTAATCACAGTCAGTCAGGCCAAATCAAACACACTATCTAGAATTAAATGAACACCCTAGATACCTCAATAGAATTGCTGCTAGACACAAGATTTTCACAATGAAACCTGTTTGCTCAGGCAATGAGCATCGGGGGAAGGGCTTATAAAAAGCTTTCCCTGGATGTTGATAGGAAGGCAGAAAGCAGGTTGGTTAACCCCTACCAATGCTGGACAAAACCTGACAGTTCATGTGACACTGAACTTCCAAACATATATATATATATTCTTCTAACAAAAAATTCAAATGTCTACCCGAGTCTTAGAAATCAGTGTTGTACCAGGATTTTCAACTTAAAGAGATACTGACTAGTGATGAGTGAATTTGCAGCGAAAATGTGCCGTGACTCGTTTCGCACATTTTTTCGCCAATTTGCGAATTTCGCTGGAAATTTGCAAATTTTTCGGCGAAACTGGGTATATACATATAGCACTGCACCATACATATAGCACTGCCTAGATATCAAAAATGAGAGTTTTTTTACTCCCATAATGCATCATGGGCGGAGACATGTAAATCACTCCTTTATGTCCCTGTGGCCAACTATGCATCCAGAACCACTGGTTTATAGCACAGATACAGCCTAATAGTTCAGAGCCATATATCCAAACTTGCAGACAGCCTGTTTCGATCTTGTTAGATCTCATCAGTGCAAGATATTGGAACATGGCTTCTGAGAGGTAGGACTTGGAGAGCAGCAAAAAGGGATAGGAGCCTAATAGTTCAGGCTATTACAGTTAGAGTTGGAGTATTTATGGTCAGGTGGTCTCTGAGGCAGATCCCAGAGATCATTATAAAATAGTGGTTAAAGGCAAGAGATGTAAAAAGTGCAATATTTACCCTTTCCTAAGATTCTTTCATATGCCACTTAATTTGATGTAAAATATATATTGCTTAAGAATTCATTTTGAGGGTATAGTTTTCCTTTAAGGGCTTTTCCACTGAACAAACCCAGCGCCACACTGCACACTAATGTGCCCCATATATCCCCCCCCAGGCCATGTTAAGGGGGTGGAGGGCAGATCCTACATTTCCTAGTGGGCATCAAATCTGGGTTGGCAGGGCCACCACGTTTTTCCCAGTCCATCCATGATTAAGTTGAGTCATTTAATACTTCCCTTACCTTAGTATCTTCAAGTGATGAATTTTTAGACTTAAACCCCATGCATAACATAAAATCTGTGCACCACCAGCTATAAAAAGCAGAGGGATCTATTATCTGGAATGCTTGGGACCTGTGGTTTTCCAGATAAGTAGTCTATCCATAATTTGGATCACCATACTTAAACATACTAAAAATCATTTTACCATTAAATAAACACAATCAGATTATTTTGCTACCAATATTGATTCATGCAGTTTATTTAGGATCAAGTACAAGGGGGCATTGTATTATTATAGAGAAAGGAAATACATTTTAAAAAAATATATTTGTTTAAAACAGAATGTAAGGTGGCCTTCCCATAATTCAGAGCTTTCTGGAGAAATCCCATTTTATACTTATTTTTTACAGACCCTCTACTATTCCATCTTCCATTTTGATTTCAAAGCAACTACCATGTGGCAAGCTAATTAAGCCTAAATGTGAATTTAAATGCTACTACTTAGAGCTGCCGAAAAAATGTTAACATTTAAAAATAAAAAAGCTCAAATCTGCCCCATTTAACAACATTAGTACATAAAAAATGAAAACCTTTAAAAGATACTATATATGTAATGTATTTATAAACCAGACTCTTCCTTTGTGTAATTATGGCTGATGTACCACAAAAAGATTTACAGAAGGGAACTTGCAGTTATTATTTCTTTTGTCTTTTCATGGGGTTAAATATAGAAAATAATAATATATAATCTTTTAAAAGGTAAAGTAAGCACAGTTAACAAGGATTATACTATTTCAGGAAGGGTTTATTCTAAAGTAATGGATTTTCTAGTGTCGGTTGTCTTGCCTTCAGCAAAAATCCAATTCAGTGTTCTGTTTTGCAGCAATAGCTTTTGAATGCAACATCTTTCTGAAACAGAAGATCTCTCTTCACCACAGTTGATAAGTTCTCAGGGGGCATAGCGTTGTGACCTCATGTTTTCCTTTATGTTGCATTGCTTGTGTTTCCCACCAGTGGAAACACTAACCTGGAATTAAGAAATGATTATAATACACATTTTTACTAGAAAAACTTAATGAGTTGCGAAATAAAGCCTTTAAGGTAAAATATATAAATTACACACATATAAATCACTTGTCTACTTAAAATTTAACTATTTTTATTCAAAAAGCAAAACTGAGAGTTTGCAAGTAGTAATAAGTGGATCTACAGAGGAAGCAAATGTTATCTAAGCATTTTGGTTGAATACCACAGCTGCCTCTGCAGGTAAGCTGTAACTCATGAAACTACCGGAAATGTTGACCTAGAATACTATTTCTATATTGAGACTACAGGATAACAATGAGTGCAAATGTTACTTTTGATCTAAAGATCTATAGAGCAAGTACCAAGATCAATTCCTTATACAGCAGAACAGAATATGATTCCTGCTGATTGATTGCTAGAACTGGAGCAAACTTTGCACTCATTACATTATGACAAGATCTCTAATGAATTCTAAAGGAAGATAGCTCAGAGGGAAGGGTGGTTCACAGCATGGTGAAGTCTACAGGCAAAGAAGATCAGTGACATTTATGTGCATGTGCTATAATCAACATGGCCACAATATGTGCATTTATGGATTAACGCTACTTAATACAAATTCTCCAAAAGAGGCAAATATTATCAGCATTGCATGAACACAATATTGGTTTTTGTTAGGGATGCACCAAATCCACTTTTTGGGATTCATCTGAATCACTGAATCCTTCGTGAAAGATCTGGCCGAATACCGAACCGAATCAAAATCCTAATTTGCATATGCAGGTGGGAAAAGTGGGAAAAAATGTTTTTACTTCCTTGTTTTGTGACAAAAAGTCATGTGTTTTCCCTTCCCACACCTTATTTACATATGCAAATTAGGATTCGGTTCTGCCTTGCACAAGGATTCAGCCGAATCAGAATCCTGTTTTTTGTGTAAATAACAGCATTGGACTGGAGGTCCAGGTCCCACTGGGATTGCTGTCAGAGGTCCCCACACCCTGTCACCCTACCCAACCCCTCTTTCTCGGCCTACACTAAGGGGCAGATTTACTAAAGGTCGAATTTCAAATTTAAAAAAATTCAAAATTCGACCTTGGGAATAATGGGGAGGTAAAATCCTACAAATTCGACTATCGAATTAGAAGGATTTTACCACGATTCGATTGAGCGAACGATCGAATATAGAAAATTTGATCGATCGTTCGAATATTCGAATTGAATTCGAATCTAATATTCCAACGATTTTTAAGCGAGCAATCAAATTTTTTATATAGGGAATGATCCACATTTCAGTAGGTTTAATCTGGTGAAGTAGGTGGTCGAATTAAAATTTAAAGGGGAAGTATTCAACAATCGAATTTTCGAATATTCGAATAAAATTAAATTTGAATATTCGATGGTCGAATTTGCCTAATTTGTATATTCGAAATTCGAATTTGAATCTTTTTGAAAATTCGATCGAATTTCGAATCACTCATGTGAATACATGTGAATTTTGTAAATCTGCCCAATGGGGGAGGCCAGGGAGTAGTGTCCAGAGTCTCAGCAGGGGTCAACCAGGCTTTTGCAAATATACCCCAGAGGGTACAGAGGGGCTACAGGGAGACACAATTATAAAATGAAAAACCACAAAAGTGTGGCATTGGGTAGATTAATATAGAGCAGAGGCAGAGAACTCCTTGAAAAACTGTAGATTGTAGATTATAATGAATAATGTACCCCCTACCGAAAGTTTTATTGTACCCCCCTACCGAAAGATATTGAAAGTCACCTTGGAGTTAAGTGACCTGTATAAATATATATGGTCACGTAACTCCTCGGTGACTTCTAATATCTTTATAAATTACAGTAGGGGGTGCATTATCCACTATATTTAAATGTCCAACACGTGTGATGCACTTTGTGGGTAGACTTAGAAAATTGGTGCGTAGACCCAAAAAGTGCATATGATGCACTTTGTGGGTAGACTTAGAAAATTGGTGCGTAGACCCAAAAAGCGGACAGTCAATCCACATTCAACAGATAATTTTTCAAACAGGGTCGCACTCTCTTGTAATAAAACTTAGCATTTATTCCAAACACAATAAAACCATATAAGCAGTTCGTGTGCAGCAAACTTATCTGTACAGAGTCAGCGAAGTAGTGAAGTTTCTGGAACATCTCGCCCCTTTTCTCAAGTCAATCTCTGCCACAGCATGTCATGTAAGCGAGCATCCATTTCTAGGATCAAGTTTAAGCACAAAGACGGAAGTGATGTAACCAGTCACCATGGGAATACGTCTCAAATTGAGACGTGCTTACATGGAAGTGGCCACACTTACACCGACATGGTAACCAATAAGCATTTACATGGCAACCAAAAGGTTAAATATATGTACAATCAAATGAAGTAATATAGAAATATTTGAATAAATATAGATGCATTTGAATAAACATGTCGGTTGAAAAGATATTGCATCACACAAATAAATGCAGATCAAAGTCATGGATTAACCCCTTAGGGGAAAGCGTATTTAGCCTATCTATCCACAGAACCTCCACTTTCTTTAAAGTCAATGTGCTGAATATGCTGAACTAACCAGGTTTTTGCTCAGTGTCCCACCAGCTCAATCTGTCCCTGGTATATAACAAGGGTGTAAAATGTAGAATATGCAGAAATATATACTGTAAATAGGTATACTCTATATATATATATATGTATATACACACACATATATATGTATATACATACAGTATTTATTATATTCTTCAGGGCAGTTGGCATCTGTGTATATAACAGGTGTAGGATGGAATTTATTCAGTTTAAATTGAAAGATGGTGACTATGAACTGCTTAGCATAGGATTTGAAATTGCTAGGAAGATAATCTCAGTTTCTATGGTCTGCAAGTGAAACGTGTACGCTACACATTATTAGAAACCTGTTCCACCTGTATTTTAGAAAGTGCAAGCAACTTGGTTAAAGTAATAATATTACAAGCCAGCTGCTTTAGGATAGTTAAATTGCTGCACTTTACATATTCTTATGTAAATGATATTACAAGACACTTTTTTTTTTTTTTAAAAGAATCTCCAACTATTTAAATACATTCGTAGATGTTCCTGCCACGTGTGGAACTGGAATGAATCATGGCAAAATAAATCTCCATCAGTAGGAAGAAATTCTGCCCTATTGATTTTACTGAGATTGAGTTCTCTGGTAGAGCACAGAGTCAAAGATAACAAGAGTGTCTCAGTTCTTTGCATCTTTTTACAGACGCCATTGAGACAGGCGAGTCTGTCCCATCAGTATTTTGTTATGATACCACTGTTTCACTATGAGAACAGGACACATTCAAAAGCCCAGGAGTCTGCCCTGAGCAATACCTCACATTTATAGTATGAAGTTCAATTTTATTTTTAGTTTAATCGTGTAAGGTATTGTAAATATGGGATTATTATTGTGTGGAAGGAGAGACGTTTTCTTCTCATTAGCAACAATGGCCAGGGTGCTCATTACTTCCTTTCCCTGTTCCTTTCCACTACACCTCTCTAAGCCACACTTCATTAGGTACCGATTATAAGCTAAATGTCAAGTCTCTGGAGTGAGAACAGCAGCAAACTCCTGAAGTGAGCTATTTCTGCTACATTTGCACTATGCTGATTTAAGCATAAGCTCTTGGGAACAGAAATCCCTAACTTTGCAGCTAGTTAATGTGGTATTTATTTAAAGTAAAAGAATTTCAGAACTGTCAATAACTTTTTCTGACAACCATCTATTTTCAAGTTGTATTTTAACCACAGAGTACCTTCTGTTTGAATTGTAAGTACATCTGAATCTATTCAGATATTTTAATACATCATAAATTCAATTTGAAAACAAGGTGTGAATTGATGCAAACTGTGTGCAGGAAGGTACAAATTAGAAGAGAGAGTATGTATATGGATGTCAAACAGTGCTTTGTCAAGGAAACCATGTTAATAAAATGTTAAGTTGCTATACATCTTTGAAGGATTTATTGTACAAGTATAGAATCCTTTATCCAAAAACATGCAATCTAGAAAGTACTTCATTATGGGGAAATCATGTACCATAGCGGCCCCTTAAGCAAATGTTCTAAGTGAAATGATCTCCTTTATCTCTGTAATAATAAATCAGTACATTGATCATAACAAAGCTGTACATAATTGTACCATAATTTTTTTTGGTAGACAAAATATGATGATACAAATTATGGAAAACCCCAGACCCCAAGCATTCTGCATTATATATCTGTATATAATCA
Source organism: Xenopus borealis (assembly GCA_024363595.1). Lineage (NCBI taxonomy): Eukaryota > Metazoa > Chordata > Amphibia > Anura > Pipidae > Xenopus > Xenopus borealis. Next base: position 70,275,730 of record CM044443.1, on the reverse strand, counting down.
TACTGTGGGGCTTGTAGGGTTAACTAAAATATTAAAGTAAAGTTTTAGTTACAATACCAGTAGAAATGAGTGAAACTATTGTGTTTCGCTTCACAAAATGGCAAAGCTTTCAAGTAAACGGACATTTTTTTCTTGCATCAAATGCACCTGAGTCAGTGGCCATTTTTTCTTTATTCAGATTAATGGAATTATTACAGTACAGCAGCAACAATGGCCAACAGGCTCACCAAATAATATGCCTCTTGTCTTCACCCCAAAGTGCCCCAAACTGTGCCATTTCACTGGGATCCAGCTCCTCAAAGGATATTTTTATTCTGGGTAACTTTAGAAGTTCATCTTCAGAATCTAGAAAGTCTAGAAATCAAAATCTTACTCAATTTCTAGTAAGTCCAATCTCTTTTGGGGTTCATGATCTGAACAAAACCATGTTGTGGTGCAGCAGTCTTCCTGCAAAGAACTCACCCTGGTGGTCTAGTGGCAGCGCAGTGGGGACTCCCGCCACGCCATCCTCCTTGCTGGCTTCCTTGTTACTAGTGCGCACCGCGTGTGCACTTCCGGTTTTTATAGGCGCACTTTCGGGTTCCCTTAAAGGCGCAGGCGCGCTGACGTAATGAGGTCAGCGTGCATTGGCGCGAAATTAAAAATATTTAAAGGGATTTCTGCTACAATTCTCTGCCCGTTATAGGTTTTGTTCCTGGTGCCTTGTACTTTGTGCTGTTAAGCCTCTAGTCTATCTATTACCTGTGTTTGACCCTGCCTGGTTGTTTTGACTATTCTGATCTCTGGAATCTGACCTTTGCCTGTTATTGACTCTGATCCTGTCTCATCCTTATCTGCTGTGTTCACCTGGTTTGACCCTTTGCCTGCCTGACGACTCCTAGCTATCCGCCCGCCTCGACCCGGCCTGTCTGACCACAAATCTGCCTATTCCTGCCGGTACCGTGACCTTTCGGCCTTTCCAGACTCTGTCGTGCCCCTTGCTGGCCAGAACCCCTGCCTTGCACCTCTCGTTTAAGTCCAGGTGGCATCTGAGTAGCTGAGGGCTCCTCCAGAAGCCAAAGGCGGTCACACTACTGGCGAAGCACGAGCCAAGACCAGGGTGCTTGGCATTTGTTCTGGTTTGGGTGCCGACCGTGACACTTCCAGAGAGAAATGTACATAAGACTTTGGTTTATTTGGTACACATGAACGAGTTTTGTGTTTCACAGACACTTTGGAGGATATTTATCAAAGGTTAAGTTGTTTTTTCCACACAAAAAAAAAATAGTTTTTAAGGATGTCTTCTGGTCAAAAAAAAATTTTTTGGATTAAAAAAAATTCAGATTTTTTGAGCTTTATTATACCCCCCCAAAAAAACTCCAATCCAAAAATATAGTTTAAAACCTGTCATGGTCATGTGGAAGCCAATGACAGAGGTCCCTTGAATCATTTAAAGATGTTAATAGCCTTCATGATGTTTAAGTTTTTTCATTGGGTTACCAATTAATTCGAGCAATTCAAGTTTTTTTCCACTGAAAACTAAATAAATTTGAGTGTTTGGATTTCTCAATTTTTTTTTTTTTTTTACAATCGAGTTTTCTCTGAAGTAAGAAACCATTCCAGTTGTGTCTTCATTTGAATTCATTCAAGGTCTAAAAAAGTTTACAAAGCTCCACAATTTGACCTTTGATATATGATCCCCTCCATCATAGGCCAATCTTTAGTTACAACACAGCATATTTAAAGGAATAAACAAAAATGATCATGCATTCAATCACATTAAGGAGTACAGTATCCTAATGGGGTCACTGGTGTATTTTTCCTTTCAATATGTTATATAAGCAAATATGCAATATTGTAACCAAAAGATTAGCCTATGATTAAGGGGCAGGTTTATCAAAGGTTGAATAGTAAATTTGAATTCAAAGTCAAATTTTCGAGTTTCAAAATTCATACATTAGCATTTTAATCCCGCTATTCGAATCTAAATTTGAATGTGAGATTTATTACTATTGAACCATGGTAACAGTCCTAATTTGAATATTTTCCACCTAAACCTGCCTAGTTCATGTGCAAGGCAATGGAAGAGGTCCATTGAGCCATTAGGAGATGTTAATAGCCTTCCTGACATTTGAGTATTTTTTCGGGAGATTTGAATTTTCGGGTCAGAACCATTCAATCAAATTTTTTCTTTGATAACCTATTTAAATATAATTGTATGTATATTTGAATTTGAAAAAAATCACACAAATTCAAAATTTTACATTTGATATATGGGCTTATAATGTCTGAAAGCATGAAAGCAGCCTTATACGTTTTGTTTCACAAAGTCTTTTTGAATGTCTGTCTGGAAGACTGCTCTACTAAAATATGGTTTTGATCTACTACCTCAGCTGAAGGTTCAGACTGATGCACCTGGTCCTCTTCCACTACATGTTGAATTCTTAATTTTGGTCCTTTTTTCTTGCCTTTATGATCTGCACAGTCTGCCTAAACAATGGCACATTAGGATACATGGGGGCAAATTCACTAGTTGAGAAGTGCGAAGTTTCTAACGCTAGCGCTAATTCGCCAGCGTGATGTCATTTCGCAACTTCGAAAAATTCACAGACTCTGGCGAATTTTCGCTAGTGAAGTAGATAGACTTGCGAAACTTCGCACCCTTATGCCAGGCGAAGTTGCGCACTGAGGAAGGATCGTAAATTTGCAAATTCACTAAGATGAGCATTTTCCTCTACGTTAGCACTTACACTAGACATTACTTCGCCTGGTCAGACCAGGCGAAGTTCAGTACAATAGATAGGAGGTTGAAAAAATTTTTTTACATTTTTTTCTAAGTCCCAAAAAAACGCTGGTGTATTATAGCATAGGAGGGTGATAGTCTGAAAAAGATCGATAATTTTTTTGGGGGGTTACCCTTCTTCCCCCCTACATTTCCTAACATATGGCAACACAACTATACAGGGGGCACATGTAGGGCAATAGGACAACTTTATATAATTTATTAAAGGTTTCCTGGGCTTGTGTAGTGGAATATAGTGGCTGTAACATATACTTCTATCATAACTTAAAGTTCCCGCCGTATGCAAATTAGGCTTCGCTAGCGTAACAGCGCTCTGCCTAGCGAAGTAACACTAGCGCAACTATGCTACCATTCGCCGACCTGATCGTAAATTTGCACATAAGTGAATTTGCGTAGCGCTGGCGAAAATTCGCCTGGCGAAGTGCGGCGAACGCTAGCGAAGGTAACGCTATCGACTTTTCGGATCTTAGTGAATTAGCCCCATAGATTCAGGGGTTATTTACTACATAGTGACAAAGTAACATAGCAACATGGTAAGTTACAGTAGGTTGAAAAAAGACACGTCCATCATGTTCAACCTTGCGTCTGTATATAACCTGCCTGGTGATGCCAAGGAAGACAAAAAAAATATTTAAAGCGTCCCCAATTTGCCTCAAAGTGGGGAAAAAATTATTCCTGACTCCAAGATGGCAATCAGACCCATCCCTTAATCAACTTGTACCATGAGCTATCTCCCATAACCCTGTATTCCCTCACTTGCTAAAAAGCCATCCAACCTCTTCTTAAAACTAATCTAATGTTTCAGCCAGTACCAGAGAACTCCACATCTTCACAGCTTCACAACTCCACCCTCCTGAATACTTAGATGGGACCTCCTTTCTTCTAATCGGTATGTTTGACCTCTTGTCAGCTGGAAGGACCTACTGGGAATAAAGCATTAGACAAGTTATTGTATGATCCCATTATATATTTATACATAGTTAACATACCCCCACTCTAAAGCATCAGAGATGTTATTATAGTTATCATATCAGCCCTTAAGTGCATCTTCTCCAGCCTGAGCAACCCCAACTTGTCCAGTCTTTCCTCATACCTAAGATTTTTCATAACTTTTATCAGCGTAGTTGCCCTTCTCTGTACCCTGTTTAATTCAATAATGTTTTGTTTGAGCACTGGAGACCAACACTGTAAGGCAAAATCTAGATGGGACCTTACCAGTGCTCTTTACAGTGGCAGAATAACCAACTCCTCCTGCTAATCTATGCCCCTTTTAATGCAGCTCAAGACCTTGTTTGCCCTTGATGCTATTGACTAAGGCTCAAATGTATTTTTTATTAATTTTTTATTAAACCAAGCTTGACCAAACTCCTATCCATGATTATATCTTCTTTTTCAATAAAATAATTCGGAAAATGTTGGCACGGGAAAAAACTTGATAAACTGAGCAAAAACTCAAATCGTATAAATTTTTCGATTTGAGGTCCGAATATCACAATGTCTTCAAATTATAAAAGGGGCATCTGCTACTGACTTCTACATGACCTCAGCAGGTTTGAGATGGCAGATTTTCAGATTCAGACTTAGCAGCTTTTGGGTATAATAAATGTTGAAAAATGCAAGGTTTTTGCCTAAAAAATCTTGACCAGGAAAAATCAAGGTTTAGTAAATAACTCCCTCATTGTATAAAGGTCATTCCTTTCTCAAGCACAGACAACCTACATATAGCATCATATAATACTGGATGCATACTTGTGAGTTTGCCATTTCCATGTGTATATATGCAAGTTCTCCATTTGAAAAATATGAAACAGGCACTGCATTGTACAGGTGATATTATCCTGATTACATCATTTCCAGACAATTAGTAACTAGAAAATGGCACATAACAAAGGATATTTAGCTATTATGACATGTAATGCCCAGCACCCTTCATGAGTGTCTCTTGGATTCTGCTGCCAATCTTAGCTCACAAGTTTGACCTCCCACGTCTGGCAAGTACAAAACACTGAGAAATTGTAAATACCTTCAGCCATGGTAAACAATTAACATAATTAGTATAAATGCAAGGTGGCAGGACATAAGGTTATATAAATATTCACTTACAAACTCACACATTTATGCTGTTAAATGCAAATTTAATAATTTCATGTGAGGCTACAACACAGACACAAATACCTGTATTGAAACTAAATGCAATATTCTGCTTATATGATGTGATCTGCATTAATTTTAATGCAACAAAAAGCTTAGACTTGGAGGTTGCACGGAGATATTAATCTACTATAAATATGTATTTATAATTTACACATCTTGTATATTATCAATCTGTACTGTATATGTACTGGGACTGAGTTGTAAATGTTCACTCAAAAACATCCCTAATTCATACTTTTTGGGTTAGATCATCTGTTGTCATCTACCCCTATTCTTGGCTTTGGTTTGAATGCATCCAGCTTTAGTGCAAATACAAAAAGCCTTATTATCAAGACAAGCATTACAGTTTCAGTTTAGAGAATAATATTTTCCCACTGGTATTTTTACTGGTAATTAATATGCAATACTCACAATACTCAAGGTCCATTATTACACAACTGAAAATTTTAAAAAAATGTATTGCTTAAAAGGTCATATTTTAGGTTTACTAAATGAACTTCTTGGTTGAACTGCTACACTTTTGGACTTTGCCACATAAGCAGATTTAAAGCTGCAGCATTACATTGGGATTCTGAGACTATGCCTTAGGCTATCTGAAAGAATGTCACTTCCCCTTGGTCACTGCAGTGCTTTAGGCAATAAAGGCAAATCTGACAGCGATTAATCTGTATTCTAAAAAAGTGAGCATTATTTCTTTCTGTTAAACCTTAGCCAAGCAAAGTCAAGTATTTACCTTGGAGAGGATGTCACCTTTTAAGAGTTCGAACAATGGAGACTTTAATTCCTTCAACTTGTTTTTGACTCAGACAATTCATAATTCTTATTCCCTAAAGATGTGGCTTGTTCAATATGAATTTTGTATTTTGAAGATATTTAGTATGTTATGATATAGTTCTACTAATCTCTATTACATTGAATATAGCAGCATTAGAAATATGAAATTCTTTTTTTTTTTTATTTATCCATTGCCCTAGCTGTCACTTTGTTCCTGTCATATCTCTCATTATATCCCTATAAACCATTTGATCCATTCAGCATTTCCCCGCTGAAAGCACACCTGCACATCCATATATTGTACACCATATTAACATTTTAACTAACCCCTAAAAAATTAATTTGGCATGAAATTTCATATTTAATATACTTAACTTATTAAACCAGCCTAAAGGTTTAGCTTCTTTATAGCAATAATGTTCCAGGCCTTGTCACAGGAGATTCTCATTTGTATTTTGTCAGGTGTGTCTGAGACACGCACATGCTCAGTGTGCTTTGAGCAGCTGTTGAGAAATCATGAAGCAGAAAATATTATGTATTTGTACATCTAAGCTCAGTATATGACAACTAGTGATGGGCGAATCTGTCCCGTTTTGATTCACCTAGAAATTTGCAAACCGCATTGGTATCAAAATTATTTTGACACGCGCAACTATTTTTATACATGCAACTCTTTAGTCCAAATTCTTGAAAGTCAATGGGCGTCTGAATAATTTTGACTCACAACAATTTTTTGGTGTGCAACAATTTTTATATGCGTAACTATTTTGTCCAAATGCATTAAAGTCAATGGACGTTGATTCATTTTGACATGTGACAATTCTGACGAGCAAAAATTTTGACATGCTCGACTCTCTTGTCCAAATGCATTAAAGTGAATGGGTGTCCGAATAATTCTAACGTGCAACATTTTTGCAGAGCGACAATTTTTTTCTCACAGCGAATTTTCCTACAGTGAATTTTCATGGCAGTTTTGCAAAAACATGTGCCATTGGTGAAAACCGAAAATTCATGCCTGGTGAATAAATTTGCCTATCACTAGTCACAACAGCACAGAAAATGTGCAGTTAATCAGCAGATAAAAGATAAGGAGCTACAGGGGCATCTCTGGAGGCACAGATCCTTACTGCAAAGGGCAGTGGCCAATGGAGAGATTTGTCAGACAGTTATTTCCAATTTTCGTGAGATTTGTCACTTGCAGTTTTGCATAAAGAATTGTGGGCAACAAATCTCCCCATCAGTCACTGTGGTTGCCTTGTGCTGGTATAGAAGCCCGAAAATATAATGTACATTTCAGCCTTACTTCTTTAGTTAATCTTTTGTTCTCCTTTAATGCTTTAATTCTCCTTTTATGCTTTCAATGCTACTTAGCACATGCTATATACAATAATCCGGTTGGCCAATAAAGCACCTATATCTGTTACTGTTTATTTGTTTATCTGTACAACATATGCTACCCTAAGAGGCATATTTACTAAGGGTCGAAGTGAATTTTTAAAATTTTAATTGCAAAGTAATTTTGGGCTACTTCGTATATCCCAAAATTAGATTTGAATTGAAAAATTTGAATTTCAAATTCGACTTAAAGGTACCAAATTTCCATTGTAGCCTATGGGGCACCTCCTGGATGCTTCCCTGAAATATTTTCTAAGTCCTGGAAAATCAAATTCGCTAACCAAGTGTTCCAAACTCTGCCATGACGCTTCTGTTGTCCTGTGTGAAAGCTAGTCAGTTTTTCCAGGACCAACACATTGTCCAATTTTGTTTTAAGCATTTGGATGACTAGGGTTTTCCATGCCTTAGCAATGATGTGCTTTGCTGCAGAGAAAATATGAGTAACTAGAACCCTGATATACTTAATTCCACCAGCAATGTGTTTATTTAGAGGAGCCTCCGCAATCAAGGAACATATTGGAATCCAGAATCTCGCAACTTTCGGACACTCCCACCAGATGTGCAAAAAGGAGCCTCTTTGGCCACAAATTCTAAAGCAGAGAGGTGAGGTTGATGGGTATCATTTGGACAAGGTAGCAGGAACCAGATACCACTGATGAAGTACCTTTTGAGAGGTTTCTTGTATCGAGATATTTAATGGAGCATCCAATGGAAGCAGTAACAATGTAATTCCAAGTATTATTGTCGTAACAGACTTCCATGTCTCGTTGCCAACGTTGAATGAATTGTAAATCCTTAAAGTGATACTGACACTAAAAAATTAATTTTAACATATGAATGTACTTAGGGGCAGATTTACTAAGGGTCGAAGTGTCGAGGCTTTTTAGCCCTTGAATTAGACTGGCAAATATTTGGCGAATAAATATTCGCCAAAATCTAAGAAAATATTCGCCGGTTTTCAGCTTGTTTTTGACTATTCACCAGAAAAGGAGTAAAAAAAATCTGGCGAAGTAGGCAGTCAAATAAAAATTTAAAGGGCAAGTTCTTCAACTGGTGAATAGTCAAATGATCGAATATATATTTATTCAATCTATTCTATGCGACCGGATATGCTATATTCGATGTCGAAATACTTAATTTGCATATTCAAATAGTCGCACAATCAAAAAGAGTATTCGAGTGAATATTCGAATCCTTCACATGAATTTAGTAAATCTGCCCCTAAATGTTACCTGTAGGTCATGTTGATCATTTTTTGCTGAGAGGTTTCTTTATGTATATAATTATACAGTATAGTATAATATAGTTGAAGTTCCTAATCCTGACTCTCTGACACTCTGACTTTCCCAACCTGGCTGTCCCATCTCAGCCTGTTGGTTACAGTTTCTAATGCTAACAGACTCCTGCTGCACAAATACGGCAGCCCCCTCATACAGGAACATGGGGCATCAGACAGGTAATTAAAAGATATTTTCCTTCCATATGGATCGTATACACTTGTGTATTTGTATATAACAAAAAGTCTCCTGTGGAGATAAATTGTAGTGGTCCTTAAGCTGTTGTACCATGGGCAAGGTGGACTGTCGTGTGAGAGAATAAATTGTGGGGAAGTTATTCTGTTCCCACCAAAGAAAGTTCTTTTGAGAAAGTCCTGGGACAAAGTTTGGGTTAGCAAAAATACTCAAGGCTGGGCTGGAGGGAGATATCTTATGCTTAGTACCATATTTTTGCCACATCTTAAGAGAGTAGACTATAATCGGATTAGTCTGTTCTCGTATTGAACCACATGTTGACCATAAAACATTTTTTGTATATCTAGTGTTCATTGCTTCGGTATGGATGCCTTTAAAAGCAAAGTACAAAATAAATACACAGTCATTACAGAAGTGCAGCAATAGACTACTAATAGTGATATAACCTCTTCTTTTCTAAACAAATTCTTTTTCCATATCTCTTTTCCATTCCCTCTCCCGCCGTTCTCTGTGCTGTGTGGAGAAAGACAGAGCTGCAGGCAGTTAATTTGGAGTCGGTGGGCTGTGACAAGCAGTTAGGATAATAGTTTATTGGCTGTGGATGCTGTGATGGATCTCAGTGCAGTGATGGAGCTTCATCATTGAACAGGAGAGGCACTGATCTCACATCATTTCTGTGCCCTTCACAATGAGGACGTCCAGCCACAGGGAACACAAACACACCCTGATTTAGCAAAAGCTGATGAAGAATTTAGTTCTTACTAATTTTGGAACATTTTCTGGAATTATCTTGACATTTTAGTGTTAGTACAGCTTAACCCATTGACTTGCTATTTCTGTGTTTAACACAAATAAAGAATCAAAAGTGCTCAAAATGATTGGGCTGGTGATGATATTCATTTGAAAAATAATATGAGTACTGAAAAATAACTGACATTGTTCCTTGGATGTTGGATTCATTTGCACATGGGTTAATTTAAGACTAGTGATGGGCGAAACGGCCGCGTTTCGCTTCGCCGAAAAATTAGCGAATTTCCAGAGAAATTCGCGAATTTTTCACCAATTCGCGAATAAGCAGTGATTATTGAAAGAGTAAAGGCCTATTTTATAACAAAGTATCTCTTTTCTAATCACTTGCTCCATCTTAGACTTACAGATACAGTAAGGGGTGTGGGTGAGTACATGTAAAGAATTCAAAAGATTCAAGGCATTTTCTTTCAATGAACTAGTTAGCAGACTCCATGTGAAACCTAGGCCATATTCATATGAATCTACAGTACATGAGTACAGAATACTTATTGGATGCATTTCCTTTCTCTTAGTGTTATACATATTCTTAAGCAAAATAAAGAGAAATTAGTTAGATACAATGGAAAGAGCTGGAAGGGCAAGTGTTAGTGGATAATTCTCCACAATGACATTGCTAGACAGAGCAAGGTATGAAATGCTTTGTAAAATAATAGGAACACCTTACATGACCTATTTACTGTTCTCTTGTCAAATATGAGCACAAATTGTGCCTTTTAAGGAACAGTTTACGTGTAAGTGTTCCTGTATATAGACACACAATATCTACTATCTACAAACAAATAATACAAACTAAGTAAATTTGTGACCATATATGTTCTGAAAACTTTAAGGGGACTATTTACTAAATTCACGTGAAGGATTCAAAGTTCGATCGAAGTTCGAACGTAGGATTTCTTCTTTTGGTTGGTTTTGTGAATTTTTGGCATATTCGATCATCGAATAGGGAATGGTCAAACGATCGAATAAGTTCGAATACATTCGAATAGAGTCAAATGGACGAATGTTCAATCATTCGATCAGCGAAGGATTTTATTTTTTAAGTTTCTTCGATTGCCTACTTCGGCAGATTGGACCTACCGAATTGCAATAGAAGCCTATGGGAGCATTCCTAAGTGTTACCTAAGTGTTACCTTTTTTTGGATAATTTAGTAGATTATAAAATACAAGCCTTTGTGACAACATACCGTATGCCCTTTCTTTGGGCATAATATAGGACTGAATGTGCCCAAAAGCTAGCATTTTATCACTTACAGTATATATATATAAGCACTAGATCAAAACTGGAAAATTTTAAGTATTTGGTATGTAATAACACTAGTTAGTGTGGTGGAGATACTCATAACATGGTCTCTCTGATATTATGTTGCAAATAATGTAATAAATAAATGACCAAGAACCTAAAAAACGTATGCGTAGTAAGGATGTGGCTTCAACCTGTAACTGGGACATATTGTTTAAAGACATTCAATTTATTTTCTTCAAAATGCACTATATCTCTGGAAATTCCCATTAAAAACAAACAAAGGCAATGCAAAATCTTTTGGTTAAATGGGAAGGTTAGCACTGCCATTGGCATTAAAATATGCATGCAATGTATTCAAATTAGCTGGGTCTTGCAAAACATTGCAAGGAGACCTGTCAAGTATGAAAAAAAATTAAAATGAAAAGCATATTGCTAAGAAGGGTTAACAACAATTTCCAAATTATTATTTCAATATATAAATAGGAAAAATGAAGCATGAAGCATACCAGCATGGCATTTCATTTTATGTGTGATGAATCCTGCTAGGCAAATCTAAAGAAATAGTAGCCTTGAACATCTTATTTGTACTTTGATTTGATGAGAGCTTGCTGAAAAATAGTTTGCAATGAGCGGTGATAAATCGAATATTTGTTAGTTGGATCATTGTTGCTAGTGCCGTCTCTGTCCTTGGTCTGTTACTTTTTACCTTTTTCATAAAGAACCTTGAGTTTGGCTTCACGTACCATCTCTGTAATTTCTGATGATACGACATTGTTCAAAACAATAGGTTCCTTTGCAGAGTGATTGAGGTACTGGGCAGTAAACTGGCAGATGAGGTTCAATGTTAATAATTGGAAGGCTATGCATTTTGGCAAACACAACAAGAATGCATTGAAAAAGAGTTGCTTTTGAGGACATGTGAAAAAGGTTTATACTTTACAAGTACATCAGAGAAAGGTATAGGAGGGATGTTTTTGCAACAAACAAGAGACCACACCTCTATAGCAGTGGAAATGCATTTTTATGTGAAGTAACAACATAGTTTCTTTGTTGGGTAGTAAGTACAGTATGTGTGCATGTATATACACAGAGCAAGAAACTGACTGAAAAAGAGAGCCCCTCTATGCTGGCAATACTTATAAATAATGGAACATTTTGTTTAAAAACAGCTTCTAACAAAATCCTCCCTTTTAAACAAAACAAGGATTGTTTGTTCATACATATTGCAGTATGTTTAAACTGGCCATTTATGTCAGTCATCCCTGGTCTGGCCAGTCCTTTACTCACTATCATGACTCATTAGCCCTTTAAGTGTCCCATAAAAGAAAGCTTTTTATCCATAGAACATAGATTCTAAGTTCTATGGAAAAAAGACTCCATATTTAGCAGCACTTTTTGTAGGAGGAGTGAGGAACACCTTTTAAATTACATTTCCTCCATTATTCCCCAGCATCTTGGCAATTAGCAGAGGCAGGGAATGAGTGGCCCACTGGTGGCACCAGAAATATGTAAATATGTAATATACAGCAATATGGGTAACTCACATATCTCATGGCTTCTCTACTTCCTGTATGCCCCAGAGCCTGCCATCTTGAATTTTTGTGCATACCTACTGTATACTCCCAAATACACACATTATTCAAACTTATAAAATACTTTGGCCACTGAGCTCACTAGGCAAAAAAATTGATGGAATACTTTATCTAGAAATCTCTGAATTACAGGAAAGTCAACTCCTATATAGCTCATTTTAATGAAATAATTTGTTTCTTTCCTTTCTCTGTAATAATAAAAATGTACCTTATACTTGATAGTAATTAAGCTGAATGTATCCATATTACTGATAAAACAATGTGAAAGGGGTTATTTAATGTTTAGATGAATTTAAGCAGACTAAGAGCATGGCAATACAAAATATGCCAAGATCCCCCATCCAGAAAACTTCAGATCCCAAACATCCCAGATACTAGATCCTATACAGTACCTTTACTCTGATAAAGGCAACATATGATTTCCCATGCTGTGGAACCCAGATTAAGATACCTTATTTTTCTTATTTTCCAGAATGCATTCAATACAAAAGTTTTAGTAATAATTGCCATTGTTTGAAACTTTGTTTGAACCAGCTCATTTGAGACAACAAAATAAAGTATATAAATAAATATAAAAATACATAAAGCAACTTTGTTATGGTTGATAAAATACAGGGCAAATGTCAACTGTGAAACTTTAAAAAGGAAAAACAGGAGGGGAAAATTATAACTGACATTTACAAGGGAAAAAATTGCCAATTTTCATTATAATGTTTATTATTTTAAATAATCACACGGTTCACTTCTAATTTCTCTTGTTAATTACTGCACACTTCTGCTTCACCTACATCCTCAAGGTTTTTATGGCTCTTAGGTCTGCAGGGGTTAAACACAGCAGAAATGATGACTATGTCAAACAGGTAATGAGAAAAATGAAATATCTATAAGAAATCCCTAGTGATACAAGAAGGGCGCTGTTATGAGTGATGGGGGAGGAGGTAGGGGATTCATTTCTGGGAAAAAAGAGGTAGGGGAAATTGGCGTCGTCTGTGTGTAATTATTTCTGTGCATTGGACAGGCTTATTAACTTGGGCAGAAAATTAATTGGACTAATTAGAGAAACTCATTGGCATTGAGGAGCACATGGAAAGGGATGAATTAACCTGTCTATAGCTGCAGTAGCACCAGCATCTCTATTTGCAAAGGGGTTAATCCCCTCCATATTTTATGTAATGGCCATTTACTGAGAAATCACAGTTTGGCTTCCTAATCAAAGCATTTCTGTGTATGTGATCTGATTAAATAATGCAAGGCTTATGAATAAGTATTGTTAAACACAACAGAGCACAAATTGGGTATTACTGCTCTATCAGGGGATTAGATGTCTCTGCTGCAACAGACACGTGCTAACTAAGCACAATCACAAAATCTATAGAAAGGATTTACAGCCCTTTAAAAATCCATCTTGCAAAGGGGGCAGAGGTCATACAGTGGAAATGGGGTCAAAAGGAAGCTGTAAGAAGACTGAGAAACAGACAAGGAAAGGACATTTGCAAGTGAATTTGGCAATTGAAATGTGAAGGAAAATATAATGGCAGCAAATGAGAAATGTAGAAAGGGTAGAGAAGCAGGGGTGATCCTGATTCCTCTGCCCCCTGAAGTGGCTTTCCTGCTGCCACCACCCTTTCCCCCCCTCACCATGGGGGAGGTCCCGTCGCTAGTGCAGGGCGTGCAATAGCTTTTCTGAAACTGGAAGTTTGGCTCTTAAAGTTATAAGAAGCAACTTTTTGCCACACCAGTTAGCTGACAAATAAAAAACAAATTCCAAATAACAACAATAAGGTCTCCATATGTAAAATAGTATGATGACATTGGAGAGATGTTCTCTCGGTGAATCGAATGTCTGGTTGTTACACCATGCAAATGTATTTCAAAGATAAAATGAAGTGTTCATTCTCTCCACGCACTAGAAGACTTTAAGTCTGTTATTTTCAGTGCAATATACTACATGGACAATTTAACCATCTACAACCATTTTAAAGAACAATTTCCTTATCTACAGTAGCACCATAAAGAAACTGTGCTCCATTTATTTCTGCTTGAAATTTTTGTTCATAATCTGCTCAGCCATTTTTGATCTTGTGTCCTTACATTTAAGAAAAAATGCCTGGAGAGAGAGTGAGTTAAGAACTGGAGAATGACAAGACCAAGGGGCAACGTCACTAAGTTCAGAAAATTCACTAGCATT
>CM044443.1:70248465-70259057 GCA_024363595.1 Xenopus borealis | reverse complement strand
TACTGTTCCTTTAAAGGGATGGTTTACCTTTATGTCAATATTTAGTATGTTATAGAATGGGTAATTCTAAGCAACTTTTCAATTGGACTTCATTATGTATTTTTTTATAGTTTAAATTCAAAGGTGAACCACCCCTTTAAGATGAAGAGTCGTGCCTACGAGTGACAAAAGGCTGGCCTCCCACTTTTTATTGTAATAGTTTGCAGCGTTTAGTACCTACTGAAGGTTACAGGCAAGTTATTTACTAAATCTTTGCTCTATGGTTTACATTGGTCTTACAATTGACGATTAATATTCTAATATTTGACATTTAGTCAGTAAATGTGATAAAAAGCTGCAGCCGTTTCCACCAGAAACAATTAAGGTGGTCAGTAATGTTATTTAATAAAGGGGAGAATTATTTGTGTTGATGGAACGGTCCACCCATTGAGACTGTCCCTGCCATGTGCATTTATAATTTTTTTTTTCAATAAAAGCAAATAAAAAGCATACATTGAAATGTGACATTTTCTTAACAAGTCTTGCTAGGATAACTACAGTATAACAAATGTATTAAATATGGACACATTCACATACAAGCTTTGGATTCCATATCAAAACATGACTTTTCGAACAATGCAATTATAATATAACTTACAGACAGACTTGTATATGGCACCTGTTTTCAGAACTGTTGATCTTTTGCAGTAGCTAAAGCACCAAATCTCTTTTTCATTATTAGAATAAGAGAACACAAATTACTGTCAGAAGTAAGTAAATGCAATAAAAAGGTTATGTGTGACACAAGCGACAAATTGGCACTTGATAGAAAAAAGGCATTATCAAGTAGAAAGGGCAAGTTCATGGACCTGTAGATTGGTACAGTCGACAGCCAATCACATCCTCTTAGCATCTGAGTCATTTATCAGAGACTACAGTCATACAAAGTCCCTTTTGTAAACTGCAAACTGACTTAAATGGTATACTTGCTCTTGAGACTAAATAAGTTTTGTTTTAAAATGGCCATTTAGGAAGAACTGCCTAAACCTTTTCCTGTGTCTCTGGGACAGCAGTTTCATCAGGTTGGATTGCAGTCAGTCTGGGCAATTTATACTGACTAGTGATGCTTCCAACTTTTCAAGCAGATGTGGAAGGATCAAAGAGTATTCTACAGACCTTTAGTAAACATTTCTTTTGGCTCAAGGAAAAAGTAAGTGGGCTCTCACTGGATTTGCCTTATTTTTTGTCTTAAAGGGTGTTTGATGTTTTGAAACCAAAATGTACAATTGTCACCCATAATTACAGTGTAATTATGGGCATGAGCGGTGGTTTTGTCTACCTACTGATGCTCCAAAACAGGTGTACTTGCGCACTCATGTTTAGATGAATTGGACACAATTGCTCAAGTCTACTATTGGATCTCTGCCACCTTTTGAGGTGGTAGCTTTATGGTTGCCCAGTATCAAAAGATGAATTTGCATGTGATTCAGTCTAAAAATGTGGTGGGAGGGATACTTGCTATTAAAAAATGCAAGAAGCATGTTTGGATTCAAATAGTTTTAATGGAGTCAGTCTGCACAACAACTGCATCCATTTTTGTTTCACCACAACTGTAGTTACAGCCAAGTGAAAAAAAAAAAAAAAAATCACACACAGTTGAATCCAATCAAATGCCATTCATAAAGGTGAATCTATATGTTGCTTTCAACTTGTACCTTGCAACCTTGCAATTAAAGGAGAAGGAAACCTTAAAGCTAAGTAAGCTTTACCAGTAAACCCTCAAAGTAATGTTGTTCTGAGTTCCTCTGTCAAAAGAAATACCACATTTCTTTCCTTCTATTGTGTACACATGGGCTTCTGTATCAGACTTCCTGTTTTCAGCTTAAACCACTTTTCCCTCTCCCTCTCCCTTTCCCCCCTCCCTGCTGTAAGTCCAGAGCTATGAGTGAGCAGGGAGAGGCTCAAGTAGGAAGTGCTGTAAAACCAAGTTAATATGGCAGCTTCTATTCTAAACAGAGAGCTTCTAGAGCTGTTTATGCAGGTAAAGCATTCTACAAAAGAAATATAGCAGTATAGCTTGCACTATTGTGATTGCTCTATTGGCAATAAACTGCCTCTGTAACTTTCCTTTTCCTTTAAACAGTTACCATATAGGTAAAAACACAGTATGCACTGATGCAAGAAATACATAGAATTAACATCTTGCCTCGAGAAGATTTTGGGTCATATTTATTATGATGTATAAATAACAGCGGCATAATATGCAACGCATCACCAGGTTTCACAATGTAAGAAATGGTGAAAAAAGGCTAAAAATGTTAACGCATTTTTTCTTAGTGACTTCAGCCCGAAGCAATATAAAATAATGGCAGAAACTCTGCTATTCACATGGTTTGCCACCATTTATTTGATATAGCTTTTTACACTACTTTTTTTTTAGCGAATTTCGTTTTATACACAGCGCAACAAATACATGGCTATGCCCCTTCATGTCCAGGGCTTGCCCAGGCTGTTGTAGCTAAACATTAAATTGACTTGCATCTATTGAATTGCATGCTAAGCCCAATTTCTGGCTCCTTGGGCACTGTTGTCGCACAATAAAATATTTGGGTATTCTTGTATATCAGATCCAGCCAGTCATTTCCATGCAACAGAGGGAAGTAGTAGAAGCAGCAGTACTGGCATGTATGTTTGGTGTAGGGAAGAGTAGGTCTATTTGTTATGAATTGCCTCACCAAATGAATTGCAATTTGTAAGAAGTGTACCTCGCTATCTCTTGATACCTCTGTTAAACTCTAAACCCTTATAGAAACAACACTTCAGGTTTACTTATTTGCATTAACCTTTATATACAGAATTGAAGTAACACTTTTCATTTGCTTCAAACGTGAAACTTTTTTTATATAGGCAGAAATATACAGTCATGAAATTGACTTATATTAATTTGACCTATTTAGAAGTTAGGTTATCTGCTTTCGACTGCCTGCTTCGGAATCTGGGCTCTTCTCTTTTCAGCTGGTAATGAGATGTATGTCTGTTAGTGTGATGTTTATTCTTGCTAGAAATTGTGACATTTTGAAATATTTATGAAGTTGGTATATTTAAACAGGGAATCATTTGACCTTTTAAAAAACAAAGTATTTAAAGAATACATTTAATAGCAATAAATATGTATTTGCCCATTTCTGGGACACAGTGTCATTTCTTGCATTGATTCTGACCAATTGTGCTACTAATTCAAGGCACATAGGAAGAAAATCAGTTTATAGAAGAGGGCATTTACTTGTATTGTATTGTTAAAGGGGCCATTGAATGAACTACAAAAACTAGTCATTAGTTTTATTCTTGTTTTATTCTTAACCCCTTCTGTACTTCTGTCTCAGAATAGGTTAACAGTGTCCAATACATTAATGAGGTTTTGTAATAAAATACAATATGTTTGCCCAGGAGCAGTAAGCCATAGCAACCAATCAGCAAGAAACATTTCCTGGTCAACAGTTGGTTGGTTTTATTACATATGGGGTATATATTTTGGCATTTCAATTATTTACATATAAAGAACTGACCTTTAGGGGGAAATTTACTAAGGTGCGAAGTGGTGAACGCTGGCGTCTTTTCCATTTTCATGGGTGAAAGGCTGCAAAACAACAAAAAAAATTTTTTTAGGTACCCTGCTTCCCCCCTACTTTTCATAACATATGGCACATAAACTATACTCTGGGCACATGTGTAGGGCAATAAAACATCTCTATTTGCATTTATTAAGGTTCCCTGGGCTTGTGTAGGTTTATGTATTTGCTGTAACATATATGTCCATATACATTCCGCAGTATGCAAATTCCCCTTCACTATCGCAACTTCGCTTTGCCTGAGAATTTTCGCTAGCGCAACTTTGCTACCTTTCGCTTTGCTGAGTGCAACTTTGTGAATTTGCGGAGCGCTGGCAAAAATTCACCAGGAAAAGCATGGCGAAGGCTGTGCTAGCGCATCTCTGCCTGTTAGTATCCCTTAGTATCTCTAACTATAAGTGCATCATGAATATAGGTAAACTTTCAATGCCTTATGCCAGGGCAGTTTGACAAGGGGACATGTCAACATCATAAATGTGCAAGCTACTAAACCTTTAATGCAGATGCAAGCCGTTGGCCAGTTGACTTTCAGACAATTACCTGACAATACAGTAGGAAAAATACTTTACTGCTGCTCTTAGGCCCTCATAAGGGATGTTACTATTCATTTTCTCTTTCACTTGAAAAATCATTGCTGATACAGGAGGCTAGGCTATGGTCACAAACAGGAAAGATAGCAAAGGTAGTTAATAACAGCACTACTCTCACCCCAAGTACTATTGTTTCCTGTGCTATTCTGCTGTTGCCAGCTTGCAGACCTGTCAATTATATGTGAGTGGGAGTAAAGGAAAAGCATATTGATAAAAATGAGAAGGAGTTAAGAATGTCTGAAGAATTAATGTGTGAAGAGGAGGAGAGGAAAATAGAATGTTAGGAGAGAGGGAAAGAACAGCACATTATTGATGGGCGAATTTATCCCGTTTTGCCTGCGAACTGTCATTGGGTGACAAAAGTCCCATTCTCTGAATTTATTAGCTGGCTAACAGACACGGAAATTCACCACAAATTTGCGGCTGGCGAAAAAAATTCTCCCATCACTACAGCACATTATGGATGGATTATGGATGTGGAGAATGGCTTATGGGGAAGAAATGGGGAAAGGGGTAAAGGATATGACTAGCAAATGGGACACAATGGAACAGAATATGTTGAGAGCTTTACAGTATGGATAATGAATGGCACACTAGGAAAGAAGAGTAAATGGTGAAATGATGGCATAGATGGAGAGAGAAATGGAATGAGAATGGCACATACAGACAGAGAAATAAAGGATCATATGTCATCTAGGTAGGGGGAAATGGCAGTAGAAGTTGGTACAAAAGAAAAACATGAGACACTTTCATGCAGGAAAACAGGTGAAAGAATAACACTTGGGAAATGATGTCCTTTCTGCTTATTATGGTGATAATACTGTTTTCCTTTCTACATTATTTGTGTTTAAAGGGGTTGTTCACCTTCCAACACTATTTTCAGTTCAGTTGCTTTTAGATAGTTCACTAAAAATAGAACTACTTTTTTTCAGCACGCAATGGCGCCAAATTTGAAATATTTAAAGGGGAATCTGACTATTGCAAGTTGCCCGTGATTTATTCCTGGTGCCTTGTACCATGTGCTGCAAGCTTCTTGTCTGATTCCTGTGATTGACCCTGCCTGGCTTATTGACTACTCTGACCTCTGAAACCTGACCTGTGCCTGCATATTGACTACCTCTTCTGCCTGATCCAATCTGATTCACTACCCGGTTTGACCCCTGCCTGTCTGATGATCCTAGCTATCTGCCTGCCTCGACCCAGCTTGTCTGACTACGATCCTGTCTACTTTTGTTTGTACCGTGACCTTTGGCCTTGAAGACTTTCAATACAGTCCTGCCCCATTGCTGGCCAGAAATCCTGCCCTGTACTTCTTGTCCAGGTGGCATCTGAGTAGCTGAGGGCTCCTCCCAAAGCCAAAGGCATTCACACTACTGGTGAAGCACTAGCCGAGACCAGTGTGCTAGGCATTTGTTCTGGTATTGGGTGCCGACCGTGACATTTTGGATCCCTCAACGTATTAAAAAATGTTTTTCAGATTCTATTTGAAATTCTGCAGGATCAAAAGTGTAACATTTTATGTCATGGTAGACAACTTCAATT
Source organism: Xenopus borealis (assembly GCA_024363595.1). Taxonomy (NCBI): domain Eukaryota; kingdom Metazoa; phylum Chordata; class Amphibia; order Anura; family Pipidae; genus Xenopus; species Xenopus borealis. Next base: position 70,253,317 of record CM044443.1, on the reverse strand, counting down.
GAAGGTATCGCTAATGTAAGCTGATATGTGCTGATATATTTAAGGGGAATTTTACATAGATTATAAAACATTTGGGGGCAAATTCACGAAAGATTGCAACTTTGCTAGCGTCCGTTTCACAGCGATCACAACACTTTGCCAGGCAAAAATTCGCCCAGACTACACTAATTCACTAAAGTATGAAGTTTCGTCCAGGGTGCCGAATGCTGGTAAAGTTGCACTAGTGTTACTTCATCAAGCAAAGCGAAGTTGCGCTAGCGTTGCCTAATTTGCATATGGTGGAAAGTTATACTTCAGTGGACATATGTATTGCAGCAAATACATTACATTACACAAGGAAACCTTCATAAAAGAAAATAAAGTTCTTATATTGCCCTACACATGTGCCCACTGTATAGTTTATGTTCCAAATGTAGATGGGAAGCAATCTACAATTTCATGCAGCCTATCACCCTGTAAAAATGAAAATATGCTAGTGTTTTTCTGGGACTTGGAAAAATTTGAAACTATTTTTTAATGAACTCCTATCTACTCTATTGCACTTCGCCTGGTCTGACGTGTGCAAAGCCAAGTCTGGCACAAGAGGTTATGTTCAATAAAATCTGCATCTAGTGAATTCGCCAGAACGAAAATTCACCTGGGTTTAGAGCGCGAAGCAACGCTAGTGTACCTCTCCATCGACAGCTAGAATTTTCACTAGCGTTAGTCACTGTTCCATTTAGTGAATCTGCCCCTTGGCTTTACAATGTGTTTTGGTATTCAGCCCTCACCTTCATTCATGTGAATGTTGCAGTATTTTCCTCTGAAGTTTATCTAGTGTTAATCTCTGACCAAAGGAATTTTATTTTGGTTGTGTGAATGGTGCACCTAGCTCTCACATAGTTTCACCCACTGAAATTTATTGTATTTCTTATGCAGTGAATGTATAAGGACTTTCATTTGAAGCAGCGTAGGTGGTTCTTCACAGTCAGGACGGTGAGGTTGTAGAATGCACTGCCGGGTGATGTTGTGATGGCTGATTCTGTTGATGCTTTTAAGAGGGGCTTGGATGATTTTTTGGACAGACATAATATCAAAGGCTATTTTGATATTAAACTCTACAGTTAGTATAGCTATGGGCATATCTGGTTGGTGTTTGAAAGAGTGGAGATGTGTGTGTGTGTATGTATGCTGGATTTTTAATTTGGAGGTGTTGAACTTGATGGACTGTTGCCTTTTTTCAACCCAATTTAACTATGTAACTATGTATCAATAAAGTCTTCTCAATCTGTAGCTGAAAAACATCTTTGTCTCTGTGAGCTCAAGTTTTGCAACAGTTCAACAGTAGGTAATGGAATGTCTTCCAATGTCTTTTTTTTGGAAATTTCCCTGTGTCATGTGCAAGTTTAGGTAGACAGCGGTAGCTTAGGGAGCTGAATGCGTGGCTCAAGTCTTGGCGTAAGATGGAAGGGTTTGGGTTTCTAGAGCACTGGGCTTATTTTTCCATGGGGTACAACCAATACAGTCATGACAGATTGCACCTTAATGGAAGAGGGTCCACCATGGAACAGGGTCCACTGTGCTAGGGGAAAGAATGTCCAAGAGGTTGGAGGAATGTTTCAACTAGGCAAGTGGGGGGTGGGTAAGATAAAGAATTATGGGGAAGCTAGGATAGACAGGGTAAAGGGATTAGTAAGGGGTCAGGGGGGGAGGAGTGAGGGGGCATTCAGCTTACCAGCTAAGGAGGTCATTCTGTTACAAGAAAACAGGATAATACTAACTTAAAGGGCAAGGAAAGTGTAAAATTGAATAAGGGTAGAAATGCTGTATTTTGTATACTAAACATAAACAGGAACTTACTGCACCAAAAGCCTAATCAAACAAATGATTTATGCTTTCAAAGTTGGCCACAGGGGGCTGTCATCTTGTAACTTTGTTATACATCTTTGCAAGACTAGACTACATACACATGCTCAGTGGGGTCTGGGCTTCTTAGGGATCGTCATAAATGATCAAATATGATTGTCGCGTCAACTTCGACGCGTTGCGTCGTTTTCGGCGTGCGTCACATTGTTTTTGGTGCGCGTCACGTCGTTTTCGGCACGCGTCGCGTCGTTTTCGTCGTGCCGGGTCAAAAACGTTGCGCGACTCGTTTTTCGGAAAATTTTCGCCAGGCAAAATTTCGCAGGCGTTTTGAGAATTGGCGAATCGCAGAAATTCGACGCAAATTTGCCCCTGAGAATAAATTTGCCCATCGCTATTGCAAAGCAAAACATTTTTGGTTCAATAGAAGTGTCGGTGATGAGGTGGGTAAGAAAAGACATGCTTTTAAGGCTTTCAAGTTAGCTGGGACAGCCGAATCATTTATAAGGTACAAGGATGCCAATAAATCATGCAAAAAAGGCAAGCTAAAATTGATGGGGAAAAGGATATTGCAGTTAGCAGTAAAAAGAATACAAAATAATTTTTTTAATTTGTTCATAATAAAAAAATGAAGCAGGAAGGATTGGGACCTTTAATATCAGAGGGGGTCAGCTGGTTGATGAGAACAAGAAAAAAGCTTGGATTCTGAATGCATATTTGTTGTCTGTCTATGCAAATGAGGAACCAGCTAATGAAGGTTTCCTTATTAATAATACCAATTCAAGTAATACATCTAATGATGCATGGTTAACACAAGATAAAATTCAAAAGAGACTAGAAAATGTTAATATAAACAAAGGTCTGGGACAAGATGGTATTCTTAGCGAGCTTAGCTCTGTGATCGCCAAACCTATCTACTTAATTTTTCAGGATTTGTTGAGGTCGGGCATGGTGTCAAGAGACTGGCAAATTGCTAATGTGGTGCTGCTATTCAAAAAGGGATCCCGTTCTCAGCCTCAAAACTATAGGCCAGTTAGTCTGACGTCGGTGTTAGGAAAGCCTTTCGAAGGGTTAATAACGGATAAAATGCAGATGATACTAAATTGTGCAGAACTACAGGTTCCACGCAGGATGCTGCCACTTTGCAGAGTGATTTGTCTAAGTTGGGAAACTGGGCAACAAATTGGAAGATGAGGTTCAATGTTGATAAATGCAAGGTTATGCACTTTGGCAAATATAACCAAAATGCAAGTTATATACTAAATGGCAGTGTGCTGGGAGTTTCCTTCAATGAGAAGGATATTGGGGGTTTTATAGATAGCAAGTTGTCTAATGATGGGCAGTGTCATTCTGTAGCTACAAAAGAAATAAAGTTCTGTTTTGCATAAAAAGGGCATAAACTCAAGGGATGAAAACGTAATTATGCCTCTTTATAGATCCCTAGTAAGGCCTCATCTGGAGTATGGAGTGCAGTTTTGGACTCCAGTCCGATATACATGAGCTGGAGAGAGTGCAGAGATGTGCAACTAATTTGGTTAGAGGGATGGAAAACAAATTATCAGGGTAGACTGTCCAGGTTGGGGTTGTTTTCTCTGGAAAAAAAGGTGCTTGCTAGGGGACATGATTACACTTTACAAATACATTAGAGGACATGAAAGACAAATAGCAGGGGCCATTTTTACCTATAAAGAGGATCACCTCATCAGAGGCTACTCCTTCAGGCTAGAAGAAAAGGACTTTCATTTGAAGCAGCATAGGTGACTCTTCACAGTGAGGAAAGTGAGGTTGTGGAATGTACTGCCAGGTGATGTTTTGATGGCTGATTCTGTTAATACTTTTAAGAGGGCTTGGATGATTTCTTGGACAGACAATATCAAAGGCTATTGTGATACTTAACTCTATAGTTAGTATATGGCCATATATAATTAATGTGAAGGTATGTAGGGGTGTGTGTGTGGATGTTGGGTTTTCATTTGGAGGGGTTTAACTTGATGGATTTTGTCTTTTTTCAACCCAATTTAACTATGTAATTATATAACATATCTGTAGACCAGGTTCTGCTTGTCCAACCTGCTGTTTTCAGTAGGTAGTTGTGAAGGCTCCATAAGGGGTGCTTGTGTTTGAATTTTTAATCATGTATTAGTAAATAGTTTTTTGCATGCGGTTGGAATTTTGTGTAGCTTAAAACCTTAACTTTTATCACTTTGAATATAAATCAGTGCCACTTTAATTTCATTAGTAGTGTACCCTCTATGCTTCCTTCATTTGACGCACACAAAATTAAATCCAAACCTTTTTTAAACATTTTTTTCAATTAAATCTTTTATCTACAGTCATTTTGTCCAACATTCTGGCTAACAAGCTAATGAGCTAACAAACTCCCTGCTGGCCAGACAGAGGTGTCATTTATTAACAAAGAAAATTCTCAGAGGAGCATCAATGCACAGGCTTAGTACAGCTGCAGTATGCCTTCCAGCTGTGTCCTTACACTTCCAATACCCAAAGAAAGCCACAAATATGTCTCTTGGGTACCAGTCTGTGAGGAGTCACATCAGAAACAGGTCATGGAAAACCACAGCATGATTCCATGTGACTTCATACTGATGAAAAATCAGAATAATGTAGAATTCAAGATTAAGGAAATACTTATCTTAGTTCTCCTACTTTTTAGTAATTTAGGATTATTTGCACTAGTTAATGATAAATTAATGAATATAATAAATTCCAGCACTAAATGGTGTGCACACTACTGCAGGGTAAAATATATTTTTCAACACAGAACCAAAATAGTTGTACCTGTTTCATTATCGCATTTATTCTTTATGTCATAGGTACAAACAGTAGACACACTGGGTGCTTTGGTGGTAGGTTCTAGGAAACTTGGGCACAATTTAATGCAAGCACATCATATGGAAGTAAATATCTTGCCATTTATAGTGATATTGACACCAACACAAATTATTAATCAAAATATTAATGTACATCAAAAGTTATTTATAGCTCATGTTGA
>CM044443.1:70231469-70247866 GCA_024363595.1 Xenopus borealis | reverse complement strand
GTAACTATTGGTTAGAAGTGTACACTTGTAACATAACCTCCTGCCTAGTAACAGAGATCAGGGACTTAACTGCATAGTTGCCAAACATAAACCTATGGGTCCCTACATGAGGTTCCTAAATCTGATTATTTTGCCAGCCTGACTGTCCCTTTTCAACATGTCAGTTAGAGTTTCGCGAATTAGTGAGTTAGCATTTCGCGAATTTATTCGCTGGCGGCGAATTGCGGGAATTCGCTGCAAATTTGCGTCTGCCGAATAAATTTGCCCATCACTAGTAGGCATGTTTTACTTGCATAAAAACAGGTGTACTGCTAAACAGAGTCTCCTGTGTGCTATCAGTACACATATGGGCTACCAATAGCTAATCACAGCCCTTATTTGGCATCCTTTAGGCTTTTTTCATGCTTGTTTTGCTCTAGTCCCTAATTATTATTACATTTGAATGTGGCTCACAGGCAAATATGGTTGGGGTCCCCTGGTTTAGAGCAATATTACACAGTTCAAACAATACAGGAAAAACATTACATCATTTCCCCCCCATGCTCTAAAGTATTGACTTACAATTAATATTAGCACAAGGTAAACCTCCCCTTACAAGCTCCCATGGAGCCATAATGTAAACATAATTCAAGATTTTATTGCTTTCTGATTAAGAAATATACATGCTCATTTACAGCTGAGTGTGTGTTGTAGCAGCCCAGTGTGCTTGTCTCCTCTGCTCACAAAAACCCTCTTCCCAGCCAACGGCTAATTGACAAAACACAGGCGATCAATGCTATATAGAAAGCAATTAAGAGCTGTGCCAAGTTTCGCTAGGATGAGAGAGCTGATACATCTGTAATGGCAATGGGAGGCTTCCTGGAATCAAGGCCAGGGGCAGGTGAGAAGCAGTAAGAAAGAGAGCAAAGTCAGACCCCACATTCCCTTCAGCACTGGCCTTCTCAGGGGGATGCTTGTTCTGCTAATTGGGTTTTTCTGTTTCTAAAGAAAACTGAACTGTGATGTCTAGACAAATTACATGGAGTTCTTTATTCTGCCTTTTTTTTCTTTTCTAATTTATACAGCATGTTTAATGATTTACAATAAACAGAAAGCCAGGGCACGAGAATGTCCCAAGCTGTTAGCTGTGTTTAGAAGGTCCTTAGGTGTAGTTATCATTATAGATTTTAAAGATATTGTGACAGCCTGCTAGTAGGTGGGGACAGCCACGTAACTAATGTTTAAGACATATGTGATTTGTTGCTTACTCTTTTATGGCTTACATGCATTAGTCTCTATGTAGTCCCTAATGAAGAAGACTGAAGGGGGTCTGTGATTTTTTTTAACTTAAAGCTTTCTACGTATTGTCAAAGCACAAGAGGCTAGGATTAGGATACAAGAGGCTATTAGTGAATTAAAAAAAACGTGGAGCATCCATCAGCAAGCTTGAAGTTTCAAGTTTAAATATGAAACATAATTTTTAATAGTTTAGTTCTTGATCCTTTATTATTAGTTTTCAATTCTATTGATTAACGATAATGATTTTTATCAGGGAATTTGTCTTTGATTAATTTAGGAAATTAATAATTTGCATTCCAGCCCCAATATAAGAAGGATAGTCTTGGCTGTTTTTTTATCGACTGGTGGACCCTGAGCAAATATCAAATATTCTCTACCCCCCAAGCTGCCCTCAATTTATTTAATACTCATATACATTTGTGATTCTAATAGTGATTAAGGTTTAAAAACTACTTTCTAAAAAAGAAACCAGTGTTATTTACAGAATAACATGATAGAGTCCCTTTAAACCTGTCTTATGCTAGGGTTGAGAAATTTTATGAAAATAAATAATTTAGGGCAACATGTTCTTCAGGTCTGCTTAATCCTTATTAACATATATTAATAATGAAACATAGTTTTAAGAAATTTTTTTTGTAATTCTTTACAGTGTTAACGTGTGCTACTTCCAGTTCAATTATGGATATTCTAATGTACCAGAGCCAACATTCTATAATTTACATGGGGCCCTCTCATGATACAAATATGCACACACCACTTTATATTTTTTTACTGCTGATTTATACATGATTTGGTTTTACATATGTGGAGCAAAAAGGTCCTCATGGGAGTGCTTGGAAATGCAAGGAGAGATGCAAGGAGGAGCATACTAGTGAAAGCCTTTTTACATTATTGATACAGTTTTAACTTTCACTGAGAAACCTTTAGGGAGCTGTTGTAGGGGTTGGCAAAGTAAAGCAGCAGATGAGAAGCAGCTACCGAGGTGTACACACTTGGCAGCAGCATTCAAGATAAATTGCAATGAAAGGAAAGGGCATTAAAGATGCGAAATGAGTGAATAAATTTGAAGAGCGCTGATGTCATGTTAAATAAGGTCAAAATGTTTTGCAAGTTTAAGCAACAGAACTTTGAGGTTCATGAAATATGGACGCATGGACAAAGATTAACAGTAGACAGACTTGGAAGTGAAATGTAATGATAGCCCACAAAGACTATTTTTATGACAATATGCTGTTATTTAGCTAATCACAGAATCCTAATAAATATAAAAACCTGTATGTTGCCCTGAACTTCTATACAACTAAACAGCTCTCTTTTCACTAAAACAACTAAATGCACACAGCATGCATAACACCATCAGAAAATCAGATGCACAATGACTCCCAGTGAGCATATACAGTGTAAAAATAGTTACAATATTTTTAGTGGGTATATTAATTTCTTTATTTCCTTTTCCTTGTGCCTTCATGTTGTGCCTAAAACAGTTACTAACTAAACTAAGAGTGTTCACATCTTTGTTCTCTGTTTTTCCTCTTTATCTTTACAGTACAGTGGGCTGGATTTTAATATCTCAATCCATTGTGACAATTAAATTGTTATTATTAGAATATGTTTTCATTACATTTGGACTTTGAGTGAACCACCTGAACTATTTTATGAATTTCTCATTAATCTGTCAAATGTATATCCACAGTTTAAAATTAGAAACAGAGTTACATTGTCAATATTGTAGTGATAAAGTTCAGTTTTACACTCTGGGGTATTTATTTTTTCTGCAATGGTGTAATCACAACTTAAATCTTACATAAAATAACTTTGCTTGACGCTTTTGCTCTTTTTAGTGGTATGCCACAAGCTGTTATTTAACACTATCTTCACCAGCTTGGAATATTTTCTATGAAAATCTGTGGTAGAACTGAATGTTTCCCAGTTCCCCTTATGTCAGTACTTATACTTGTGGGTTTTATGGGTATTATGAACATACTAAAAGTATAATTTTGTAATTTACCCAACAGTAAACTATCTATCTAGTTACATATAGAAAATGCATGACTGATCAGCACTCTTCTATAAGCTGCAATCCACTTATATTGATAGGAAAATGATTAAATTCATTTAAAGGGGTGCAGTTTGCCTGTGAATGTGCAGCTCCATTCATTAACCCTCTGCAGGATTATTACCAAAAACTGTAACCTGTTGGAATATCCCCCCCATTTATGCATGCTTAGGAAACTTGTGATGACTAGCTTATTAGAGGACATAGCAACTAAAAAGCTCCAATACCTGGGGAAAGATAGCACAAGGCAAACTGAATTTCCTTTGTGTGTATTCGCTTTTGGGAACCCATAATAAGCAACTCACCCCCAATGTGAAAAGTGCACATTTTATCATTTGCACAAGGGCAAAGTGTATGTAATAAAACATCTCTGTGATTTCCATATACCTTCATTGCTTTGCTTGGCAAATTCAAGGACTGAAGCAGCATTCATTTCCTTACGCCTTTTCAAGTTGCTTCACTGCAAGTTTCCATTCCACCCCTAGAACTGATTGATGGAGCTCACTCAGCTCATCTCTCACATGGCTAAACTTCAGAAGTTATGTTCACTGGCACGTCAAACAGTCATTTATGTTGCTGTCAGGGTCTAAAGACCCAAATGAGCAAGTGTGTCTTTTTTCACTAACCAACAAATGAAACGTTAATGAAAAAAAATCTGACTTCAGCAGATAATGCAGGTATCGTTTAATAGCCTGATGGATCCTAGGGAGCAGTATATTTCATTGTGCATGTGCTTATGTATTTTACTGGGATCACCATGTGTTGTCTAAATGTGTGATCTGATGAATAATGGGTAATTAAAGGTTAGTTCACAATCTCTTCAAAATAAAAGAACTTCCTGCTTTTAAGGGCCTTATTGCAGACCCTGACTGGTTTTATGATCCAGTTGGTATCTTTATATTTCATAAAATATAATGCAGTATATATAGCATGCCCAATGTATGTCCAGACACCAAGGCAGGCATCTTTGTTTTTCTATTTGTAAATAAGCTACTGCATAAACCATATAAATATATGCTCAGGCCATCACAGAGAAGAAAACTTCATGATGAAAAGCTATTGCCAATTCATTGTTTGAATTTGGGATAATAGCGTTCCAAAGCAGAACTGCAAGATTGTCATTTTTAACTCCTATTGTGAGGCTTTCTAGGTGCTGGGCAGCTATCAGTAAAATATACATCAAGAGTATAACCTTTTGATATCAAGACAAAGACAGAAAGTGGCATTTGGGTTATTAAAAAAAGAAAACATATCTACCCAGGAATATGACCTAGGGTTTTCTGGATAATGGGTCTTTCTGTAATCTGGATCTCCATAAGTTAAGTTTAATAAAAAACAATTTAAACATTAATTAAACCAAGTATGATTGTTCTGCCTCCAATAAGGATTGATTTTATCTTAGAATCAAGTACAAGAACCCGTTTTATAGCTTTAAATGTATAGTGCACAGATATACTCATTTTATTTATTCTCTCAAATATCTCCTGCATCTTTTAAATAGGAATAGAAAGCACGAACACTTCTTGACAATATTACTCTTAAGAGCCTGCAAGCAGACATTTGACTGGGGCAAACATTGAGCTGTGTTACACTTTTGTACAGTGTTTCATGCCTGTATTGGCTGCTAAATGGCTGTAGGACAAATGCTAATTCCCACTGTTTCTATTCAAAACCTCAAAATCATTAAGTCAAAGATTTATCATTTCCTTCATGCCTAACAACTTGATCATTGGTTTTTATCTTAATGAACACAGCACATTGCTATATTGAATATCTTCAGAACAAAAAGCTATTTAAACCTGGAATGCAGAACAAAATATAACACACAATTCCACCTGCTATTAAACATCAACTATCAACACCCCTAGGACTGCTAGTTCAACACCAGTTTGAGGTTCTGAGGAAGGATATACTTTGTTTAGATACAAGAGGAGACATTTACAAATTCCCTAGACTCAAGCTGTGTCTGTAAGTTTCCATTTACCCAGCATCTGCATCTGGGGCACAAGGTGCATAACGCATTGGGAATGGGCACTAAAGGTGAGGATGGGCTAAATGTGCCCTGTAGACTCCAACCCTTGTCCATTGAATCTTTCAATGAAAATGTTTTTAATGCTTTATTTAAATGATTTTTCCTTATACAGGTACTGTCATTTTCCTGTTAGGTGCATCCATAATTCTCTAAGAGAGTAGTGAATATGTCCTGGCTCATCTCATCATCAGTGTTTAATTAACTTCTAATAAATAATGTTTTTGAATTGGCCACTTAGTAACCTAGCCACCTTCCCTAATGAATGCACACTTCTCTATAAAGGGCTTTCTCCTCCATGAGAAAATGGTTCTACTTAAATCTAAATTGCTCCTCTTTACATCAATTCTACATTTATTAATGAACAGTTTCCCTAATTCCCCTAGTGTAATTGCAATATTCCTGTTCATAGAATCTAAAGTTGCCTGAAGCCTAGTCACAATCTTTGTTGTAATGGATAATATCCTCCTTTTCAATGCCACTAATGCAGGTGGACAGTGTATTTTATCTCTCTTCTCTGACTTTTAGCTTTGAAAGTATTTAAGATACAGGTTGAACAAAGAATTACACTCTTAGTTTTTTTTATCAACTACTTTTCATATAATATCCCCAAGTGGTGCCCCTTCTGGAAAACCCTATTTATGTGCTTCACCATATTTTGCACCATGCAATGCAGAAGAAGAACTTTGTTTCTCTGAAGTTGGTGGGGATGAAGTACAATGCTAAGCTCTCAATCTGGATTTGTACTGTTTTTCTGGTTCTTTGTTTCTGCAGTACTGTATATCAGGATCCATAGGGTAGATTTCCCTCTATGTATGCTATTCCTTACAGTAACCCAGATAATGCTGAAAGTGGTATGTTCCCAATACTATCTAATCACAACCAATAGCTAAATTCCCATTATTCTTGAATATGTTATAACAAGGAATGGCCATGTGTGGTACCACATGTGTTTGTAGTTGCAATAGCTTCTTATTGTAAATATTAGATATTGCTGGAGCTCATTCTAACCTATATTATTTAGCTGAACATGTTGGGTCATGCTAAATTCTTGAAAGTCATTTGCTTCTAGGATATTTCAGTTATGTGTATATGTATTTTATGCTAGCACATAAGCATGACTAAGCTCTTCAAATAGTAGCATGCTGTGCAAAGGTTGTATAGCATATAGTGCAAAAGTTGTAATCAATACAACAATGCATGCACAACTGTCCACAACATCCCTCATTCTTAATCTCTTAAAAATCAGTGCAGTAAACAAACCAACCATGATCAGTTGTCAAATTCTAAAGCAGTTTTAAAAATGAAACAATAATAATGACATTACTGTTCATACCTCATTGCATTTGTAGAACAATGCAATAGTGCGTCCTTCTTAGACTGTGACTCATCTAGTGACTGATAGAAGCTAAGTGGTAAGACAAACACTAGTAACATCCCAAAAACCTACCATAATTTGATTTTTTTGAACAGATTTACTAAATTCACATGTATTCACACGAAGGATTCGAATATTCGATCAAATTTTCAAAAAGATTCAAATTTGAATTTCAAATGTGCAAATTAGGCAAATTCGACCAAATTCGACCATCAAATATTCAAATTCGAATGATTCGAATATTCGAAATTTAATTTTATTCGAATATTCGAAAATTCGATGGTCGAATACTTCCCCTTTAAATTTAAATTCGATCACCTAATTCTCCAGATTAAACCTACTGAAATGGGGATCATTCCCTAAGATCGAATAGGAAAAATTCAATCAATCGTTTAAAAATCGTTCGAAAATTCGAATTTCCCTATTCGATCATTCAATTGGAAAACTAGAAATTCAAATATTTTTAATTCCCCGCTATTCCCCCACTATTCCCTGGTCGAATTTCAATTTTTTTTTGCCATTCGAAATTCGACCCTTAGTAAATCTGCCCCTAAATGTATTTTCTTATTTATTATTAAAAGACCTGTGAATGCATATATATATATATATACAGTATATATATGCATGCCACATATATACTGTATATGCACATGCATACTTTTTTGCTAAAAAGGTACAATTTAATATCTGTCCTCTGCAGTAAGTGACTGCACTGTTTCACATTTTCTCTCTGTTTTTTTTTTTTTATATAATCACCTGGCCAACACTAAAAAGCATTTAAATGGGGAAGCTGTTCCCATGGAAACTGTGGGCCCTCCTTGACTATAACTGTGTAGGTCATTTAAATGTTTAAAGGAAAAAAGTGAAATGGCGCATAAATGTCAAAGATGAATATTATAATGTGAAATTACATCTGTTCTCTGGAACTACTGTATGGGAAGCTGAACAACTTTCAGCAATTTTTACAGCAGATTAAGCAGCCATTTTAAAATGTATTTTTTAGGCTATCTCTAAAAAAAAAACACACAGAAGTTTGTTGTTCAATTGAATCAGGATTTCCTAAGCAGGAAGTGTCAGAAATCTAAACTCCGTTCTTGGAATGATAAGAGACAATTTAGCCAAGTTAAGTGTCTTACACCCCATATTTTGCAGTTAAAAAATGCTAAGAATGATCTTGCTTGAGAATTTCCTACATCTTTGAATAGTGCAAAACATTTAGAAAAAGCAATTACAGATTCATCTAATAGCCCAAAATTCGATTCGAGTTGACAACTTTTTAAAGTACTGTCTCTTTAAAAACTTTGAATTTGACACCTTAAAGCTGCTGAATTGCCATTGTAGCCTATGGGGGAACCTCCTGGAACCTTTAGGAAATCGATTTTTAAGGATTTTTAAAACAATTGTTCGAATCAAAAATGCATTCAAACAATTCAAACTATTTTGACCGCATTTTTTATGGCCTTTTAAAAAAATTTGATGGTTGAATTTTGAAGTTTTTTAACTTCGAAATTTGACCCTTAGTTAATATGCCCCTTAGAACTCAAAGTTCACCCTTTGATTAAAATCAACCTTTCATAACAGGAAAGCCTTAGAGCTGTAAGCGCAGCTGCTGCATGACAAGGGATCCAGCCATATTGCACTGGTTATGTTTGTCAGAATCAGATGTAGCTGTGATTCGGTGAGAAGCAATGAGTTAAGGCAGGGGAAAGCCTGGTTGTGGGTGGAGAAATAGAGGGATGTAATGTCAAGGGGAGAAGAAGTTCACTTCCTTATCTTCTGAGGAGACGGAAACATCTCATCCACCCTCCATCCCCCTTTTGCATATTTTGCAAACATACGTATTAAGGGTCTTTCTTCTTTATGTTCTCATATTATTTATAAATAAATGTGGATGTTTTCCTGAACACACTGTTATATTGTCATTTCTGTATTTTCATACATTATAAACGTGAGCATCAGCATTTTATTCATTCATGTTAATTCCGAATACTTGATCCAGGGAATGTTTCCATTCACCATTGTGGTCAGGAAGGAATTTTCTGCATCTAAAGGCATAATTGCCACTTGCTTCAAGCTGGGTTTTTTGCCTTTCTATTCATTAAGGTAGAAACTAGGTCTAAATAAAAACTTGAGGCTTTAGAGGTTTCTGCACACAGGCATAGGACAGGACAGTTATGTCCTAAAAAATGCAGCACATGGAACATGCATTAGAAGAGTACTGATGCCGCTGTTATATCACATAGTCAATAACTAAACAGCTGTAACTCTTTCTTGTGGTTTATTGAGAACAGCAATATCATTGTATATAGTTCTCTGTAAAGAAGCTGGGCAACACAGTACCCTTTTTATACTTTATATCAGTTAACATTATGCCTACAGTATAAGCATCTGAGGCTAGGCTGCCATTCACTGGTCAGGGGCTCTAGTGGTTTTGCTCTCTTTAGTCTCTTGGCCGTACATACTGTAATTGGTTTGGCAGTTGAAAGTCACACCTCCTGTAGGCTTCCAGTCCACACTACCTAATAGCCAATCATAGCCCTTATTTTGCATCCCAAGATTCTTGTGTTGCTCCCCAACTCTTTTACCTTTGAATGTGGCTCATGAGTCAAAAAGGTTAGTGATCCCTGATAGACTAGTTGACCAAATATTATATTCCATTCATGTGTATTTTCTTTGCATTCATGTTTGTTTTGCATTTATTAAGAACCATTCTGCTTACTCTGATATTATATTATGAATATTTTCTGGAAGAGTGTTAGTTCGATCAGGCCCTAGTGTTTCTTACAGTGGCTTTTCTCATGTGACCATGAGTACAGGAACGTTCCTGCTAGAACTGCTAGAACCATTTTGCCTTCAACCAGCAATGCTATATGATTGTGTGCATGTTTTTTTATTGCTTGGGTAAGAGGCCTGCAAATGTCTATAGAAAAAGCAAGATAAATATGGGTTTGTATATACTGCACTTTCTTGGTGGTCAATGTCAGAGGTCTGGTTTGTCAATACAACTAAACTAAAGATGCTTAATAGTTTCAGACAAGTATATATATTCTTGGATGAAATCCCAGTTGTCATTAAACCTTGCATTTTACCTATGATGTGACAAACTGTGACAGTAACCTTGTGACTAGTTCTTTCTTATGAGAAATATTGAAACCTTGAAAGATTTTTACAGCATTTTTACAGCATTACAACATCTGCCAAGCACAGTTTCACTTCAGACCATGCAAGAAACCTCTTACACATCTGTCTCTAATAACAATAACAACAATTTGCTGTTTGCATAATGGATCCAGAACATTATTATATACCTCTACAACATATTACTACTCATTTTAAAGCTCTTCCTTGTCTTCATTAACATTGCTTTCTACACTGGTTTCATGATAGTAACCTTCAATTCTGTAGTTTCTGTAAGAAAACGCACCTACTATATATGAAAGAGGATTAAATAACATACAGATATACTGGTAATTTTCATTATACAAATAGCTATATGAATGCAATGTTTAAGCGAGCACAAAGTAATATAATACATTATTTATGTCTACAGGGAATTATTTATAATAATGCTCTTTATAAAGAAAAACTGGAGTAGCAGAAATAGGATTTTTAAATATGATTTAGAAAGCAGTACAATATTGATGAGGTTTTTTTTTCCTTAACTGTCAGGGATAAACTTTCTCTCTCCTCTCCTAGGGGAATTTGAAGTCTCTAAATGATACTATTAACATTGGAAATACAAGAACAAGAGTTAAGAAGGAATGGGGAGCTAGTTTTGGATGGAGTAGATGTGGGTCAGAGCTGGATAGTGAGATATCTTGGGAATTCCCTAGTGGATGAAGAAAGCATGATTCTGAGAAACAACCAAGCAATCTTGTCATTATACTGTATAAGTGCCTGATGCACGTGTGCTTCTTTTTACAGATTGTCAGGCATTCTCTAGTGAGAACTGGAGAGGTTTTGTCATGCAGTTATATGAACATCATGAGGCATATTTTTTTCCCCACCAGACTTTGTTTTACTCTGGCATACACATTTCCCAACTCTGAATGCTCAAAAACATAGTATGGAGAAAGCTGCTCCCGGAGGCTGACCTCTGACTACTGAAAAAACATGTGCTAGTGCTATTGAGCTGCTTGAATGGAAAGTATAGGTTTTTTTTTTATCTTTTCACCATCTTTTGTGCTGTGCTCACATAGCACTAAATCATGTCTTTGCCACCTCTGGTAAAGTCCCTGCCAACACCCTCATATAAAGTACATGTTTTATCTAGCATTATCTAATTAAGGATAGCTGTCTATCCTATTGGTTATCCTTTTCATGTGTCACTGAGGCACTAAACAAAGGTTTATGCTCCATAGAGCCCAAGCATGAGTGATGGGATCAGAATGCTCCTTAAACTGGCCCTTATTAGCTTTAACAGAAATGGCCTTTTTTTCGTTTTCAACCTTGTCATCAATGATGTCAAAAAAATTCTCTATGAAATCACCTCCCCAGACCCCTCAAAATGGGTTCCACTGGGTCCTGCACAAAAAAGTTGGACCTACTGTACCTAAGTCTAGTGCAGTGCGAGCAATGTGGATACTCACTAGTGCAGCCCTGTTGTCTACCATGGTTAACTCAAGGAATCTTTCATTTTCCAGTTTGTTAAAAGGGCTGTGGCCTCAGGTCTGAGTTCCAAATTTCAGACCCTGCTCCAGATTATAATCAGTTTAAGAGCTGGCATGCACCCACTGCATTGCTGGTCTGGAGCTTCTGGTTTGTGAGGAGCTCCAGGACCATCCTTCCTCTTTTGATTACCACCCCATTATGCAACTCTCCTTAGATTCTGCTCTTTTTCCTTTAAGAAAAGGTGGCAGCCCTCTGTCTATCTGCATGCTGTTCTGCAAGTTGACTACTAACTATTCAGTCTTAGAAACATTATTTTAAATTGAAGATTTATAATATATTTATTCATAACATGGGCTGAGTTTTTTGGAAATGGTGAGCAAATATTGTATGAAATGTACATGCCTGTGGAGTATTTAATTTTTTTATGAATTACTGTTCACTTTGAATTACCAGCCCTGAATTGACCCATCATTTAATTCTATCCATAAAAGGGAAAAATCTAAATTTGAAAATAGGATTGAGCTTGTGGCATGAATTATTTGCCTAGATGTGTGTATGACATTAAAGCAGTGCAATGCTATAAAGCAAGTGAAAATATGACCTGAACCATTGGAATTTAAAAGCTTTTTGTATCCCTCTAATCCTATTATAAAATGTACAAAGATGTTGTTAATAAAACAATATAAATATGTTGTGTTATGTGTAGAGCTATATTTAATCCAGTCCAGATGATATTATGTGAGTAAATCTGTGGCCAAATCTACAAACTCTGTTTCTCAATATATTTTCATATGTCAAGGACTTTTATGTTTAAACATTTTTTCTTTAGTGTTTCTCTTAGAAAATACACTGGATAAACCATAATGTCAAATGAAACCTAACTGATAATTAAAACAAAATGTGTTTTTTTTCTATTGTCAATTGTCTTACAACCCAGAGTAACAGAAAAGTCTAAGGCTGGTGTGGCACACATTAAGATTTGGGGGCGATTACTCACGAGGAAACTTAGGCGACTTCGGAAAACCAATCGATATGTATGCCATCCCGCTGGCAATTTGAATTCTTGCTGGGGGAAGGCATTTCATGGTTATTAGTCATTCAAAGAAGAGAAGATTTGTCACTGGACGACTAATCACTCCCGAATATTAAAATGTGCCACCAGCATAAAATTTACATTTTATAGCCAGGAACCACCCATAGTTTAATCAGTGTATCCTCTGCTGGTGAAAACATGGATAAGGAGAAACTTTGTGTCTGACAAGACCTAATCCTCTAAATTTTATCACCTTCAAGCTTCTTGTAATTGGATTATAAGCACAATAAATGGCCTGTCAGGGGAGATAAGGACATTTGTGACCAGCATGCCTTACATACAGTAGGTAAGATGAAAACTGTAAGTTGAGCTATTACCAATTTATTCATGTAAGTTAGGAAATACTGAAGGATTGTTAGAAGTTTTATGAGTGTCATGAACTGTTAATACAAGAGAATTTACCAAACTACAGTACTTTGCTGAAAGCCATTCTGTTTTCTGTGTTAGAAATAAGCAGTGGGGAGGGCTCAGAATTGTTCATTCCTAATGCAAATTTCACATAAAATTTAAACTTGTTACCAAAACTTGAATGAAAAATAAAAGTAAAATAATAAATATTCTAATATTAAATAGAAAAAAATAAAAATGAAAGTATGGAAGGTATTTTTAGCCTATTTACATACTCTACAGAACAACTTTTTTTCTAAAAAGTATGTTGTCCTATCAGTCCATATAAGGTCAATTAATGGGCCTCTGTTTTGACATTTAAGTAACATTATTACAACACTACAAGTTAAACTGATTCATCTAATCTGTAGTTAAACAGTACTGTGGAACTGCTCTGTAAATACAAGCTGTTATTAATGTGATCATAAAAAATCAATTCACTGGCAAAGGAACTGACATGACATTACAAAACATTGCACTGATGATACATTACCGGTTTCAAAGATAAAAAATGTGCTTCTTCAAAAATTAAATCCCTACTTCAGAAAGCTCTCTGAAACAAATGCAATATGATGGCAAAGGCAGAGAAATCTTCTTATAGGCAGGAAATAATGAAAACACAAAATATAAATCTGTACAGAACTAGATTAAAAACTGCAGTAGATAATGGTTAGCTAAAGGATTTATAAAAGTAAGGTTGCCTTGTGAAAATATAAAGACCACCATCTTGGCATTCAAAGGGTTATCTGTTTTACATTGTATCCAAATTGTGCTGTATAGCGTATTTAAGGAAAAAGAATAAAAAAAGACTGACGTGTTTGTAAACTACAGTAAGTATATTTTCAGTACTCACAGTGCTCAAGGTCTGCTTAGTGTAAATAGGTAATTATGGGCGAACTTGTTCCGTTTCACTTTGCCAAAAATTTTGCGAATTTCTCATTTCACTTCACTGAAAATGCAAAAAACTCACAAAACCGACCAGCAGCAGCCACATTCACCAGCCACAAAACACAGCAATTCACCGCAAATTTGCGGCTGGCTAATAAATTCACCCATTACTTTTAATAAGGTTACTGTTCTTTTCAAGTTGAAAAAAATACATTATAGTTTATTGACATAAATTTTATGCAGAATACATAAAAAAGATGTATCCTTATGGGTGTCCTGCTTAAAAAAGATAAATACAGATGCATGGATTGCAAAATCCACTATATTGGGGCCTGCTGCATGGAATATTATGGCTAAAGATTATTTGTTATTTTTATTTGTGGCTGTTGCAGTTACTTGGAAACCATTTCTATAAAGTAATAAGGTACAATCCTAACACTTAATCCTTCCTTGTATTCTTTGTTCTAGCAGGAGGCTGAAGTCTGCCTAATATAAGGTGTTTATCTCTCTTGGGCACCCTTACAGAGAAGAAATGATGGGTTATAAATTCATAAAAACTAAAGACAGGAAGATTACCTTAAACAAGTTTCTTTTAAGGCAGCATCTTATGGTAATCACTGTTAGACACTAGAGGTATTTCACCTTAAAATTAACATTTAGTATAGTGCATACACAATTAGTTTATATTAATTTGAAGTTACACATTTTGTTTTTTTTTTTAAATATATAAATTTGGTCTGCTGCTTTCAGCCTTGGAATTTCAGCTGTTCCTTGGCTGTTAAGGCTCAGTATTTAGAATTAAAGGAATAAGTTGGGCTGTGAAAAGAAATGTAGTTTATTTGGTGTACAGGGTCAGTGGGCCCAACAACCAGTTATAATTTTCTGTAGGCAGAATAGGAACACTAAATTAAAAAACAAAACAGACTGCTCCGAAATGGAGTGTTGCTTTAATGAACCCTTATTGGATAAGTAGTAAAAGCCCTCTTTGTTATTGATTTGCAGTGTTGTATAGGCTGCTGCCACACTGCCATCTAAGCTTAAATGTTCCTGAAATATAATGATGAATTAAGTAGGGTAAAGTACTTCCGATGCCGTTACTGAAGAATATGAACATTGTCAACATTACAACAGTAATTGTGTGGACGATCACCATCTCCTGTCTCTGTTAGAATTTTTGTTTAATGGAAATTTAACTGGAACAGTGCTTTATTACCACTCCAGTCACACATTGCATTTCAAAGAGTATATAAACTCATGGCTGTAATCAGAGATCATGGACAAATCCTGCCACAAAAGTGGCTTTTTCTGACAATGTTTGGTGTGGAAAGAGATTGATTTCTTCTGCCTTGTAAATTGCTTATTGGATTATTGATTTAAGTTTTAGCGCTTGTTCCTGAAGCCTTTTTCTGATGTGAAGTGTGAAGAGCTGGCTACATTTCCCATTAAGCAACAGACTGTACCTTATCCCCTTCATCCCTGGCATCCGTAGCAATTATAAATCTGTCTAAAGGAAGTAGCCAATGAGAACACAGGAAGCATCTTATCTTTTACTAAAGTGGTCTTGTGCTTCACTGCCCATAAAATAATTGCAGTGATTTAGATACTACTGGTGACTGGAAGGATGAATGACCGATAACTCTATAGTAACTGAGGTAAAACGATAAATAGACAAGCAAGTTCATTATCTAAATGTGTAGGTTTACCTTTAGTTAACTTTTAGATGCTTCACTAGTATTGTGGGTCAAGGGATTTGCTCAATACTTGTGAAAGAGTGTTTCCCTGTACACCACGATACATGACATCTTCAATTACTTTGCCCAGAAGTTTTTTTATGTTATGGGAATGAATGTAGTTGAAGGATTGGTGTTTAGTTTGAACAGAGAAAAAAAAAGCTAATTGTGTTTATATTTACATAAAGCTAACCAATAATTCACCAGCAAATAAAGGTAGAAGTTGCTCACTATCCCAATACAGAGGCTTACTATGCATTTATGGCTCATACTTATCTATAGCAGTGCATATACATAATTAATTAAAGAATTTTTCTCAGCAAAAATCAGTAACATTCAATGAAAATAAAGGGACAGTGCCACTGTCCTGTTATTTCAGCTTTATGGTATATAAATATTATTCCTCCAATCACATACTGACATACTAGTTATGACAACTGGGAGGGTGATCAGGGCAATTTTGTAAATAATGCAAAAATTTATAATTTTCTCTTATACCAAAAAACTGTGTGTCATGTCTAGCCAAGTAAAGTAATTTTGGTGAATATGATTCACAAAGCATCAGTGCCTTCACTCTTTGTGGATGAGAGTCTAGCTATCTTCAGCCTTTATCATGGCACCGGGTCTAGAATACTGTCCACAACACTCCCATGTATCGACAAATATGAAATTGTGGAAATGTGGGGAAAATGCTGCACACTGATAAAAAACTTGGCAAATTACATATGAAATTGGACTTTGCACACTGCACTTATAAGTAAATGACCCTAATAATGGGATGTTTATATAACTCTTTTACATATAACTATTTTTAAAACATGATTTAATCATTAATAACTGCTAAATGTAGTAATAAAAGAATATCATGAGGGTTTACAATAAGTAGTTTTATGAAAACTGGATTTTATTTGGTGATGGATAATTAGTGAAAAGTGACAGAAAGATAG
>CM044443.1:70166703-70195149 GCA_024363595.1 Xenopus borealis | reverse complement strand
GGCCCCCGCTGACACGGCTACCCTCAAACTCCCAGGGGCACATAGTTGCCCATTTAATATCTCAAATGGGACTAGACAGGGATGCCCACTTTCTCCTCTCCTGTATGCCCTTAGTATTGAGCTGCTGGCTACAGCTATTAGAGGCAACAAGGACATTACAGGACCCAAGATAGGAGGCACAGAATTTAAAATATCATTGTTTGCTGATGATGTTCTCCTAACAATCACAAACCCAATGGTTTCCCTGCCAAATCTCCATACTCTTCTAACACAATATGGCAAACACTCAGGATATAAGCTAAATGTTCAAAAATCGGAAGCCCTAGCAATAAACATACCACTCCAAGAACAAAACCTACTCAGGGCAAATTTCAAATACAAGTGGAAGGATTGCTCCATACAATATCTAGGGATTCAGCTCACAAAATCCTATTCCCAACTATGTAGGAAAAACTACATTCCACCCATCAAGACTATCTCCTCACTACTAGAGAAATGGAGCACATACACGATATCCTGGTTGGGTAGGATAACTGCCATTAAAATGTCAATCCTCCCCAAACTACTTTACCTCTTTGAAACACTCCCAGTAACAGTACCAAATACCACAAACATACAGACAATGCTTTTTAAATTTATCTGGGCTAAATCTAGACATAGGGTCTCCAAAGCGGTAATGACACTAAGTAGGTCTCAAGGAAGGCTAGCAGTACCAAATATACATAGATACTACGAGGCAGCACACCTACGTCAAATACTGGGTTGGACAACTTATGCCCCAGAGAACAAATGGGCCCTCATTGAATCTCTTTCCTTAACTAAAACACACCTGAATACTTTGCTCTGGCAACACCTGAAACCGGCTAAACCCCCACCTGACACTATGCAGACGATCAAATTTACTCTCCGAATCTGGAATAGCTGTCACAGAAAATATTGGTTAATGAGCTCCCACTGTCTTATGCAGTCTGTACTGGCAAATCCTTTATTCCTCCCAGGTATAGCATGCTTCTTCCAGGAGCATTGGAGCTCCAAGGGACTTTTCAGAATATACGATTTCTGCAGCCCACTAGAGAATAGATTATACACCTTCAGTGAGCTACAAGAAAAGCTCCAAATCCCCCAGGATTGGTACTTTGAATATACCCAAATAGCACACTATATTCAAAGTATCAGAGGACGCAGTTTTCCCCCCACCTCACTTACCCCCTTTGAAAAAATGTGTCTGGTGGGTCTACCTCAGAAAGCACTTATATCACGGATATCCAATATCTGAAATACAGACCCCAGAGAACCTATACCCAAACACATACATGTTACAGTGGGAGAGAGAACTCTCCATTACTATCTCCTCAGAACAATGGGAAGACATATGGGAAAATGCTCGCAGGGGTGTCACCTGTATGCGACAAAAAGAGA
Source organism: Xenopus borealis (assembly GCA_024363595.1). NCBI lineage: Eukaryota > Metazoa > Chordata > Amphibia > Anura > Pipidae > Xenopus > Xenopus borealis. The sequence goes on along the minus strand of CM044443.1, from coordinate 70,193,730 downwards.
GCATCTATAAGACAATGTTCTCCTGGTATTATACCCCCGAAAAACTTGGCAAAATCTTTCCAGGCAACATCAATACGGTGTTGGAGGGCGTGCGGACAGGAGGGCACTCTGTCCCACATAATGTGGTCATGCCCAAAGTTAACTGAGTTTTGGAACAACGTTCAGGGACTCATAACAAAACTCCTATTTGTGGAAATACCAATCCAAGTGCCCAATACTCTCTTAGGCCTCCCACACTTAGACATCTCCACCCCTGAGCAAAAACTAATGAACTACATTTATACGGCAACCAGGTTCTCCTTCACCTCTAAATGGAAATCGAGGGAAAGCCCCTCCATAGATGAAGTAATCACACGGGTTCGAGAGATGAAAATAGTGGAGGAAATGACAGCCAGGCTTAGAGGGACAATCCCTCAGCATGAGAGAATCTGGTCAAAGTGGGACTACTACAGCTCTCATAAAGCATAACACCAAAACTCAGACGCTCCAAGGGAAACAATACTAGGACAAACCCAAGACTACAGATAGGGGAAATCCTCTAAGTAGACAAAGAATACCACTATATCCTTATTGCATAATGTTAATATGTTTTTTGTTTTATTTTATATTTTCTTCTTCTCTAACTACTCAGTTTTGGGACTATATGGGTTATATATATTCTATATATTATTTTGTACACACAAAACTGGTATATGTGAACTTTCACCATTATAATGCTGAAAGAAAGACTGAAAGAAAGCTCCAAATTACAGAAAGACCATCACCCATAGACTCCATTTTATCCAAAAAAAAAATCAAAATTTTTAACAACAATTTCCTTCTTCTCTACAATAATAAAACATTACCATGTACTTGAACAAAACTAAGATATAATAAATCCTTGTTGGACGCAAAAGCAGCCCACTGGGTTAATTTAATGTTTACATGATTTGCTAGTAAACTTGAGGTATGACAATCCAAATTACAGAAAGATCTTTTATCCAGAAAACCCCAGGTCCCAAGCATTCTGAATAATAGGTCCCATGCCTGAATACAAATAACTTCATTTATTCGTATAATATTATGACCATGAATAATTGAATCCTGTCAAATACATCTATCCCTTACTTTAATTAGGTGAAGATAGGTATCTTAAAAACTGTCAAGACAAACGCTAATTTACTAATGACTATTATAAGCAAATCTGACCGGTTTCACTTTGCAAGAAAATTCACCAAATGGGCGACAAGTTTTTTTTGTCGTGCTCGGAGGGACATTATGCAAAATCCACTGCTTGCAAGCATCAGGTCCAATCTAGTCATTTGTTTTATTAGTTTTCTGCTTCATTTTTGATATATCACAAATCCCATGCAGATGCAGTTATAAATGTAATTATATGCTGTAGGAGACAGTAGCTGGAGAGAAGAATACATGGGGCTGACAGGTATGGGAGGATTTGTTACATTCAGCTTTAATCCTACAAACAGAAGCAGCAACATAAGACATACATTATATATGATTTAGCATTAAATACTGGCACTCTGAGACTATGTAGAAAGAAATAATTCAATAATTTGTTATATTTCAGAGTCCTGATTTAAAATTAGGGAATCGAAGGGCACAAGGAATGAAAATGCACTAAAACTATAAGAATGAACTTTAATGAATTCTTCAACAATACATATAAAGTATACTTCCCACATCCCAAGTACAGTAGTAAAAAGAACTAAACTACTCACTACTTTTATAGAAATCTGAAATATTTTAAATCTCTCTCTTTCCCTGTTTTCCTATGTGCACCCCCTTGTAGCACAAATATAATTACTAAGTAAATTGCAGGTTAACAACTAGTGATGAGCAAAGGGTGACGTGTTTCGCTTCAGCTAAACATTTTCTGCCAAAAAAAATTTTCAGTAAATTCCCAAAAATATTAATTGCTAGCAAAACTGTGAATTGCACTGAAAAACTGTACCAGGTGTAAAAGTTAACTCATCCATATTAACAACTAAAACCAATACTATATTATTCAGACCATGTAATATTTTAATTATTTCATTAATTAAACTTTAGTATTGTGGTCAATCAAAAGAACATTTTTCCAAATGTTTATTACCAAAGAAGTCATGATGAGTGAATTTTTTTGGCGCGCATAGATTTGTATTGAAATTCAACATTTAGCTGTCTGTGAAAATTTTATTGAAACCCCACCAACATTTTGCAGTAATAATTTGTAGAGTCAAAAGGCCTATTGACCCCAATGTATTTTGCACAAAAACTATTGCCCGAAAAAAACTGCCAACTGACTTTACTGAATTGTGAGAAAAAAGATGCAGCAAAAAATCACACTGATTTCAATGTATTTTGTGCTGAAAAATGTTGCAGTTAATAAGCACTTATTACTTAGATGTATTTTGGGCAAAAAAAAAATTGTTTCAAAAAAGCCTATTGACTTCAATGTGTTAAGCTAATTTTTGCCACTTGGCAGACAAATTTGATCATCCCAAAATGCCAGTAGAGATACTTTAAAAAATGTCTTGAAGTATATTGAAAATCAAAAGTTGTAATGAGAGTGATGTGTCAAACCTGAACTCTTTAGCACAGGGCGTGTAGCTGCATTTTAATGCTAAAGCAATTTAATCTTGGTAGCAATATTGAACACATTTTGAGCCAGGAAGATGCAGTGTGACAAGTCTTCCATTAGAAAGCTAACTTACTTAAGTGAAGAATGCTGTCAATCAGTTCAACAACCCAGCAAGTCATTGCTGCTCACAGTCTCCATATTATATGTAGCTATTTCTTTTTATAGAAACTTCAAGGGTTTGTCTAAATATATGCAGGATATTTGCTGTGTTTGCTGGTGGAATCATAATTGCTTTTTATTAAGAGGACACTTGTTAGTAAGCAGGGCTCATTCCATTGTAAAGGTGCATATGCCTGTGCAAATTACTGGCACAAATTTAGCTTGTGTATCTTGCACAGGCACAAGGGAACCCTGTTCTTAAAGGAGAACTAAACCCTAAAAATAAATATGCTAAATAAATATATATATATATATATATATATATATATATATAATAGGGATGCACTGAATTCAGGTTTTGGTTCAGGATTCAGCCTTTTTCAGCAGGATTCTGATTCGGCTGAATCCTTCTGCCTGGCCGAAACAAATCCTAATTTGCATATGCAAGTTAGGGCCAGGGAGGGAAATCACGTGACTTTTTGGCACAAAACAAGGAAGTAAAAAATGTTTTCCCCTTCCCATTCGGCAGAATTTTTCGGGCAGGATTCGGGGGTTCGGACAAATCCAAAATAGTGTATTCTGTGCATCCCTAATATATATACAGCTTCTCAATATCAGTAATGATCCAGGACTTCAAACTTGTCAGGAGGGTGGGGAGTGGGGAGGGGATCACCATCTTGTAATGTGTCTGCAACACTCATGTGCTCAGTAAGTTCTGAGCAGCTGTTGAAAACTTTAGTTGAAAAGTTTAGGAGTAGTCACAAATTATCAAGCAGAAAATAAGGTTTGGCTGTAATATAAGATATTGCCCATCTGACACCCTTGTATTACCATATGTTATGATTATATATTATTATGTCCATATTATTATTTCCCAATATGTTGTAAATATTGTAAATAACGCCCTGTAGTTAGAATATTATCAGATATTTATCAGACATGTATTTTCTAGTTGAACCAAAGAATTAAATACCAAACATGTGACAGTCCTGTTGTTAATGGAATATTATAGCCTGTAATATTCCAATAACAACTGGACTGTCACATGTTAGGTGTCACATAGGATGTAATGCAAAGACAGACCAAGTAATTCAGGAAAATTCACATTGAGCATTGTATTTTTCCCCGTATTTTTTTCAAGAATGCTGAGATCTTATAATAAATAAATTATTACTTGAACTCAGAGATGGATACTTTCCTTTCTCATTTGTATTCAGATGCTGATTCTACTGTAAACTCCAATAATGTTAAATCAGTGCTGTGAAATAATAGAAACATGGCCATTATTAACCAAACAAGGATAACAGGTACAGTTTAGCAGGATTAGAAATGTTGTGTGATTCTGAGCCAAAAGGATGTACATAGACGCTAAAGTCCCAGTGTGCCTTCTTATCTAATATTAAAACATTTTCAGCATTCTTTTAGGCACTTGTTTGTTTTCCTGTTATATGTTAGCAGATCTTTGCTGTCATCTAGAAATCAGTAATAGCCCTAGGGTTGTATTGTTTCTAGCCAGAAGAGAGAACTTTTGTTTCCATATTACCAACTCTAGATTTTGCTAACAAAAATAATTGTATCCACCTGTCAATAACTTTTTTCTCTATTATTTTGATGGTCTTTATAGGACCATCAAGGCAGCAGCTGCTGTTATAGATACATTGCTTGTGCACATTGGAGGAATCACACAAATACAGAAAAATACTGCTTTCTCCAAACAAATTATATTTTAAAAAGTTTTTAAATATCTTATTAAATAAAGCAGATAAACTCTTTCTGAAACATACACCATTTTAATAAAAATGATAAAATAGAGGGAAATCTCAAACTGTACAATTTTCGGGGTATAATAAATCTAGAAAAAGTCAAGTTTGTTTTCCAGTTTTCATCCCAAAATTCAAGGTTTAGTAAATTACCCCCTAGGACAAATTTGCAAAGTGTGGTTAAAATACTGTAAAAATGTTGAAAACCAGTACATTTTAGTTTATTTAATATGTCATTGTTTTAAATATGTATGTTGTTTTAAGAGTAAAACAGATATGATAACTACTAGTGAATTCTAGATTCAACATCTTAATTGTTGTTGACAATGACAATTCTGCATCACATATAGTAAATAGGCTATTTTGGGTTCTAGTTATGTTTGTGGGCAGCAAATGCATCTTAAAATCCCTAATTATTCATTCTCACACCCTTTTTTCCATTCTTTCCATTTAAACTGTGCATTAACCTTTCCATCTTATCCTCTATTTTCCTTCAAACTAGATATAACGGAAAAGCAATTTACTTTTATAGGTGTGTTGCCAATGCTCAATCTATTTCAGATGCCTGCACCACTCACATCTTTCAAGATAAATGTACTTGCATGGCTAAGGAAAGTGTTTGTGTTCCTTTTGGTGTAATGGAGAGTGAATACACTACTTCTAATAAGTGTATTTTTATTTTATATATATATATATATATATATATATATATATATATATATAATTTTTAGTTTGCTAAAGTCATCCCAGCAAAAATGATAATCTTTGTATCTCATCTCATCTTCACAGTCATACTTAGTTTCACTGTTAATAAAGAAGATACATGGCATAGTAGTTGCTTATGAGGAAGTGGTGTGTAACCACGAAATGCGTCAAGCGTAGATGCGCCATGATTTTAAGGATTTCACAATAAAATTTAACCTTTAGCCCCAGCGATAGTGCTCCGTATTTCATTTCTTCACTACGGACTTTTGGCCACCGGGAGTTGGCTTCAATACGCTGCAGCACATCGCAACGAGGGCTTTGGAACAAGTGAGTGCTCCCTTTCCTCTTTTTACAATAGTAGTTGCAAGGGATGGACACTCTCCATAAGAAATATATGGTGAAACAGCAAACATCAGAGCTTAACACAGTAAATTTTGCCACATGAAGCATTGGCTTAGATGGGCAATTGTGGTGCTCACATGTTACTACTTTTACGTACTTCTCTCATCACTCTTGGGCAACATCCTTGTCATTTAATTATATTATATGCTTACTTTTACTGTTAGCAATCCACTTTATCTTATGCTACCCTTTATATACCCCAATAAATGCTTGTAAATATACCATTATTAGTTCTATTATTGTTTAGAAGTTAAAACAAAAAGTTCACCTAAACCTTGTAATGGAAATTTAAATATGTGCTCACTGAAAGTTCAATATATTTTTTTTCTGTTTACAATCATTTTAAAAAATCATAAAATAATTGTTAGAACCAAGATAAAGAACAGGACACAATGTTCATATCCTGTAACATACATTTTCTGGTCTCCACAAAGTCACAATAAAATGCATTAATGAATCATCTAGTTTTCCATTGGCATCTGCTTTTTCTAGTTATTGAGCTTTGTAATCATGTTCTCACACATTTTTAAATCAATGAGCTGAATATTTTGTCCCACAGTAGCATTTTAACAGTTTTCACCTGTGGAACTGTTTAACTTATTATAACTAATGTGGTAAGCAGGGAATAGGTTGGACACAAAAGCTGATTAATGCATGGTGGTGAACTGATTGCAAAAATTCACGCAGGGCACAATTTATGATTTAAAATTAAATATATAAAATATAAAAAATATAAAGGAAGTTGGAAAAGCAAATGGGTTTTCTTCAGGAAAACCTGCTTTGATAATCTGGTCTTAAATCCAATTTCTATGTTTATGTCCATGTGGTGGTGCAAATGGAGAATTGATTCTCTTTACACACCCTCCCCATGGGCAGATTTTATTTGTCTATACTGAAACTAAGCTGTTCTCAAAAGTAAAATAAATAACAGAAGGTCTATTTAACTTCAACCTTGAGAATGCATGTTTTAACATAATTAATCAACCAAATTTCCATTCTTCTGACCTTCCTTAACCAAGATGATTAAGTAAAGAAATAAATAATTAAACTGTTTTCTATTTGAACGTTTACTTCATAAATACAGGAAACAGATCACATTTTAAACCCGGAGCCTAATTATCAGTCTGGCCAGATCAGTCACACTCCCATTACAATTTACTTTTGCTTAGTTTTGGAGTGCTCTCACAACTCTCTTTGAGTTGAGGTGTCATAATGTTGATAGTTTGGGTGAGTTTTAACAAAAAGAGCTTGAAGATGAGATATGTTTAAAAACATATCATTTAGTTGACCACCCATGCATGTATAAAGAAACCATCTGGCTCAATATACTAACTATGGACCCCCTTGACACACCTTCACATTTTACAAAGCCTACAACATCTTTCCAAATATATCTGCCTTTACCTAAGACTTAGTTAAAAAGGGCATTCTTGTTTTTTGTTGATCTGTTTCTAAAGAAAACAAAAATCATGTAAGAAATTCTGTTTTTTGCAGTCCTGTATTATTTATTGGCATTGCAGGGTTTTTTTTTATAGAGGAAAAAACATTGCATCAGGAGAATGTTGTTGATAACAGATGATAAACCACACATCAATGCCTAGAAATTGCAGTCTGGACAAAGACTCAGATGGGGTTCCCTTGGGATAACAGGGCCTGTTTGTGAACCTAATAGAATTTCAACTCAGCCTTACACTGGTCCCCTCCCCTGTCTGTGTCTAGGCACTGAAGGGAGGGGTGTGCAACAGACCCTGCTTACCCTCTAGTTCTCTGTTTGCACATCACAGGGTGTTATTAGCTACCTTTTGTGAGTGATAGAAACCCTCCGCAACCTGACCAAGCGAGCGATTGTCGCATCTCGCACTTTTCTGATTAACTTAGAGGAAATTGCAGCTTGCTGGCAGCCTGCTGAGAGGGATAATAACATAACCGCCTGCTCTGGAGTAAAGTGGGCCTTTCAACCACAACAGGCTGGCAGATTCGGCATACACCCCTCCCACGGCTAAAGCTTTTTCTGCTTTCATTCCTTCTCACTAAGCACCTCTTTTCTAATTTTCTTCTGTAATTTATTCTTTCCCCAAGACATACTTATTGACAGCAATGTATGTGCTATTCAACTGACAACCGATGTCCTGGTCACAATTATATGCATAATATATAAAGTGTAATCTCAGTGTTTCCCATTGCTCTGCATCACTAGCATCTCTTCCCTGTTCTCTCTCGCCTTCATTTTAATCTTGCTCTCCGTGTGCGTCTTTACTGCATTGCTGTGTACCTCTTCCCAGTTTTCTGTTTTCAGATCTGGTCTATTCTGTTCAATCCCCTTTTCTCCTCTCTGCTTCTTTGAGTTCCTTTGCTCGCTTTTCCTAAATCTGTATGGGCTTCTCCTTTCTTTTCACTGCCTGCAGAGTTTGTATTGCTGCTTAGTGTCTTTCAGCTCAGATGAACACTCCTCCCTCTTTATTCAGTGATGGTTATGTCCATCCTTTTATTCCCTTTCCTCTCTGCATGGGATTTTATTTTAGCCTCCTCTGTTGGCATGGCTCCAAGTAAGAATCATTTTCTTTTTATTCACCTCCAATTTTTTTTTGTATTCTTACCGGTGTCTGCTATTTTCCTTGGCGGTACAGAATTAATCTCTGTTTTGTCTCAGAAGCAGTAAATACAAATGCTTCTTTACCTCTAAACACCAAACATATTGCACTTCATCTATGAACTACTTCTCTGTAGACTGCCATAAGCCTTCTAAAACAACAAACATCTCATGTTTTCTTTCAATTTGAGAGTAACAAATTACCACTGTAGTTTTCTAATAATTTACACTGTTGTGAAATCAGGCAGGGCACAATAACTGTAGAGCACAATAACTGTAGAGCGCAAAAATAGCATCATTCCTGCCCTTGTGCTTTTTTATGACTTTCTGTGCAATTTAAACTGAATGCCAACACACATGACATTTAATGAAATGAAAGATTAATAGTTTTTGTCTGTATTCACTCTTTGTGGTGTGTTGGAATTGTTGTGTATGTTGGGATAAGCAATAATCTCTGCTGCATGTTGCAAAATAAAGCTAGTGCTGTGCAAAGTTGTACCAACTGCATACAGTATATCTGTACCTGATAATGATAATGATTTTAATGCCTTTACCTCAGATAAGGGTACAAGTTATTCTTAGTATGCGGTTTTTTATTTATTTTTTAAATTAGCCCATATTGTATACAAGCTGCCCATGATATTACATAATGCATTACAAAACATGCGTTACAAAGATGATTAAAATCTGCCTTTTTTGCAGATGGCATTTTACCACCATTGTTATGTACCATAATCGTGGTATACAGTGGTTTCACTAACTGATAATGAAAATTAAGAATTAAAGTGGTGGTTCACCTATACAGTAACTTTAAGCATGTTAATGACCATTTCGAAGTAACTTTTTCAATGGTTTTCCTTATTTATTTTTTTATAGTTTTTTTAATATTTGCTATTTTCTTCTGACTCTTTCCAATTTTCAAATGGGCTGACCCCTTCTAAAAATGAAATGCTCTGTAAGGCTACAAATGTATTCTTATTGCTCATTTTTATTACTCATTCAAAGCAATACAAAAAGAGTAATGTGGACCCTAGCTACCAGATTGCTTAAAATGCAAATTGAAGAGATACTGAATAAAAAGCTAAACTCAATGAAAACCAATTGCAAATTGTCTCAAGATATCACTCTACATCACACTAAAAGTTATCTCAAAGGTGAACCACCCCTTTAACTAATTCTTGGTGACCCATTTTGTTTTGTACAGCTAAACTTAAAAATATGTGTAGATATAACTATCCTTTTAATATATTATTATTATTATTATTAAAATCAGGTATTTTAAGTTCAGCTGGTTTGAGGGAAGGGGGTTTATTGCAATACCCTGCTCCCTGCATGGGAATTACTGCAAAAAGACCAATTTTAATGCTGACTTGGGGCATTATTGTAATTTACTTTTTTTATTGCTATTTGTGTTTTTGTGTAGCTACTATTACATAGTTACAAGTTCAACCTCTCCAAATAAAAACCCAGCATACACACACATACACCTCTCCACTCTTTCACACAAACCATATATGCCCATATCTATCAAAATAGCCTTTGATATTATGTCTGTCCAAAAAATCATCCAAGCCCCTTTTGAAAGCATCAACAGAATCAGCCATCACAACATCACCCGGCAGTGCATTTCACAACCTCACTGTCCTCACTGTGAAGAACCACCTACGCTGCTTCAAATGAAAGTCCTTTTCTTCTAGTCTGAAGGGGTGGCCTATGGTGCAGGGATCCTCTTTATGGGTAAAAAGGTCCCCTGATATTTGTCTATACTGTCCTCTAATGTATTTGTATAGTGTAATCATGTCCCCTCGCAAGCGCCTTTTTTCCATAGAAAACAACCCCAACATCGACAGTCTACCCTCATAATTTAACTCTTCAATCCCTCTAACCAGTTTAGTTGCACGTCTCTGCACTCTCTCCAGCTCATTTACTTCGCTCCTAAGGACTGGAGTTCAAAACTGCACTGCATATTTCAGATAAGGTCTTACTAGGGATCTAGAAAGAGGTCTAATTATGTTTTCATCCCTTGAGTTTATGCCCTTTTTTATGCAGGACAGAACCCTATTTGCTTTAGTAGCTACAGAATGACACTGCCCAGAATTAGACAACCTGTTATCTATAAAAACCCCAAGATCCTTCTCACTTAAGGAAACTCCCAAAACACTGCCATTTAGTGTATAACTTGCATTTATATTATTTTTGCCAACGTGCATAACCTTGCATTTATCAACATTGAACCTCATTTTCCAGTTTGCTGCCCAGTTTCCCAACTTAGACACATCACTCTGCAAAGTGGCAGCATCCTGCATGATGTAGACATGGCTAGAATCAACCTCCAAGTCCTCTTAGAGTATTACAGTGTTCATAAACAGAGAAACAGCATAAAAATAAGAGATACATTTGTTCTTCTGTTAAACAAGATCTTTGTATCCAACTTGTTCGTTTTTAAAACTGCGCATTCCTGACTGGTCCTCGGCAATGTTACATACTGTATGTATGGTTTTGGTCTTGAGTTGTTGATCTCTCATAATTTAATATACATTAACTAAAACAATGTGGGTTGGGAAACGGGATTGTTTCCAGTTGATTCTTGATACAAGGTGTCAGTATCTGAGCATGCCCATTACCTACAATTCAATTCTGTAACACAATTGCAATGACAACATTAATTTGCTATCTAGACAGTCCTCTATAGCAAAATCCATTATTAATTCAACAATTTGATTCTTTTTAAAACCTCAAGGATGAAAACAACAGACAAAACTCCTCCCAATGCAGCTTACACAAAGAGAAATGTCATAACATTGTCAAATTAGACAAAATTCATCAAACGTACAATATGACAACCAATGTGGGGAGAAAATCTGAAATTAAACATTAATAGAGTACAATGCAGAACTGATGTCTGATGAAAATTCAAGCTGTTAAGAGCATGAAAAGATAGAGAGAGGTAAACAGAGACATAAGAAATCAAAATGGGCTCATTAAGCCTGTCAGGATAATCTCAATAGAACATTCCTCAGAAAAGTAAAAGAGGGTATACATCAGGCTCTGTGCCGGTCTGTTTCCCAAGTCAATGCTGCAATGTGACACTGCTGGGAGGGTTTCATCTTCCTACACTTTAGATACATAATGACACAGAGGAAACATTAAAGAAACACATCTGGTTTGCAGACAGAATGCATATTCTGCTTTGTACTTTACAGGAACAACTGGATACCTCAGATTGTCAGACTTGTGAATCTGTCGCTTTTTCTTCATGCAGAGTCCATTAAAGGCCCAGTAATGTCAAAAAAGTTAAATTGTTTTTTGCATTTATGGTGTCTGTTCATTCAGCACTTACAAATAAACATATTTCTGGGCAAAAGATGTCCTTTATTGATCTTCCTGCGTAAGAACTAAAATCATTGTATTTGATACAGTTAAAGCGCTGTGTAATCATGGGGCTTTTTGTCCTATTCAAGTTAAATGGCCACTCCCATGGTTACACACTGGCTTATTTATATAAACACACAATTTTTACCAGTGCACATGACAGCACTTACATATTTTGGTGTAACTGGAGTTGAACACAATTGTTCCCCAGACATGGTTTTGCAGCAAAGAAAAACAAACAGCAAAATGTTTTTGAATCTGAAAAATATCTATTGACTTCAAGGTAGTATGCTCAGAAAAGTCGCTGCGAAAAACCCATGCAGATTAGCTCCTCATTATTACTTTTCATACAAGTGTCAATATCTTCATTTAACCATAGGCAGGCCTAGTTTCTATGTGTGTGTTCTAAGCAATTAAAGGAGCATTTTCAGCATTACAGCTAATTTAAATCATCCACATGTTTCTTATACTAGAACAGTAATTTATAAAGTTGAAAAAGTAAAGTTTTCATTTGCTAACATTTTATGGCTATGCCTTGAAATTTGCAGTCCTTGAGGTTATGAGCTGTGTGTGTTTATAGCACATCCAACTAACCACTTAATCCTTGAGGTAGAAGGTTTTGTGTTCTAGCTCTGATGCCCTCCACCACCTGACTCATCTTTGTATCTTAGCAGTCTTTGTCAGTGTGTCACACTTTCCTGCCTCTGTTCTCTCGCTTCTCATCATTGGGATTCCAGACCCTTTCACATGAATGAATGAGCTGTAAATGAAATAGAAGGAAAAACTTCAGAGCGGCAAAGTGTAAAATGTCCAGTGATAAAGCAGAACATCACTTAATGAATTATGGAAAAACTCTGAATTGCTAGACTGTCAAATACCATTAGTGGCTGAGTCTGGAAGCAATAGAAATGTTTACATGGCAGATATATTTATCTTCTTGTCCCCAGATTTCTTAAAACCTTACAAAAGGCAAGTGCAGAGAGGTACGAGCAAGCTCCTCTGATATATATATGATGTATATAGAACAGCAGCCCAAAGCAGATTCTATATTAGCAAAGCAATATGCTGGTGGTGACTGTGTATATAACAAAAAGTTCAAAAAGTTCTCAAGACTGCTGATAAGGAAATTTTCAAGATCATTGATATAAGACTTGCCAGCTCCAAAAATGCAGTTCTCCTCCAGGTCTCCAATGAATTTTTATATAGCAACTGGAAATCTAGCACTCCAATAAACACAGGAGTATATAAAAAGGAAAAAATATATATTGTAGTATTTCCTATAAAAATTCCACCCTTCGAGGTAGTGTAAACGTTATGGATTAGGAATATTGATGGGCAAATCTGACCCATTTCACTTTACCATAAATGTGCGACAACATTTTTTTTTTTTACAAATTTTGCAAATAATTGTGGTCATGTATTTGAGCCTATGAATGTCATGATTGTGTCAAAACTTCCCTAATTAGGAGTTTAAAAAAAGTGTGACTCTCACAGCCCAAGCATTTTCATACATACAGAAATAACCAGGTTCTTTAAATTTTAAAGAACACCACTTATGATAGGGTGGGTATTTACAAACTGTATAATGTCATGTGCCTTATATATTTCCCAATTGTACTTCACTTCATGATCCAGATCTGGAAGTTCTAGGGAAAAGTGCTTATATAGTGCAAAAACCTTCTTTAATGAAGTGTATATACAATAAAAATACAATTACACATTTGCAGTAAAGTGTTTCAGAATATTAACCAAAATATCACACTGGTGTCCGATTGTATATAGGGTAAGGGAGTACCGGCATCCTTTTCCCCTATAAGGGAACCAGATCTGGTTTGTGGAGTCAAGGGAATTGCGAAATATATAAGGCAGGGGACATTATACAGTTTGTGTCTGCGTTCTGCAAATAATATTGTCATATGGAATGATATATGATAGTAAGTATTTATAAAATGACTCAAACGTTGGCAGTGTGGGGACCTATTCAGCCAAGCTATTGATTTTCCCTATCACATACTGTACTTTAGTATTCCAAATATCTATTGTATTTTGAGAGGGATTGGAACTATTACCATTAGCTTTGTAACAGTGTCAACTTAACATTAGACCGGTTAGGTAGTCTTTAGTTTTATTTCTCCGTGATTTTACCATAAGTTACATGTTATTTGTTTTGCTTACTATCTGCACTTCTAGGTATACAGTATCTGGTCCAGTGCATTTGACAAAACAATCCCAGATCAGCAAATAGGAGCACCGGCCATGAACCCAAAGTAATTGTATTCACTTGAAATTAAATGTATTTACCCTTTAGGGGTGCCTAATAACCTACCAAGGGAATATATTACCTTGTCCATTTTTTGTACTGGGCATTCCACTTCTTTAGTGTAGAAAGAACCCCCATCTCCAGATGCAAGAGGTAAGCATGTGTGGTCAAGGGGTAGCCTGAGGCAGTAGACCCAGAAGCCCTCCTGGAACCTCAAAGCAGTGGGTATAAAAAAGGAAGCACAAAGTGCCTTGTGAGCAAGATATGTGACACTTTGTGCCTTGCCTCTAATGACTCCTTTAGTTTCCAATCAGGCAGACATTTTACAGACATTCCTTCCGCTACTGGTGATTTTTTCCTTTATCTTTCAAAGTAAAGGAACATTTTTTTTGGCCTTTTGAAATGTACACAATTGATAAGCTGCCAGTGAAGAAGGATATCTGAATTACCATCTTTGGAAACTAGTCTAGCAGTAAAACCTGGCACATGTTACAATTCAATTTTAGATTGAGTGCTCTTCTAGAACAATAATCCTGGTATCAACTGTCCATTTTTGGACTTGTTTGCAAAGTAGCCCTTCCAGCTAATACTGTACATCTAACCTATAAAATACTGACATTTTTATAAAAGCAATCCTTTTATAAATACCTATCACCTTTTGCTACTTAACATGACTGTTAAGTAAATATAGGTTATACTTGATTTTGCTTGTTCACTCAAAACTGTCTCACTATAATCATCTACTCAATAATTTCCAAGGTTCACCTTAATCAGCCATATCAAAGTTTTCACTTCAGAAATAAAACCTAATAAGTAAGGTAACTTTTATGATATAGTTCTTATAGCTTTGTACATTTTTGTAGAGTTCTATAAAAAGATGCCTAACTCAATACAGAGTCTTTTTATGCCAAGGGCTGCAGGATTTAATGCAGGAATATATCTCTCACTCAGAGTCTGATTGCCTTCAATGGATCCATACCCAATGAACCTCTCCTTTCCCCTCTTGCTGCTGAAGGCATTTCTGTAAAGAGATGTGTGACTGACAGCTCTTGGTTGTCTTTATTTGAAGACTGTCTCTAAAAATATAAAAAGAAACTAGCAAATTTTTAGCTCTATGCTCCTGTTAAATATGTCAACCATTATTTTCTTTAGCATAAAATGATTTAATCTGCAGAGTCTTCAAATGTTGAAATTATTGAAACAACACTTAGGGGCCAATTTATTAGGAGAAGGAAAGGCACCCCCAAGTGATTTACAGAATTACCAAGTGATTGTATATACTTACCTGAAACCAGCAAGCCAGTGCTCCAATCAGCAGAAAACTCAAACTAAAGTTCAGCTTTTTGCACTACTGCGCATTAGTGATGGGCGAATCTCCCCAGTTTCACTTCGCGAAAAATTTGCGAAACGAGTCGCGGCATGCTTCGTTTTCGTCGCGTGGCGTCAAAAACGACGTGTGACAAAATTTTTTCTGCGAATTTTCGCCAGGCGAAATTTCGCTGGCGTTTCGTGAATTTATTCGCCAGCGGCGAATCACGGGAATTCGCCCCTGGTGAATAAATTCGCCCATCACTACTGTGCATGTGTACCCATGCGAAGAAAGAAGATGGAAGCCAATAGCCCATGGTGCTTGTTGGAAAAAACAAGCAGTTTTCTGCTAATAGGAGCACTGCCCTGGGTTTCAGATAAGTATATGCAATCACCCAAGTAAATAACAGCCTTTCCTTTTCCTTTAAATTGTGACCTTTCAGGTTGGAATTTTGACTCCAAAAATCCAAGTTGTGAGGACAAAATGGTGCAACGTTTTCGGGATTTATTATGCGACAAAACTGAGGCAAATCCAAATCAGAAAATGCTCCAGCTAAAACTTGTCAAAGTCATGTAGAAGTCCCTTTTACAATAAGATGTTCCTTGCAATCTGTTCAATAATCCAAAAAGTCTATAATTTTGGCCAGTAATTTGAAAAATTTGAGTGACAAATTAAAAAAAGTCACACTGTTTGAATTGCTGCCCAATTTTGGCGAGACTTTTCCAGTACTGACTTTTTCCAACCAGAATTTTTGATAAATTAAGACATTTTGTGGATGGTCGTTTGATCAAATTTGAATATATTTAAAAATTAGAAAAATTCTAAATTTAGTAAATACCCCCCTAAAAATTGCCATTGGCTCTTTCAAACACCCTTATGTCCATGCTGGAATTAATACTTAGAATGAGAATACTTTTCTAGGACTTAAAATCTGAAAACCTGAAACCTTTTAAAAGTAAATTCAGAGAGTCATGCACTTATGGAGCAGAGACACTACAGGGAGCTAGCAACAAACAGCAGAGGTTGTGTTAAAATTGGGCTTTGGAGCTATACCTTAAAGATTGCCCCAGATCAATGGCAGTCTTAATCAGTCTCTGTTCTTGGCATATGTGTCTGGTGATTCAAATTGGTGGAGAGCTATGCGACTGCAACCCTGTCTAAATGAGCAGTATTTCTGGGGTGTTAGCAGTAATGGCAGTGCCGTTAGTTCAAGCACAATATAAACAGAGCTGCATTTGCACAGTGCAAGGGTCTCTATTCTGCTCAGAAAATCTCCCATATTAAGAAATCCTAAATTAAATTATCTGTGCAGTGTGTGCAGACATAGATATGCTTCTGCAGGAGACTAAGTAAGTAGAATTTAAACTCCAGGTATATCAATGACAGTAACCATGATGGAAATTCATTATTTCCAGGAAATGTTCTTGTAGCAGAAAAAAAAAATCTAGATGAGATCATGTAATCCCATGGATATGTGAGTACATTCATCTTTATTTATAGAGTCATACAATACCTAACCTGGTTTGGGCATACAGCATGTGTATACTACATAAAAACATACAGACTATTTTATTTAGCTTATTTGTAAAATGCCACATGTTTACAGAAAGTGAACATGGCTATTGATAAACAGACAAAATCATATATTTAAGTAAGAGTGGACATATTATTTTCTTGTATAATGTTTGCTTTTTGCAAAACATTTCAGGAAAGTAGATTTTTATCACCTTAAGGTTAGTTAGTTTTCTGCTAAAAATACAGAACTGACATTGCTGTCCTTCAAAAAGATATTAAATCATAAATGTTGTCAGTCTTAAGAAAGTAATGCAACAGTGTTAAGGATTGACCTATGTGTCTTAAAGAACAAGGAAAGTTAAACTAAAGAAGTAGCTAGAATGGTGTACATTATGTTCTGGGTTTCTGTACCAGCCCCAGGCAACCAGAGTCATTTAGCAGTAAAGAGCTGTGTCTCGAAAGATGCCCCAGTAGCTTCCATCTTCTTTTCTGCTGATTCACTGCACATGCTCTGTGCTGCTCAGTTCACACAATATACACAATATACAGTACACATTGAATATAATATTGTACACATTATATATTATAAAGCTGATTAGTAATTAATATGGATAATTAATACATAGCAGCACAGATACCAGTGTATCTAGCATCAGAATTTAATAAACAGCCCTGTAGCATCAGCTTACATTTTCGGCTTGATAATTTATGATGACCCCTAAGCTTAGCTTCTCAACAGCAGCTCAGAGCCCACTGAGCATGTGAGTGTCGCAGACACTTTCCAAGATGGTGACACCCTGTGACAAGTTTGAAGTCCTGGATCATTGCTAATATTGATAAGCTGAAACTTTAAAGGGAAACTGTCATGGGAAAACATGTTTTTTTTTTTAAATGCATCAGTTAATAGTGCTGCTCCAATAGACTTCTGCACTGAAATCCATTTCTCAAAAGAGCAAACAGGTTTTTTTATATTCAGTCTTGAAATCTGACATGGGGCAAGCCATTTTGTCAATTTCCCAGCTGCCCCAGTCATGTGACTTGTGCCAGCACTTCAAGAGGGAACTGCTTTCTGGCAGGCTGTTGTTTTTCTTTCTCAATGTAACTTAATAGTACGCAGTGGGACATGGGTTTTACTATTGAGTGCTGTTCTTAGATGTACCAGGCAGCTGCTATCTTATGTTAGGGAGCTGTTATCTGTTTACCTTCCCATTGTTCTTTTGTTAGGCTGCTGGGTGGGGGAAAGGGAGGGGTGATTTCACTCCAACTTGCAGTACAGCAGTAAAGACTGATTGAAGTTTATCAGAGCACATGACTTGGGGCAGCTGGGAAATTGACAAAATGTCTAGCCCCATGTCAGATTTCAAAATGAAATATAAAAAAATCTGTTTGCTCTTTTGAGAAATGGATTTCAATGCAGAATTCTTCTGGAACAGCACTATTAACTGATACATTTTGAAAAATTTTTTTTTCCCATAACAGGATCCCTTTAAGCTGGTGCAAAACGTTAAGTATATAAAGCATGTCATTTTTAGCCCTATTAATTTTTAGGGTTTAGTTATCCTTTAAAACTGAAGTAAGGAAGTTAAAAGGCAAGAGGAAGAAAGAAAGCATTTAACAGCAGAAGGGACAGAACCTTCTTTTAAAGCATATGAATACCACAAGTATTATAAAGCAAAAATATAAATAAGGAACTGGTTGCTTCACAGTAAAGAACACAAATGGTTGAAATATGTGGAATAAGGCACCTGAAAGAAATGTATTTATTGAGTGATCACATTCAAGATTAAATTCTGTTTAAGATTAAGTTTTGTGTCAGATGACACAAATTATGGAGGCAAATTAATCCTATCCAGGATGTGAGATCCTTGTAGCAGGATCTGAACAAACTGGCTATTTGTGTACATTTGTGGCAAATTTTTACGTGAAACAAATTTTTTATGCACAACAAATTTTTCTCACTCCAAATGCGTTACAATCAATGGGCATTTCTTCTTATGAAAAATTTTGTATTGGTGATTTTTTTTGTCTTGCCAACTTTTTTGTCCAAATGCATTAAAGTCATTAGGCGTTTTTTCTTCATTCATTTTGTCACTGTAAATTGCTGCCACAGTTTCAAAAAAAATCTTGTGGTGAAGTACAGAATTTTGACTCAAATCCATACCAGGTGAATACATTTGCTCATCACTTGTATCTAGTTTTGATGAATTTTGATCGAAGCAGTTCCCAAAAGGTTAGGTTCAGACTTTGAGTTTTCTAGGAAAAATGTTTTGTAAGCAGGCAATTTTCTATATAAATCCTTATTATTATTTATTTTTATATAGAGTTTCCTCCACAATAGGTGGGTTAAGAATAAGGGTTTTAAGTAATTAGGGCAATTTAATGCTAATTATCAACAGAAGTCAAAGTCAAATATCTTTATGCAATCTAGAGAAGGAGCAGGCAGCAGTATGCATTCTACTTCATCTACAGTATTAACATACGTGGCTGTAAAAATATATAGTCCAATACCCTATGACAGGAAAAAAGCAATTTCAGAGTAGCAAAGGCTGTTACACTCTCACTTTATATTATATTTATTCAACTAATATTAGTTTTGTAATCCTCCAGCCCAGAGCACAACCCCTCCTTACAGTAATGAAAGGTGAAAATGCAATGCTGGGTAAGCTAGTATGCAGAGATTGCTGGTTATTATACTTTTGCTGCTTCATCAGTGTACCTAATACATGGCATAGTCCCCCATGGCAGAGAATGCGTTAAGCAAAGGTACATTTTCTCTAATGTGATTTTTCAAAGCAGCCTGTCCCAATATATTAACTCTGGTCTCTGTTTTGAATAGTCAATTTCATGGTGAAATGAGTTCTTAATAATATATTTAGCACCCAAGAGAAGTTCTACACCATCTGGAAAGGACTGCAGGTTTCTGGGAGAGGAAACACATCCTGCTTCTCATGCTTTTTATTTAGTGCACCGCTCAAAGGATAGAGCTGGCTAGTGAGGGGATTAAAATACAATAAGGGACATGGGTAATGCAAATTAAATTAAGGCCTCAGAGGTTTTAATGGGAACTCAATTCTAGAAAAAAACTCTGCCTGAGTTTCCCTTGGAATATATGCTGTATGGCAGGTAGTTCAGCTCCTTTTCTCCTTCTCCAGTACATTTGATGTTTTTGTTGCTCTCCTACTACATGCATTATCTTGGTCATTTTGATTGCTCACCATATGAATCCTATAGCATGAATCCTATAACTGCTGTGTAGAGCATGTATAGAACATGTAAGGGGGAATGTGCAAAGTGCAATTTTGGATGTAATCACTATGTTTTGTTACATACAATGCAGTGTTTCCCCCATATTGCAGAAACCTTGAGGCCTCAAAGTGCAAAGTACAGATATGATAGTGGGTTATTCCAGATAATGCCACTTCAAGTGTTAGCTATCAATACTGTAGGCACAAGTTCACTTTTGTGTCAACTGATACAGGCAACTGTGGAAACACTAAAAGGGGTTGTTCACCTTTTACATTTTTTCCAGTTCAGTTGTTTTCAGATAACGCCCAGAAATAAAGACTTTTTCCACTGACTTCCTAATTTCTATTTGTGACTATTTTTCTAATATTGAATTTTTTGCCTTCTTATGTCTTTTTGAAACAGCTCTGGGAAGGGGTCAAGGGCTCAGTGTAAACATAAGTGTTCCTGTGCTCCTTGTACCACTTTGGTTAAAGAGCCCTGTTAAAGAGCTCCCCTGCATCTGACAGTGGAACTGATGAGTGAAGGGTATTATAAGGGCTACAATTATTTGTTCATTATCAGTCCAACACTTGTGCTTAACCCTTCATAAATGGCCTCTATGCTCTTGTACTTGCCTACAATTCTGTACTTGAATGCCTACAATTCTTCAATTTGATGTTTAATCTTGAAACATCTGCATTTTAGTGCTAATCTAAAAGGCCAAAGAACTCAAGGTTGGACCAGAGCCCTATGGGATTTCTAGCATCCTCATGTTCTTATCATGAGTGGCCTGCATACTGCAATGACTGCTCAGCACTCTTCAAATAGCCCAGTTTATCTTCCTGAGTCTCAGCCACCAAATTAAGTTTAGAGCTCTTCAAACGAGAATTCATTATGTTTGCATTTCTGCTCTTTTGTTAGTGGTTTAGATACTACAGTGTTTAATAAAAATAAAGTAAATTAAAGTAGTAAATGGCTGAAAGAACTGATTCTCTGCCAATAAGACAGTAAATGCATTGGATTCCATTGCCAGCACTGAAGGGGTTTTCAGTATGATGATTTTCTTCTGTGAAAATAATTTTCTTCTCTGAAAATAACTGAACTCTTCAAATGTTCTCCAACAGTAATCGTAAACAGGCAAATATTGATTTTGGTGTTAATTATATTATATAAACAGTTTTCAACATCATATGTTTAAATGTTTGTGCTCTTTAGATTTGGAAATATTTGCAGTGCCTCTGACTGAGGACAAACAACATTAATTACTAGAAGGTTTCTCAGCAGGCACATAACATTTGGAATATGTATTGATCATTTATAGACTAAAAAAAAACCTGTACCCCCTTCTCTCATTTTACTTCAAAACACCCTACATGCAACAGTGAAATTTTATCTCTGATCTTGTTAATTCAAAGCAGTGAAACTCAAACATATTTTTAGAATGAAACATTCGTTTTCTGGTCAGATGAGACTAAGATGAGAAAAACAAGATGCCAATGTCTGTGATCATGTCTTTTTTAAAGATCCAAGTCAATGTCCTGTTAGGTGAGTCATTTACACATTTTTTATATTAAGTTTAAAAATGACAATTTAGAGTTTTTCTAGAGATTTACTTTTGTTTATATTAATCCAGAATGGCAGAAATATACTAATCAGCTTTATTATTGTGGAACTTTTAATTGGTTTGAAAGTAATAGATTTCAAAAGCAACTATTTAGAATTTAGAGACTGGTTTCAAATTATTGTATTGTTGGTGCATTGTGATGAAATATATAAATTTTGGCTGCTTGCAAAATAAAGTAAACAAATGAAAGAAACGCAATTATCTTTTCTATCTTGGGATACGCTACACCATAAGGTGCAATGACTTCATACCCATCCGTTGCTTTAATAACAGCCCTTTAAATAATACAAAAGCTTTGCTCCAGCAGAGTGATTAGACATCTGAATCTGCTAACTGTAGGGATTATATAATATATAATAATTGTACACATGGGAATTTGTGTGTGGTCTTTCCTGAGCTATCAACCAAAACACAGATGACAGTATAAGACCATTAAGCCAGGAAGAACTCACTTTTGGAATATAAGGAAAAGTCTGCTCAATACTATTTATAGCATTAAATGGCACTATATTAGTTATTGGAGCATTATCCCTTTACAAATACATAGGGGCAGATGTACTAAATTCACGTGAAGGATTCGAAGTTCGATCAAAGTTCGAACATAGGATTTCTTCTTTTGGTCGAATATGTGAATTTTGGCATATTCGATCATCGAATAGGGAATGGTTGAATGATCGAATACATTCAAATAGAGTTGAATGGACGAATATCCAATCATTCGATCAGCGACGGATTTTATTTTTTGTTTCTTCGATTGCCTACTTCGGCAGCTTGTACCTACCAAATTGCAATAGAAGCCTATGGGAGCACTCCCATAGGCTTCTGAGACTAAGTCCTGATCGCATAGGATTCCTACGATCGAATCATACAAATCATTCGAAAGATCGAATGATTTATTCGACTGATCGAATAGGTTTGTATTCGATCATCGAATATCAAATAAAATGTAGCCTAGAACTATTCGATTAACATTCGAAAATCGAATGCTAATCGAATATCGAATAGAAACTACTGTAATTATTTTTGGGGAATAATAGTAAATTTGCCCCATAGTCTCACTCATCCCTTACATGACATTAATATTTTTGCTATGTCCTTTTGTATGCAGAGTTCAAAAATTAAATCAAATATCCTAAATTAACTTTTTTTGCTAGACCACATAAGTAAATTGGCCTTATTATTTGAAAGGGTGAATACACTTTTAAGTTAACTTTTTGAATGTGATAGGATGTATATATAAAATTGCAGGCTGTGGAATATTTGTCTAGATGGTTTAAATGTATTTTATTGGTTACAGAAAACACATATCTAGAGTGTGGTATGGTTTTGGTGTGGAACTTTTACTCATAGCTGTTAGCATTCAGACTTTGAGTGGTGGTATGTTGTTTCACCAAGGAAATACAGTTATTGGGGCAAATTTAATAAAGGTCAATTGGCTAACGCTAGCAACTTTCACCAGAAATCCCATTCACAGGGACATTGCCAATTTAATAACAGGTGTAGGTGCCAATTTGTTAGCCAATGGGATCTCCAATAACATTCATTCAGAATTTTCATCTGGTGAAGGGGTTTGAAGTGTTGCGAAGAGGTCACTGGCAACCATTCGCTATTGTCAGGATCGCGCCGCCCGGAGGCTTACCTTAGCTCCGGGCGGCACGTCCTTCCTCCTCCGGCGGCATATCCAAAATGGCGGCGCCCATAGCCGCCACGTGGATATGCGGCGCCGGATAGTGACGTCATATTTAAATATTTAAAGGTGTATTGGACGCCATTATGGCGCCCAATTATAGGACCACATTGCCTTGATCCTGGGTATTGTTTATTGATCCTGTTATTGCTTTTGATCCTGTTTCCTGTACTTTTTGACCTTGTTCCTGTATTTTTGACCACTGCTTGGACTTTGTTTATTTTGTTCCTGTGAATACACTTTTGCCTGGACCTGTCTGACTCCTGCTTGATCCTTGCTGTGCTATGTTATTGAACCCCTAAAGCTTCCTCCTTGGTCCACTTCCTCCCCTGGGCGCCTAACGAAGGCCAACCCGTGACAGCTATTTAGTGAATCTGTCCCATTGTCTCTTCAGCATCATTACAATATTTTGTTCAACAATATTTTCTATGATGTATTTTCAAGCATCTGGGTTTCTAATGTTAATAAAGCAGAGCGGTTAACAAACAGTAGACACCCTAAATGCAATGAAATAAAACATTGATTGTGAAACACAAACACACATCACATCTTGCAATTTGGCAAACACTAATATATAATGACAATATGTACATACTCAACCCCCAAAAATAAAAGTTTGTGGTTGGTTGGGTGAGTTGAGTATCTGGTGGCCCCTCGGCACCCACCCTAGTAAGATATCCATGATTACACCTGTTTTGAAGCCAGAATTCTAATATTAATGCTTGTTTATAGACCCAAAAATGGTAGATAAGGAAAGAAAGCCAATTAAATATTCATTTTTTGGAGCATGGTGGGGTCCAGGTTGCTGAACATGCTAAAAAACGTAAGCAGTTTACAATGTTGGTCTTGTAAACAATATCATGCACTTTAGGGAAGATGGATATTGCAGACAAAATAAAACACAATTCTGGTGGTAAAGGGTACTACATAATTCACTTCTGGGATGTAGTACAGAGCATATAATGCATTTTAGAAGAATCAAGTCTATGGGGCATATTTTTAAGACTGAACAGGCAATTTATCAAAGTTTGCTACAGAGAATTCTAAAGCTTTGTTTACTTGTCTATGACTTTGATATTACAGTGAACTGTGTCAAATTGCCTGTAACCCTTTATGAAATATGCCCCTATATACTACATGTTTGGGTCAGTGGTATCAATTTAGGACAATTTATTCAGTATAATGCACTTTCAGAGGTAGTACGACTATATTTTGCAAACAGAATTTTGGTCTGGCTATATAAAAAGACAGCACCATGATTTAATTTCAATGAAAATACCTTTATTGCCCTCTTAGGGCATTACAGCAACTTTTCAGGCCATGCAGCCTCATGCATCAAGCATTGTCAAGCTCTGGTTATATAAGAGCAACATGTATTTAGTTATTTTCACACTTAAATATCCCATTTTGTAATCTTCGTTCTTTTTAGAATAAATGCTGAATCTAGTCTATGATCATGCAGGCCTGTGAAAGTCACACACACAGTAAATGATATTGCATTTTTAAAATGCACCTGATTGCGTGTCTTTAATCAGCAGGTGCAAATCTTTGCACTTCTGAAAACATGCACCAAATTTAAGCTATACAGCTGGGCAGAAATACAGTGAGCAATGTATACTGAGGACAAAAACATGACACAAACTTCCTTTTGTTGTCACATTCAGGCAGGTACAGGTTAATGATATTTGCAATTTGATGCACATAATGTTTTCGTGGCTGCCTCCAATGTCATGATACTTGGTATTAGATGATTTATGCCTTGTTGATGGGAAGAGAAAATATTACGATCCAGCAAATGATTTTGCTCTGCAATTTTTTTTCTCAGCAAGGGACTGAAAGTTCTCCTTTAAAAATGAGTAACTTTTTAAAAATCTTTCATTACATTGCCATTTAAGCATGAATTGGTTTCCATTTTCCATAACACTATATTTTATGGTTTAATGCTTCCCTTTAAATATAAATATACTTGCTCACAAATTCCAAATTCAGAGACATCGCTTAAGATAAAAGTGATGTTGTATAACAAACCTCTTTTCCCTTATTACAATTCTAATATATGTTTCTAAGTGGTGCAGCTCTATTAAGAAATTACATTTAGTCTTTATGATGGTGATAAACTTTTACCTTATAATGGACAGTTTATATACAAGGCAGCGGAGGGAAAACCAGATGGGTCATAAATCTTATATTTCTCTAGGTCATACATCCCTTCTCATTAAGGAAACAGATGTCTTAGGCAATTTTCCAATTCTTTATCTGAGAATGTCTGGCCAATTTGTCTGTGTATATAATGATCTAGAGTTTAAATATACCTATATATATGATTTTATCCACAGCAGTACATTATACGATATGACTATTCACTTCTTAGGATCACCTATATTTAATTTTAACAAAATAATTATAATAATAAAAACTCTACTTGCATCCAGAACTGAGCAATGTTGAGTTTCAGAAGACTCCACTCGCTAGTAGGTGCCTTAGCTTTCTTATTAATCAAGGAATCAGTTTCAAAAGCTGTGGCATCAAACAGCCTTCTTCGAATTCATTATTCCCAGGTATTCCCAATGACAGAAGCAGTTGGTATGAAGCTTTTTAATTTCTCTTTTGTGGTCATTGGGTCCATGTCAGGGTAAATAGGGAAAAAACTCTGAAATTCAATGTTTTGTCTTTTAATTATATCTACACTTAGGGAAAGATTTACTAAGGGTCGTATTTCGAATTCCATATTATATATGGAAGATCTTGAATCATGCAATGCTGGCAACCCATAATGCACTGTCAGCTAATGTTAGCCTTATCAGGAATGGTTCCACTTTAATTTTTTTTTTGTGTTTTTGCTGAATTGCACAGCCATGTATAGCTGTGAGATATTGAGCCTAAACACAGGGCAGAATGTATAATGCAGGCTAAAAATAAATTTCTATGACTATTCTCACTTTAAATAAGAACTTTCACTTATCATCTCAAGTGCTTGGCAAGGGAAAATCAGACATAGAATACACATTCATGTATTTTACATAAAATTGAAATCCAAATTGTAATGACGTCAAAGAATACCATTAGACTGTCACTGTATTTTAACCAGCAGATTGTGTGTCCATAAAACTGTGAGTGCTTAAACTATTGGATGTGAATGTGAATCAACATTTTGCTGTTTACCTATATAATATTTTGCAGTATTTACAGTATAAAATGGATTTGGGGTTGGCCTTGATTTTTATACAAATGAAAACATATATATTTCTTTGTATATATTTGTGCAAAGAGCAACTTTTGAAAAACTCGGCTACTGCTATCCATCATAATAGTGAAAAATTATTAAACTGATTCAGTTCTTACAAATAAAGATCATGCAGCATTGTGGGGATGACAGGTCCTGAAAATGATAGAGTGTTCAAGAACATTGCTTTGTTTTCCTCCCTAGGGTTAATTCTGATTGATCAGCACATGGGCATAAGCATAAAGAATTGTGAATTAGATCATGACAAATAAAATAATCTAAGGTCTTACTTGTCAGGTCCTCTAAACCTTCTTTAGTGTATTGTATTTTCCCATCTTATGCATGCAATGCACATAGATTTTCCCTCTTCACAGTGCTTGCATATCTAAGTGCCATGATACTAAGTACCTTGAGACAAAGCTTACTTTTTAACCTTGTTTCCATCATTAAGGGTTTATCATTGTAACATTTGCAGAATACAAGGGAACTCCTCATGGGACTACATTTGTTCAAAATGGTTTTACAGACAAAGAACACTCCTTTGTTGAAATGACAGTGATTTGACAGTTTTTCACTGTTTCTGACAAATGTATTCAGTCTGGTCAGTCTGATGGACCTTTTTTTTTTTTTTTTTTT
>CM044443.1:70137844-70166623 GCA_024363595.1 Xenopus borealis | reverse complement strand
TTTTTTTTTTTTTTTTTTTTTAAATAGTGTTTCATGATAGCGACTGAATTGTATTCTTCATTTCCGCTGTTTATACAGTATATGCCACTCTGAAGGGACTAATAATATATGGAGTGAGTTTATGCCAAAGTAAAAAAAACATTTTATTTGTATTGTATGTTTGGAGTTTATTAACAAATTGAAGATATGTCTGTTTTTACAAAAAAAATTGCAGTTCTCCTAAATTCTATTTAAGATTACTGAATTGCTAATTAACTGAACAAAATAGCCAACTGAAAAGAATGAAAGCGAAAGGTAAAGTTAAAAGCATATAAAAACAATCACCTATCTATACTGTACATATATGTGGAGTTTATTTTACTTTGTGCAAATGTTTAATAAAACTAAGAGAAGTTATTCTCCATAGAAAGTAATGTTTTTATATTTCTATGGGAGGTGACAGAATTATCATCAATATTCTCAAAAGGTTCAACCAGCTTAAAGGAAAACTATACCCCCAAAATGAATTCTTGATCAACAGATATTTGTTTATATTAAATTAAGAGTCATATTAAAGAATTTTATCAAACTGGAATATATATTTAAGTAAATAATCCCCTTTTACATGTCTTGCCTTGAACTACCATTTTGTGATAGTCTATGTGCTGCCTCAGAGATCACCTGACCAGGAACAACTCAAACTGTAAAAGGAAGAAGTGTGGAAGCAAAAGACAGAACTCTGTCTGTTAATTGGCTCATGTGACCTAACGTGTATGGTTTGTTTAGTTTGTTTGTGTGCACAGTGAATCATACGATCCCGGGGGGCGGCCCTTATTTTTTAAAATGTCAGTTTTCTATTTATGATTACCCAATGTCACATACTACTTAAAAAGTATATTATTATCAAAATGGTTTATTTACATGAAGCAGGGTTACATATGAGCTGTTTTATGCAATTTTTTTTTTTATAGTTCTCCTTTAGAAAAAGTAGAATGCTTACCTTGTGTTATCAAAGAATAACTGAAGGACTGAACTAAAGAAAAAATTTCAGTAATTTGGACCTATATACCTTAAGTCTACTACAAAATCATGTAAACATTAAACAAACCCAATAGACTGGTTTTGCTTCCAATAAGGATTAATTTAATCTTAGAAAGGAAACCATTTTAAAAAAAAATTTGATTATTTGGATAAAGGAGAGTCTATGGAAGATGGCCTTTCCATAATTCAGAGCTCTCTGGATAGTGGGTTTCTGGTCTCAAAAATGTCTTTGTCCTCTGTAAATGTTATTACTTCTGAAATTAAGTAGTTTAAAATACTAACAAGAACATATTTTGCCATGGTTCTAAGTGTATATACTGTAGTCAAGTCCAATTATTGTGCACTTCATACAATGCTTAAGGCTTGTCATTAACACAGTAAAGATGGTGTAATGTACTCCTGTGCTTATATCCTTTGAGTACTTGAAGACTAAGTTGCTTTAACACATTTCCCTGATTTTACATTTTTCCAGATTTTACACTATTTTTTCCTGGTAAAATGGTTTCTCTTTGGTATACCAGCAAACTACAGATACTGTTAAAGACTTTTGGAGGGACATTCAGTAATTTTGTGGTTTGTGAATGAAGAAATTAGAAGGCAATATTAGGGGCAGATTTACTATTGGTCGAATTTCTAATTTAAAAAAAATTCAAAATTCGACCATGTGAATAGTGAGGGAAGTAAAATCCTTCAAACGAATTCAAAGGATTTGAATATTCGAACGATCAAATAGAAAAAATTAAATTCGAATGATTTTAACCCTTCAATAAAATTTTTCCTATTCGATCAAAAATAACTTGAAAACACCTATGGGAGCTTCCCATAGGGTTTTAAAGCAATTTGATAGGTTCAATCTGGTGAACTGGCCTATCAAATTATTTTTTTTAAAGGGGAAGTACTTTGACCATCAAATATTCGAATACAATTAAATTTGAATATTCATATTATTCGAATTGGTCGAATAATGAAAATTCGATGGTCGAAGTGGCCTCATTTGCATATAAGAAAATTTTAACATTTTTGAAATTCGATCAAACTTCGAATCCTTCATGTGAATTTAGTAAATCTCCCCTTTAGTGTCAGACTGTCCCATAGACATCTATGTTGGTTGCCTCGCAATTCAGAACCATGGAGAGGGCTTAAAATCTAGGAATTACTGCAGACCACAGAAAGTGAAATATGCAGGATCCATTTGTGATTCAGTCATTAAACCCCCCCCCCCATTTTGATTAGCCAATCTTGGACTGTTGGGTATCAAACTGAACAGTTGAAGCCCAATGCTGTAGTCAGATTTGCTGCAAGATTTCCTGTAATGATTTAATGTTTAAAGGGAATATTAAAATATTGTGCTATGGTATAAAGATAGGTCCTATGTTTTAGTATTAGTCATATGACATTTAACTGCTCCATGTACAGAACATATTACCACTCAGGAATCATGGCTGTAGTGAAATGATTTTATTTCATGATCTTGTGATTATGAAGGCAAAGTTTGGGATAGCTGTAGTGTTTTGTTGTGTAGCCGTTTATTGTCAACAGATGCTCTAGGGCTATATCAGGACATTATTAACATGATCAAGGCATATAAAGGTAACATTGTCTTAATTGAGCATACAGTTTTTGACTTATCATTTGCTCCTAAGTACACAGAGCAGTGAAACAGAAATCATACTGTAATATGTAACAAAAATATTTGTAGTAAAAGCAAAGGCGTAGTCATTTCTCCCAATAGACTAAATCCAACTCACATTTTTTTTTAATATCTGTGAAGCAACCCGGTTGTTTAAAGGATATTTATTACGTGCAAAATAAAGCTTTTACAAAAATTATGGAGTGCAGCAATAAATACAGCAGGCACAGTTCAGGCCTTACTATAAATTGCAACCTCTGCAATTTTTGTTTTTTAAAGATAATGAAAATTGCAGATTCTCTTTGCACATCTGAATTTTTCAGCTCAAACTAAACACGTTTGTTGGGCTATGAATAGAAATTTGGGCACCTGGGGAAGATAATATAGAGTTGATTACAGTAGGATGTCAGTTAGAATGAATAGAGGAAAATGTCAGTGGGAATAATAATGCCGACCAAGACTGATGTAATTGTAATTTGTGATGTAAATTGTGGTGAATACCCATGCAATGTCTCTCCATTTCATATTTTCTTCCAACGCACTCTGTATGAATTGCTTTGGAATTTTGTGACAGACCACAGAATGTAGAAAACTTTAATGACCCCAGATGATAAATCCAAAATGAATGTGACCTTTAAGTGGTAATAGATATTTTGTCTTTGGATTCCTTGATAGTGATGGGCGAATTTCCCGCGATTCGCCGCTGGCGAATAAATTAGCTAAAAGCCATTGAAATTTCGCCAAAAAAACGACGCAATGCATCGAAGTTAAAGCGTGCCGCGACTGGTTTTGCGATTTTTTCGCCAATTCGTGAATTTCTCTGGAAATTTGCAAATTTTTCGAAACTGGGGACATTCGCCCATCACTATTCCTTGACTATGAAACTTGCCAACTATGAAGAAGCATTTGTGACATAATACACACTAAAAACTCTTTTGCTTTTACTCCACTCCCTACAGCATATCTGTGTTCCCAATGGAATTACTGTCTTTGACATTTTAAACTCTTTGATTTGTGTGTCACTATTCATTCTCTATAAAGGCCTTTGTTATCCCTAATATATAGAAGAATGGGTACAAACAAAGGCCCATTTCTACATTAATCAGTAAATGCAAAATCCAAAAATAGTTGAAAGACTTCATAGCGCTGCCATTTCTGCATCTGGGTGGCATAGATAATCCATTCTAAAACAAAGCAGAGATTATCCTATTAAAATTGACCTTTACTATTTTCAGTTTCTTACACTTACTGAAGCAGCCAATGATTTTTTTTACAATGTGTAAAGTTAGCTCAATAAAAATCAGTATAGTATAAAGTGCAAAAATGGCATAACATAATAATAAAAAATATAACTAATATTAAGTCATTAATACAAAGATATGGTACCTACATAAAACTATTTGCTGATTCATTCATGGACTTCCCTGTTATTTTGTAGTTAAACAGCGCTTGTAGTTTTTTGCAAGGTTTCATTATTAGAAAGAGACATTTACAATACTCCATTAATACAATGAGTGGCCTTTAAACATAGCATTAGGACATTCCTGGATATAGACCAGTGTCGGACTGGCCCACCAGATTACCAGGAAAACTCCCGGTGGGCCAAGGTGTCAGTGGGCCCTCATGCTGCTAAACTTTTGGCCTATTTCATGTTCATTCCCTATTTCTATGAGAACAAAGAGGCTAAATAGATGAAATAATTGATCATAGTATGTAAAGAAAACAAACTAGGAGAATAGAGGTTGATTGAGGAGATGAAGAATATTAGTACTGAGAGTGGGCCCCTGATCTAAGGTTTTATGGTGGGCCCCTGGTCTAAGGTTTTATGGTGGGCCCCTGGTGTCCCAGTCCGACACTGATATAGACTATAAATAAAACTAAGGCATATCATAAGTTTGTACTTGGTGGAGGATGCTGAGTTTTCTGTGTCCCTCTTTGCAGGGGCAAACTAGTACAGGTATGGAATCTCTTATCAGGAAACCCGTCATCTCGAAAGTTCTAAGTTATGGGAAGGCCATAGACAGCATTTTATCATATAGTCAAAAATGTTTAATTGATTTCTTTTTTTGCTGTAATAATAAAACAGTATTTGTACTTTAGCCTTACTAAGATATATCCTTATTGGATCAAAACCAGCCTATTGGGTTTATTTAATGTTTATATGTTACAGTATAGTAGACTTAAGAAGAACCAAATTACGGAAAGATCCATTATCCAGAAAACCTCAGGTCCTGAGCATTCTGGATTCCATACATGTACCGAGTATTATATGGCAGTTCATAGCTCTGATTATTAATAATTTAGAGCAAAGTCACTATATAATGGCTTAACTATGACATTATAGCGTATGAAGGCTATGATTGGGGCCTTCAGTAGCATTCCTTTATTATCTGAGGTCAGATAGTAGAAACCAACATGTGAGTAATATTAAATCCTAAATTATGTGTAAAATATACCTGTAATTTGGCATTCTCATAAGCAGATTTAGCTTTATTTTGCAATGAAATAGGTTACTAGGAAGCTGGAAATATCTTGCACACATCTTCCACCCATTAACATATTTATCTGTTGACCCTCTTGCTATCTCAGCCTATCCTCCTTTCCATATATTCTTGAATGTGCCCCTGATGGTGCTCAAAGTTTTTTTATCCTGTTTTCCAGATTCAGCAGATCAAATTCTTTATTTCTTTAAAGGAGAAGGAAATGCCAAATTTATGTAATTTATGTAATGCTCGGTTTGCTCTTTTCTCCTCCTGCCTCCTCCACTCCCTGCTGTAATCTAAGCCTAGAGCTATGAGCTGACAGGGAGAGAATCAGGCAGAAAGTTATGTCACACCAAGATAATATGTCAGCTGCTATCCTAAACAAACAGAGAGAGCTTCTACAGCATGGTTAAGGATTTTGCAGAATAAATATAGTGTTTTAGTTTGTACTATTGTGGCTAATCTAGTAGCAATAAATTGCTTTGGTAGCTTTCCTTCTCCTTTAAGCTTGTTAACATTATGCCAAAGGATATTTAATAATTATAGCTGCCTTATATGCAGCTTTGGAACAGTTCAGGAACAGTACTATTTCTATGGGTTTTCCATCCCATCAGGTATTACTGGAGAATTACTGGTTGGTGACACTCCTGTGTACATTTTCCAGTAATCCTAATAGAGTCAATTTTATGAAATGCGAGAACCAAAATTGTAATCCAAAGCTATATAATTTTAGATGGATTTACACAGAAGCCAGACTATTTCCTGCCTGCTTCTACCCATACTCTGTTTTATTGTGATTATTATATCACAGGAGACTTTGGAGCTCCTACCCAATAAACATTTTGTTGTAGGCCAACTAATTTATCCTGTGGCAGTGCAATGCCAGAAAAGAAATGCACTGAAATTCCAAGGGACATAAAGCTAAATGTGTCTTGTCATTCACAAAGGGTCTCTTCAGTAGGTGGCCAAAGATGCATCTATCCTTGAACTGTGAGGCAATGTTTTCTCATAGTTATAAGGCCAGCTTAATTTATCATGTGCCAGGTTTGAGTCTATTTTAGTCCCTTGCAATTTTAGGCAAGCCACTTTCTCTCATCCGTCTCTCTCTCACTCCCTCACACACACAAACAATCCCTGTCTTTTGGGCAATTTGGGAATTACTAAATTAACTGGCTTACACTGTCCTAAAAATAAATGTAATTTCAAGCAAATTTTCTAGACAGTAACGCTGCAACACACCATCTGCAAAAACACAGGCCTTTGTCCAGTTCATCTTTTTTATTCTCTTTGATGGAAAAGCAGATAGTTGCTGTAAATCTGATGTACTTTAAAATCAATTGGGGCTGGGGTGGGGGGCCTGGAAGGGTGTTGCTGCTGGGGAGGGGGGGGGTCCTGAGGGGAGATGAGTCCTCTGTGATGGAGGCCCCTGTGGGACTTGGACCCTCCAGTCTGATGCTGATTCATGCCAAATGCTTTACATTCAATGATCATATTTTCTTGTGTTTCTTCTCACACTAAATGCTTTTACAATTCTTGCATCAAAATACATTGTAGTCAGTCTTTTTCTTGCACATAAAACTTTTTTTCCTGCAGAAATAAAATGAATGGCAAAATTCTAATTCAGACTCCCTTCAATGTTTACCATTCCTAAAACTCAGAATTTCACTGTAAATCTGAGAATTTCACTGTAAATCTGAGAATTTCACTGTAAATCTGTATCAGCTGAAAAGAAATGCACTCGTTCCTACTGGTCCACTGCCCATTAAGTCTTAATATTGTAACCTGCAGGATATGGTTGAAAAGAAAATACTTGCTGTGGAATTTGCCTTACATGCTGAAAAGTGGCATCTGTGTAAACCCAAAGTATATGTTCTTTCTGCATAACATCGTAAATAAGCTATTTTTTCAAGTTATTATTTTAACTCTGGCAAAGTCTTTAACCAGATCAGCAGCTAAAAGCTGTCGCTGATTGCAAAGAATTTCTTTGTGCACAAATGCTAAAAACTTCAGGCAATATCAGCCTTTTCCTAATGCTCCTGTCTACCCGAATGTCTGAATATAAGGTTACATGCACACTGCACTCGGAATCACCTTCAGCTACTCTTGCTAAAGATTACAGGCTGAAGAGTGTGAACTTAATAACAATGGAGAAGAAAATTGAATTCATTTAACTGCACAATTTAGTTATCTTTGTTTCCAGCGTAACATATAGTTTCCTCTTTGCAATATTCGGGAGAGTTTATTAATTATGTCAGTAGCTATTGAGAATTTTGAAAATTACACACTTGCATATACTTGTATGTGTTTTTTCCATGGAATGCTGAACTTAAATCTTGTAAAATTCGGATTTCCAGAAGGATAATATGATAATAGAATAGTACAAATAGACTCCTATAAATGAAACAGCTATACAACCAAGACTATGCTATTACAAATACAAGCTAAACATACTTTTTGTTGTATACTAAAGTGAAAGCCCTTGGTTTCTGTTATTAACTTTGGTTGTCTTGCATCAGTGTTGGCAAACTATCAGCAAGTGTTCTCTTGAGTGTCACACTTACATTTACAGTGCTATTAACTTGAACTTTCCATTCAAGATGAATGATAGTGGTCAAATGCACAGCAACTATAATGTTGCACAGGAGTATTTGTTACAATGTAATACCATTGTTTTCTTTTTTCCTTGTAACTTGTTGATGAGGTAAATCCTGTCTTCTTTCTATGCATATCTGTGTCAACACATAAAAAAATTGCTGCACAGCAGCATATAGTGTACTTGTCATAAGTCAAACCTCATAAATAAGGGGCATCAATAATTAATTTATTCCTCAATGAGTGAACAAACTTTTATTTTCCAACTTAATGCCCATCAAATTGCCCTGCTCATGCAATGCCTATTTCACAACAAGTGCAACTTGCATGTGTGCGTGTCATCTATTAAACTGCTAAAAGTGCTTGTCCTTAACTGAAATGCAGAAGGAATTATTATGCACAATTTAATTTTAAATATGGCAAATTGTACAGATTATTAAGTCCTTTGTAAACATTGGCAAATGAGGCATGGATTCGTTTAATATGAATGTTGCATGAGGCAAACCAATATAAACCAATATAAATAGCTTTATGCAATCTTCTCACTCAAATGATATGACTGCAGTGACAGAGAGCTTTTAGATTCCTTTCAGACAATCATTCAAAAACTAAATTTTTCCATTTCCATGTTATAGTGTCAGAGGACAAAGAATCCATTAAGTGAACCAATCACTAAGGGGATACATTTGTGCTAAAACTGTATATTTTCATTTATATGTAGTGGGTCAACAAAGCAGCAATTTCCATCTGCACTTTTTTTTTATTGCACAGGGGAAAGCTGCCATTGACAGCCTGAATAATGTTGGTCTCTAACTGTTGTCATGTATTTATAAGGGGCACGGTATCATTCTATTTTCATCAGTAATGTGTGTTTTTATTCGTTTTTACTGATTCATCTCCTCAGGAGCTTTTCTTTTAATGGTACCTCTACTCACAGCTACAGCAACGATTATGGCACATCTTAAAGTCTTTGTTGTGCTATTCCTCACATGTGCAGGATAATGCTATGCTACAGTGCAGAAGAAGGCCTGTGGGGTATAGAAATTTAACAGAATTGTTGACTTGTCACAGGGTACTAAATTGGATAAATCTACAATGCTTTTTAACAATGCTTCACTGTGGGGGATCAACAGCTGTCGTTATTAATCATTTGAGTGAGTCTGTCAATGTGTATACAGAAAAACTGTCAGTCATGGGAGTGTATGTGTGGATTTGAGGCCTTCGGGAAAGGAAGAATAAAATCACTGACCACTCTGGAAAGCAACATGAATCACCCCAATCTGTATTTCATAGTTTTCATATTCTAATTAATGAATCTGCTGCAATATTTTGACTTTGCAACCTAGCCATGTCAGGACAATAAAATATACCAAGGAAAAAGCACATGCCAGCACAGGTATGGGATCTCTTATCCAAAAACCAGATATGCAGAGACCTCTGAAAAATGGAGAAGCCATCTCCCACAAAACCCATGTTAAGCAAATAAATATATTTTTTTTAAATAATTTTCTTTTCCTTAATAAAACAGTATCTTGTACTAAATGGTAACTAAGTTGCATGAATCCATATTGGTGGTAAAATAATCCTATTGAATATATTTCATGTTTAAAAGTTCTTTCAGCAGACTTAGGGGCAGATTGAGCAACATGTGAGAATAGAACTCACAGAAAAACACACTCTCTTTCTATTCCTTCCTATGGAATTTTTTGAATCATATTTATCAATGGAATTCTCCATTTGGTAAATATACTGTTAAAAATCCATTAGGAATGAATATAAAAGTGAGCGTGTTTTTCTTTGGTGAGTTCTAGTCTCACATTTTGATCAATCTGCCCCTTAAGGTATGGAGTTTCAAATTATGGAAAGATTATATACCTGTATCACTTGCATAATGTCCTGAAAAAACTGGAACTACTACCATCTGAAGCAAATAGGGAGAAGTTCAAAAATGGGCAAGGTAAGAAATCCCTTGCATTTTGCACATTCCCCATAAATGGTGACTGAGGCTAAATCCAACAAAATTGTGCCAAATGAATCATTGTAGAAGGAAACTTCACTGTATTTAAATACTGATGGTGGCCTGTAATAAGTATCACATTTTCTGTCTATCCCAAAGTTTAGGCAAGGGCATGCAACTGCCATGCTGTCCAAGGTAAAAAAAATTCTATTTCCCTTTTCACCATCCCAGCAACATTCCAAGTAATACCTCCTTTAGACTTTACAAAGATCAGTCCTAAAAATCTTAATCTATTTATGGTTGACGATCAGTTTATATATACCCTGTAACTTGGCACTAAGAAACACACATCACATTGTAGCCTAATGACCACACACACAAACATGCTGCAGTGTTCCATGAGCACATTCTGTGACTTTCTCAGCAGTAGACATTTTAAAGGACAATTTTTATGGTGTTATCTTAAAATTGTTGAACAGTCAACAATTCACACAGTCTCAGCTTGAGGCTACAGAAAAAGTCTTTGAACGTTATATAAGACTTCTGAGTAGTTTCCTTAATGTGACATCATACTATATCCAATGATGAGTTGAAAACAATAAATGGTTTGTATAGTTTTAACCTCTAGTTGAAGTAAATGCCATTTGTATGAAAAATGCTTTGCTTAAAAGCAATTCATGTTCAAATGTAAGGAAACATTCTGCCATTTATCCTACCATTTTCAAAGAAGAAGAGCAAGTTTCATGTTCATACTTTTTGGCAAAACAATGTTAAAAGATGCTTGTTAGGAAATCAATTAAAGCAGGAAAAAGATGGCAAGAAAAACAATGAAGAAAACCTAAACTGAAGGAAAGTTTCTATTGGTAATTAAAACATTTTGAATAAGGTAGGGATGTGTGTAGAGATCATAGGGTTTTTTTACTTGCATATGGGGCAGCACTGTATTCAGGGGAGAAGCTATGTAACTATGTAACTACTGTATGTAACTAAGCTAATGGTGTTAAGTACAGGGCAGGGTGCAAAATTACAAAAATCTGTGGTAGTTTCACCCATTTGTTGCTCTTTGCATCATGACCTGCACTTAGTAAATGATCCAATGTGCACTGTAAATCAGGTGCATCCAGTCCTAAGAAGTATGTTTTCTACATTCATATTACTAGACCAGTATAGAACTGATAAATAAGGTTTAGTATAACAGATTTCATGTGATAATTAGTAATGCAGACATTTGTTACCAGACAGTATTATCATTAACATGTATTTCTATAGTGCCAACATATTGCGTAGCGCTTAGTAAGCCTTAAAGGACAAGTAAAGTGGTATTCATCAAGGAGTGCCGATTTGTAAACATAATCCCATCCACTCAACCATTAGCCCATACAGTATATGAGTGGCCAGATGCAATATGGCCTCTTTTCTACTGTTATGATCAGATCAGCACAAAATAGACAAATTATCAGAGCAGGAGAGAACAATGAGGAGCTATGGTTCCTCCTCCCTTCCTCATCTGCTGATGCACCATGAACTGGCAGACATTATGCATCAACACATAAAAATTTTCTTTCTGTTCCAAATATTTGCCAAAAGCAAACAAATAGTGGGGCAGATTTACTAAAAGGCAAATAGGGGAATGTAATATAAGTCGGTAAGGCAAAAACTATTCGCAATGCGAAAAGTTATGCCTCTGTGTGAACAATTTTTGCTTTGCGCAAATGTAATATAGCTTTTGCGAAACCGGAAACTGTTTTACCGACCACTTCCGACAGTGGAAGAGAGTTTGCGAATTTTACAGCTTGCGCCAATGCACAGTCAATGTAATAAAACTTCTTACTGAAAAAGTCGTTATGTTTGCTCCTAAAGATTACGACACTTTCAAGCACTTCTTAAGAGTGCTCAATTAAAATTCGCAATGCGCAATTAAAAGTCGCAATGCGCAATTAAAATTTGCAATGCAATAACAGTTTAGGGAACAATATTACATTACGAGATGT
Source organism: Xenopus borealis (assembly GCA_024363595.1). Classification (NCBI taxonomy): domain Eukaryota; kingdom Metazoa; phylum Chordata; class Amphibia; order Anura; family Pipidae; genus Xenopus; species Xenopus borealis. The sequence goes on along the minus strand of CM044443.1, from coordinate 70,154,950 downwards.
GGATCTTATTGATGCGCATTCTTTTGCTCTTTGCGAATTTAATTACATTCCCCCCATGGTGGCTGTCGCTAGAAAAAATTCATCAAGGCATTTGATCGTACGAATGGTATTCGAGCAGGTGTTTGTAAAAGAAGCTGATGGGGGATTCCCATAGGCTTCTATTGCTATTCGGTAGGTTCAATCTGGCGAAGTAGGCAGTCGAATAAATTTTAAAGTTAAAGTCCTTCGATCATCAAATGGTCGAATGATTGAATATCCGATCTATTCGATTCATTCGATCATTCAAATTTTCGGTATTCGATGATCGAAGTGGCCAAATTTGCATATTCGATCCTCCGAAAAAATCATACGATCGGAATTCGATTGAATTCGATCAAACTTCGATCTCTTCACGTGAATTTTGTAAATTTGCCCCTAAGTGTCAAAAGTGTTTTCCCAACCATTTGAGGGACATGCCATTGTTTTATGGTGGGCTCATGTCTAGGGTGTTAGAGGATCTCTTTTATCTATATTTTGCCTCCTTGGCCATTTGTAATAAGAAGTGGACACTTCAAGAATTTGCACCAACATCTCTTATAAAGACGTCCATACGACCTATATGTACCTATTCAGATTGACCTGAGTGTAAGAGTACTAACGAAGTTTTGCTCGGCAGAATTGATGCTAACTAAAGATTGCGATGAAATGGTTGTGCTGATGAATTAACACTAGAAAAACTTCGCCAGTGTTCGTCGGCTGAGATGCAACTTTGCTTTTTAGTGAATTAGAATAGTTGCAATTTATTAGCACCTGACGAATTGGTGCAAAGTGTGGCGGATTGTTCACTTAATTTATTCCCATTTATGGGAGAATCGGATCTGTTTTGCTTTGCCAAAAATTTGCGAAAAGCCAAGTGTCGCCAGAATTCAATGGGCTTTGTTTTGCATGACAATATTTCAAACTGTGCAGCATTTTTTTAAAACCTGCAACATTTTTTTTTACTATCCATTATAGTCTTTGGTCCTTGACTTTAGAAACCTCTTTCTAATTTATAATGGTGGACTTGATTTTGGCCCAAGAACAATTCAAAGAAATTGACATTTTCTTATAATTTTTATGAAATCTGTTCCTGTAAGTGCCTTTTTATGGATCTCATTTGGTATGTTTTGTGACATTTGAAATATTCATTCAGAAACATATTTTTTATACAGTATTTGTAGCAGCTGCAGTACTGTGGCTGGATTCAGGCAAAAAAATCACAGTAAATATTATATAGCTATGAGTAATACACTACTTATGTGGTGATCTATAATCAATTTTTTACTGCTTCACATAATCTTCCCCTCTGTTCTAATTCCTAAAATACATTTGATAAAGATTACATCATCTTCTTCTGTAGTGAAAGAGGTTAAGTTTCTGAGTGATGCTACTGTAAAAGGTCAGTTACATTGACCTTAAAATTTCCACTTCTGGCTCATTATCTATCTACAAAGTAACTGAGAGCTCCAAGACTTGTCTATAATGCTCCTTCACATGTTTCAGGTTGGGAGACATTTAATTGGGCATAAAGCATTTGAATATAACAGTAATTGGGGGGACGCTCAAAGACTGACCATTTTGTTTAGAGGAAGGAAGAACAGCTATTGTGAATATTCTTAACCTCTTTGGGAATCACAGTGTCACTGTGGATTTTTGAATGTGCCCAGGGAATTAGCAATGTTTATCATTAACATGTTTTTTCTAAGAGCAGTGATTGGCATGTAAATGAATCATCTGTGGCAACCCTATGTTAAGGAGTAGCATGTTACATGTATTTTGTATGGAATAACACCAAAACAAATAAGGCTACTGAAAAATGTGTTATCATTAACAATAAACATAAAGGTTCTAAATACTCTTGGAGATGAGATCAAGTGATGAAATTACAAGAGATACTGAAGCATGTTTGAGTGCAGAAAAGATTATGTGACCTGTTATGACTTGCATCAATGGAACATTTGTGTTGAGTATGGTATGCAACATTCTTTGCACATCAATCACTAGGCTGCTAGGAGAACTTTGATAATTTACAGGCATTCCTGTGGAAACTATATTGCATGGGCAGCCTACTTCTAATTCCTAAATTCCAAGGCCATATTTGTGGCTTTGCTTTACCCTGTGTCACAAAGAACTGTTAGTTATAAGCTTCTGTGAATGGCGTTGTGCCCACAAGACTGAGCAGACAGGCCCAGCAGGCAGCTACTAGCTAGTATTATATCAAGTCTTCAAAAGCAGGTAGAAAAACAAATTTCATCTCCCCAGCTTCCTTCATCAGCATTCACAGCTACACTTCAAACAGGTTAATGCAGAACATCTGCTTGCTAAAGATGTTTGACCACAATTGCAGAGACCTTCATGTATCAATTGATCTTGGAACTGCCTTTCTTTCTTGGCAGATTTAGCTCTTGAGATGTGCAGATCAGTTAAAAATTGAGATGTATTCTTATGGACCATCACAGTAGTTCTTTCGTGTAAGAAATGTAAGAAAGAAAAATTAAATTTAGCTTAACAATGGCTTACGCAGTGAGCTTCACACATATATGAGCAGGATAAGTATTATTAAACCATAAGACATCTTATGTTCCATTATGCATTGTATCTTAACATTGTCTAGTGAGTCCAGGCCGTTCCTTTTTTTTCAGATTTTATCAGAGCCTTTGACAACCACAGTATTCATTTACTGATTTATTCATCTAATGATATAATGATAACTGCAGACTACAGACTACAGATAGTGGCTCTTTGAAAGTTTTTATAGAAATGCAGCTCTGTACATATATATCTGTTTTGGTGAGTCTCACTTTGACGGCACCATTTACACTGTAGAAATTAATCAACATGAATCATAATGCTAATCATGTTTAACTTTACCCTATTTTACCTGATTTTGTATGCCTTTATTAAGTGTTTGATGTAATATTGATTGGCCATGTATATTTTCATTTCTCATGTGTCATATTTCAAATGGACAGCAAGGCGCTGTGATGTTTGCACGGAGCAGTGACCTTGTGTAGTTCTGTTATGACAGAACTGGTAGGCAGGGAGTTTTAGAAATGGAGCGGTCAGGCATGTCTTTACCTGACTAGTGAAGATAAACAGTGAGGTCTTTACTGCTGCTGGTATGGTGTAATTAAATGTAAGTGTAATTAAACAGGGAAATGATTCTTCTGCTGGTGGTTTATGAGTTTGTTTTGTTCATTGGTTTATATAATTGGACAATGTGTGGGCCATTACCACCCTAGAATAGTTTATCAGTACAGATGTTTTTAAGATCAGGTGGTTATCTGTCTTTAATACAGTTTCCCCTACACATAGCGATTTACGAAATTCACATGAAATGATCGAAGTTCGATCGAATACGATCAAATAACAATCGTACAAATTTTTCGGAAAATCGGATATTCTAATTTGGGCTCTTCGATCATCGAATACCGAATTATCGAATAGATCGAATGCCTACTTCGCCAGACTGAACCTACCGAATTGCAATAGAAGCCTATGGGAAGCCCCCCATAGGCTTCTGAGATTAAGTCCTGCTCGAATACCATTCGTACGATCGAAGCGTACAAATTTTTCGGAGGCTCGAAGGAAATTTTACGATGTTTTTGTGAAATCAAACGATCGGTATCCGATCGTAAAAATTCATCGAGAAATTGAATAGCGAGCAAAATGATAGCCTAAAACAATTCGATAAGCATTCGATGGTCGAATGCTTATCGAATTTCGAATATGATCGAGCTAATTTTGGGGAATAATAGTAAATTTGCCCCTTAATGCTATTTAAACTTCTGTTTAACATGAATGTCTGCAAGCAAAGCATGTAGGTAATCACAACTGGGTGACAATAAGACTTTAAATACAGAAATAGCACATAAAATATTAATTGACACACGTGTAAAGAAATGTGGACTCCACAATATTCATAACTGGTTCTATTAATCCATCATCACCAATAGGTTTAATGCAGTAACTTCCTAATATTTTAATGGTCAGGTCCAAAATAAAGTCATTCGGCTTCAATGCTGAAACCCCTTTAAAATGCTTCACCGTGTGTAGTTTATAGTCCATGTGGGTGACATTTTTCCCTATATTTAGTTTGGTAATATATTCACTTTTAGGTGTGTAGTGCAGAGTGCTGCAAGGCTGCAACAGAGAAACTATATATTATTATATGTAAAGCAAAAAAGTATAATAGAATGATAATGTATTGCTTTCTTGTCAAGAAGCCATAATTATTGCTTGCTGCATGCATAATTACAGAGTGCTACAGTATATACACACATCCTAATCGTTTTTGTGCATACTATTCTAACAAGGCATACATTGAAAGTGAAAATTCTGAGAATATAGAAAGCCCCTTATACACAGTGCTGCAGTCAATAAACACTGATACAGCAACCTTAAACATTACTGTGAATGTATGAATTATTATGTTGCTGCCCTTTAATGTATGGCTTGATAGCTCACTATGAGCAATAGGTAACAACTTAGAAGAAATGGTTTGTCATTTGTCATACATTGGAACCTTAAATCACATAAGACAGCCAGCAGTTGAGCAAAATCATGATTTCTTCTCTTTTCAATGCAATATTATAACAATCTCCCTAACATCATTCCCCTTCCCCAACTCCCCTTGCTACATTTGGACACAACAGGGCATGTATCTATAAAACTATTTCAAAAAGCTTTTTATAATTTGTGGAAATGCCATCCCTGGAAATATACTACAGCTGTGGGTTCCTTTATCCTGAAACCCCTTATCCAGAAAGCTTCAAATTACGGAATGGCTATCTCCCAAACATTCGCCAACGTGATGTCATTTTGTTATTCGCCAATGTGATGTCATTTTGTTACTGCGCTGATTTACCAATGGGTGCAGTCAACACATCGCTAGTGAAGGAGATAGATGCTAGAATTGTTTTGTATTCTAAGGCCAGGTGAATTTTTGCTCTGGCAAATGTACGTAACTCCTCAAATTCACTAAAATGCAGATTATAAAGAACGTTACCTCTATGCAGACTTGCCTTCACCAGCTCTGACCTGATGAAGTGCATTGGAGTGCTTCCTCAATCTTCAGTTATTTACATCATAATTTTTGAGTGGAATATGTTCTATGTCCAAAAAACACTAGCGTATTTTCATTTAGGCTGCAAAAGGCATAAAATTATTTTGGGTACCTGTTTCCCCCTATACATTTTCTACCATAAGGCACATTATTTAACAATGGGCTTATGTTTAGGGCCCTAAAACAACTATATTGTCTTTATCAGTGTAAATCATATAGTTATAGTTATGCACCATGTAAGAGAAAGAGCACCATTCCACTTTAAATTTCCCATCGTATGCAAATTAGCCTGAGCGCAAGAACTCTGTTGAAGTTGCGCTAGGCAAAATTGAACATTAGTACATTTGCTTTGATTTGCTCACTCTGCTGAAGTAAGGCTAGAGAAAATTCTCTGGCAAATTTGAACTCTTCAGTGAATTTGCCCCATAGACTCCATTATAAGCAAATAATTCAAATTTTTAAAAGTTATTTCCTTTTTCTCTGTATTATTACAATAGTTCATTTTACTGGATCCAAACTAAGATATAATTAATCTTTACAAGAGGCAAAACAATCCTATTGTGTTTACTTATTGCTTATATGATTATAGTAGACGTAACGTATGGAGATCCAAATTACGGAAAGATTTTTTATCCTGAAACCCCAGATTCCTTATCCAGAATACTCAGGAAAACAAGTCCCATATCTTTAGTAGAATGCTTCAGTGGAAATGTAGTACATCAGATTTAGCTTGATGCATTCTCTCTCATAATTTTTCTTTGTATAAAATACAATGTATCTACAAACATGTACAGGGCCTTTGCTTTATTATATGAAGGGCTGCAAAAAGTTTTACAAGAACAGACAAAATATGAGGCATGTCTGTGTGCAGGCCTTTTAAAGAATCACCTGTAGCAGCAGCAGTGCCCTCAGTATGAATTCTCTCTGCTCCAAGCAGTCTGCCTCACAATAACTGCCAATCGCAACTTGCTAGCCAAATTGTGTGTTCCATCTGCTTTGGGCCTAGGTTGTAGCTTCATATCAAAAAGGTAACTTAGAGGGCTCTGGTATAAAGCAATGAAGGGATTTATATTAGAGGTGGTCTCTCTCTTTTAGATCTTCTCCCAGTAGTTTAAAGCTGTAATCAATTCATCCAACCACACTACATAAACTTGCAAGAGCTGGCACTTAGTTTTATATAACTATACTGACTCCCTGAAACTTGTTGCCAGAATAAGTCAGTTGCTGTCAAACACTGTTGCTGTATAAGAAAGATAATATCATATGCCATATAAAGGGGGTCTGGCAAAGAGTAGTTGGAGTGTCTATGCTTCTGAATTACCAGCTGGTGCCTCTACATTCAGCTTTACTAACCTAAAATACATGGGCTTATATGAATTAACTTTTTTGTGGGGGTTTATTGGTTGCCATTTTAGTGAATGTAATGTAAAGGTGGAAACAATTTATCTTTCTAAAGAATTTCTGATGCAGGTGGGTATGTTTGCAAACATTAAGAGGGGAATTTATTAAAACTCAAATTCATCTCATTATTTCAAAACTTGAAAATTGACCTAACTCCCAACCATGAATTGGTTTTATTTACTATAAAATCTATTGATTTGGATAGTGCGACTATTGAATTGTTGATTGAGAACCTTGACTTTTTTGGATTTGGATGAATACCAGCAGCAGACAGTTCAAAAGGCAAAAAATCAACTTCCAATTGTAAAAGGAACATCTGCCATTGACTTTTACATGACTTTGACAGGTTTTAGCTGGAGTATTTTCAGATCTTTTTGAATATTTCGGAATATACTATATCTAAAACAAATTTTTCATTTCTAAATTTCTGATTTTTCCCCTTAAAAACTTGACCAGAAAAATGTGAGGTACTTTGAAATAATTTTTATGTTTCCCCTTAAAAACTCGATCAGAAAAATGTTAAGTACTTTGCATAAATATATAGAGGTTATAACATGAATCTTGCTGAAGAATGCTGTAAGTGTTTTCCCCATTTGAAGCTCTGGCTACAAGGTCAGTCATTGTAGGGCACAGAACACAAGTTGTGTTTAATGTACAATATATATAGTATAATTTGTATAATGTAAAAAATATATATGTTGTTGTTATTAAGAGACAGCCAAGCTGGTTACCAGCTGAGGGAAATGGATACTGGTGGTTGCAATTTAAAGTGGTAACTATCACGAAAATCAAAATATAAGATAAGCTTCATCACATTGAAATACGAAACTTGTACAATCAATGTTCTGCATCATTTCTGAAATAACCAAGTATATCTTCACCCTCCCTCTCTCAGCATCTGTATCTCTTCATTCTGTCTTCATGCAGCAGTTGGGTGTCAGATAATCTTTGACAGTTAGATCCAATATATATATATATATATATATATATATATATATATATATATATATTATAGGGGGCTCCTTTCCTAGCAGATGAATTAGAGCTCACTCAAATAACTGATTCCAGCACAAACAAAATCTAAAAAAAAATAACGGCCTTTTGCACAAATCTGGCATGTAGAGAGACTTTTTGTCTGGAGATTTTAATAGTGTGAGCTCTGATACCTCTTCTAGTCAAAAGGAGCCCTCCTATAAAATATATTGGATATAACTGTCAATGAATACCTGACACCCAATTGCTAAGATACTGAGAATGGGATATTGAAGATAAACTTATTTCAGAAACAGTACAGAATGTTTAATTGATTAAAGTGTGCTGAAGTGTGTGAACTTAATATTAAGTTTGAATATTCCAGAATGTTCCCCTTTAAGAACCACTAGAGGCTGCAGATAGGACATTATAGATATGAAAAACAACCATCCACCTTTTCTAAGGAGATACTGTATTTATTCTAATGCATCATGTAGCTGTTGTATAGAGTGTAATTAGTGATGGGCGAATCTATCCCGTTACGACCGAAAAATTTCCCTGGAAATTCGTGAAAAATTTGTGAAACGAGTCGCGGCATGTTTTTGACATGCGTAGCATCGTTTTTGACGCGTCGCGTCATTTTTGTCGCGTGACTTTGCGTTTTGCGAATCACTGGAATTCAAACTGGATTCACCTTCAATGAATATTACTGCAAACTGCTTTAAAATATAAAAGGCAGTAAAACTGACTGCTTATTTAAGCTTTGTTTTAGATTCCCCACATACATTTAAGACAGTGAATTAGAATCCATGTCTGATTTTGAATATGATGGCATGCAGAACAAAAGGACTATTTATAAAGCCTTAGGTAAAAAAAAAGAAAGGAATAGAAAGGCTGTGTCCTTACAAGTAATGAATTTCAAATGCTATGATTTGTGGAGCTGTGATTGTTTGTAAAAACCAACATGATCTCGGCAGGGATGGGCTGAGTCGATTTTTATGTATTGTTTGTGTTTAAAGTGTGATCCTGTTTAAATGGTGATTCAGCAGAATGTTCAGCGTTTGACTGCACTGTCACCTTGTGCTGTGTGTTGCTTGGGGAGACATTCCTGCATAAACAATGTTTAGGGGGAAACATGGAAATCCCCTGTAATGATAAATGATGAAGCATCAGTGGAGACTCTCGTGGTTCTGTTAATATACAGGACTAGTATAACTGAGAAACAGAAAAAAACAGAAAAATATGTATCTTGTTTCTAGTTGATCTCTGGGACTCTTCAACCCTTGGGAGAATGATTATATACCAAGAACAAACTGTTCCATTTGTCGAAACATCTCCCCAGTAGAAACATGCATGGAAGAATATGCCTTCCGCTGCCGACAAAGGACTTTGTGTAAAAGCAGAGTAAATTACCTTTTGGGCTTTAACCCCTCCATTTCTCAGGCTCTCTGGTTTCTGAAACCTTATCAGAGATAAGTTATTTGAGAGTATTGCTATGGGGTAACAAGATACCATACCTGGAAAAAAACTGACCCTGAGATGTATTCAAATCATTAACCCGTACAGCCTGCTGCAGTTTGTAACATCCCACAGACGTTATAAAAGAGGGAATGCATTGTTTGAATATATTCAGTCCCATGAAATCACATGAGTCACATCTTCTAGCCTTCTACCTGGAATTCCATGCATCTCCTGAAGCTTCCATCCACTGGTGTAATTTTGTATCCTGACGTTGGCTAAATACCTTGAGGACATGAGATTTTGTTTCACTTTTTTATGCCCCAGTAGCAGCATTTGTTGCTAGTCTAAGCAATTTTCATTTAAGCTGCAAAGCAACATGGAAACACTAAATTTTTAGCAGTAGAGGTCAAATAATTCTGTAACCTACAGTATGTCAGCAAAGGGTCAGACCTCAAGATTCAGGTTCAAGTCCTAAGATTGTACTGTATGTCTTATTCACTTGCTGGTATTCATTTATGTTATAAATGGCTCAAAGTTTGCTCGTTCTAGTAACCAATAGCAACCAGTCAGCAGGAAGCTATTACTGAATACTAGTTATTTAAGTGCAAACACATGATCGGGTGCTTATACTGCAACAGTTATTACACTCAAAATATCTATGGAGCTACCTCCACTGCTCTCATGACAAATAAATATGTACATTGCTTCAACTGAAAATGCAGTTCTTTCTCCAATAACCATGGCCATTAAGAAGCTCTAGCTGAAGAAATAGCTGAGCGCCCTTGCAGTGTGGTTCAGCAATTTTTGTCCAGATAACCTTTTGAAATACTGCAGAAGAATCTAGAGTTGGCAGGCTCTAGGACCCTGTGCTTTACAACCTTGGGCCAGATAAGGAGCTCAGGACTAAAAGGCAATTCTTCCTGAAATAAAAGAAAGCAACCATTTTCAATTACAGGTTTGTTTTTAGCTACTTCGGGATATGTTCCATATTAATTCAGTTTTATTATGGACACAAAAGGAGCAATAAAACTCAAACAGTGCTTGCAGTCAGAGCGTAAGAGGAATTTATGCTATGCTGTAAAATCAGGAACTCCTTATAGGTTTTTTGAAATGATTCAGTGATGTCCCTTAGTTCAGCTGCATGTCAGTGGGTTTGACAAAGTCTCGAGCCAGGAGGTGGCAGTGCCTAGACACAGTGTGCCAACAGTGTGCTACCATCATATTCCTGTAATGCTGATTCTGTGCACATTTATTAGTAAAGCTTCACTTGCCGAGTTTAGTTCATCTCTGAACTGATGATGTCCATAAGTGGAAATATGGAATATGCCTCCTTCAGTATTTAAACTACAACTCCCAATATCACTCCAACATGCCCAACAGTTATTGCACTGTGTAATGCAAGGACTGTTTGTATATATAACATTCATTTTAGTCATGCATTGCTTGTGCAAAAGGAAGTGAAGCATGTAACTTGCACTGCTACACTGGTGTTCCCAAATTGTGGGACTGGCTCCTCAAGAAGAGGATGTAGCAATGCAAATGGGTGTTGAGCATGAAGTCCAAATATGATGAGATATATGTAATCCATGTGACCAGAAAAGGCCATATGGACCCTCCATAACTAAAAAAAAACAGAAAGAACTAAGTTGAGTAGTGTGATGTTAATTGAATAGTGTAGTTCTCCACCAAGTGTAAAGAGACATTCAGAGAGTTGACTGTGTTGCTGTTTCAGTGTTGAAAGTAGTTTCAGTGTTGAAAGTAGGCCCAGACTGGTGATAAGGCAAAAAATATAAATAAAAATATGTCAGCAGGAGTTGGAACCATTGGTCAATGAAGGGGGGGGGGTTAACAACTGGATTGGCAGAATGTGTTTATCTCTGATCTTTAGAAGTTGTGTGTACCTCAACCACCTTTTGAAAACTTTTGAGTTGAGTGTAATGCAGTCTGGAATCTCTTGCCAGGGGATAAATAGGCATAGTTTCCTGGCATTGCTCTCCTTGTACAGCCCATTAGTTTATTCTTAACATAAAACAATATAGAAGCAGATAAAATATAGAGCCAGGCCCCAAAAATCAGTATATTTACAATCAGATATTATGGACGAAAAAGCACACACTGTAATAAAGTGCAGTGAACTCCCCACCGCTAAGGGATTTGTCATTTCTACATGGAGATGGTAAGGGATATTCCTAGTGTTGCAATGCCATCACATATAAAGCTGTGAAGAGTTGTCAATTCTCAGTGAGGTAGGCATCCAGAGTTGCTTACTTAGCTAATACTGTATATCAACAAACAAAAAAGTTCAGTTCATGGGGTCCAGCTCCATTCATTTAAGCAAACCTTTCAGTCACAAATATGGTACTGCCATGTGTAAAAGAGAAAAGGGTGAACTTTAACTTTAACCCATGTACCCTTAAAAATAAAAATGAATAAATGGTGTGTCATTTTGCTCTGGTGGACTACAGTGACCTCTGGTTTCACTTTCTGATAAATATATCCCATTCAGTGCAGTTACCCACAGCAATCATGTTGTAGCTTTCATTCTCATCTTTTGTAGTGGGCACATCGGAACCAACATCAGTTTGATTGCTACTGGCAACTGCACAGGTGCAACTTTAATAAGTCAGCCAAAATGTATTTTGTCCTTCCTAAATCCCTCCATGTCCTAGTTGATCTCTATCATCTTCTCTTTATTGCCCAAATACTACTCTAAGCACTCTATTCTGCAGCATTGGAAACAGTACAGGCTTTAGATGAATCTACTACATACTGAATATTTGTAAATTTGTTACACTTAGCAAATAGTGATGAGTAAATCTGTCCTGTGTAGCTTTGTTATTTTTTTCAAACACGACAATTGTTCTAGCTCCATATGCATTTAAGTTAATGGGAGATTTTTCTTGAGGCAACTTTTTTGTCTCGGCTAAGTAACGGCTAAGTTCTACCGGTAACCAACATGAAATACTGCACCTCTCTTGAATTAAATTACAATACAGCCTGAAGGACCTTGCGATGGCAGATATGCAGTACTGAGTGCAGGACAGCAAATCTGTGTTATAAATGTAAAAATAAATCATAGCCTATATTTAGTTTCTAGCAATTAGCCAAGGCTTAACGTCCAGTCCTTCCATTAGTTACATACCAGGTAGTTTAGAGGTTATTCAACCACTCTGATTTTTTCCTCTAGCTTGTATTCTTTATTCCTAAAATGGCAAAGATGAAATGTGAGTAGGCTCTTATTTTTAGGATGGAGAGTTGCAGTCACAGGGAAATTTGAAGAATTAATATCCGACTAAGGAGGAAGTACATCCATTTAACTGCCTGCTACACAAAATTGTGACAACATGCAGTACTATAAAGTCTTTCTGAAAGACTAGCATCAGCGTTGGATAAAGTAATGCTAAAAATGAAACAATGTATTTGTCATTTTGTAAGCCAAATGTTTCAAGTACATTATAATGTGGTGACCCGGAAAGGGTTATTTAGCTGTGTTTTTGTGCTAAAATGGACGTAAATGTTGCCACTGCCAGTAGAGATGCCTCAACTTTAAGATACTTGCATCAAAATATGATCTTACATCACTGCTCCATTCTGCCTGTACAGTGTGTCTATTGATGCTTAAGAACCCTGGAGTTACCATCACCCTGAACGTAGCAGGTAATTCCAGGGTCCCAGAGCGGGTTGCATCAATAGGTCAAAATAATCAACAGTAATCCATTTTAATACCATTTTAATGAAGCAGATTTGACTCAATCCCCACTCTAAAAATAGGTTGCAAGCTGCGGCATTTTCAAAGGACAAGGAAAGTCTAAAATAGAATATGGCTAGAAATGCTGTATTTTGTATTTGAAAAATAAACGTGAACTTACTGCACCACAAGCCTAATCAAACAAATGATTTATGCGTTCAAAGTTGGCTTCAGGGATTCACCATCTTTTACCTTTGTTAAACATCTTTGCAAGACCAAGACTGCACACATGCTCAGTGTGGTCTTGGCTGCTTAGGGATCGTCATAAATTATCAAAACAGGGACAAACAAAGCTGCTTCAGTTCTGCATGGCTGGGAAGCAAGGCTGTGACTCTCCTTGCTGTTCATAAGTATGATTGTTTCCCTGAGGGACCATCAGACAATTCCTATCCACAGAAGTAAATGAAGAGAGAATTTCACTGCATACAGTCAGATTTCTTATAAAAACATTAGACATTTTTTTAATTAAAGTGTATTGGAGATAGGTTTCTTTTTCATTAAAGAAAGTAAAAATAGGATTTTATTTTTTCTTTCTTTCCTTATCCTTAAAATGGATTGTTCACCTTCCACACACTTTTCCAGCTGTTTTCAGAAAATAAAGACTTACAATTGCTTTCCATTTTTATTTTTGTTTGTCTTGAATAGAAGTTTAAATTTGAAAGGTTCCTGGCTCTGGTGTTTCAGTCTGGTAGCTCAGTCATTCAGGTGCAGATTCAGCATTTATTTGATACATTTCTCAGCAGCATTTCTGGAGTATTATAAACTATTGTACCAATTCACAGCTGCTTTTAATAAAACACAGGGAGTCTGCTCAGCTGGGACAAAGATAAGAAATGTATCAACTGAATGTATCACTTTAGTTTAGGGGCAGTTTAGGGAGTTGACAACCCCCCCACCCCAGGGCAGCTTTAGAAAGGTGAAAAATTAGACTTACACTTCAATATTAGAAAAACATTCACACATAGAAAATATAAAGTAATTGGAAAAGTCTATATTTTTGCAGGGCTGGATTTCCTGCCTGGTCTGAAACCAGCTGAACAGAAAAAAGTGAATGACCCCTTTAAGCATGCACATGTACAGTTGGGTTTGTTTTGGCACATTGGACACAATTGGAGGGTACAAATAAAGATGTCATACTTATAAAGGTACCTTGGCTGGTCTAAACTAGGAGCAAACTTGGCTCTAGTGTAAAATGTAAGCAGCCACAACTGCACATGTTTTAATAGGTGCACCAATTAAGTCTCATACTGAGTGGGCTCCTTCAACTGGCTCTAAACTCGATTCTTTATATAATAAGGAAGACAAAGTATGTAAATAGGAATGCTTGATGGAAAAGGCACATAGCCCCAATGACTACTATTTGCTTATTGTGTATAGCAGGCATACAATTTCCCATATACATTATTAGATAAGAAATGAAAACCCAAGTTAAATGCTGCAATGTGTCATGTATAATATTCATTTATATTGTTGTATGCTATGCTTGAATTCACAATCCCTCTTTAACTGAATTAATTTGTTAAGACTGACTAAATTCCAATTTACTTAGCCTCCAAACACACTGGAGAATTTTTGTATAGTGTAATATTACATTCAATAGAATTACTTACATTCTGCAAATATTCAAATCGAATTTACATAATACTTTCACTGTTAAATAGATATGCAACAATGATCTTAGGGTGTAATACATATGGAGGTAAAATCGTGATTGGACTTTTAAATATCAGCCCACCTATGCAGAATATCACTTCTGTAAAGTAGTTCCTAACTCCACTCTCACATGCATTGCACTGCATCAATCCTCACCAGTCCTCTACAACTATTAAAGACTCACAGTTGTGTATACAGTAATACAGTAATATAGAGTAACTGAATGAATGCACCCATAAATATTTATATGTAATCCACTCTGTAAAAACATCTGTAAGATCCCTCACCTTCTCTTTCCTCCAGAATTAAATGGGTCACAGAACTTCTACTGCTATTCTTCTTTGACTGTCACAGAAGAATAAAGTAATTTGTATGGATTTCAAGGAAGGGAAATGTTTGTTGAAGTATAATGTTTTGGGTTGCTCATTTAATTTTACCCCAAGAAGGCAACTGGTTTAGACAGTAATATTACAACTTCTCTATTAAATAGTGCACAATTCCACACAGCAGCCTCATACGCTAAAACTGGCAGTGTAATCACTCATATGTAGTTCTTTATTCTCTAAACTGTCTGGCTGTGTAAGAGGTACTGTATCAATGATTATGTTGATTTGAGTTGAATTGCTGGGTTTTAAATTCAAAATCATAGATCCTGGTTTTAAAGTCAAACGAATGGCATTGATATGTTAATTAAAACACATAAAACATTTAATGTTATTAAAACTCACAAGCATTATTTAAAATGACATCTATGCAAATGTTTAGCACTGCAGTGTAAATTATATCTCCGGCAAATATTACATTGCACATATTTGCCAAGCGGAGGTTTAACGTTAAAGGGATACTGTCATGGGAAAATTAAAAAAAAAAAAACACATCAGTAAATAGCGCTGCTCCAGAATTCTACAATGAAATCAGTTTCTCAAAAGAGAAAAAACTGATTTTTTTATATTTAATTTTGAAATCTGACATGTGGCTAGGCATATTGTTAGATTCCCAGCTGCCCCATGTCATGTGACTTGTGCTCTGATAAACTTCAGTCACTCTTTACTGCTGTACTGCAAGTTGAAGTGATATCACCCCCCTTCCCTCCCCCCAGCAGCCTAACAACAGAACAATTTAAGGTAACCATATAGCAGCTCCCTAACACAAGATAACAGCTGCCTTGCAGATCTAAGAACAGCACTCAATAGTAAAATCCACGTCCCACTGAGACACATTCAGTTATGTTGAATAGGAGAAACAACAGCCTACCAGAAAGCAGTTCTATCTTAAAGTGCTGGCTCTTTCTGAAAGCACCTGACCTGAGATGTCTGTCTACACACACAATTTATTACAACTAAAAAAGATACACTTGCTGGTTCAGGAATAAAATTTTGTATTGTAGAGTGAATTATTTGCAGTGTAAACAATGTAATTTTGAAATAAAAACATGATGACAGAATCCCTTTAACACCTGCTCTGGAGTTTCATTAAATATTTTTTTGCTAAAAAGATTTTGCACTTGCAAAATTTAATTGCATATGCTGTGAATGTTCCCAAAGGGGTCACTAATCAGTCAAAAAGGACACAAACATGGTCGCTAATGTTCGCAAGCGTCTTTTCGTTCACAAGGTAGTTTTTTTATAGCAAAATATTACATTCCCCTATTAATGGGGAAACACAATAACCTGCAGAGCCTGTTCTCTCTCTCTGATTTTTTTTTTAATTCTTCCATAAATCTTCATATTCACACAGCACTGTGTATGAAATGTTTGTAAAATGATATATTTTAAAATGTGCTGTAGGGCAAAGTGGCAATACAAAGTATTATGCAATTGTGCCACTTGTCGGATGGATGAGAAAGGACTAGCAATGAAAGATTTAAGGTGACAGTAAGAGTGTTGACTTTACAATAAGAAAACTGCAGGATATCATGATAAGAAATAATCTTATGAGCTATTAATGATGCCAAATCAGGCATTAGCTGTAAGGTCTGTAGAGAGCAGACGCAAACCATCTGCATAAGCTAATGAAAGAAATAATAATCACAGTTTATTTACTTATTCTCAGTGTTGAATAATTCATTAGGGAAAAAGACATTTAGGAATGATTTTAAACTAGTACAGTGAGACATGTTGGATTGCAGCTAAAAAAAGAAACATCATGGCATACAAGTATGGAACCTGTTACCCAGAATGTTTGGGGCTTCTTCAGAAAATGGATCTTTCTGTAATTTTGGATTGTCATACCTTAAGTCTACTAGAAAATCATGTAAACTTGAAATAACCCCAATAGACTGGTTTTGCTTCAAATAAGCATTGATTATGTCTTAGCTTGGATCAGGTACAAGGTACTTTTTTATGATTACAGAGAAAGGAAATCATTTTTAAAAATCTGGAATATTTGGAGAAAATATCAATGGGAGATGCCTTTCCATAATTTGCAGCTTTCTGGATAACAGGTTTCTGGACAGTGGATCCCATACCTGTACAATAACCTGTGATTTTTTCATGGTGCTTTATCTCACTTCCATTCATATCCACGGTTGGACTGTAGCACTGGGGCCCACCACGTTCCAAATCTTCTGGGGCCAAGAAGCCACGAGGGAACTTCAGCGGCGGCACATACAGTACAGTATGTGCAAATGTCAGCATGCGGCACTGAATGTCATTTTCTTGAGGAGCCAGCCAATCAGGGGAGTGCGTCTGGGCCGGTGCTGGCCCATTAGGGCCGGAGGCCCATTGGGTTTTTTCTTGGTATCCTACCAGCCCAGTCTGACACTATTCTTATACATTTACTAAGTCCT
>CM044443.1:70121530-70133234 GCA_024363595.1 Xenopus borealis | reverse complement strand
GAGAATAAATAAAAGTAATCTTCATGGCCCATATGTAAATTCTGAATTAAATAGTGTCAATGGCAACCCAAACCCCAGGGGAGTATCTGGATTCCTGTGTAGGGGTGCTCTGCTGCCTATAACAATCATCTTTGTCTTTAGACCTGACCATCAGCTATTCAGGTACCACCAGGATGTACTGCATGATAATCCAGGAACTCCCACAGGGGCAGGAAAGGGCTCTGAACATATAATCAAGGAAGGAGCCAGTAAGGAAGGAACTGGATGTAGTCAGACAGGCTGTGTCATAACCAGATAACAGGAGCAGTTGTGAGGCAAACTCAGGGTCAGGAACAAGTCAGAGTCAGAACCAGGAAGTCACACAGGGGACAGGCGCAGGTAGCAGCAATAAAAAAAACAACAGTTGCAGGGAACAGAGAACCTAAGGCCAAGCAAGCACAAATGACCTATAATGGGCATTGAGTCAGTGCAGAACAGGGGGTAGTATAGGCAGACTAATAGTTGATACTGAGCACCTGTGGCAAGATTAGAAATAGATGGGGCTCACCATGCCTACCAAGGAATACAAGGATACCTGAACAGTGAACCGTGTCTGCTCACATAGCGTAGAGGTACAAAAAACAGCAAGAAAACACAAGGTCACTTATTCAATTCCTGGCAGGAAGTTACAAATAGCATGCCGTTTTAATTACTAAATTGTTTTGGTGATTTAGTTACTATTTTATTTTGATGGAAGAAATGTGTTTGTTATAAAAAGGATCAACAAAAACATAATTTTTGGTCCTACCCATGTCTAAAAAGTTTTGGGGAACAACTGTGGTACAATACTTTTCCATTTTTGGAGGGCCACTATACCTCTGCTCTGCTACAGAATTTTCATTCAGGATTAGCTAATGGTGGGCTAGATCCTATGTTAAGAAAGACTAGTGTCTTTTGAGTTTTGAGTAAAATACAGATGTTTCACAAATGGGACTTAACAATGCAGAATGGATTTGCAACATAGGACTATTGTATAAGAGACAACTATCCAGACAGCACAATAGACCTACTGCTCTCTGCTATTTTCTTCTAGAGACTGGCACCACCGAGCACTGTGAGAAACATTCCAAATCTTTTTATCTCATTTAGGATGCAATTGTAATATAGGGTACTTGCCTCCCTAGTTTCCTAGGATAAGAATAAATTACTTTATGTGCATAGTCACAGACACAAAAAATGTGTGATATAATTTTGAAAAAATGCCTGTGTAAAGGAATTAATTTGGTGTAGCCTATAAACCCATCTGCTTCCTTACAGTCATGGCAATTTAGCTTTTCCTTAAAGATAAAATGAAAAAAGATCAAGGCCAAACCTCTGGCTCCTGATTCATTCATTAAAACCAGTTCTCAGGGATCAAATTGACTGCATACATGTTGGATTCATAAAGAAACAGCTAATCTGGCCCATTAAGCCATTGATAGAAATTTATATCCTGGACCCTGCACCTCTTCAAATGAGAACATGGTATTTAAACATACCAAGTCTCTTTTGATCATTGCTTACCATAATTCCAGTGTTGCTGAGAATTTAGTATAGAATCAACACTACCTATAGGTTATAGCCTTAGGAGTTTTACATCTATAACCACTTTTGAATGTACACCCTATGGGGCAGAGACCTCCTTGCTTTTGTCTCATTTGTGTATTTATTGTTGCTGTGTAAATAAATAGTGCTGCATAATATATATATATAATCTACAGTCTGGTTATTTCCCTATGGGACCAGACTGTAAATTATATCCTTATAAACGCGCGTTCTGACGTCAGAACGCGCCGTTTATAACTTCATGTGTCAGCAGTTGTCACTGCCGCACTCACCCTTCTGCTTTTCCTCCTGCCTGTCCGCCTCACTTCCCTACTTCCGCCTTCGCTCTGCGCGCTTTCTCACGCCTCCTATTAAGTTCTTCCTGCCTTATTCTTAACTCTATGTTCTCCTTCGGTCTCCCACCCTCTGCTGCTTGCTTTCTCAGTGTCCTCCTCTGTTCCCCCATGTCTAGTCTCTCTTCGTCTGTCTTTCTTCCGCTCCCCCTCCTCCTTCCGTTACAGCCCATCTGCCCCTCCCACACCCTGTAACTCTTAGCTGCTCTAGATCCTTCTGCGCTCCGTGTGCGTCTCAGTTGCTGTTCCTTCTTCCGTCACAGCTCCTCCACCCCTCCTACAATCTGTCACTTTTAGCTTGTAATCCTTCTGCGCTCTGCCTCTCACTTGCAGTTCCTTCTTCAGGCACGCTCCCTAGCCTCTCCCACATTTTGTCAGTCTTACATCTTGTTCTGGCTGCTGCTCCCACCCTCTCTGTCCCTCCTCTCCAGTCTTGTGCCCTCAATCATATATCTACTATCCCCCTCCCACTCTCTGTTCATCTCTGCTGTTGGCCTCCCCCTGCATCTTCAACCTTTCCCTTTCTGTCATTCCTTTCCCTTTCTGTCATTTAATAAAGGGGTAGTTCACCTTAAAATTAAATTTTAGTATTTTATAGAATTGCTAATTCTAAGCAAGTTTTCAATTGGTCTTCATTATTTATTCTTTATAGTTTTTACATTATTTGCCTTTTTCCTTTGATTCTATCCAGCTTTGAAATGGGGGGTCACTGACCCCATCTAAAAAAACAAATTCTATGTTAAGCTATAGATTTATTGTTATTGTTTGCTATGCATTACTCATATTTGTATTCAGGCCTCTCTGATTAATATTACAGTCTCTTATTCAAATTAATGCATGGTTGCTAGGGTCATTTGGGCCCTGGCAACTAGAAAAAACTGCACACTAACTAGCTGCTGAATAAAAAGCTAAATAACAAAAGCCACAAATAATAAAAAAATTAAAACCAATTACAAAGTGTCTCAGAATATCCCTCTCTACATCATACAATAATAAAATGAAAAACCACAAGAGGAACAAAGTGTTGCATTGAGTAGTCTTATATAGAGCAGAGGAAGTTGAAACACTGTAGATTATAATGAATAATGCACCCCCTACCGAAAGTTATAAAGATATTGGAAGTCACCTCGGAGTTATGTGACCTGTATAAAAGCACTCGGCCTGCGGCCTCGTGCTTTTATATGGTCACATAACTCCTCGGTGACTTATAATATCGTTATAAATTACGGTAGGGGGTGCATTATCCACTATATATTTATCACATTTTCTTAACTCTTTGGGGAAAAGGGAAATGGTGTTGTTATGATATACAGTAGGAAAATATGTTGCAGCAATATTAATTTACATAGTAAAGTACACTAGTACCACATTATAGCTAGCCTTTAATAGTCTGAATCTCCCCAATCAGCAGAAAACCCAGGCAAAAGTTCCTTTCCTTACTACACTTTCAGGTACAGTATTAACTTGAAGAGCTGCCTCCAGTCTATCAATCCTATGTTAGAGTTTAGTGCTTAGCTGGACTGTCATAAAATATACTATCACATGTGCTATATCTTTCATTGTCTAATTACCTCATTAACGTGAGTGCCATGTGTAAAGAAAGATCAGGAAACTACTACCATAAGCCAGTAGGGAAAGGTATCCCACCTAGAACATAGATTACATGTACCAGGACTTCCTTAGCCACTAGGGGATTTCTAGAGCCAGTAAAGTACAGTACTTCATACATCTCTGCAGGATAGCACTTGTTTTATTTAACCTTCATTACTGGTAACTGAAGTTATGCCTTCATTTATTTATCTTTTTCTGTTTGAAAATAAGACAAAGCCTTTATTTGCCTTTATTTTATTTAAGAGCATTTGATCATCGCCTAGACAGGTATTATTTGTTCTGGCTATAAGCTAATTCATGTTGGCATAACATTTGGCATATTGGTGCACAGCATGATGGTGTAGCATGATTGATAATTGAACTATTGGCTTTTATAGGATTCTAAGAGGCATAGTGATTCTTTGTTACAGTATGATAAGATGCATTGTAGGAAAGGCAACGGTATTCCCCATTTTCCCCATACTGTATGTTACCACACTATGAGAGTTATGTAATATAAGGGGCAATGTTTCCTACAGTTCTTCTTGCCTATAGCAAAAGTACAATTCAGTGGTCAAATGATTAAAGGAATTGTTCAGTATAAAAATAAAAACTGGGTAAATATATAGACTGTGCAAAACTAAAAAAAAAAATGTTTCTAAAATTGTAGTTAGTAATTATGTAATCTATAAAGGCTGGAGTGACTGGATGTCTAACATAATAGTCAGAACACAACAGG
Source organism: Xenopus borealis (assembly GCA_024363595.1). Taxonomy (NCBI): domain Eukaryota; kingdom Metazoa; phylum Chordata; class Amphibia; order Anura; family Pipidae; genus Xenopus; species Xenopus borealis. The sequence goes on along the minus strand of CM044443.1, from coordinate 70,128,989 downwards.
TCTCTTGGTTTCCATTGATTATTTATCAGGCAGTAACCAATCAGTGACTTCTAAATCTTAGTTGCATGCTGAGGATTAATTTAAAACTCACTGAACAGTACTGTGGCCCCCTTTCAAGTTGCTGACTAGCTCGGTGAAAAGCAGGAAGTTGGATTCTGGCTGTTATGTTAGACATCCAGTCACTCCAATCTTTCTACAATACATTTTTGGCTACTAACTATATAAGAAACATTTTTTTTAAGTCTATATAGTCAGTTTTTATTTTTACACTGAACTGTTCCTTTAAAAACTAAAATATTATTGGTTGCTAAATACCACAGGGCATATGTACATCTACATGACCAGCTACTGCCTGGTCCAGAGGTGTTGCTAGCTCCAGGGTTCTCCTTTATTAATAGGAGAAGCAGCACTCAGTTCATAACAGAATGCAGGAAGGACCAAGCAGTGCCATATACTATATGGAAATGCAAGGAGTGCATGTTGATGCAAATACCTGGTGTTACACGTAACTGGCTGCGGGAAACAGCAGGACAACTATCGCACAGCTGCTTTTAGTAACCTAACTAACAAGAAGAATTATATAGGTCCATAAATATCTGATTGTAGATGATTTTTGCAAGGTTAAAAATTGAGTCATGACAAAGACAGACAGAGGAATTCAGCAGTTTGGCTTGAGTTGCAATTGCTTGTGTTGTGTGTTTAGTCACTGTGGGATGTAGCTGGGTAGATTAAGCAGAACATTTTACAAAGGCAAGCAGGAAATGAGTTATTTCCCAGTTGCCTCTCCTGCATCCATAATTTACAGATTATAGCAATTGTTCTGCAGTATATGCTGTGTGGGTATATGAACTAATCACAATTTGAAATATGTCCTGATAAGAGCCATTTTTTCACAGTTTAAACAGTAACCAGATAACCCCGAGTACAATTGGTATCAAAAGGAACGGCTGTCAAGGGCTGCTAAAATTAGGGCACTGCTTAAAACTCTCAATATCAGCACTTGTGACTTTCTCAATGGGCATCAAAGTAGTTATTCTACAATTGCATATTGACAGTTCATATGAAAAGGGTCTATGCTACATCTGCATGGAGATATGAATAAGGACCTCATATTGTTTTGCCTGGGGCCTCTCCTATTTAAATCCAGCCCTGTTGTGCGTGTGTCAGACGAATCACCTGCGACGTTCCTTACTCAGTCAAAGCAGTGTATTCAGCAGCACGTCACATCCACATACAAGCTCTGACAGGTTCAGGACAGAGAGAATTCAAGTGAAAGGAAGAAACACTGAAAGCCTGGAAGAGACAAGGGGAGAGAAGACAAATGATTGAGACAGACAGACAATGACTAACACAAAGCAAGAGACAGGATGTTAGCAGCAAGCAAATAAAGGAACCTGCCTATTGTAATAGTTGGATGTCTGCCCTCTTTCTAATGCTACGCTTTTTTGAACTCTTATACTACATTTAAAGCTATGTGTTCAGGTTATGAACAACAGCAATCTAAAATACCCACACATTTGATTAACTGAGCAGAGTCTCCATAATTTTAAAAACTAAGTACCTTTCTCAAAGGCTTTGGCTACAAATGATGGCCTACTTGTGGAGTCCTGACTTTTCCATGGATCAGCCATGCATTGGAGGTTTAACAAGTCTTTAGGATGCATAAGAGCACTGAATGATCCTTGAGCAATATGTATATTCTTACTTATGGCCCTTCAAAGGGAATGACCCCAATCCAATCTACCTCTGAATATATCATAGGAAGCTATATTGCTGTTCTACTGTTTCTGCTCTAAGCACACCCTTTACAAGCAAAAAGAAATGGAAGGTTTAGGGCACACTGGAAACCACATGTAGATCAGACTAAAGGTTGCTTGTTAAGTAGAAAAATCTTTATTTAAACAATCACCTCAAGCCTAGGCCTGTGGCTTTCAGTGTGCCCTAAACCATTTTTGTATGCACGGACAGGAGTATAAAATGAAAAGTACAAATATGTCAAAAGTATGTGGAAATTTCTAGTATATAAGAGGAAAGAGGACAACACATACGTATGTCCTTGTCCATGGTGTTGAAAACTAAACAGCTTATTTGCTGTATGTGCAAAATATAACATTGGATGCATTTTTTTATTATGCAGAATGTAGCAGAGTTGCATTGCTTGGATTAGAAATCTATAACAGAGACATGTACATTGGTTTTTAACAGGGGATTATACCCCTTTCCATTAAAAATCTTTATTGCAAGATATCAAAGTATAAAGATTGTATGAATTGTACACACCATTCTGTTGCGTTTATATGAGTACATCAGACTGTGAAGGTTAATAGCACCCAGCAGTGTTTGTAGATTAGTAACAAGCAGGTCAATGTGGGTACTTTATTCTTCTAAGATTACTGGGATTAATCCCATTTTAATACTGCAAATTCCATCAGAATTTACATCTTCAAAACCCCTAAACTGCTAAAAATTGGGTTGTCATTCTTCTACAAGATAAGTAAAAAATATGAAATCAGTGGCCATACATGCATATTTGTATGCACATCAATATGAAACACAGCTAAAACAGAAGTCTTTTAGAACAGCTTTAAACACTGCTATAGGGGAGGACATCTAAGGACATAGATGGAAACCACGCAGACACAGGGAGAACATACAAACTCTGTACAGGAATCAAATTCAGCCACCATACTACTCATAGGGGGAGATTCATCAAAGAGTGAAGTTCCGCCACTAGATTGAAATTCCGCAGCTCTCCATTAATTTCTATGGGATTTTGCAAGGCGTATTCATCAATGGGTGAAGTGAAAGTTCAACCTTTGATGAATACGCCTTTAAAAATCCCATAGAAATGAATGGAGTGGCGGAACTTCACTCTTAACTTCACTCTTTGATGAATCTACCCCATAATGTCTTCACCTATATTTCCATATGCAAGAATTACATTTCCCACTTTTATCTTTAATGTTTGTTATTCGAGTAGCATAAAATATAAATATAGCTTCTGTTTTTACAAGGCTTTTACAATAATGTTTAATACAGGGGCTTATTTTATTTCACTGTACCCAAAAAATTTTATGCTTTCATTTGTTATCCTTAACCCACCCTGATAAAAATTAGGTGCCTTTTGATTTCTGTCTTTAAGATATACTATACCGTCTTGCCACTGGAACCACAAACAAACAGCCTTTTCATTTAGAAGGCTCAGAAGATTTGAGTTGTATACATTCATCAAACCTTGGGCAAGTGACTAGATATCCCTGTGCCTCTGGCACAAAATAAAGACTTTGATCTTTGCAACACAGGAACAAATTGTATTTAAACAAATTTACATGCTGCATACAGTTGGATATTCTATACTACAGTGTAAGGCAGTGTGTTAGATATTTCCATAATACAAGATAAGGGCTTATTTCTATGTATGATGTTTATGCATGCACATTAGGTAAAATCTTGTTCTTAAGTGGGATATGTTACCCAAACATAAAAAGCTGTATAATAAAAGTCCCTTTAAAATTAAACATAAAACCAAATTATTTTATTAAAACATCCATACCTGTTATGAATGTATTTAAACCCTACATGGTGCTGCATTTAATTATGTAAACTTAGCATGGGCCAAAGGTCCCTGTTTCTGATGGATACACATTATGTTGGCATGATGTGATGTTTCCACAATGTTTGCTGATATTGTGGATTCCAACAAAGAAATAAATGTTATATAGTGCAAGTAAAATTTATTTTGACCGACAAGCACAATAAAAAAGGATTTTGAATTATGTCTTAGGGTGACAAGTCTCCCTTAAATAATCTTATAAATAGCAGCAAACATTTTTTCTATGTTAGTCTACCTACTGTAGCTGGAGACTGAATTCACAATTGCACTACAGGATGGTACATGCTGCTAATGCTAGTGCCATTTTCAGAGTTGTTAACCCTCCTGTATTTTCCCAGACCTATACACCATGTTTGGACAAAAACCATAATTGTTTATGGTTGGGGTGTGCCCCATGGAGTTTGACAACCTATTATGTTGCATGTCCTAGAGTTTTTGGCGGGTGGCAGGCAGAAGATAATCATTCAGAGGTTTTATATGTAGAAATGCAAACCAGTGGGCAGTAGACTAGTCTCAATGGTTCTGTGCTAATGTTTGAGATGCCCTTCAAATTTTCAGCATACAAAATGTGACCTCTGAAAAATATTATAATATAAATCACCTGGCGATTACTGTTTTTCTCTATCAAAAATATCCTCTCTGTTTTAACCTTTGTAAACATATGCCATAAATTCATGTTTCTTAGCAAATGACTCCTATGACAAATATTGATCTGGCTTCTTTTTATGACTGTATTGGGCGCCTTGACTGTGAAGTGGAGCCACATTACGAGATAACTCCTTCAAAAACTTCCACACTTCCCTTACAACCAGTTAATAAATCTGCCCATGGTAGAACTTTCATCTGACAGAGACACATGTTGCCTTCATGTCCCTATTTTATGTTTCTAGAGCATCTGCAGCTCGGAATGTTCAGAATGAGATGTTTATCCTTAAATATCACTTGGAGAGGATAGAACAGAGAGCGGGAACAGGAGATAAAACTTATGTTCTTTATCTTGAGTTGTTTAGGTCTTTCCTTCATTACTCACACACTCTACACTGTTTGTGCTATTTCCCATTTTTAATACATTCAATTAAATTTCCATGGGAACATTTAAATAATAAACAAAAAGAATGCACAATAAGCAGCCAATAAACAGCAAGATATTTGGCAGCAGGGACAGGACAAGATATGAGCGAAAAAAAATACAATTTTGACAGTTTTCATGAACCTTTATGCTGTACAATTTTCCCTGACATTTCCTGTTGGCATTTAGCAATCTATCTATTTATATATATTTAACTATTTCAGCCTCTGTGAAGGTTTATGCAGCTCCCTCACACAACTGAAATGTTACCATGTGTTTAAAATAAAGATTGTCGCCAGGTGTCTTAATAATGCTTTTTGAATAGTGAATATAATGGGCTTACTTTTGAAAAAAAAAAATAACACTGCTAGAGCTGCACTTATCTGCAATCAGAGGTGGCCAACTGTAAATGTTCCCTGGCTGTTGATTTTATGCCTTATTTTATAGGTAATGTTACGAAGCAAGTAGTGGCAGAATAGTCTAAATAAAGGCACATCCATCAAGTGTAACTTAACTTAAGTCATTTAATTTAGCTTCTGACCAATATAGAATTAGGTGGAAACATATGGATCTGTGTCCAGTATGGTGGGGAATAAGTCTTTCTAGAATGAATGGCATTCATACTTCTCTGTGATCATCACGGAACTACATGGGGAAGACTGATAAAATATCAGACTGGGGTCTACAGAAGGGACATTGTCAGAAAATAATTTTAATGTCTTGACACATTTATCAAAGAAAATGAATGTGTTCATTTTAAAGAGAATCCCACATCTTGAACCTATCAAGTTGAAAGCAGCTCCCAAAACAGGTTAACATTGTCAGTTTTCTGATGTTTATTTAATATTTATTGGGAAAGGTGCTAAATCCAGTGTTTAGCTGTTTACAAAACTTTTTTTGCATAATAAAATAAAAGGGAATTCTTAAAGGTGTTTTCTTTTGAGTTACCTTTTAGTATGATGCAGAGAATGATATTCCGAGACAATTTGAAATTGTTTTTCATTTTTATTATTAGTGGTGTTGCAATTATTTAGTTTTTTATTCAACAGCTCTCCAGTTTGCAATTTCTGGTTGCTAGGGTCCACATTACCCTCAAAACCATGCATTGATTTGAATAAGAGTCGGAAATATGCATAGGAAAAGGCTTGAATAGAAAGATGAATATATTTTTAGCCTCACATGGCATTTGATTTTTAGATGGGGCCAGTGGCATCCTTTTCAAAGCAAGCTGCGCAGAGTCAAGTGTGGCAAATTATAAAAGAAAACTATACAAAATAATGAAGACCAATTGAAAAGTTTGGCCATTCTAAGCAACTTACTAAAACTTAACTTAAAGGTGAACTATCCCTTTAACAACTTTTCAATAAAGGTTTATTACAATAGTTATAAGGCTACAGTCATACTGGGTTGATCCTTGGCCTGTGGATAAAAGTAGGCCAAGAATCAGCCAAGGCTAGTATTAGCCTAAATGTTTGCAAAGTAAATGTAAATGCATTTGAAAGCAATGTTTGTGAATGCCTCTGTATTTTATAATGTAACAAGAGTCAGATCTCCTCCAGCTGTATTAAACAGCTTGCTTATAAGCTTGCTTGCTTTTTTTTTTTTTTTTTATATATATATACCATGACCTGGATGAATGAGAATCTTCATAGTTAGCTTGCTTATAACATTATTTCAGCAGTTAAAAGCCAGAAATATAAACAGGCATACATGGATTTTAAAATTATATTTACAAATAATTTTTAAACTGTTTTTATAATGGAAAGACAATGTAAAAGAACAAACTCCCCTTTCCAGTAAGATTCATTTAGGGGAATGTAATATATGTCGGTAACGCAAAAATTATTCCCAATGCAAAAAGTTATGACTATGCGCGAAGAAATTTTGATTTGCACGAATGCAATATACCTTTTGCGAACCAGGAAACTGTTTAGTGACTTCATACTGAAAAAGTCGCAATGTTTGCTCCAAAAAATTATGACACCTTCAAGCACTTCTTAACATTGCGCAATTATAATCCACAATGTGCAATAATGATTCGCAATGCAATAACCATTTAAGGAACAATATTACATTGTGAGATATGGATTTTTACTCTTATTGGTGAGCAATGTTTTCTCTTTGCGACTTTATTTACATTCCCCCCATAGTGTGCATAAATGTGACACTTGCCCTTTTGTGGCACCATCTGCCCAGGCTGAGATCCATATCCCTATTGCAGAAACCAACTACTTCATAATCTGTTTATGTAATGAATGCAGGCCATGCTAAACGATCATTAGGTACATGGATTTCAGAACACATTAGGAATATCTATCAGAAAAGGTCAAAACAAAAAATATCTATAAGAACTGTTCTTTCTAGCATTGATCATATCTCAGCTGCATATAGAGGTGGAGACAGACTGATAAGACTTTGTCAATATGAATCCATTTGGACACACTTTATCCACTGGAATTTGAACATTGATTTGGATGCTTAATTGAATCCAATATCCTGTCCATATTGTGGTTTTACAAGTAGTGATTTATCCATAGTTTCCGCATATACCAATATTACTATATGTATGTTAATATAATATTTATGATTATTTTTTATGCCATGACATTGCAACATAACATTGTTAGGCATGGCTCTGTCACAGTGATCCATACCAGCATTTATACAGTGGGGTTTTTATATTTGCATTTTGATGTTAGCACCATTATGGCAACATTCTTGTCACATGAGCCAAATGAAGTATATTAGTCTAATACCATAAGTGGGAGTGCAGTCTA
>CM044443.1:70092275-70102725 GCA_024363595.1 Xenopus borealis | reverse complement strand
TACAGATTTATACATATCCCGTATCAAGGAATAGTGCACATAATCATAACAGGGAAACAGCACCTAATAATATGCAAACAAGATCAGTCAGAGATATTTGCAAATTTCAATTTGGGAAAATTAATTGAATTTCAATTTGGGAAAAGGGTAATATGCACGTTGTTGGTAAAGGAGTCCCACTAGACCCAAAACTTTTATAACTTAATTATCATGCCCTTTCATTCCTACAATGAGCCCACTGACTTTCTGTTTTATGCACTAATAATGTACTATATGGTAATGTGTTATGCCAACTAACAGTATTTAATATACAGTATTTAAAATGTGTCAAATTCACTATATAGCACTGTTTTCTAAATATAGATAAACATATTTTAGTATCTGTAAAAGGGGCAGTATATACTCTTTCGTGAATACAGGTTAAGTTTAACTTATGTTTGTGCTCAACAAGAAAATTAAATCAATTTCCAACTTTGGGGCAGATTTACTGAAAAGTTGCAGTTTCACAAATTTGCCAGAAATCCCATCCACAGGGATACCGCCAAGCACAGTTCTGCACCATTTGTCAGGAGCATTTTCGCTCAGGCAAATTATAATTACTCCGCAAATTCACTAACGTGTGAAATTCACAGAATCTTACATCTTTTGCCAGAGTTTTCTTTGCCAGCTTAGACCTGGTAAATTGATAAGATGAAACTACATCCACCTCACACTTATGTCAGTGATATTGGATCCTGTATACCAAAAAGTATTAAAATAAAAAAAGTTAGTTTTTTTTCATATTTTAAAATTGAAGTGTCTTTAAAAGTTATAATTATTACCAATTTTTGTTTTAACCTTTTTTTTCACCATTTGAAGAGCATGCCACATCTATTTTAGGGTGGGCTCATGTTTAGGGCATTAGAGGATCTTTTATCTTTATTTTGCTTCCTTGAATATTTTTAATAATAGGGGGCAGATTGACTATTATTCCCCGAAAAAAATTTGAATTCCCTTGATATTCGATTAGCATTCGTTTTTCAAATGATAATCGAATAGTTTTAGGCTACCCTTTTATTCGATCTTCGATCATTTGATGATTGAATAACGACCAAATAATGATCATTCAAATGAATTATTTGATCATTTGAATAATACGTATGATTCGAACGATCGAAGACTTCGATCGTACGAATCCTATTCAAGCAGGACTTAGCCTCAGAAGCCTAAGGGAGGGCTCCCATAGGCTTCTATTACAATTCGGTAGGTCCAATCTGCCGAAGCAGGCAATCGAATAACTTTAAAAAATTAAATCCTTCGCTGATCGAATGATCGAATATTCAATCATTTGAATCTATTTGATCATTCGATCGTTCGCTATTCGATGATCGAATAAGCCAAATTTGCATATTCGACCATTCAAATTTTTCCTACAATCGTTGTTCGATCGAATTCAATCGAACTTCGATCTATTCACGTGAATTTAGTAAATAGGCCGCTAAGTCTCCACTTCATGCATCTGCACCAACATCTCTAATAAAGACGTCTATACAACCTATATGTACCTGTCCTATTCAAATTGACCTAAGCACAAGGGTACTAACGAAGTTTTGTTATTCAGAAAACAATGTTAGTGAAAGTTTGCTAAGAAATCAACGCTAACAAAACTTTGGCATGTCCAGCTGCAGAGATGCAACTTTGCATTTTAGTGAATTAGCGCAGTGGTAGCGAATTTTCTCCTGGCAAACTGGAGCAAAGTTTGGCAAAAATTCACCATTTAGTGAATTTGCCCCTTTCTGTCTAACATACTGGTCATTTGAGTCATTATTTGAAGAGGAGAAACATCTAAGACTTCAGATAAGCCCTCTGTATAATAGGCTGCTCATTATTACAATATGCAGCTTAGGGAAAGAAGGGTTTGTTTTTACATATACTTCACCAGATTGAACCTACAGATTAATGTAATAGAAGCCTATGGGAAGCTTCCCATAGGCTTCTGCTCGAAGACCATTCGTACGATCATAGCGTTCGATCAAATAACGATCGCACTAATTTTTTGTGAAATCGTAAACTAAAATTTGGCCTCTTCGATCATTGAATATCAAATATTGAATAGATCAAATGATTGTATTTTCAATAATTCGATGATCGAAGGAATCAAAATTTTACAGTTATTCGACTGCCAGATTGAACCTACCAAATTGCAATAGAAGCCCATGGGAAGCTCCCCATAGGCTTCTGAGACTAAGTCCTGCTCGAATACCATTCGTATGATCGGAGCGTTCGATCGTTCGAATCTTACTAATTTTTCAGACACTCTAATGAAATTTCACGATTTTTTTTGTGAAATCGAACAATCGGTATCCGATCGTACGAATTCATCGAGAAATCGGATATCAAGCAAATTATTGAATGCTTATCGAATTTTGAATTTGGTCAAATTTATTTTGGGGAATAATAGTAAATCTGCCCCCTAGTCTACTATGTTCTTAATCTATATTATGTGATTTGTATTTGCTCAAAACATAGTAAACTAAGAATGGCTAAGAATTCTTAGTCTACTATGTTCTTAATCTATATTATGTGATTTTTATTCGCTCAAAACTTAGTAGACTAAGAATGGCTAAGAATTGAGCGAATAAAAATCACATAATATAATGGATTCAAGTTGTTGGTAAATGCGGGTCTGTGGATTTTGCATATGATTTTCCTGACCCATGGCAGGTTGGGTAATTCAGCGATGAGCACCTGATCCGAAGGGAAAATACACAGAGGTAGAGCACTTCACTATCGCATGTAATCTGCAGTATAACATGCCATCAGAGGGCTCAGTATTCGGTAAAATTATTTGAATAAATATGAATAAACTGTAAATAGCAATAGCTAGCTCTTCTCATATCATAATAAATATGGAAAAATATAATAAATATAATTAAAGCAATGGTGGAATGACTGTAAAAATGTGATCTGTGCAAATTTGGTAATAGCAGTGGAATAACCTTCTAGTGGGCTGATAACTTAATATTACAATGACTTGAGACAAATAGTAAAATTATAAAAAGAAATCAATATAGCCTTTGGCGAGCTTTACAAAACCTATAGAAGCCCTCATCTAGCCTGGTCTGCTCCAAAAGAGAATATTGCATGAAGTGTTTATTCACCGAGTAGACTAACTAGAAACATTTCTGACAATAATCTTAAAACAGGCACTCCACAGAAGCAATTCAGATTTTTCCTTTATTTCATGTTGAACTGAACAACACATCATCATTTCAGAAAGCCCCTGCTTGTTCCTCAGGTCCTGCTCATCCAAAACAAATGGATACATTTGTACTATTACCAACTGTACAGCTGTTGCTTATAATTAACTTGTGGCATTTTAGCCTATAATGACTGGCTTTGGATTAAGAGGCATCCAATTGATTAACATGAGTCATCTAATGACAAATGATTAAACTCTATGTTCTTGCGTTCTTTCATGTATAACATATTAACATTTTACTTTAATGGGGTGCTGTCACTAAAGGATACTTCCTGATGTTCACTATGGTTGGATGAATTTTGTAAAAGTTAAAGGGATACTGTCATGGGAAAACATGAATTTTTTTTTACAAACTCATCCATCCATACTGAACATGAGGAAGTGTCCTTTAGTGACAGTAGCCCTTAAAACAGAAGGTGGACATGAACCTACTGTATGCAAAATCTGGACCTTCATCTATGCAATAGCACCAAGAAAACATTGTGTATATGTTTGCTGTATTTGTGAGATCTAGGGAAAGGACATTTCTAGCTCTCAACACTCATCCAAGTTCCTCCATTAAGTATTAATGAAAGATTAGCTTTTGAAGTTCCTAATCACAACTTATTGACATGTTTGAAATATTGCTGGATCATGATTTCCTATCTCCATTTATTTAGTTCTCAATAGAATGAAGAGGCTGATAAAACAGTAGTGCTGTTGGTATTGTTGTTATCGTTAATGCATAAGAACTGAATATTTTCTGTCTCACTTCAGTAAATAAAAGGAGGAACACAGTCCAAATAATATAAAAACAGATATAAAACAAATTGTCGGCATGCCGTGCTCATGAGATGTTACAATCTAAGGGAATTAGGAAGAAACATGAGCCATGGATCTATAGTAGTCTTTCATATTAGAACAAGAGAAAGCAGGGATAAAACTGCCAGATTGCCTCAGGTGATTAAGTGGGCAGCACTGTTAAAGGTACAGTATACCTTGTTCAAACATAGTTCTATTGCGGGAATATAATAAAAGCTGTTCACAACTAAAAACAGATGCATTATGCAAATAATTATTTTCTAAAATATACAAATGTACATTTTGTGACCCCTCCGAAGTATTTAGCAAATCATCTGCCAGTAAAATAAAGTTAAATCATTACTTTTTAGTTTGTTTATGTTTGTATATGTAATAAAGTAGCTAGTGTTATGCACAATTAACATTTGCAATATAGTTATTGTAATGAGATTTATCACTGCAAAATCCAACTGTCATGCAGAATTGCATTGATTTACAAATTTAGTTAAATTCCCCCATTAATATTACAAAGGTATTTCTGATTTGTCAGTTTAGGTACCAAATACACTAAAGCGCGAAGCGTCTAATGCTAGCGCTTATTCGCCAGCGTGACGTCAATTTGCAACTTCGACAAATCACTAACAGTGTCCCTGCAAAAATTTGCTAGCGAAGTAGATAGACTAGCGCAACTTCGCACCCTTACGACAGGCAAAGTTGTGCATTGACGAAGGGACGTATCTACGCTAATTCACTAAGATGCCCATTTTTACTTTTCCTAATAGGTATTTTAACGTTACCCATTGTGCTGGTCGGAATTCAATTCAATAGATAGGAGTTTGAAAAAAAAAACTTGAAACTTTGAAGTCCCAAATAAACGCTGGCGTCTTTTACTTTTTTTAGGGTGATAGTCTGAAAAATAGCATAATTTTTTTGGGGGGTTATCCTCCTTCCCCCCCTACATTTCCTAACATATAGCAACTCAACTATACAGGGGGCACATGTTTAGGGCAATAGGACAACTTTATTTAATTTATTAAAGGTTTCCTGGGCTTGTGTAGTGTAATGTAGTGGCTGTTACATATACTTCTATTATACATTTAACTTTGTGCCGTATGTAAATTAGGCATCGTTAGCCTAAATGCGCTTTGCCTGGTGAAGGGTAGCGCAACTTCGCTACCATTCGCCTCCCTGAGTGCAACTTCGCATTTTAGAGAATTAGCATCGGGCTGGCGAAAATTCGCCTGCCAAATTGTGGCGAAGCCATCGCTAGCGCATTTTCGCAGCTTAGTGAATTTGCCACAGAGAGGTGCTCAGTGATTATATGGATATGTGCATTTAGAAATGTACACTATATTTCCTCAGTACATCATTTACTCAGATCAGAAGACTATAATGAAATTTCTCAAGGTTTCCCAGGAGACAGAAACCAGTTACTTTTGTGAATGACTATTCTCTGTAATCACTATTATTTCCATAACACAATGATTTCCTATGCCCTAAGCATTAATAAATAATCTGTGGTGCTGTTCCAATGTTCCTACTTATGATGTGTCAGTGGAAAGTGGCCATTGGAGAACGTGCAACACCTCAATAAAAGCTGATAAGTGTATTTTATACATACAGTAGACTATCAGCGAAGATGATAGGACTTTTATTGTACAGAAGATAACGTTTTTATTCAATCTCATTTTGATGATCTGAAATTTGCATTTCTTTTTCAATTAATAATTTGAACACCAGCTGAATTCTATTCTTCTCATGTTGAAAAAATGTGTATATAGGTGTATATTGCCCATTTAATACATTTATTTAAACCACAGAATTGTGGTGAGCAAATGGAGAAATTCCACATTTCATCATTGTGAATATTTTAGTTAAACCGCACAAAATTTTGCCATGACAATTTTTGAATACCCCTTGATCCCAAGGAATTTTTGCACATAAAAAGTCACAGCGACAAAATGCCCAATGATTCCAATGTATTTAGCATTTAAAAAAGTCATCTAAAAAAGACCACATTTTCACAAATTTTTCAGCAAAGTAGATTCACTCTTCACTACCATTGAAATCCACTTGTTCAAAAGGATGAATCCACAAAAGCTTTTCTGGCTCCTTTGTAACCTCTTAATCATAATCTTGTGGTTGCGTCCATTAACAGCCATTATTCTTTGAATGAATTCATGCTCATTCCATTTCCTACAATGCAACTATTTTCAAATAAAAAATATTCACTAGAAGCTATTCACTGTATTCAATGATGTGTGATGCCTTTAGTTGGGACTGTGCTAGATTTACATTTTTATTCACTTATTAGAAAGATATTACAAATCGCTGGTCCATATCTTCAAACCATTGAGTTTCTGCAATTGTTGAGTGGCTTGACTCATTTAGTGGGCCTTCTTGTAATATTTTTAATTGGTTGTATGCATTAAGCAGCTCCCTCATATCATTCACTTCCCCTTTTGTAAGGTTCAGAAACTTGATAACATAATAACATTATCAAATGCTCTGCTAATGTTTGGTGGGAAGGTATCAGTGTTACCAAATAATGCAATTTCAGTACAGTGTACAATATATATTCAGGTATGGTAAAATATCTCCCATTACAGAATGATCACTTATCTGAAAAACCAAGCAGTCTGACTCATAAGTAGCATACCTGTATAAAGAAACATGTTTGCAAGATAATTACCTGTATTTTACATATATTAAAGTTAATGATTAGACCAAGCCCAGGTCCATGCTGCTTCTTCAGTTGAGGGTCACCACCAACCTTCATCCAAAAACAAGTCTACTGGAGTCTACGGCAAGTATACTTAATGTGTGAGGAACAAATATTGGGGTGTGACATGAAATGGTTCTCATGTAACCTTTAGTGGAAAAGATATACCTTTAAAGGAATTGTTCAGTATAAAAATAAAAACTAGGTAAACAGATAGGCTGTGCAAAATAAAACATGTTTTCAATAGTTAGTTAGGCAAAAATGTAATGTATAAAGGCTGGAGTGACTGCAAGTCTAACCTAACAGAACAGAACACTATTTCTTGCTTTTCAGCTCTCTTTTGTTTACACTGACTGGTTACCAGGCAGTAACCAATCAATGACTTGAGGGAGGGCCACATGGGTCATAACTGTTGCTTTTGAATCTGAGCTGAATGCTGAGGATCAATGGCAAACTCACTGAACAGTTATGTCCCATGTGGCCCCCCTCAAGTCGCTGACTTACTCAGATTTAGAGAGCTGAAAAGCAGGATGTTGTGTTGTATTCTGTTATGTTAGACATCCACTCACTCCAGCTTTTATATACTACATTTTTGGTTAACTAACTATATTAGAAACATTTTTTATTTTGCACAGCCTATCTATTTACCCAGTTTTTATTTTTACCCTGAACTGTTCCTTTAAGAGAAGCCTGTCTGTCAACTGAGCTGAAAAAGGTAGGATATGACTTGCACTGATTTTGGTGAGAGCACATTTACAAAGTTTTGAGGTATATCCCAATGCTTATACGTACGGCTGGATTATAGATCTTTCCTTAATTTATAACCTGAAATAACCTGAAAAGGATGGTTTTGTTTCCAATTATATACAGGTATGGGACCTATTATATAAAAAGTTCAGGACCTGGGGCTTTCCGTAATTTGGATCTTCACACCTTAAGACTACTAAAAACATGTCAACATTGAATAAACCCAATAGTCTGGTTTTGCTTCCAATAAGGATTAATTATATCTTAGTTTTAATTAATTATATTAATTATATCTTAGATCAAGTACAAGGTTCTGTTTTATTATTACAGAGAAAAGGGAAATCATTTGTAAATATTTGGATTATTTGATTATAATGGAGTCTATGGGATATATATATATATATTTTTATATATATATATACACAGGTATGCGATCTGTTATCCAGAAACCCATTATCCAGAAAGTTCCGAATTATGGAAAGGTCGTCCCTATATATATTAGGGATGCACCGAATCCAGGATTCGGTTCGCGATTCGGCCATGATTTGGCCTTTTTCAGATTCGGCAGAATCCTTCTTCCTGGCGGAACCAAATCCGAATCCTAATTTGCATATGCAGATTATGGGCAGTGAGGGAAATCACATGATTTTTTTGTTACAAAACAAGGAAGTAAAAAAATGTTTTCCCCTTCCCATGCCTAATTTGCATATGCAAAATAGGATTTGGTTCAGTATTCGGCCGAATCTTTTGCAAAGGATTCAGGGGTTCGGACAAATCCAAAATACTGGATGTACTATTTTATTATTACAGAGAAAAACTAAATATTACTTAAATAATTGGATTATTTGGATAAAATAGAATCTATGGGGACAGCCTTTCCAGAATTAATAGATTTTCACCAGGTTTCCAGATAATGGATCCCATGCCTGTATAAAGACTATTGCATGCAGAAACCTGACCAAAGTCTCTGCTGAATCCTGATGGCTGCACATCATGGAAATCTACATTTGCTGTGGTATAATTAAATAATATATGTAGCTTGAATTTGTTGCAGTAGGAAATCGCATACATTTTTCATATATCTCATGCGGATTCTGATTTTAAAGGTTAAGTCATTTTGCTTTGAAAACAAAACAGATCTAGGTAGATGAGTATCATGGGAATTGCTGTCTTATTTCTATACAACTCCATAAAGAATCATGGACACTAGTGATGGGCTAATTTATTCGGCAGGCGCGAATTTGCTGCAAATAATTTCGCGAAATGCCAGCGAAAATTCTCTGGCATAAAAAAAAAATGAGTCGCGCGCCGAAAATGACGCGACGCGCGTCGAAAACATCAAAAACTGTGCCGCGACTCATTTCGCAAATTTTTCACCAATTCGCTGGAAATTCGCAAATTTCCGGCGAAGCGAAACGGGATAGATTCGCCCATCACTAATGGACACTGAATTTTGGTGTAACTGGCCAGGCCAGAC
The DNA here is from genome assembly GCA_024363595.1 of Xenopus borealis. Taxonomy (NCBI): domain Eukaryota; kingdom Metazoa; phylum Chordata; class Amphibia; order Anura; family Pipidae; genus Xenopus; species Xenopus borealis. Next base: position 70,093,758 of record CM044443.1, on the reverse strand, counting down.
CAAAGTTTGTTCTTTCTACACTCCCAGTCTTATATAGTTTAGTGTAATTAACAATGTCTCTATGTAGTGACTTGCTTAACTATGATATGGGGGTGGGGGTCTGTCCACGGTGAAACTGGAGATGGTGTTCTTCTGTCCTAAACTGGCACGGTACTTAATTTACAGCGTAAAGGGCAAGTATTAAAAAAGTGGTATTTATATTCGGCAAGTGTGTTGATATTCAGAGGTGTTTATACATGACATTTCATTGAGCATCAGGATTGGCTACTCCGGTTTCAATGTACTAGTAATTGCAGGTAAAGTTGCTGTACTAGTACAAATGCAGCTAACAGAAAACTCAACCACACAGTATGAGCAAATCTGTGTCTGATGTGGGTGAGAGGGTTAAAGGTATGATTGCAACATTTCATTAAGCTTTAATAAGACAGTTATGGCATGGCAAGGCATTAAAGAACATTAACAAGGACTATTAATGTCAGTATAAACAGCAGTGTAGTGTATACATGTGAACTGCAGCTCTGTTTATCCCCTATTAATAAGCTTTCAATAATCCAACGCTATTTATGTTCCATAAATAAGCTCTTATATTTTCTCACTGCTAATTTATTTCTCATGCTGTCATGTTGGCAAGAGGATGGGTTTTCATCTCTTTAAAGTGATACAGTTGTAAGTGTGTTCTAAATGCTTTGCAGAGGATATGTGGGATTAATTGAGCTGGGGGGAAGCTATAAACCCATTATAGGAAAGGTTCATGGTTCAAGATCATTCTTATGGCGGGGTGGGGGCATTAAAAATCATTTTGGGTATGTGTATTTATGCTGGTATAACATGTATAGGTATAGTATGTTCTGTTAGTGGCAGCACTCTGTTGTTGTGTTGCTTTTTTAGTGTTGTATTACTGCAAACTTGCAATGACACAGCAGCTGCTGCAGGGATTAGTGTCAAGGAGGGTTGCAGGGGCCTGCTGCCTGACCCCTGCTGTCAAAGCATTAGCTTCTGTCTCACTGATCAATATGCTGTTGCTGGTTTTATATTCCAGTAGTTAGGAAGCCTGCTAGAATATGAATAGCACAAAAGTCGGTACACATACATTCATTGCACTTTAGTACAGTTTAATAAATGCTGGGTAGAGAGTGATAGAATGTATTCCAAGAGACATGTACAAACACAGGGTACACAATAGGTCATTATGTGCTGGGTATGGTATTTTTTAAAACTGTAATAGTCGGGGTCTCTTTAAGGTTTGTAAGATGATGATGATAATGAAGTATGAAAGTACCAAAGCATTGCAGCCTTGCCCCTGTCAGCTCTGATCACTCTGTGGAACTGCATTCCTATACATGATCCATATACATGATCCCATTAGATCTTCATGGGAAATAAAATTAAATTAAAAAAAGTCCGAGGCTCTGTGCCACTTTCCTAATAACAGTCGCAGGCAAAGTGCATTCAATATGGAGAAAGACTGTACCCCCCCCCCCCC
>CM044443.1:70075062-70089887 GCA_024363595.1 Xenopus borealis | reverse complement strand
AGAGAGGTGGGTCAGAGGGAGGGAGACAAGAAGAGACAGCGCAGAGACAGGCAGAACCTCCGAGTGCGGATCCCGGGGTGCTCCGGATCAATTTGAATCCCTAGAGATCGGCTTTCTGGATCCGATTACCCAGATCAGAGCCTGCCCAAGGAGGTCTTGTCCCTGTCCCGGGGATATGTAGCATCACTCCGGGGGAAGAGTCCTCAGGAAGCTCAGACTGTGTTGTTGGGGGGCAGGATGGGGTTCGCCCCCTGGAGGTGGCTGTTAGCCCTGTGTCTCAGGTTGCTCTTCCTTGTACCCGCAGGAGTGCCGGTGCGCAGCGGGGATGCCGGTTTCCCTAAAGCCATGGACAACGTGACGGTTCGACAAGGGGACAGCGCCATCCTCAGGTAAGAGGTGCTCGTCTGTATGGCTACTGTGATTTGGGAAAGTCTTGTGTCTCTGCGCAGTCTGAATTCCATCATGTTTTCTGTGTGTTATATTTTCCCTCAAGGATGCTAAAGATCTGAACATTGTAACCAACTGGACTGCCATGAAGCGCTAAGGGATCCCTGCAAAATATGTGTTGCTCATTTCAATTCAATTGGATAATTACTGCAGTTACTTGCTATGGTATAATAAAACTAGGACATTCATTTTTGAAAGGAGACAAGGCTACTCTCGCCTATTGAACCCTTCCTATATTCTCTGTGTATGACAGGTGTGATGTTGTGGGGCAAACCCCATGGTATTAGGGGGTGTAGGTGATTTGTGGTGTAGTGTAGGTACAGTAACTTAAGCCTGTTTTCTTCTATGTCTTGGTCCTATGTATACAGTATATTTAGTTAGGGCAATGGAAATTTGACCTCATATGCAGGTATATCCTCATATTCAGGTAAATGTAAGTATATTCCCATATAGAGCTAGTGTATATCTATATACACATAGATTGTTTAACCATATATATTTCATGTATAAGCAGTGTAAGTATAATCTCATGCAAGGCAGTATATCCTCAGGTACAGGCATCTTAAGTATATCTGCATTTAGAGTCAGTGTAAGAATATCCTCATGCTTAGGTACGCTTTGACCTCTTCTACAGACAGTGTAACTATATCCTCATGTACCGGCAGTGTAAGCTCGCTCCTTTCAGTAGCTAGCGTCGGCGAGTTCCATTGTATAGATGATGGTGGCTAATGTGGCTTTGTGTACTAGCCACTTTGGTTTGTGTGTTTGACACAGAATAACTAAACCCAGATATCCCATTTATCTCATTTAACACAGAAAATTGCATCAATGCATCCCATCTAATTAAAGTGTTCACCATTATGAACAATGGTGCTTTGGTATGCTAATGAAAAGGTGAAAGATGACTTTAGATAACACAGCTTCTTCAGTTAATCCCGAGATATGACGCATTTAACACAAAAATCCAAGTGCCTTCATCATCTGTAAGTGTGGGAGTCCTGCCTCCAAAATGAGGCTTTGCCGCTTGTACCTTGCTTGCTTGAAAATAGGATGTTCACAATATTCCTATATACACAAAGAAAACTTGATCTGACATAGCTTTTTTTTTTTTTTTTTAAATCATTTTAAGCTATGTGCCTTAAGTAGAGATGAGAGTAGGATTGCCCCTTTTTTGGGGGTTATTGTCTTGGTCCCTTTTAGAATGTGTAGGTTTGTCCCCTTGCAGTGTAAAATTGGCCTTTGGTATAGGAAGAATAGATACCCCCTCAAAGAGGCAATACAGACTCTTGTGCTGAATGAGTTAAACTGTAAATGACTGAGCAGCCAAAGGGGCCTGTCTGTACTTTGAAGAGTCTCACATTAGAGATAGGGTCAGCATGAATGTGCCATGAGCATGAACATCAGTATATCTGAGTGATATCGCCAAATTATATGGGTCATGCATTTTTCACAACAGACTGATTTTCATTAAGCGGTTCCATCTAACGCATCAAATAGCCTGTAAATATCTGTATTATAACTGCCTTGTACTGATAGCCGGAGGTGGTATCAGATATTATATTATATATCATATAATGCTTATTAATTATGCCTTTGCAAGAAGGCGATCACCTTCACATAATTGGATCAATAGTCAAATAATCAATGACAGCCATAGATCTGTAACTTTATGGGCTGCTACTTGTTTGAGAAGGCAGAATGGAAGGGGAATAGATTCTGTCAGTGGGGGGTGGAGTTTAATAAAATTACAACAAACTGTTTGCACAGGGTTATTTATTATCTAAACGTCTTGTTGGTAATTTCATTGCTAACAGAACTGCATTATCACACACAGCCTTTAGCATAACAACACAAGAGCAACTCTACAGTATGTGTAAAGTCAGCTGTATACAGGGAGAAAATATTCTATACAATTTCAGCAGTATACCATGCTATACAATGTGGAATGCTGTTGGTATATTTCTGTTCACTTCTGAATCCTTTGTAAGCACTGGAGTTCAGTGTTACCTCGGTTGGGAATACACATCAGTACAACACTACCCACAGATCCTGTGCTGCGTGTAAACATCAACATCCAGCTTGTCAGTCTGGTAGTCTAGTTATATACAAAGCCAATATTTTGCATGCACTTAAAATACGACATACTCCGAAATCAGCGACAGGAATATATCTGGAAAGCAGTCTAAATCATGCTACAGCGTCCGCACTAGATAGGCAAGAGAACTCTGTGACACATAATGCAATTACTCTACATAATGTACTATAAATTCACATGACAATACAAATTTCATTACACACCGTTGTATAAATTAACAGCATTTATACGTACACTCATGATTCTGTTGCACTGCATAGACAATGGTTAGCATTGCTCCTTTGTAGATTTAGGGACCTACATTCAATTTTACCATGTCTTTGTATATTCTCCGCCCAACTTGTGTGGGTTCCTTCTGGGCATAGGGAGTCCTCCGGTTACATACACCTGATTTACATATAACGCATACTTACAAACAGAGGCTATTACAGTAATGTACTGTGGTTTGCTTGGCCTTTATTAGCATTTAGCTTTAATAAGCCCAATCCCCTCTGGTGTGTGTTGTCTACAGCAGATCACACAGAAAGATAAAAATACATATGCACAGAAAGATAAAAATAAACACTATGTTAAGATACACATCTGTCTTGTTGCATTTAATAAGTAAATGTTTATATCAATTTACATACAAATTCAGCTTAAGAAAAAACCTGCAGATCCTGTCTTGTACGTAGCCCAGGGTCTGCCTGTACTCCAAAAACATACAGACAGATTAACCGTCTTTTGATAAAATTCGCTATAGTTTGTGTGAGCTTCACCCAGGTATAGACTGATGTATAATCCCTGTAAAACAGTCAATGCCCCAAACAATATGTTGGCACTACAGAAATCAAGGATAATAATAGGTTGCTTTTTGAGGATTATAGAGAGTGTGACAGTTTTAAGTATGCAAAACAATGTTTTTATTGTATTTTGTTTTTAATTTTGTTAATTGCAATAAGACCAGAAGTATTTAATGCCCCCTTTGGGATGTTATGTTAATGAGACATATGGTGCTGAGACTGGCTACCTCAATCATTGTAAATAATGAGTTACCGAGGGTCATTTGGGGGAAATCACAAGTCAGGTGTTTAGCAGGTGCGCTGATATCAGTAATAAAGTATCAGCATTTTTGTGGGCCATGACTGAATACATTGTATGGCCAGGGCTGTTTTATTTTTGGATTTGCTCTTGACATCTATTTACTGTCCCTGAACTACTGGAGATGAGAGTAAAGCCATATACAATTCTAGCTCACATTATTATATATAATCTATCACAGTCTAGTCAGTCATTTATTTATTTGTGCCCTTTAAAAGCATTTACACAAAGAAATACATAAGAAAAAAAACCTTGTATTCCAAGATTATGTGAGTTCCTTCATATTTTATACAGAGATTATGTATATATATATATAGCCTTTCAGCTATTTTTTTATTTTATTTTAAATGCAGCTCCCAAACAATCCTGAACAAATCAGCACTGGCAAAACAGGCCTACAGTTCAGCAGCAACTAGAAATTTGGCATTTCCCCTTCTGTGCATTTGACTTGCTAGGGTCCATTCGTGTTACTGTTTGGTTTACAGAGCAACAATTTTACTGGACATCGTTAGCTGACATCTGTAATTTCATTATGGAATATATTTATGAAATGGTGAAGAGATAATTGGCCTCAGTTCCCCAGTGAACTAAGAATTGCAACCACATGAATAGAGCTGTGTGGTGTTCTTCTCCAGTGAACTGTAATGAACCAAAATATTCTCCAATGTGTGCAGGAAGGGCTTAGTATATAGCCACTTTACCTATTATATGCCAGTAGCTTCATTATTATGTGATGGGGATTAGATTGTCAGAATATCCATGGTTATTGTAACATCATATAGTGGTGTCAGTAGTCCATTATACTAGTGTAACTGTGCCATTATACCAATTTCTTGGTATCATTATATGCTGGACTTACTGTGCCCTACTTATGTGTTGTCTTGTTGCTGGTCTAACCCATATGTCCATAGGCTGGTCTCCAGTTATTTGTGCCCACTTCTATTAAGCATAGAGCTGTTCATTTTGAGAGCATCTCCCAGGCACAATTGAATACCTTATTGGGCCAAAATTTTCTTAATTTGCTTTGTTTTTGCTTGGGGTTTAGTAGTTCCATTTGTCTCAGGCACATCCCAGCAAGCAGGGTTCTTGCACATTTCATTTCCAACATTAAAGTAGAACTATACAGATTTTGGATTTTAAAAGCATGTTTCTTTTAAGAGAAGTACTGCTGTATGTCAGAGATGTTAAGTTCTAAAATTCTTGCTGGTGAAGTGTTATTTGCTAAAACATGTTGCTAGGTAACAAGCAAACATCACACAATTTCTTAATTGTAAACAAAAGTGCATCAAAACTGGATATCACACCACATATGCTCATTACATAATATACGTGCATACATAGATACTTGTGCGCTAATTGCCAATATCATCCATCCAGAACAAGTGAGGAAAACAGAAATGGCAAAAATAGCACCAAATAGCAGATGGTGTCCCTTGTGATATGAACAGAAAGCGATGGTAAATAAAATGACACTGTGTGTAATGTGTGTAATGTACTGTATGATATCATACCTGGTTCCACTTAAATGCCCATCCACCTGCATACCTGGTCATATGATTACATATTGTCAAGAGCATATTATCTACAATGGAAATCACTTCCTAAACAGACAATCCAGTGATGTCAGAGGGTGCTGATATCATGTAATAGGGTGCGTACAAGAGGGTGGTGTGCACCTGTCTTGGACAGTAGATATATTTTTTTGTTTGCTATTTTTGCAATACAATTTTTAAAGCAATAATAAGATTACTTTTCTATTCAAAAATTTGTAGGTCATCCAATTGTATTAGCAGGAGAGGCTCACAGGCTACAATGGTGAAGCATTGTAGGTTGTATGTTAACACTATTGATTTCTCTGCAGCTCTGACATATCCTCGGAGGGTACTGTATGTCAGTTAGAAAATGTGTGTTCTCAGTACCAGCAATTACCTGTAACATGAACCTCTTTGAATTATGCATACATATGTATATTCCATATCCACTTAGGGGACCTATATTGCAATTTGTAAATGTAACCAATTTGGATATGAAAAGATAATCCCCAGCTAGCCAGTGGTTACTTGTAGAATGTGGGTATCTAGTCACACATACTGTAGTGTAGATAAATCTCAGCATCAATTATACACATCATGAATGTTAATTCTGTGGGTTTACAGTTGTTAAAGTACTACAACTATTGTTATGCCCCAATGATGGATGCCTGGTGGTCTTGTGGTCTGATGATATGTAGATGAAGGCAGATTTCTATGTTATTGGAGGTGGATTGGGTTGTTAAAGCATAAACGTTGTGGTATTTCCATGCTTAAACCAGCAGGTTGCTTCTATAGGCGACACTCATTCATGCAAACTGAATCAGTTACTAATGCTGTCTCTCATGCACCATCAAATCACATATAGCAAAGCATTTAAATCAGTATTAAAAAACCCATGAGTGTAACTAAAGTGGAAGCAGACCCTGCAGTTGCAGGGGGGCCCCAGCAGTGTGGGGGAGTGGACAGGCTGTAAGACCCTAATTAATGACCAATTTCAATACATCTTGGTAGAATAGGCCAATTTACCAATATATTAGGGCTCTAAACTGAATTAAACTGTGTGATGTCGATGAAGGAGAAGAAGATTCTGGACCCGTACTTCCCCACTTTCCTCAGATAATCCAGTTGATGATTTATAGGATCAGGACAGTGTTTCCACTGACATGTTTCATCCAAGGACTAAATAATTAAATTACATAGAAGTCTGGCAATTTTTTCTCCAGACTGTAGTTCATGTTTGTCTTCAGGGAAACTGTAAAAAAACACTAAACTGACTAATGAAACCAGAATTGTGATTTCTTCTCTGACATTTAATCTCTGTATATCATTGCTTTTAATGTTGTTTCATCATTGGGAATGGCAGGTTTATTTCAAATCAGGGGACATTTTAAGTATCACTAATGATTTAAATGCAAAGGGGTATTTCACCTTCCAACACGTTTTTCAATTCAAATGTTATCAGATTCACTAGAAATGAAGACTTTTTATCAATCATTTTTTATTTTCTATTTGTGACTATTTTTCTAATATTTAAGTTTAAAAGTAAAATTTTTCACTTTCTTATGTCTTTCTGAAGCAGCTCTGGGAGGGGAGGGTCACTGACTTTGTAAACTTTTCTAAATAAATACATTAGTTGCTACATTTCTTATCTTTGGTCAGGTCCAGAACTAGGGAGTAGGCAGAGTAGGCACGTGCTTAGGGCGCAAAGCTGAGGAGGCACCAGGTATATTTTCTCTCGTCTACACCCTTGTCCAGTCCATTCTCTACCTTACTGTTTTTACTATTTGTGCTTTACGCATTCCCCAACTCTCACATGCGCACGCGAGTGCCTATTCTAGCATGCCTGCGCTCAGCCGGTGCAGTGGCCTGCCAGGTTGCCTAGGGCACCAGGCCAGTTCTGTCTTTGGCCCTGCTGAGCAGAATCCCCATTAAAGGCAGCTTGTAGAATATTCCATAGATGCTGTTGAGAAATGTATCAACTAATGTAGCAAATTGTAACAATTCAGAATCAGGATTACTGAGCTGCCATATAAAGAACAAGAGCAGGCACTTGCAAGGACCATCTTCAAAGCAAACTTGTCAAAAAATCAGTAGTTTTATTCCAGTACACAGGGATACAAACTTAAAAGTTTCATATCTCTCAGATACTTAATACTAGGCTGTGATGAGCTCTAGAAAAAGGTGAGGATTACCTGATCTCAAAGGTTTTAGAGTATTAGACACAAGAACATTAGCTGAATGTAATAGTATGCAGATGGTGCCAAATTCAGCTTTCTTTGAAATAGTTTTTATTGATGTTCTCACTCTTCTAGTGTTCTGCTCTGCACCTCATTTTCTATACATACTTAAAAAAAAGGAGGATTTAGTAGATGGTTTTAAAGCACAGTAAAAAATCATATTCAACATGATTTTATTTGGTAACATACATGATTTACTTTGCTGCAGAATGGTGTTTAATATACCAAAGCTTTAATTAGAAATAGAAATATAAAGTGAATAATATACCACCATTGGTAGGAAAGGTGGTCTTGTCCCATCAACAAAAATTCCCTTATCGTTTAAAATCATAAAGCTACTGTACATGTCAAGTGCTTTTTACAGGTCATTAAACTTTAGTGTGAAGCCAGTATTCATATAGTAAAAGTATTCATATAGTAAACAGTTTAAAGTTAATGATCACAAAATAATTCTAGAAGCAATGTTTTTCAGGTTATAAATTGCTTTTGTGTATTACATTGTCACAAGTGACTCTTTCTTGTGGGAGATGATAGTGTTTGAAGTCTGTTCAACTTCCACAGTTCAGCCTATGACCAATTGGATTTGAGCACTAGAAACACACACATGGATCATGACTCTGTGGCATAATTAGTCTACCTGCTCCCCACTTTATTCCTCCAACCTGCTCACAAGTCACTTGTGTTATATATAGTCATACAACCAGTGATGGGCGAATCTGGGGCGTTTTGCTTCCTGAAAAATTCATAATATTCATCATATAACCCATGGCAACTAATTAGAGTTTGCCTTCATAATTCTATTGGTAGCAGTCTGATTGTAGTCAATTGCTAATGGAGATAGTTGCTAATGGTGTCAGTAAACACTCACAAACACATGTTAAGTAAGGTGCAAAGATTGACTTGCATACCACCAAGGACTATCACACTACCTTTTTTTCATTTACAAATGATGAAATTCAGTCAATTGTTTTAAAAGTAAATGCATAATTCCTGAAGTTAATTAGGCAAGTGGAAGATTGTCAGCTTTGTTGAAAGCCTTACTCCAGTTAATTTGTTAAATCTTATTATATAAATATTAAAGCAGCAATATTCCTTGAAGCCTTTCAGTTTAATGCATATAAAATCATATTCTCTGAGTATTTCTTGCTCCTTTTTATTAAAATAATTGTCGTCTTAATCACTGTTGCCTAAGGTTACCATAACAACCCACCAGACTGCACTAAGCTCTAGGGAGACATAATTTTCACCTCCCAGTCATGTAAGAATTGAACTCTTGAACCAAGTATTCTAGATCTGTGGAAGGAAAACATCCCCTAAAAGGTCAACAGAAGCTCGTTTAAACCAAATATACAAATAGCAATCTGCAGTGTTAATTAAAACTATAAATCCTCTTCGAGCATTTCTTGTTTGCTTTCATGTACTTACCCTCTCAATATTTACAGTCTTAATGTAGAAAGCTAACATGATACAATATTACAGTATTCCCATGCTTTTTGAACATAAAAATGGTAATATAGAAAAGCATGCTTTTATAGTTTAAAAGAGGGTTATTGAGAATGTGGCTTTAGAGATCTTGATTATGCTGCACTGCAGTTGATGTTGACACCTTTTTGGGGAGGAAATACTGGACTTATTTTGTCTGTCAACTTTCTTCCCATGAGTAACCTTGGTACAAATTACTGATTGAGCCTGTACATACTGTCTAGGTGGCAGCTCTTACAGGTGGCAGCTTAGAATCAATGTTAATGGAAAAATTGGTTACCTTACCCAAAATATTGCAGCTTTTCCCAATTTGAATCCAAGTAATATGTGTTTTTGATCTGGAAGTATCATAAATAACCACTACTAATAAAAACTCTGAGAACAATAAATAAAAGTAGTAGTAGAATAAAGTAGTATTAAAAGATATGGCCAGAATGGCTGTTTTCATCTTATTCTTTGATCACTATAACTCACAATCATTGAGCACTGATTGTTACATTTTTAAATTATCAATATGGCTGTGTCTAATATATTTTAATGTTGATATGATAATAGTGGCCTTTAGTAATACAAGCCTCAGGAGCAAATGGCAGCTGAAAAACTTAAAAATGAATTTGGCTCTGGGTTTTCGCATTAGGTTGCAGAAATACAGTTTACTTGCATTGCCCACCACAAACCAGTGTTTCCTATAAACCAACAATGACATCACAGAAGATTAAAATCCTAATGTGCATTCAGGATAATAAGCATTCAATGGAAATTAGTAATAAGAATTATGTGCCATGAGTGCAATTTGACACTTTGTGCGCTTGTTGCTCCTGGATGCACCAGTGCCCAACACAGTTCTAGGTGCAAAAAGAGACGTTCCTCAAGCACAAAAAGTGGGGCAAAGTGAGAACTCACTATTTTTCTGTGCTCTTTGCAGACAGTTTATCAAGCTGTAGTCATTTGGATACAGATTATTGTTTAAATAGAACAATTGCTATTTTTCTTATCTAGAAAAAATATTCAAAAGGCTATGCTTATATACTCATCTGCATATTTACAATTAAACCCAAAAATTAAAAAAAAACAGTTGTATCAAAGGGGTAATACTGTATCATGTTCATAAATAGGATATATTTAGAGAAAGATAGAATTTTGTATTGTGGAAGGTTGTTAAAAAAAAAAAACTGAACATATTTACAGAATAATTCATCTGTGCTCTGTACTCTCATTATTTGCTGCCTATTTGAAGAAACAACTGTGACAAATAAACCTTATTTGTAAGTACATACAGAACCTGCCATCTAGCCGTTGTACCTAATAATTATGGGATATGTTTTCTGTAAGTGATGTAAATACAATTGTATATTTTGTATATCTAATTAAATGTCTGATATATTCAGTTTTAATTCAGCATAGGTATCATTTTAAAAGATGTAAACAGAATTGCATTTTTGTAGTCTGAATCTAATTGCCCCAGATACATGGATTATAGGTATATATTTTTCTGATCGCATGACTGAGCTGAAGCGTGGGATTTCTTTCTTTCATAAGCACAAGTGTTATGAGGTTAAAGCTAACACCTTGTTTATGCACCTCTGTTGTGGCAAACACCCCTTCCATTTTAGCTGTTAGTTTGGCTTTGTCTGACAATCTTAAATGATAAACATTATTTATTAATCTCTGTTTGTTATGGGAAGGAATATGAACACTCAAGTGTTACCAGCTTCCAAATCTTAGTGCATCAAAAATTCACCTGAAAAAAAGCAGAACGTTACCCCCCCACACTCCCCCCCTGCCACCTATGTTTTAGGATAGTCATTTAAAGTGGGGCACTGTCTGTATAAGAAACAAATTAATTTTCATTATCCTTATTTCCACAAATAGATAGCGAGTTGCAATTAAACACAAGATTTCCATCAAAGCAAGCAAAAGGTTTTATTAATTGTTATGTAGTTTTAACTGTAGAGAACAGGGATGGTGGTAGTGTTATAGGAATAGTGGTAAGCCTTTCTTTATAAGCAATTTATTATGAGCAATAGATAGCATCTATGGATTTGTGAATGCATGGGAAGAGTTAAAGGAAAACGAAACCCTCCCCAGATTATTAAATATGTCAAATCTCTGAGAATCAATTCATTATGAAAGAGACTTTTTCAATAATCTCTGGTATAGGGTATACCCCAGCTCTGTGCTGTTAGGGCTCTGAAGGGATGGATCAGCTGTTGCAACTCAGTACTTTTTTCTGGGAAAAGGTGGACCTTGGACTATCAGGTCATATCCCTTCTTGCATCTTGGTGTAATGGGATTTTTAAGCACAACAGATAGAGAGCTTGCAATTGAAACAGTGACTGCAAATTAACTGTAACTGCAAATAAACTGTAAGCTGAGTAATAGCTTCACACAATTTTGGAAACAAATTGAATCAAAATATGCATTCTTCTATTCCATTAGGCACAGCCATAGGGAAAAAGAAAAAAAAAATGAAGGTATAGTGGTTATGTATTGAAATTATAAATATTACATTAAAAGGATGACTTTAATCTCACCTTTTATATCCTCTCTGCACCTCTATCTATATATACTTGTCAATGTAGTAAACAAATAAAATCATTTGCCCTTGAGCTCATTTTAGATCCTGGGGCTTGAGCATATTTTCTCCATCTTTTCCCTCTAAGTATGCTCCTGGCTTGCTACCATCTTTAAACTTTTTATAAGATCTTTCATTCCTGTGAGCGAAAGAGGTTTCTGTTTTGTTACAGTTATTCAAGTCTTTTGTCAACAAATGTCACAATTCACTTGATCACCATATTTGCACTGGGACAAAATGGCGAGCAAGACTTTTTTTTACATGTTCTATCTTTTTTATCTATATTGGTAATACCAGGCATGGAAAGGATCTTGTATTTGTCAACAGAGCATATTAATGGAATGTTACCTTGGTATAGCCTAAAGTTGGACTGGGATGTTGGGACACCAGGAAAAACTTGGTGAGGCTCACTGATGTAGGCCAGCTTCCCCAGGATGGGGGAGTGGCGGCATGGAGGTTCTTGAAGTCGCCAGGGGGGCCCTTGAGGTTGTAGCCCTGGTGGGCTCTGGACAGTCCAGTGCTATGGTGGTTTGGCCTACCATTTGCAACTTAAACTAGAAGACTGCATTTGGGGTGGCAGTAATCAGAAGAACAAAGTGTATAGGCAAAACAAGTACACAAAACACTTCTTGTAAAATACATGTTCTATGATTTAGCACATAACCAATGCACCATATTTAGAATTTATCCTATTGTAATGCAGCATTGTCCCCTTTAAGTAAAATGTATCCAGGCACAAGACTGTAACCTCATATTGTAGTTCACTAAATAAAGTCCTTATGATGTGATGTCCTGACTATTAACAATTGCTTTTCCCTTTCTCTCAGCATTTTGTCCTGTTCTCAGTAGTTGCTGCTATTGCTTCTTCAACGCAGCTCGTGTATTGAGTTCATTCTCCTGTGCTTCTGTGCACCTGTCTGTTTATACACAATACCTTTGTAATATGATTGCTCCTTTCTCCCTTCGGACTTCATCAGGGTATTGTGCGTTTCCTATCTGCCTGCCCTTGTTCCTTATGCCAGTCCATCTATGGCTGGGTTGTTATCTCTTTTCTCTCTGCATTTTTTACCATTCCTTTTTTTTTCTTTGTGATTTCAAAAGCTCTGTCCCCATGCTTCATCTCTCTACCCCCTTTCTCCTCTGCTGTATTTATTCTTTCTGGCTTTGTTTTTCTCTAAAATCTTTGTCCTTTGGTTTTGTCTCTGTGGCCCTGTGTTCCCCTGTGGATCTTTCTGTTCACTCATTTAGCTTTCCTGTAGCAGACGCTTGTGCTCTGCCTGTACTATCAAGCACTGTTCATTTGACTTTGTTTTGTTCATTGCACAATTCACTTGGCTGCTACAAATGAGCCTTTTGTATCTATTTTGTTATTTTATCTACTGTTGCAATGAGACCCCCTTAAATGTAAACAATGCTTACAGGATTTTACCTGTGCTACAGGAGGTGCTATACCAGGTGCATCTTTTTTAATGCATTTTTCTGAGCTATTGAACCTTGTGTTTTGGATCATATACAAGAATTAATCTTTTATTTTTTTCCTTTTCATTCTTTGGGTAGTAAGCTCCTGTGAGCAGGGTCCTCTTATGCCATTTCTATTCTGTAACCCTTGTTTGTTAAATTATTGTAAGACCCATGTCTGTTCTACAGTAAATTAGGGTATAACTTGCATAACTTGCTGATTCTATATATAAATGGCACAATTGCAGTTGACTCTTCCATCTGTTCTGCAAATCAGATGACCATGTTTGGGAAGCACTTGAATCCATTAACTTTTTATATCAGTTCCAGTGGATGAGAGTGGCATTGTATTTTTCTCTGATTGTGGACAGATGGTTTGAGTGTATTGGGACAGAAATCACCTTTTGATACCCTACTCCAGAAATTTAATTCATAGACCTTGAGCCAACAACCTTATTCGAAACCAGTTTTTTATGAAAAAAAAAAAATTACCTGTGGCGCCCTGGCCCTGGCACCAATGTTTTTTGGAAAAATAATTTTTGTGGCCCGAATTTTTTTTAACTTAAAAGGGGGCCCTGACCATCAATATGTGTGTGGGGTAATTTTTTTAGCGCTGGTGTGTGTGTGGTCTTTTAACTGTGATGTGGAGTGGGCGGAATCAGGGATGGGGCTTTGGTGCAAGCGTGGGCGGGCCCAAGATTTCAAATGGCAGTCCCGATTACAGTACACAAGCCCGGGAAACCTTAATAAAAGGAAATAGAGTTATTATATTGCCCTACACATGTTCCCACTGTATAGTTTATGTTCCATATGTTAGGAAGTAGGTGGGAAGTTGGGTACCCCAAAAAACATTTTCAATCTTTTGCAGCCTATCAACCAGTAAATATGAAAAGACCCTAGTGATTTTTTGCGAATTTTTCAACTTTTTTTTATGTACTCCTATCTACTCTATTGCACTTCGCCTGGTCTGAGCTGGCAATGTCAAGTCTGGTGCAAGAGGTAATGTTCAGTAAAATCTGCATCTTCAAGAATTGGCGTAGTTATGCTCTTTTGCCAGAGCGAAAATTCACCTGGCATTAGAGTGAGAAGCAAAGCTAGTGTACCTCTCCTTTGCTAGAAAAGTGGGAAACTTCTGCTCGTTACTAAATTGGCAAAGTAATGAAATGACAGGACCCTGGTGAATTTTCGCTAGCGTTAGTCACTTCGCCCTTTAGTGAATCTGTCCCTCTACTAGAAGTTATTTTAAAGGTGAACAACCTGTTTAAATGCTAAGACACAGCTCCCAAAAAATAAAGTAGGGGTTTTCACTGATTAGTAGAAGTGATAAATTACATGGATTGTTTATGTAAAGCCTTCTTTACTCTGTGGTCAGGTGGTCTGTAATTCACCTCTCATGTGGCTTCATGAGGGCAATACAGCACAGTACAAAAAGAAACACATACTAGTGTAAGAGTTTTTGACATGGGGGAAAAACACTCCTGCAAATACATGGTAACTATCCTAGATATGTACTCAACTTTCTACTATGTCTCAAGACACCAATTGAAGATTACTGACTGAACTGCCTAGAAATTATAGTTAAAAAATAATCCAAACTGATAGGGACAGTAAACAATAGCATCAAATAGAAACATTATACTGCTCTTGTAATTGTTCCTTCTTGTTACTTGTTGAGACTTTGACTTCATCTGAGTTTACCATACAGTATATAAGCCAATAAGCCACTCCCATCCCTTCTAATAACCATGTAAACAAATGGGAGTATTCTTATAGACACTGAAAAACAGCAACATGACATTAATAACCTAAGATCAATCCTCAGACCTCAACTAGCAAACACAATTTTCTCACAACGCTTACGTGTGACTTCATGTTATAGATGACTATACCAAGGGCAAGATGATAATACAAACATGGAA
>CM044443.1:70023965-70040012 GCA_024363595.1 Xenopus borealis | reverse complement strand
GGGCAAGTACAGTAGAAGTGACATGAGCCTCACCCAAACCCTTGTCTCCCAGGTCCATTGCCCAAACTCTACAAATGGGGGGATACCTGACCCATTCCTCCGTCTGGCAAGCATTCCTCCGGCGGCATTTTGCTTCTCTGAATTTTTCGTGAAATTCAAGAAAAATTTGCGAGACGCATCTTGTTTCTGATGCGGGCGCCTGTTTTTGATGCCGGTGCCCATTGCCAGAGTCCATTTTTTCAACGCCGGCAATGGGCGCCAGTGTCAAAAACAGACGCCTGCATCAAAAACAAGACGCTGGCGAATTTTCGCCAGCGTTTTGCGAATCGCGGGAATTCGCCACGAATTTGTCACAGGTGAATAAATTTGCCCATCACTACTTACTACCAAAAACCCTGACCCTGCCACAGAAAAACAAGGGCAGGAGTATAGGATGCTACTCCAACTGCTGCTGACATAGACTGAAGTGGTTTTGCTTCCTTTATCCTTTGCTTGGTAACTACTCCTCCTTACTTCCCTCAAAACTATTTAATCTGTTCCTCTCTTGTGCCTGTCTAACAAGGTCAAAGCTTCTCTATCTTAACTACACTCATCTGGGAAGCCCTATTATATTTATAAAGCACAAGCATATTCTGCACAGTACAACAGAAGCGGGCGCGCATAAAACATGATGAGCCTTGCTCATTAGATTTTACAGTCTAAAAAGCAATGATAATGTTTATTGTATTGCATTTATGAACAAGAAATGAGGCACAGTATTTTTCACTAATGTTATTACTGCCACAGTCGAGCAAAGTGAGCAAAAGCAACACAACTAGCAACAGCTTTTGAGTGATAGGATGACCATTTTAATTCAGTTTAATTCAGTTAAGCTTTTGAAAATTGGATCTCCTATGCATGGGGCTGCCAAATCCAAAATTTATTTAAAAAATTTGGAAAGCAGTATTTCTAAAATGTAACACTGAATGAAACTGAGACATACAGGAAAGAATCTTAATATGGTATATGGGACCCAGGATTAATACAGTAGTCTGCTATTCGACCCAATATTCAATACAGAATTAACTGTGTTGAGTATATCACTTTATTTATTGTTGCATAGCAGAAGTGGAGATTTCACTATAAAATAGCACAGCAACCTATAGTAGAATCCAGACTTCGCTTAATGTTCAAACTTATATTTAAATCTATTTAGATGATTCGAACTAAAACTCAACAATTCACAAAATAAACTTCTAACTCAAGAGGAGATGAAAACTCAATGTTTTTTTTGCCATTTGCTTGAAAAACTTTTATTATGTTATTATAATGTTGTTTATCGTTTGTGATCATTTAAATTTGCTTACTTTTCTGTTTTTGTTCTTTGCACCTGCTGAGACTGTTATATTTTTACATAACTTGGCAAACCTGTTTAATGCTGAAATACAATAAAAAATGCTAAATATATACTTGCAAACAACTATTTCTTAAGCAAGAAACATTATTTAAAATTATATTTCATTGCACATACCAGGGTATTATAACCATATCCTTGGATGCTGCAGTACTGTTTGCCTATGTCAGTTTAAATCCATAAATACTAGATATTGATTGGGTGACACCTGCACACACAAAAGGTTAAAGTAATTGTGACTTTTCTTTTTATCATTAAGGGAGTTATTTCCTAAAACTCAAATATTTCTCATAATTTCACTAAAACAAACTCCCATCCATGATTTTACCTTAGTTATTGATAAAATTTGGTTTGGGAAAAGTCTAGATAAAATCTTGAAAAAACTCATTGTACAAATTTTTTGGATCTTACTCCCAAAATGCTCAATTTTTTTTAGTTATTTCCCAAAAACCCAGAATTTTCCTGAATATTGAATGACCCAGAGCAGACCATGATATCTTCAAATTGGAAAAGGGACATCTGCCATATTTGAAGACCTTGACAGGTTTGAGATGGAGTATTTCCAGATTTGGACCATTTTGAGGTGTAATAAAACTTGAAACATTTGAGTTTTCCCCTTTAAAAACCAGATCTGAAACATTTAGGCTTTAATAAATAAGCCCCTAAATGTTATATAGTCAAGCACAAAAACAAATATGGGTTGAAATGTTGGATTTTATATACTGAACATACTGCACCAGTCTTAAGTTCAGCGTCTCTATAACAGTAATGATTCAGGCCTCAATGACATCAATATTGTGCACAGGGGGTTATTGCAAGTAAGTGACATTGCACATGCTCAGAGTGGCTTTTGAGAAGTTAAACTTACGAGTTGATGCAAACCATCAAGCAAAAAAATAAGGGTTCTCATTCATTGAAGTCGATGCTACAGGGCTGATTATAACATTCTGATGCAAAATATACTGGTTTCTGAGCTGCCATGTAATTATAATTTGAATTGATTACTAATCAGCCTGGTAGTACAGGTATTGTGAATGATATTTATATATAAGTAAAGAAAATGCACAGAAAAGAACTAAAATACCAGTTGGATAACCAGATGTAGCTATACACTGGAATATGGGACACCTGGATATTAAATAGATTTATTATTATATTACTACTACTACTAACTGGGCAATGGGCAGAGTCCCCCCCCTCCTGCCTACTAGTATATCCTTTGAACATGATGCTTCCTTGGGAACCAAGCATCTTTTGATTCACAGATTTTCATTACTAAAAGACTGGTTGCCCTGCACTGCTACAGATTCTCAAAGCATAATATGCATTTCTAGATTATTTCTTTTTAAGTTTTATTTTTCCTTTAAAAATACTACAAACCTACCAGTGTGCTTAAAGAAGTATATTCCCATATAACTTTGTCATATACAAATTTTAATGATTGAATGATCGATGTGCACAGTTCATTTATGGGTGCTTGCTGATTTTAAACACCTGGCCTACTTTTTGATAACCTTGGTGAACACAGCTGATCAACTTCCTCATAAATAAATTATGACATTTCTGTAATGAGGTATTGTGTGTATTTTACGGTCAATTTCAATCAGTACTACTTGATCCATGATGATTTTATGATGTATCATACCAAATAAATGCATTGGAAATAGGTCAATTTTGAAAAAATAAAATTGAGGTACACTGCATGCTACAGTGCCTGTGTATATAGTGAATAAAGTACCCCCTCTTCTAAATTATAAGGATATTATAAGTTACTGAGGAGTTTCATGGAACTCCGAGGTAACTTCTAATATCCTCATATTTTGCAACTGGGGGTACTTTATTTATTATAATACACTAGTTTCATTGAGTCATGTGGCAGAAATGACATCAGAACTCACAGTTTATAAGGATATAATTTACAAGATATTTACGGCTTTTGTGCATTATATAAATATAAAGTATATAAATATAAACAGAGATTATTAAGAAGATTATCACTATTATTATCATCAAGACTATCATTATTAGCAATTATTTATAAAGCACTAACATAGTCAACACAAATACAAATACTGACTAAAAGCTTTACTACATGCAACTAATCTCCTGAAAATGTTGATTAAAATGCCACAAACATTTATGTAAATCATACAGTATGGTAGCCTAAATTTGCCTCCTGAGGCAACTTATCTCACTATGTGCCAAACCCTTAGAGGAAGAATTTAAAGGGTGTTAATTGGGGTTAATTGCTATACATGTTAACCCACATGTATAGCAATTAACCCCAATTAACACCCTTTAAATTCTTTGTACACTGTGGTTCGGTATGCTTGACAAAGGTGTCACGCCCCGAAACGTTGCATCCGCAATAAACGAGCAAGGGCTTGCCCTACTAGCAGCATTCTTGTTGTGTCGGTGGAGTTCTTTTTCTGTTCCATTGAGTGAGGGTCGCCAAATCCTCTTCCTGCCGAGCACCGAGGTATCCCACTGTTTGGAGGGCCAGGGTGTGCGAGAGTAATCTACACGTTTGTTTGTTCCAAACCCTTAGAGCTTACAATCTAAAAGGAGGCAAGGCATGATACTCATTAGATATCAGTAGCTTATAATTTATCATAGTGAACACAGTGTTTAGCTAGGTAAGCTTTTCTGAAGATACAGTAATTTAAAGACTGAAAGGAGAAAGTTAGATTGAATGTGGGATGGGCTTTCACAGTCTTGAATGTATGTAAAGTGAACAGGAAATGTGTTATGACTAAAGAAGAAGAAGAGTAAAGAGTGTCCACTTTTGTGTGGTACCTTGTGGTGTCCTGGACCATGCACATGTGTAGTATAGTAAAATAAATATAAAATTACTTTAAGGCAGCACTCAGATATCCAAATAGAAATGCTTCATAAGCAAGAAGGGAAAGTAGTGCCCACCACTACATTTTAAACCATGAAGCAGGTGTGCTGTGAGGCTGTGACCACAAAATCCATACAGACAAATACAAGAGGTCCTCTGCACTCAACCCATTATCAATAAATTAAGGACATTGAGACATTTTGGGGGAGATGTAATAAAATTCGCAAGCATTGTGTAATCTATTTTTTGTGAATGTTTAGTGCTACTCTCAATGTAAAATATTTCGCTGGTGAATATTACATCTATCACTATCACTATAGGTAAGCAAAGGTTAGCACCACCAATTGCTCTGGAGTTTCGTAAACTAATTTGCAGCAAAAACGCTTTGCGTTTGCTGAAATAGGTCAAAAAGGTCACATATAATAATAATCTTGGTCACTAAAATTCGCAAAGGCTTTTGCAAAACATATTACATTCCCCTATTTGTGGGGGATAAATAAATAATAATAAAAATAAATAAATAAAAATGCCCTCCCTTTTAAACAATACAGGGATTGCTTGTCTATATATTTGGTTATACATTTTATACAGGGACCATGTTTTACCTACAACTTGCTGTTAAGGGTAAAACTCCCACTACAGCGTCACTTAATGTCAGGCTCTGCTGGGTTTTGAGCCAGGTACCTTTGGGGTTGTGGCTCAGCACCATTGGCCAGGTGGGCAGCCTGTAGGGTTGATCACTATAGGTTACCTGGCCTCTACAGCCCCAGCCCAGCAGCAGTCTGATTGGTTGCAATCAGCCAATCTGGCCTGACTCTGCCCTATATAAGCCCTTCAAACAATCCTTGCCTGAGCATTGGTTCCCATCCTAGCAGTGCAGCATTGTCCCTAGCTACAGGTTACTGTTCTAGCCTCCTTCCTATTCTGCCTTGCCTTGTCCTTCCTTGTCGTTTCTTGCCATGTCTTGTTTGAACCTTCCCTGTCTGCTTGGCTCTGAACCCTGCCTTATCTTCCCCTTCAGTTCTGCTCTGGTTAGGGTTGCCACCTGGCTGGTATTTTACCGGCCTGGCTGGTATTTTTGATGGCTGAGCCCAATGTTGTTAATAGGAAAAAAAGATAAATATATAGGAAGGCCGGTATTTTTCTCAAGAAAAGGTGACAACCCTAGCTCTGGTCCTTCTTTAAACCTTGATCTTTCCTTGCGTTAACCCTGCCTTGTTTGCTTTGACCTTGATCTTACCTTGCCTTGCCTGTTCCTGCTTCCTGTTCTAACTTGTACCCTGTCTATATCTTCCCTTGTCTCTCTCTGCATCTTGCTCTGCTCATCCAGTCTGTTCCTGTTCCACTCCTGCCCCATCCTGTTCTGATCCAGTCTGTTCCTGTCCTGACTCATCACCCTCTGCATCCTGTCAAGTCCATTCCTGACCTCTGTCCTCTCCTTCCTGCTCCATTCTGCACCTGTTCCAGTCTTACTACGCCCTCATCTCCCTGTTCCTGCCTTTCCTTTTGTGTTCCATGGGCACAGCCAGTCCTGCCTCAAGGCATTGCCTTTCCCTCATTAGCCTCCACAGCACCCCCTACCCAATCCTTGACACAATGGTTTAAAAAATGAGTGGTGAGCACTCATGGTGAGTATATACAGGAGCAGTGTCAAGCTCCAAGTTGTAGCTCCCACCCTTTCCAGTTACAATCAGGTGATTCCAGTCCTGGCCATTTTTGGGAGTTTTAACCTTGAAAGCAAGTAAGTTACAGGGAAAACTTAGTCCCTGTGTACAATGTATAATGCAATATATGGACAATGGTCAATCAAGCCCTTTATTGTTTATAGTGGATGGCATTTTTTGGTAGCTTAAAGGGGTGGTTCAACATTACATTAACTTTTAGTTATAAAATGGCCAATTCTACACAACTTTTCAATTGGTCTTAATAATAAGCTAAATAATAAGCTAAATAATTCAAAAACCACAAATAAAAACCTACTGCAAATCGTCTAAGAATATAACTCTCTATAACATAACACTCTATAGGATTGACTGTGCTCCGGGAGGAAACTTCAGCTCTATATCTCAGTAATATCACCTCCACCCAGGTGCAGACATTCAATAAAAAATGGGTTTTAATTGAGAGAGAGCCAGGAGGCAGTTTAACTGCTGCTTACATGTGTTTATTAACATACAAAACATTCACTCAAAGGTGAACAACCCCTTTAAGGCACATGCGTACGCATGGAATGGAATATAGCAGTGGCATCCGGGGAGAGAGACATGGCAACAGGGAAGGTACGTGCCTTTGCGCCCTAAGCAAGTGTCTACTATGCCTAGGCGAAGGATCAAGGGGTCTGTATATGAATTCTTATACTGATTTATATGATGAATAAATATTGAAATTTTTTAAAACTTTCTAAAATGGGACTCTTTGGAGCTTAATCTTTTTGAAATTTGTGCATGTGCCCTTGTGGACTGGGGGCTTGTGCTCTGAAGAGCCCGTGACCATTTAGAGACTGGTCATGGCAGCGGTGTCTTCTTAAATTTGAATTTCTACTCTGCCTACCCCTTGTATTTGTCTGCATAAACAAGAAGAGACATGACATAAAACTTCTTGAGTTGAGCTTCGGAGATCACAGATATATTTAAGTATCATCAGCATTGAAAATAAAGGCTACTTTAGAAGTTTCACGATTAAACATAAAAATAAAGATAACAGTTATCCGTCCATCATCTTATATGAAACTCCCAAAACAAGTTTAGGTTTTGGATTTTTGAAAAGGTAGTGTAAGTCTGACCAGGCACACGCAGTAAATTTACCTTGACAGGACAGACTGTTTGTGTGTTATATCTGTCCCTTAATTTCTAATTTATATATCACTGTTGTATTTTGTTGTGAACGTGGGAATGACTAGTGTTTTCCCACAATTTTGGAAAAATATCAGGAGCCCGCAATGCTCTACAACTTATACATGATTCACCAATGCAGGTGCAAATTAACATTCACATTTTTCTAGCATCAATATATGTGCAAAAGTCATTTCCACAAATATGGTTAATATGTGATTCATTTCTGTCTTTATGTGCAACACACAAAGGATGCCCAGTAAGTTACATCACCTCAAGGCAGGTGTTAATTCTAGGCATTCTATGCGTCTGTGTGTCCATTAATTAGTCCATTTTTCAGAACTAGTGATGGCCGAATTTGCGGCAAATTCCCACTATTCGCCGCCGTCTCGTTGTGAACTCGGTGCTCCATTTTTGGACGCCGGCGTACAAAACGAGACACTGGTGGGGTTTCGCAATTTTTTTGCTGTTTCACAAAGTCAAACCCTTCAGATCTGCCCATCACTATTCAAAGCACAATTTTTTGGACTTTGCACTTATGCTTGTGTTTGTAAATCACTGCTTTTACTACTACATACTTTGCTACTTTTATATAAAGGTTGATTTTTAAGAATTCAGTTACCTAACATTTCATTATCGTCTGCTCTGCTTTTTATTCAGCAACATCTTTGTGCTTTGGAAGAAAATGTAGTACAATTTCACTGGTGCCTGTATGCATTATATTTCCCAGGTAACATATGTATGGTAACCAGTGTCTTCCTGTCATGGAACCTTGGGAAGGAAAAACTTCATTCTGAAGGCTAGACTAGAACATGAAGATCTGAGAGCAGTCAACAATTTATAGTTAGTTTGAGTAGCTATTGGGTGCTGGAATTGTGGCAGGTCGTAGCCTGCACTTTAAGGTGCCCATTTTAAAAAGCCTGGTGAGTGCTAGGGTTGGGTTACTAATATTTGAAATTCATAAAGGCTATCCAAAGTACTCAGCAAGATAAATGGCACTCGAAATAAATGGCACTGTTGTCTTAAACTGCTTGGAGCTAGAAAGACCTTACTTGTATTACTTCAGCACTGAAAAAGGTTATGCCAGAGCACTATGAAAGTGAAAAATGCCACAAACATGTCTTGTTATTTTTTAAGATCACATTGTTTAAATCAGGGAAAATATAGATATTTCACAATTTGCTGATTTTTCGTGGTCATCAAAACTTATAATACTGCTTCGAGAGGTAGATTGTTGAAATTATATAGTATATCAAATTATTAAAATCTGTATAATTTGGCTTGGTTACTTTTGACAGAGCTTGTTCAATTAATTTTTCTAATGCTAAATTTAAAAAAGCCTAAATGTCAAGATCAGTTGTATGCATAATATATTCCTTCCCCATACTTTTCAATGCAGTTAAAGGTGGTGGCTTCCTACACATGTATTCAACTCGGCAAAAATATTCATGTAGACCATTTTTTTATGTATATGCCCTTTAAAAACAGTTTTCTTTGTAACTGACCACCCAGTATTGAAAATTAGGTTGCGTGAGGGCTCAGTACTCTTGTGTTATCTACTACTCAACATAATATTCATTAACACTGACTCTTTTACTGAAAGTTACCACTTACGCTAGACGTTACTTCGCCATGTCAGACATGTTCAATACAATAGATAGGAGTTTGAAAAAAAAATGGAAATTCTTTCTAAGTTCCAAAAAAACGCTGTCGTGTTTTACCTTTTGTAGGGTGATAGTCTGAAAAAGAGCAAAACATTTTTGGGGGGTTACCCTCCTTCCCCCCTACATTTCCTAACATATGGCAACTCAACTATACAGTGGTCACATGTTTATGGCAATAGGACAACTTTATTTTATTTATTAAAGGTTTCTTGGGCTTGTGTAGTGTAATGTAGTGGCTGTAACATATACTACATATATACATATTCAAATTAGGCATCGCTAGCGTAAATGTGCTTTGCCTGGTGAAGTAACACTAGCGCAACTATGCTACCGTTCACCGACCTGAGCGTAACTTTGCACTTTAGTGAATTAGCTCTGGTGAAAATTCACTTCTCGAAGTGCGGCGAACGTTAGCGAAGGCCGCTTACTGAATTTGCCCCATAGATTCCATTTTATCCAAATAATCCAAGTTTTTAAAAATGATTTCCTTTTTCTCTGTAATAATAAAACAGTGCATTTTACTTGATCCGCACTAAGATATAATTAATTCATATTGGAAGCAAAACCAGCCTATAGGGTTCATTGAATGTTTAAATGATTTTCTAGTAGACTTAAGGTATGTAGATCCAAATTAAATATCCATTATCCAGAAAACACCAGATCCTGAGCATTCTGGATAGCAGGTCCCATACCTGTACATGTAGTTTGTGAACAAATATTAGAAGGCTGCTCTGTATTGTAAATAAAGTGTTTGTGGAGATATTAATAAACTCAGATTCAGTTTAATGTCGAATCATTTGTTTGTGTTTAGATTATATGCCCCTGTTATTACTATGTAGGGACAGTTGGAGATTTTTTTGGCTGTTTTTCCAGTTCCAACTAACTAATTGTTGGTTGCTATATTTTTATATACATTTAAATAAATGCTACTCTTGACATTAAAGGTACTGTAGAAATAGTCCTTCCCAAATCCTCTTGCTGCTCCCATAGGGACGTATGTAATAAAGGCCATCATTGCTTTTTATTGTAAGGCACTTCCCTTTGATGAGAAATAATAAGCATTAGACATACTAGAACACAAAAATTGTGTTTAATGTGCTATTTTTTTGTACATCTCTGTTAAACTGACCCAGGTCTCCTGGTACAGGCTATTTGAATTGATTAGTTTCACAAACCTAAAGTACAAATGGAACCCCCACTACCTTTTTTATTATTTGAAACAGCAGAATGAAAGGCAGACCCTCTCATGCTGATCGGCTACTTAACGGCAGGAAAGATCAATCATTTTGAATGATAGTATAATAAACCATATTATCTCTTGTATTTCTACACAGAGATGGTGCAATACTTTTTCATTGGTGGATAGCAAATACTTCATGAAAAGTTCATAGTACATCTCTGTTCAAAGGGTTAATTTTTAATGAAATTGTATAGTTTGGACTTTAGTTGTCAGAGAAAGATGCACTGAGGGACCTCAGAGAGGCAGGGGAGAACAATGTGAACAGGAAAGAGTGGGGAGACTTGGAGCCCCACGCCTGATTGCTCCTGTGATAGGTATGAGTGCATTAGAGAGAGTCTGCTTGATTTAAAGAGCTTGCAGAAAGTGAGGGCTGTCTTTGTTTGTTTTGCTTCCCTTAGCAGAAGACTTGTAAAAATTTTATGAAGCATTAATGGATCAGTGATTTCCTCAAGTGCCTCTTACAAGTGAAGCCACAGCCAGTGCTCTCAACTGTAGAGACCTCAGGGACCAGAGGCAGAAACCTGTCACCTTTGCAACTGGACAATGAAAGGATATGGAAACTGAGTAGCATTAAATAGGATAATAAAATGGAATCCATTATCTCTTGTTCCAAGTGATTTAAGATGGAGCTTGACACTACTTAATTGTTTTAGTGTCTCCCTGCACACTCAAACTGGGCAACAGTGCTTCCCTTGATATCTGCATATTAATGGAAAAAAAAAAAAGATAAAAGCTGCTATGGGTTAATTTTTTTCTCTGTCCTTTCATTCTTGCCATGTTAACATCCCTATTTGACCTTTGCTCAAAGCTAATCTTTCCTGTATTCAGACCATGCTTACATACATGCTCTTATAACATTGTAACATGATGGTCTGTGGTCTCCTCTGTTCTAATTAGTGAATAGCAAATCTGACCTGTTTTGCTTTGCCGAAAAATTAGCAAAACTGTGAAAAATTTGCAAAATGCATTGAAGTCAAAATAATTTTGATGAGCGGAAATATTTACATGCATGACTTTTTTGTCTAAATGCATTAAAGTCAACAGATGGCAAAATATTTTTGACATGCAACAATTTTTATGCGTGCAACATTTTTTACAGGCGCAACTCTTTTGTCCAAATGCATAAGAGTCAACAGGTGTCAAATATGGTTCCATTTTTTTCACTCTGCATTCCGCATTGCAAAGTACCCCTTAGATTTCATTGTCATTAAAAAACACACCTCTTCATCTATGATTACTTACGTAAGACCTCACACCGTTCACAGCATTATATTTCTCCTCTAACACCTCTTCCAACACCAAATAATTACTGGCTTATCGATTTTCAATACACACTTACTGTGGTACAATGTGTTAAAAATAAAAAGGTCAAGATTTTAAGGGTATGCCGGTTTGAAGATTTTTGTACAGAGGGTTGCAACTCTGCACCCCGTGATTCATTTTGAAGTTTTTTGCATTTGAGAGTGGCTACTCTACAGATTCTATAAATATATAATTGGACAAAGGGCACACCATATGTAGCAAATACATATATATTTCCCAGGAAGGGCAATAGCTGAATAAGACAATTCACAATCATATAGAAAAAAATAGTATTATATGCTTCCAGAATGAAAAAAAACTTCAAACCAGTATTTGCCTGTGCACTTTAGCAAAATGGTTGTGCTTATTTAGATCACAAGAACACAGAAGAGACTAATGTTAGGCAACCCCACTGAATTTAGCTGCTAAATTTTTTATACAGACCAATGTGCCTTTTAAGGGAAAAAAAAGGACCAGCTCAGAAAACAAAGTAAAACAGTACCATTTTACTTACTTTTCAGACTTACTTGTCAGTCAATTTTACTCTACTGCAGATTTTCGACTAATTCTGAAGAGGGAGGCCTGGGACAGATACTGGAAAGGACCACAGGAACAGGGAAAAATGTGAAAATACAATATATACATGAATATACAATGAATATACAATATATACATAATATCAGTTGGCATAAACAGCTGGGGCAATAGAAAAGAGAAGTGTGTTATACGAAAGAGGAGGAGATGGGATTAAAGAGAAAAGGGGAGACAGATCTACTTTCTGTAGAACAAAGCTGAGAAAGGAGGGGTAGCAGCAGAGAGAGGCAGACTCTGCCAGTAAATGAAGTGCTTCCCACAGAATGTAATTGTGCTTTGATCAGGCAGTTATTGGTTGTTAACTCAATATCAAATAATCAGTTAATGAGCAATTATTGAGGTTTATTAAGAGATAAGATTGGTTGCAGTTTAATCAGAACCTGGCACCAGGGAAAGGATGCCTCTTCTGGAATATCTTAATTGTGTCAGAAGTTTTTTAGATGCTTAATTAATATCAATACAGCCCTTAGCACACGCAGCCACAGACAATACATCCCTCCCAGTTCTGCTGACACGTTGGCTGCTTTCTAATGGATGGAAGGCCCTAGAGAGCTTTCTTATTAAATGCCAATTAGTTGGTGTACAGTTTCTGTGGAATGAGGTTGCAAGCCCCTTTTCTGCTATCCAGAGAGTGGGTGGTTTAGGAGGCATAACTGAATGATGGTTTTGCTTCTCTGTGTTTCCTGCAGCTGCTTTGCAGCCTAAAGTCTAGGCACTGCATGCTCACAGGGATAAAACTTGGGTGATCTCTGGGTCATGTGAGGTGACATGGGATGAAAATGAATGCAATGAAGTCCATCTGAACACTGAAGTGATGCATTTGAATGTAATAAGTACAGCTGGGGGACCTGTAATCCAGAATGCTGGATCTTTGGATCATCATACCTAAAAGCATAAAAACATTAAATAAATCCAACAGATTGGGTTTGCTTTCAGTAAGGATTAATTATGTCTTAGATTGAATCAAGTGCAAGGTACTGTTATATTATTACATAGAAAAAAAGTATTTTTAAAAAGGTTATGTGGAAAATTTGGATAAAATGGAGACTGTGGGAGATAGCCTTTCAGTAATTCTGAGCTTTCTGGATAATGGGTTTCCAGAAAACTGATTTCATACCTGTAGTTACTGCTTTCCATATAAACAGGTCCTCTAGTACATTGAATACTGTATATTAAAAGTGTTTTAGGAATACATTGAGATCCAGAATACAGAAGATTACAGGGTCAACAGTCACGTAAAGGCAGGGTCTAAACCAGGGGTTCCCAACCGCCGGGCCGTGGGCAGTCCTGAACTGGACTGCCGTGTCTAGGCCGCAATTAACGAGGCACGCTGATTTGGACACCGGCGCGCCAAGTTGGACGTCGGCACTCCCGTATTGGATGCTGGCGCATACAATTTGGACACCAACCCCCTCCAGACCCACTGCCACCCCCACCCCGGTCCTTGAAAATATTTTTGCCTCCACATCGGTCCCCGAATCAAAAAAGGTTGGGGACCCCTGGTCTAAACTACAATGACCACAGGTAGATAGCTTGATAATAACAGTAGCATTGCAGATGTGAATTTGCATACCATAACAGGTGAAGGAGAAATGGAAGGATGAAGAGGTGGGGGATGTTGCACATTTTTCTTCACACAAGCATTCCATAAGGTTTTCTTTCTTTCTTTTGAATGTTAAAACTGAAAGCTTAGCAACAGCACAGGAATAATCCAGCATGGTGGAAGGAATTGCAGCCCTCCTAGCTGTGAAAGGGTTAAATGGGAGCAATGCTGTGTAATTGCAGTTTTCCCTAGCGGAGGTGTAGTAATTGCTGAGATAAGAGAAGATACAGTGCTTTGGTTTTCACAGCTCCGTTGCTTCCCAGCATGCAAAAAGGACACGAAAAGATACATTTTACTCAAACGCAGTAGAAACTGTGAGCATTTTTTTTCTCATTCATTACCAACAGAGACAGCTCTGCCAGCTGCTTCCCGGCCCGTCAAACCCTGCAAAAGGAAAAAAACTCTGAAAGGAGGGGCGGGGCAGAGGGGAAACGCTTGAGGGCCAGAAGAAGTGTAGAATGCACAGCATGGAAGAGGACAGGGTTGTGGCAGAAAAAGATACAGGTTCTGAAAGGAGGCATGCAGCTATTCTGAACACAACAAACTATAGCGCTATAATACCAGTTTAAAAACCATAATATTTATGCCATATACCAAAACTATCTCGACCATTTCCATGATAATTTGACACAGATACATTTACTGATTAGTTAAGTGTGGAGCTATTTTCTGAGGGTAAAAAGAAAGTGGAACATGTATATATATATTTAAAATGTGACCAATGCAGAATGAAAGAAGTTTGTCAAGGGGCACTGGTAAGTATTGGGAAGTACTGATTCCATTATATTTGGATTCAACCAAATGCTGATTTTTTTCATGAAGGGTATGCAAATTATGACATGGAAGAGTTAAAAAGAAATGCACATGTGGGAGAACATGCTATTTACTTGTTGGTGTGATGAAAAGTGTCATGATTGTAAGGAATTGGGTTTGGTGAAGCCTGGTACTTGGATTCAGCCAATTCTTGACTGAATTCCCAAACCAATTCCAGTATTTCATGCTTCCCTAATAAGTGTTATACTAATTCTGTGTGAAGGAGGTTAGAAATATCAAGGGGCCACAAGAGTTGGAAACAATTAACAAACTCAATTGGTAGCATTTATTGGTCACCTTTTAAAACCAGCCATCTCACTAGTTGCCATGGTTTACTCTACCAGTGCAAACTTACTGCCTTTTATTAGATATTGGGGATGCACCGAATCCAGGATGACCAGAATTTGGGTTTGGAATCCAAATGTCTGGTTGAATCTGAATTCTTAAAATCACAAGAAATAAGAAAATGGCATCCCCTCCATGCTCAGTGTGGTTCTTTTTAACACTTCCATGCTGTCATTTGCACATGCAAACAAGGAAGTTGCAGGTGTTTTTGCACATGCAGTACAAAAAAAAGTAAAAATACAAGTAAAATACTGTTAAATTAGCAGTCTAAAGGATAATCAACAAACAGAAAATCACTAACTAAGGAGCTCCTTGCTTCTTCAGCTCTCTTAGTAAATGAGGTTAAGCCTACCCCCGTTATTGGGGTACAAAATGTTTTGTTTCTTATGGGTTATGATATATATATTGTACCAATTAAAACTTACTGAGCCAGCATCTGGTACAAAACACTGTAATAAGAGCAAGGTGTTAAAATGGGAATGAAGACTCTGCTTGCAAAAGTGTAACAATCAAGAAGGTTCAAGTAATTTATCTTAATTGGCTTTTGGATGCTGTTGTGTAGTATTTTTAGAATTCTTCTTTAGCAAAATGTGACTACACAGTCCGTTCAACATTTGATAAGCATATAGGGAAAAGTGCACTCTCTGTTTTAATATATAAGGATATTTGAAGATGCTAAGGTGTTCCAAGATCATCTAACAGCATGAGGCCACAGGAAGAGTTAAACAGATCAGGGGACTCCCAGGATTTAGATACCCCATAATTTCAATCCAATAGTATAATTTAGAAATACTGTGATATAGCTGGCTTTGCATTCACACGTCAACCAATTATTTGTAGATTCTGCCATGTTGACAAGTGACATATATGATGTTCAGTGATGATGGGCACAGCAATGTCAACTGACCCCTTGTCATTAGGGTGATAATGATGCACTCAAAGCATGTTTGAGACCTCATTTCACAATACCATTTAGTGTAAGGTTTTATCTTTAAACAGATCTAGAGCAGGATCATTATCTCCTTAATGACATAGAGTTAGTGTCCCTGTGGGTATATCTAGGCTTGGTGAAAATAATGGAAATCTGATCTGCATAGACTGATATACTAACTGTAAAAATATGATTATGGCCAATTCCATTATCTGTAATGTGTAGTTCGTGTTTGTTGTTCTAGAAAAAACATGCTGTCTCTTCAGATTTAGAGATATGTGTTATGCTTTGTGCATTAGTGGAATTTATATAGGGGGAAAATGTTACTTTGTGAGGATGCGTATACAAAGCCCTTAGGGTACATTGTATTAGCAAAGCCCTTTATATGGCCTACTGAACTGCTTACTTTCATGACAGTTTATTAATTGCAGTGATACTGTTCTGAATAGTGATATATATATATATATATATATATATATATATATATAT
>CM044443.1:69961838-70010639 GCA_024363595.1 Xenopus borealis | reverse complement strand
CTTTTACATTATATTAAGTGGAGCTTGCACCATTTTAAGTTTACAAACAGCATTGGGAACTTTTGGGGGGCAGCCTCACTAGTTGACTCTCTAACATACCCTTTTCCTTCCAAGATATACATGTCAAAAAATTAATTAATTAGCTTTTTAGAATGATGCTAAAAACACTATTTCCTCAGAGTTTCCTTCTCCACTTTAGACCAGGCAAATTGATAAGCTGACACTACATCCTCCACAATCTTATGTCAGTAACATCCTATCCTGTATGCTGGAAACTCAAAAAATACTGGAGTTTTTAATTTTTTTTAAGTGGGATTGCCTTCAAAAGTCCAAAGTATTAAAAAATGTTTTGCTAACATTTCTTTACAACCATTTGAGGGGCATGCCTAATTTGTTTTAGGGTGGACTCATGTCTAGGTCATTAGAGGATCTCTATTGATCTCTATTTTGCTTCCTTGGACATTTGTCACAAAAAATGGCCACTTCACGCATTTGGACCAACATCTCCAATAAAGACATCTATACGACATATATGTACCACATAAGTGTACTACCAAAGTTTTGCTAAGCAGAAATTAATGCTAGTGAAAGATCGGTATGAAATGGTCGCAATGAGGAATTAATACTAGAAAAGCTTCACCATCTTTCTAGTGAGGTAGAAAATCTTTGTCTGGTACAAAGTGTGACGTATCGTTCGCTGGTGAAAATGTGCCCTTTGGTGAATTTACCCCTATATCTTTCATAATATAGATATATTGTCCCCCCAGTTCAAAATTTATACTTAACTACATGCATACACACTGATAGAGACAAAATAATGAAAATTATTTAGTATTGGTAATGCATATCATGGTTTTTGTTATTTATGTTTCTATCCACTTTGTAAAGTAAAATGAAAGCAGATAATGGCAAGTCAAATAACACACATAGTTGAAGTCCTTTATATATGTAAACTGCCAAGTAGAAGTAGAGAGGCTTGCAGTTGTGATTCAAATGAACATTACTACCTGCCTAACACAAGGACAGGGAAAACACTGCAGCTCCATCAGTTCCAAAGAGAAAGTAAATCACCTAAAACTCTTATCTATTGTTATATTCCTCTTATATGTGAGACTACTGAGAAATATCAGTTTTTCTGCTTTATTTTTCTAATAATAAAGTGCACAAAACTGTGTGTTGCAAGTATAAGAGATGTGTTATAATAGAGGAGCAATTGAACCTCCACAGAAGCAAATGGGAAAAAACAACCAGCACAAGAATATAATGAAAATAGTTCTTCAAACATTCCCATTAATACTAATGCTGTCTTTGATTCATGCATATTTTTGATGTATTTTAACCATTGCGGTTCATAAAATTTGAGAATTATGATGATTCAGATGACATGGGGAAATTTTTTTTTTGCATGATTGCTTTTGTTTATTTGCAAGCACTAACATATTTAGGAAGACTATTCAAGTATATTCATGATCATATTCATGGCTTTATATAAGATATATAAAATTTGAGTTTATATATGCTTTCTTATTAGTTCAGAAAACAATGCAAGTTTTCTTTTTAAACCAGATACAAGTATGTGACCAGTTATCCAGAATGCTTGGGACCTGAGGTTTTCTGAATAATTGTTCTTAGCATAATTTGGATCACCATACCCTATGCGATCATTTAGTAAACCTCAATTTTTTCTGGTCAAGGTTTTTAAGGGAAAATGAAAACTAATTTGAAAATTTTCCATCTCAAACCCTGTTTAGGCCAAGTAGAAGTCAATGTCCTTGACATCATGATCAGCACTAGATAATCCAAAATTTGCTGTTTTCTGAACATCAATCATACAATACGCATTGATGCTCAATTTTGTCTCTCCTATATTTCAAGAAAAATAATTGATAACTAGTTTAACTAGTTCAATTAGTCCCCTAAGTATACAAAAAAAATCACTGAAACATTTATTAAACCCGATAAGATTGTTTTGCCATCAATAAGGATTCATTATATTGTAGCTGGGGAGAAGTAATGTCTCATTATTATGGAGAAAAATTAAATCATTTTCTTAAATTGTAATTATTTTAATAAAATAGAGTCTATAGAAGATGGCTTTCCTGTAATTTGGACCTTTCTGGATAACTGGTTTCCGAAAAAAAATCCCATACCTGTATTTCATTGCCTTGGAGGGAATTTTCTTCCTGGCCATGCCCCCAGCTCCACCTAAGCCTGGTATGTAACTCTGAGACACCCCAGTTATTCTGGGTGGTTTGCCAGTACTGTAATGCAAGAGTTCTTCATTTTGAGGTTAGGAGTGAGCTGCTGTTAAAAAGATTCTTGTGATTTGAGTTTTTTTCCAAGGTACATTAACGTAAGGTCTGACTGTCAAGACTAGAAGTTTACATTGATTAACTATTTACATGCCCTTTGCAATTAGTTTTAGGGAAAAAGAGCAGATTCAACTGTGAACAAGAAAAGTACCATTTCACTTCTGTCATTGAGTATGTTAAGGGCATTTCTATGCTGTATGTCGGTTCAAAATTAGAGAAGGGCGAATTTATTCGCCTGGGGCGAATTCCTGGTGAATTCCCACAATTCGCAAAATGCTAGGAAAATTTCGCCTGTCGAAGATTCGGTGTCTGTTACTTTGACGACGGCAATGTGCACCGGTGTCCAAAAACGGACACCAACGTCCAAAGTTTGAGAAAGGTCAGATTGCTCACCGAAACGTCCGTTTTTCCTTTGTGAAAATAATAAAACCCTTTAATTATTAAAGTCCTGTGAGTGTGATACCTTCAACCAATATATATATATTGCACTAATCCTTTGACTTGCCCACTTTAGGCCATGCACTTTATGAATGAATGAAAAGTTTTGATTTTCTGAAGGTGGCGGCTGTCAGTTATAGAGTTAAACATTTATGATATTCATTTTTTTTTAAAGGTATAACTTTCCGTTTAAAGCTTTACATTAAGCCATTAAGCTATACCACTAGCTGTAATAAGCCCAGTCTGGCAGCTTTGTAAATATCACCCTTTTTATAGTGATTCACTAATTTATCTTCTTTGTTTTATTTTTCCTTTTGCAAACATTTAATCAACCCACTGCATATGAATGAAAGATAAGCAGATCTCTTGTCATCTGTCTCCTGATCCACTCCAGATACTTCTTACCAATGCAAATGAAGCTAAGACAGCAAATGCAAAATGTATTCCTGCCACCTTTTCACAGCGATGCCAACTTGCACATAATGAATATGACGTTCTTCTTTTCCACAGAGCTTTGACACAAATCTCATTTTATTTGTTCCTTTTAGAAACCATAAACTCTGTATTTATTTGCATGCTCTCTGCCATTATGATTAGAAAAAAAATCAGCATCTATTGTCTTCCTTCAAATCTCAAGTCTACAGAAAACAGTTTGAAAAGAAAGAGACATAACGATCATTGTTGAAATGTAAAAATACTTTTGTCCCATTTGGCAGGGCCAGGATGTAGTTTTCCCATCAAAAATAGTTTCTCATAGTGTATGCCTGACAGGGCATTTATTTTCTTTTATCTATTCTTAGTAGTTTATTATATATATATATATATATATATATATATATATATATATATATATATATATCTGTATACAGATGCAGTCACTTTGGATTGTGTGTTAAATGCGTCGTGACTTAACTCATCTATCCCATTTATCCCACTTATCACAGAATATTGTGTCACAGCATCCCATCCAATTAAAAAGTTGACCATTGAAAACAATGGTGCTTTGGTATGCTAATGAAAAGGTTAAATGCATTAAATGAGTTAAGATAACTTTGGATAACACAGTTTCTTCAATTAACCCTGAGTCACAACGCATTTAACTTACAAATCCAAGTTGTTGCATCTGTATAT
This sequence comes from Xenopus borealis, assembly GCA_024363595.1. Classification (NCBI taxonomy): domain Eukaryota; kingdom Metazoa; phylum Chordata; class Amphibia; order Anura; family Pipidae; genus Xenopus; species Xenopus borealis. The sequence continues at coordinate 70,006,758 of CM044443.1, read as the reverse complement.
ATATATTTCAGAAAAGCCATTGTTGATTGTACAGCTGTAAACTTAGAGGAGATACTAATTATAAATTTGTACTATATTGTGCTAGAATAGAATGGCATAGAAGAGCATTGATTTATGGAATATTAGATCTGCCTACAGTATGTACTGTATTCTTCTCCTAATCACTTCCTGATTGGATGAGACACATTGGTTAATATATTTTCTAGTGGATTAACTGGTTCTCCTGCCTGATTCAGAACCTTGAATTATTTATTCAGCATTTATTCAGCATTTATTGGACAGTTTGACTCAATTTTGTGTGTGTGCGCAACAGGAAGATAACTGTCCATTTTTTTCAACAGTCATTTACCCAGTATTTACCCAGTTTTAGCATCCTAAAACTGTTATAGCTAGAGACTGCATCTTTATACTCTGCTGAGTAAAACTGGAAGTGTTACTATATATTAAAGTAAGTTGGTTACAAACCAAAGTCATGAAGATGCTGAAACATTGTTCTCTTTATATTTCCTATCTGATATAAAACCACAAACGTTATAATCATTCACCACAGTAATACCAAATTGTGTGGCTCAGTGAACAGCACTTGGAAGTTGCCTTGAACACAGAAACATTACCCTGTGTAGCAGTCATATGATATCAATTAAATGCTGGCATTTTCAGTGATGTCAGTTTTGTTCTGCTCGTCAACTTTATAAAATAAAAAACATGCTTGGCACTCCCATGTGCAAAAGTGAAAACATATTTTACTGTGCTGATGTTTCAGGCCTTCTCTCATCCTTTTCAAACCTATAGAAGACCTACAGTATAGACAATTATAAAACATATTAACTGAAAGTAATCACATTATTATAATAAAGCAAGATATATTGTCTAAACTCCTGGCAAGGCAGACTTAAAATACAGGAATGGGTACCTGTTATTTAGAATTCTTGGAAATCTGAGTTTTCCTGATGAGGGATCTTTCTTTAAATTAGATTTCCATAACTTACGTCTGTTAAAAACAGGATTGCTTTACCGCCGCCAGTTCATGCAGCTTAGTTACCATCAAGTTCAAGGTACTATTTTATTACTACAGAGAAAATGGAAATCATTTAAAAAAATTAAAAATATTTGCTTAAAATGTGGGAAATGGCCTTCCCATAATTTGTTTCTTTCTAGATAATGGATTTCCAGACAAGGCATCCCCTACCTCACGGATCCCCAACCTTTTGAACCGTGAGCAACATTCAGAAGTAAAAGGAGTTGGGGAGCAACACAAGCATGAAAAATGTTCTTGGGGTTCCAAATAAGAGCTGTGATTGGCCGTTTGGTAGCCCCTATGTGGATTGTCAACCTACATTGAGGATCTATTTAGCAGCACATCTGTTTTTTATACAACCAAAACTAACTAAAAAGTTATTAGTAGACAATAATTATTATGCATCCACAACAGTTTTTTTTTTTTTTTTAAATACTCAGAACTTAGTAAGGGAGCAAATTGTACGGTGAGTATATTAAACAGCGGCAGAAACTGCATATCACTCAAACATACAGTACTTATTATTAGTGTTGCAGCATCTTTTATTTATTGCTTTTGCCTTATCACGTCTCTTCATAGTACAGGGATGTTATCCCTTATACAGAAACCTCATATCCAAACAGCTCAGCAGTACTAGAAGTCCATCTCCTATATAGTTCATTTCAGATAATATATCTGTAACCCTGTTCGGCCTATTAGTATTTTAACCCACAAATGTCCTTACTGATTTAACTCATGTATAAGTTTAAAGTTGTTGCTTTGCACATGGGAGATTTTGCCATACAAATTGTTGCTCTCATCAAAACTGACTTGGGTCAAAATTATTTTTACGCCCAGTGCCTTTTTTGGCTAAAGCGAAAAAGGACAGATTTACTCATCACTAATTAGAGGCATAAAATGGCTGTGTGACCCTGAAGACTGACAGCCCAGCATTTAATCTGGAGTTCTTTACATCTTTCATAATGTCATGATGGTCATATTTGTTATATTACCCTGGGTATTGTTGGTTACAATTTAAATAGCTGCAAATTATATTGGAAAGGGCTTGTCAAAATCAGTCATTAATTTTATTCAAACACTTGACTATAAAGGACTAAAACTTAAAAAGTAATAAGGCTAGAAACACCATATTTTATATACTGAACTTATTGCACCAGCCTAAAGTTACAGCTTCTCAATAGCAGCAATGATCCAGGACTTCAAACTTGTCGCAGGGGGTCCCCATCTTGGACAGTGTCTACAACGCTGTCTGTTCTGTGGGCTCTGAGCTGCTGTTGAGAAGCTAAGTTTAGGGGTTGCAAATTATCAAGCAAAAAATGAGTCTGACCTGTAATATAAGTTGATGCTACAAAGCTTATTTTAATATCATGATGCTAGTTGCGCTGGTTTGCGAGCTGTCATATAATAATTATCTGTATAATTTATTAATCAGCCTTATATTGCCACATTTGTAATGGACAGCAGCACAGAGCATATGCCGTGAATCAGCAAAATTGAAGATGGGGAGCTACTGGCGCCTATTAATAGGTACAGATCTTCCCGGTTAAAAGGCTGTAATTGCCTTGGGCTTGTACAAAAGTTCAAAACATAATGTACAGCATTTCTAGCCTACATCTTTAGTTAAACTTTACATCTCCTTTAAATGTCTTCTTTATAAGGATGATGATTATATCCATTCCATTATTCCATGTTTGTAGCAGTCCTATTCATATTTATTTCTGTCCCTTAACCCACCTCGGTGAATAGTGTAAAACTTGACAAGGGGACTCCTCAATTTGACCCTTCACCGTGAGCACCCTTCACCACTGCACCCCATTATTATATACTTTAATGAAACCAGGAGGCAGAGATGGGTGTAAAATGGCCACAGCATTTATTTATATTTTATAAAATAAATAGGACCTTGCCACCTTAACCCGAAGCAATAATTGAATTGAAAGAATTGAAAGACAGAATTTAACAAGAGGCTGCTACTACTATATGATCTGCCACCAATGTGAGAGAAGTTCAGCAGCCCTGCAGCCGGACCTGCATCTGCAGTGTCTAGAGGAGAGAACTTCTTTTCTCCCTCTTCTAAACTTATCTGTGCAGTACTCTGGCAAGGTCCCAAGACTGCTGTGACAAATAAAACTTAAAATATAATATCATATGTGCACTGTTTTGATCCAGACAAAAAACTCAGCCTGAAGCCAGTAGCAATAGTGAGGGGTGAATTTATTCACCTGCGTTGAATTCGCTGGGAATTCCTGCGATTCGCCACAGGCGAACAAATTTGAAATTTCGCCGGCCTCTTTTTTTTTTCAAATCCATAAACGGATGTGCAAGTCCAAAACAAGTTGTGGCATGTTTCGCGAATTTTTCTCAGTTTAACGAATTTCTCTAGAAATTTGCAAAAAAATTGCTGGAAATTCTGCTTCAAAAGTGAAATTCTCCTTCCTAACCCCAATGGAGATCAGAAGCATTCCCTGGATCAAGCATTTGACACCATTCATTTAACATAAATTAGTACAATCCAGACTCTCAAAATTAGGGGCCGATTTACTAGTGAAAGTGAAAAAACTTAGAAATTCGACCATCAAATTTTTTTAAAGGGCTTTCTTGATTGAAAATGGACCTATTTCAATTGAATAGGTCCATTTTCGATTGAATAAAAATTGTTTGATTGTTGAAGTAGCCCAAAATAACTTTGAATTAGAATTTTTTAAATTAGAATTTTGAATATTTGAATATTCACTTCCACCCTTAGCAAATGTGCCCCTTAAACTGTATAAAGATTCAGAAACCACAAAGTAGCAGCACATTCCACATTCCATTATTAATAGATAATATGAATAGATAAAGAAGAAAATTGACATTTCATAAAATATTCAAAACGAGGGTGAGTGGTTTGGATGTTTCTACCTGCTCAGATGATATGGTAATGAACTGTTTCTTCCCCTGACATCACATCCCTCTTTGACTCAGCCCCTGGGCCTTGCCATCTCCTGCTTTAACTCATTCCTTCTCACCTAAACACAGCTACATGTGATTCTGTCAGTCTCTAACCTAGACCAGTATAATTTACTGCTGGTCATTCGGATCCCTTGTCATGCAGGACCTGTACTTATAGCTCCAGGGCTTTCCTTTCTTGAGCAATGATACAGTCTTAAGCTGGCCATAGACGCAAAGATCTACCTTCAATATCGTACAAATGATCATACGTCCTCATCTCCCGACCTGCCACTAAACCATTCAGATCAAATCAAGCAGTAAAAAAACAGATCAGACGATGTTCAGCCCCTACAGCAATCGTAGGAAGGTTTCTGTCTGACAAAGCTGGTGAGTGTCCCACTGAAAATCGTTGGCAATACATGCAGAGATATGATCGGCATCCAACCAAAATCTTTTAACATGTCCAATCGACTGAATGACTTGCTATGGCAAGATAAATGTCGGTATGCTGCGATTATCCTATATCTCCGTAAATCTCCCTTTGGCGATGGACTTGAGAATGGTTGGAGGAGTCGGCACCTCTCCCAACATATGGTAAACGAAGAAAAATGGTACCAAACTCAAAAGCCAGTGAAGCAGGGAAGATCCCCTGCGTGTTTATTAGTCATCTGATGTAACGTTTCAGTGGCGTGCCTCTTCGTCAGACATGCAGTATCATACGTGTTGCGTGTATTTAACCCTTATGAAATTTACATATATTCACGTCACTCCTCTGTGATGATTGTACATAAACCGGAAGTAAGTGCCTCCTAATTACATATTAATGCCAATGAAATTGTATATTTGCATAATAAATCCAAAGTGATTGACCTCAATCAAAACAATATGAAGTGTCACAAATGTCCAAAGTTTATATCAAAATCCAAAATCCATATTATAGTGTAACAGTCCAAGTGAGGATATTGAGTCCTTAGCATTTTTCACCAATCCAACTGGGAAGAATGGTCAATTCACGTATAATAATAAGACAAGATAAATGTCGGGACACTCCACACAGGATCCAAAAATCGTATGAACCGAGGATTCGTATGATCGGATCTGTGCGTCTATGGCCAGCTTTAGAAACTTTCCATACCTCAGGTTCATTCAAAATACCCCACAAAGGAAGCTGCATCAGGTTTGACTAGGATATGTATTTAAAAGCTCCTGAAATGTACTGTTAATTAATTAATAATTTCTACTGTGACCAGGCTACCAAGTTGTCACACCATTATTACATTAATAAAGTATAATATACTATACACATCAATCTACATATTATTAAATGCATTTAGTGTATAGTCAAACACTAAATGCATTGCCTCACTTCTGTACCTATTTAATATATACTGAAATACTGTGGTAAAGAGAATAAAATTAAAATGCTTAGTGATATTACAGATCTTTCTTGATTTACTACTCTGAATATTCTCATCTATGTGGCTTTGGTACTAAAGAGGTTAGTAAGAGGGGACCCTACCATTTTCAGCACAAATCAACACATGCTATAAAAATCAAATGGTTTTGACTTTAAAGCTGCAGTGTACCATATTGTTCAGTGTGAATATAATGAAGGGGTTCGTGCTGAACATACATATTGAATATGCTCATTGGTTTTAGGAAAATATATGTATTTTGCTATTTTTTGAGCTAAAGATAAACCCTTGTGTATTGTAAGCCAACAAAGGTGTTGTTTATACAAATCTCATTATCTAAAACTACACGTTGTCCTTATACTTTTTACTTTGTGCATCTTACTTTTTATTTTTAGTACTTAAGTATTTAATCTTATGTTTACTAATGCCACTCAAGCAGAAAAAAGTCACATCTGGTTTCTACAAGCTTTTTGCACACATTGCCAGACTGCATGCTGGGTTCCTTATGTTAAAAGTGACCTAACTTAATATTAACTTATTTTTATTGATGTCTTAACTTTTTTTTTTTTTAATCTTACACAAAACTTTTAAAAACTTTAACAAAAGAGAGAATGATCTTAATTATAAGAGTTATATTTTGCATGACATTTGCAAATTATTGGCGAAGCTGAAATAAATTATATATATATATATATATATATATATATATATATAAATAGGTTCATAATCTTAATTTTTTGTTATTTAGTAGCAATTTGTAAAACTTTTACAAGGTGATGGGTTGTGCTAATAAGTATAAAGGTGGAAATGGAAAAAAGGACAATAAATACAAAAACATTTGAACAAATGACAAGTAATATTGACAGATTACTATAATTACTAAGATCAAGTCAGTAGCACTAGAAAGAAATGGTTGTAGAAAAAAAGCTATTTATATTTGTGCTTCAGCCTATAAAGGCACGCCTGGCCTAGCATTGACTAATCTCTGTGTTAATACATACTGGCATGTCTTATCTTTAAGAATCGGCTAGGGCAGGAGTCCCCAACATTATTTAACCATCATGTTGGAGAGCAACAAAAGCATTCAAAAATTTGCTGGTGCTTCCAAATAAGGGCTGTGATTCGATGTTGATAGCATCTATGTTGACTTGCAGCCAACAGGAGGCTCTGTTTGGCACTACACATGGTTGTTATATGCAACTAAAGGTTACCTTTTATACATTTTTAATAAAAGTCTTAAAACAAGTAATGCACTTCCAAACAAAAAAAAATATATATGCCCCCCATTAAAAGATGAATTCTTTCTAATGGGAAGCGAATTGAATTGAATTGAAGTGAATTTTGGCATTCCACTGCTGTGAGCTCACAGTGAGGGATTCCTTGAACACAATTTGTCAGATGTGGTGCGTTAGAGACATATGTTTTGTACTATAGCCCTAATATGGGTGACAAATATATCTAAAATAATTTAAATAAATGTCCAACCTGCGGCCCTAGGGACGCATGTGGCCCTGGATGGATATTAATGCGGCCCAGCTGGAAACATTCAGTTCCTGAGGAAACATCATAAAAATATATTTAATATCCAGGTGTCCCATATTCCATTGCATAGCTCCATCTGGTTATCCAACTGGTACTGTAGTTCTTTTCTGTGTATTTTCTTTACTTTTACAAATCAAAAGTGTTTGTGTATTTGTCCTTTCCAATTAATTCAGTCTTCTTATGTTTGATTGCTTTTGATTTACGGTTTAGGTCCACTAAAAGCTATGAAATGTCCAAAAAATAATGGGATTGTTTGAGTTAATGCAAGTTTGGTTAACACTGTGTACAAAGTCCATTTAAATAGTACTCTAAGGGAAATGTTACTGCTGAATTTTTTGAGCTTTATGAATAATAGGTTTTTAGCAATTAGATCCCATATATGTAAATATTGCAGTATCATTGCAAACTAATTGGTCTTTTCGTAAATCTCCACTTAATATTTTTTCTCTCATTGTGAAGTAAAGTTCATGCAATTACTGATAAAGATATGCATTATGAAAATGTTTTCTCCACCATTAGCTCACAACATAATTGTGAAGCCAGTGATAATATTTTTCTTCTATGTAGGTCAAGTCATAATAGTTTAACAAGTGTAATATTTTTAGATATAATAAAGATATAATTTTATATACCGTTTAAGGTAATATATACATGCTATGCTCATTTAAATGGACTGGGCACTTTACTTAGGATTCTTTCTTTGTGTGGTGCTACTACACACTACAGTCGACTTGTGCCTAATGAACTACATGCTAATTCATTTTTCTAGCTCCCATAACTGATGCAAGAAGCATAAACGCAGTTAGTAATATACTGTTGATGGAGTAGCACAAACTACTTGCACTGCTAATTTCAGCTTAATTGTCAGTGTTTAGAAACATGGCAGACTGCATGAGCTCCTTTATTTTTGTACTTTGTTTGCCACTTTAAGTATTTAGGAGACATATGAGTTTAGTCTGCCTTTTTAATCGCCAAAACAATTTTTTTAATATATTGGTTTTAAATTGACAAACTAATTCATTTTTTAATTCCATTTCACACCATTTTAATATCCAGATCATAACTAGAAATATATTACATTCATAAATAGATTATATAAAAAGGTTCATACAGTCTAAAATATAGCAAAAAAAAAAAAACACAGTAGGAATATCAATAAAAATAACAGAGCGTATCAAACTGTGAAATACAAAATTGATTACATTCATCAGAAGAGCCAAAATGACAGCCTAAATATTCCATGTACTTAAATGACTATTTCTGTGCTTCATGTACTACCCTATGGTTGCAAAATATGCACATTTATTCAAGTACAACAATAAACATTTAGAAGCTTTGAGGTGCACAGATTTCAATTCAAATAAATATATTTCAAACAAGAAAAAAATTGCCATTTCTTTATTTAAAAATTCAAACAACAACAAAAAAGAGACTGTTTAAAATGTGTTACATAATAATTTACACAAAAAATACTGGACCCTATAACTAAATTCTCTCCTAAATCAGTTATTCTATTGTCTGTGAATTGGCACAAAGCTACTGTGTGTTTAAGCAAAATAGAGCTGAAATTATACTGTATATAGGAAATGTATTATTGTTGAGAGTTAAAGTACTGTACTTCTGCCTGTTGCACATCTCTCCAAGCTGCAGTTTTGCATGAGATAATGGCTTTCATGGGCAGTTCATGATTAAGGATAAGTATCTAATCCCTAGCACAGAGACCAGTGAATTACAGTTGGATTATCCAAATACCCTGAACTAGCCAGTGTCTCTTCTCTCACATGACCCCCTTCTAAAAGATTTATAACCCATGCATGATTGTTTTCCTATAGTTTTCATTTTATTAGAGAGAGGAAAGTCAAATCTTACTTCTACTCAGCATGGGAATTTTTTTCTACTGCCTTTTATTTGTATAGCTAAATCAACCTTGTTTTAGTGCTTTGAAACCCATACAGGTCACATCAGCACTTTTTTGTTATCAAGGTCAATGAATGTTGTGAGGCCTTCATATAAACCATCGATGTATTCTAACACATAATTCCAATAGATTTCCCAATACAGTATGGGATTCCATTGTCCAGAAATCAGTTATTCAGAAAGCTTTGAATTATAGAAAGGCCATCTCTCATAGACTCCATTTGTCCAAATAATAATCCTTAATGGAAGCAACACCATTGTGTTGGATTTATTTAATCTTTGCGTGATTTTCTACCAGAGTTGAGGTATGAAGATCCAAATTACAGAAGGATCTGTTATCAGAGCCGGATGTGCCCTGAGGCCACGTCCTCCATCGCCCCCTCCCTCTCAAAAGATTGACTGATTCCGGAGCACTAGCCATTCGGCGCTACTTCTTCTGCAACACAATTGCATGCCGCCCCTGAATTTATGTGCCTTATGTGGCCTTGCCGCAAATCTGGGCCTGTCTGTAATCCAGAAAACTCCAGGTCCTGAGAATTCTGGATAACAAGTCCCATTCCTGTATTAAAATAGGAAAATGTTTGCAATTACTTTTCATGTTCATGGACATGGGGATATTGTTTAAGCTATTCCACTAATTCATAGATTGTTACAGAAAGTTACATAGAATACTATTAGCTACATACTTCTCTTCCATGTCAAATTACTGTCAGATTTAAACCTTATTTAGTACCAATTCTATTTTGTCCCATAATAAGGCATGGCAAATATCTTCTTTTAAAGAAAGCTTAATATGACACTGTGTCATTTCACCTTCCAAATATAACTGTGTCAAGGGCAGCCATCAACGGGGCACAGGGGGTACTTTTGTACAGGGCAGGGTACCGGGTACCAGCGCTAAATCTGAGCAAAAGTTGAAGTCTTGAAGCCATGAGTTCAGTTCTACTAAACACCAATGAGTTTTTTTATTTTATTAAACCACTAGACACCAATGAATCATTACTGAATCAGTAATCATTACTTTACAGGCCCCTGCCACCAATGTTTTTTTTTTTTTAAATAAAAATATTGAAAAAAAAAATATTCTCTGGGGCCCCAATGTTCTTTTTAACTTGTAAGGGGTCACTGGTGCCAATGTTTTTTTTTTATTTATATGGAGGCCTTGGCCACAAATGTTTTTTTTTTAACAAATCTTTATATGGGGCCCTGGCATCAATGATTTTTTTTTTTAATATAAATTATAGCATAGGAAAGAGAAAATACTTATGGGCTTTTTCATCATACGTTTGGTTACTAAAATCTGCAGTTTGTATGCATAATATCAGTAGCAGATCAGTAGCAGGATATGAAAAACTAAATGAGAGCATAATTAAATATAAAAATTTCAAACTTAAATAATTAGTAAAGATGGAAAGTTAGTTATTATTAGGCATTTACCTGTGCACTTAGCAGGGTTGGACTTGATATCCAGGGAAGAACAGCACTTTAAAATTTGACTCTTATGAAGCAGTGGTTTGGCTAGCTGCCCAGGCTTCTTCCATCATTTATATTAATGTGATAAACGCAGCCGTCGACTAGAGAAAATATCACTGTCTAATGTCATTGTTGTCAAGTCAGATTCTTGAGATGCAAAGAGGGCAAGTGATCATTTGCATCCGAATACAAAATACACTGGACTGCTGACAGCAGATGACTCCTCCATAGATCGGATTTAAATTGGTTTTATTAGCTATATCTAAAGTCATACAGGTCAACCAAAGCCTGCCAATAAATGCTAGTGATAGATGTGTATATGTAACGCAAAGACAATGATATGTCACTGTACTATTAGAAAGCTGTATACTTTCTCATGATATATAAAACAGTTATTGTGTTTTAAGCCACTTTTCTGCTTACAAATTTGGTCAGGAACCCATTACGCAAATAACAAGGATAAAGATACTACTAAATAAGGCTCATTTATGTCCACAAATACAGTGAGCAGAGAATGGCATGTCAAAATTAGTGCAACTGCGCATGCGTTTATTTGCAAATCAAACCAAATGGTTTTTTTTTTAAGTCTGTCTGGCATAATTTTCGGTGTTCAGCATGTGAGTGATGTGCACCTATTCTTTTAGCACACCTAAACTGCAGCAATTGATGCAGGGCGCTGAGGGAACCCATGGTTAGTGGATTTTTTTATATTCAATTTTGAAATCTGACACGGGGCTAGACATTTTGCCAAATTCCCAGCTGCCCCTGGTCATGTGACTTGTGTCAGCACTTTAGGAGGGAACTGCTTTTTGGAAGGCTGTTGTTTTTTCTTCTCAATGTAACTGAAGGAGTCACAGCGGGGCATGGGTTTTTACTATTGAGTGCTGTTCTTAGATCTACCAGGCAGCTGTTCTCTTTTTAGGGAGGTATTCTATTGTTAGGCTGCTGGGGTTGGTTGGTTGGGGTGGGTTGATATCACTCCAATTTGTAGTACAACAGCAAAGAGTGACTGAAGTTTATCAGAGCATAAGTCACATGACTTGTGGCAGCTGGGAAATTTGTCTAGCCCCATGTCAGATTTCAAAATGAAATATAAAAAAAAATCTGTTTACTCTTTTGAGAAATGGATTTCAGTGCAGAATTCTTCTGGGGCAGCACTACCAACTTATGCATTTTGAAAAAAGAACATTTTCCATTGACAATATCCATTTAAGCATTGGGCTTACTTATTGGATTGGTTGTCAGCTGGCATACTTGGAACCTATTTTTTATGTAAAAAAAAAAACATTACAGAACCATGCAGACATACAGTACTGTGGATTTTTGCTGTTTCTTATATTCACACTTTGCAACATCATTACTATTGACACAAGGCAACATCTTAAAGCCAATAAATAAAAGACCAGCTTACATTTGTGGAAGTTTTTGTGTAGTAAATTAAATCTGAGCAAGTGCTATTAAAGGTGACATAAAATTTTGGGAGATACCCTTGTCGTGAAGTTTTTTTTAGTTTGTGAATGTAGTGTATAACAATATATGAATCTATTCCCTTGCCCATTCTATACCTCTTTATATCCTAGTGCATAACCTCACAAGGTCCAGCTTGGTTCCTGGAATATTCATTTATGTTAATGTCTGAATGATGATATTTGCCTCAGGCAATGTCCTTGTTTCTGGCACCTTTATTTATAGCAATGTCACAAAGAAATTTAGCCAAAATCTTGTGTTGGTAAGACTGCCTCTAATGATTTGGTGGTGCAAATGTATTTTTGTTGCCCTTAAACACATCTCTTCTCTTCATCCCTTATATTATAAGACATTAATAATGTATTTAAACAAAGGGGAATCTTAAATCACTTTTAAATACAACTAATTGGCTTAATAATCAAATATCTAATCATCAATTTGTTCCAGCACAAAAAGATAAATGTCTAATTGCTAATCCCTATAATTTTGGTAAGGTGTTAGTGTGCAGCATTCCTTGAAAATGAATGTATTTAGTTTGGCTCATGTCTCAGTTTTGATAAACATATTAATTGATTAAGCCTTTTCAACCCACAAAAAAGTTAAATAAAATAATCAAAAGTTAGTTTTTTGCAAAATATGTTAGAAACTACTAAGCTTTTATTTCTTTGTTACAAACCGCTAAGGTTTTATTTACAGTATGTGTCTTAAAAGTTCTGAAGTATAGTTACAACTCTCTAATGATGAGCAAAAAATTTTTTTCCGACATGGATTTGAAGTGAAATAATGCAGAATTTATAAGTGAAGCCAGTGCAAAAAATGTCCATTGCCTACAATGTATTTTGCATGAAAAATACACAGCAATTTCATGAATTACTATTAATGTCCATTGTGGCAAGTGCAACTAAAATCACTGTGAAAAATCCTGAACGAGGTCATCAAACCTATATAAGGTCAACAGAATAGGGATATTTTTTGCAAATTGCTGTTTTCCATGAATTTTCGATTATTAAAATCAAGATTTTAAATCACATATACTCACATTTTGCAGTTGGGACTATTTTCGATTTTTAAAATCAAGGATTTAAAATCACATATACTCACATTTTGCAGTTGGGACTAGTGATAAATCTGCTCATTAGGGTTTGACTAAATCTGATTTCTGCAAGAAGCAGTGCTGGAATTGGGGAGGGATGTACAGGGATGCCATCCCTTAACTTCTTTATTTTTGGGAAATAGCATCACTTAGAGGGCATGCAAGAGCCTAGAACTGTCTCTTGCTCCTCTCCACATTTGCATGCAAATGAAATGCAGTGGTAAAATAAAATATAGTTAAATTATAGAAGATAAAAGGTGAAAATAGAGAAGAGGTAGAGAAGTGTTAAACAGATAAAGAAGGTGGAGGCATCAGAGAGGATTATAGAGAAAAAGAGAGGAGAAGAAAACAGGGGAAACAAAAAGAGAAAATGAAGGTATTAAACAGTAGGAGATTACAGAATAGTAAAAGAATTATATAGATGAAATAATCTTAGGTAATATAGAATATCATGCGGTTGTGCTATGTTATGACACAATACACAGGCAAGGAGCTGTATTTGCAAAATCTGGATTGATAGCCAAGAAAAGTCATCTGCACCATTTTCATTTTGGGGTCCCTACAGCTCACATACTTAGGTTAATGTACGCAAATTGGGCATTAAACTATGCATTAGAAGGAAATACCAAAATGGAAATAGCAAAAGGGTTTTGCTTTAAAGTGGGTAAAACCAAAAGGTATTGATGTGTGAGGTTTCATATAACAATGAGTGTGGCTTATGGTTGTGAGAGGAGAATGTTTTAGCATGCTGAGCTACGCCCTCCACTTTTTCACTCCAATTTAGGCACTGGCAAGAAGCACTTGGATGCAGTCAAATTCCAACCAAATCCTGTATTTGGTGCATCCTTAATATCTATACTTGGTTAATTATTGCTGTTTTTGCTATTTTAATTGAATCTTCTTTAAAGTTACCTCTCTCTTTACTTGAAGAATATTTACATTTTCAACCCATTCTTATCCTTTTTCTTGTATTATGTTACCCATAACCAATTATGCAAGCTATGTACTTGCTCCTTCCCCTTAACGCTTAATGTGTTATGCCTGTTGAGCAGGTACATTAAATTAATCTTCTACTATTGAAATGCATCTCATACTATTTTAGGGGTTTTATTGGCTTCCTTTGTGCCTTAAAATAATGTTGCTTTATGTCAAATGTTAGTGTGCAGTAAATACTTAAATACTTAAGTATAGTGTTCCATTATTTACATTAAAGTACTAATTACTGTCTAAGGGAGGGGGAAGTCTTGAGTACTATGTAAAATGGGCTGTTCACCTTCCAGCACTTTTTCCAATTCAGTTGTTTTCAGAAATAAAGTAGTTTTTTTTCAGTTACTTTCTATTACCAATTTTGTGACAATTTTTCTGAAGTTTTTTAACTGAAGTTTAAAGTTATATTTTTTTTGCCTTTTGGTTCATAAAGCAGCTCTGGGAGATGAGGGGGTCACTAACTCAGTAAACTGTCATTAATTGATACATTTAGTTGATACATTTCTTATCTTTAGCCCTGCTGAGAAGAATCCCAGTTTAAGGCAGCTTTTATAATTGATGCAATATTACACAGGTGCTGCTGGGAAATGTATCGACCAATTTTGGCAAATTTTAAGTTAAATTTCGGAAAAATGGTAAAAAAATTAAAGGTTGAATTCAACCCTGCTGGCGCTAAAACCCTTCCTCCCCCCAGCTTAGTCCTCCCCCCCGGGCTATTGCCCCTAACATGTAAATTAGCCCAAATTAGCAGGTCCTCTTCTGGAAGATTAACAGGCGTCATCTTCTTCGTTGTTCCGACGTTGTTTGCTGCGCATGCGCAGTAGGTCACATTTGCAGGTTGGTACTACAGTGCATGCGCCCAAAGTTCACAAAGTTAATCTATTTCTGGTGAACAATCTCAAAACAGTTTTGGCTGGTGAACAACCAGTTTAACACTAAATTTAAAGAGGAATATCCACAAATAATAATACAGACCTTGATTCTATTATCCAGAAAGTGTAGGATTTGGTTTTTACTTTGGATTATAATTCTTACAGGCAGATTTACTAAGGGTTGAATTTCTAAGTTAAAAAACTAATTTTTCTTAAAGGGCTTTTTCGATCAAAAATGTACCTATTTCAATTGAATAGGTCTGTTTTCGATCAAATAAAAATCGCTCAATCGTTCAATTGCATTATTCTATTCGAATGATTTGAAGGATTTTGCGCAAAATCCTTCTAATTCCTAGGATTTAGGACTAAGTATTTCAGGACAGGTTCTAGGAGGTCCCCATAAGCTGAAATGGCAATTTGGCAGCTTTAAAGGACAAGGAAAGGCAAAAAATTTTTATCCAATTTTAACTTTATTTAATGAAAAAAAATCTATCTCCAATATACTTTAGTTAAAAATTGTGTAATGTTTTTATAAGAATTCAGTGAAATTCTCCCTTCATTTACTGCTGGTTATAGGAATTGTCAGACAGTCCCTAACTGCTGGACAGGGAAACAATCATACTTATGAACAGCAGGGGAGCCCCCGCCTTACTTCTCAGCCATGCAGAACTCCAGCAGCTTGCAGTCTGTGACTGTATAGAGATTTGTATTGGATTTTATTTTTGCCTTTACATCCAATTTACTGTTTCCAGCTGCAGGGACAAAGATCACGGAGCCAGATTTAAACAGATAAACTGGTAATCTATTTGGAAGAATATTTTTCTGCAGCCACTGAGTTGGAGAAACTTTGTATTAAACAATACAAAAACTATAAAATCCACATTAGATTACATGACAACAAAGGACCCAGTGCAGTCTGTATATTCTGGTTATTAATCAGTCTTGCTGTATCAGCTTCTGGCAGATATTATTTTACTTGTGCTGTTTTGATGATTTATGTTGATCACTAAGCTTAGCCCAGACCACACTGAGCATGTGCACAGTCTTGGTCTTGCAAAGATGTTGACAAAGTTACAAGATGACAGCCCCCAGTGACCACCTTTGAAAGCATAAATCATTTGTTTGATTAGGCCTGTGGTGCAGTAATTTCATGTTTATGTTTAGAATACAAAATACAACATTTCTAGCCATATTCTATTTTAGACTTCCTTGTCCTTTAAGGTGGTGAACTATCAAATATGAAGGATTTTAAAGGGCCAGTACTTAGAAAATTTGACCTTTGTAATCAAATCAAATTTTGGCCCATTCAGTAGTCGAAGTAGCCCAAAATTACTTCGAAATTCTAAGTTTTTTAAATTCAAATTTTATTTGAATATTCAGTTTGACCCTTAGTAAATGTGTCCCTTAATGTTTTATTTAAAACCATTTTAACATTAAATAAACCCAATAGGGTTTAATATCAAGTATGAAGCTCTGTTTTATTATTAAAAAGAAATAAAAAATAAGAAATTAAAATGATTTGTGTAAAATTGATCAACGGTTGAAACTACACCATTTAATAACAAAGCCTCTACAATCCCAAAGGAATTCATTCTTGAAATAAGAATGAATTTTGATGAATCTGCCATTTTTGTCTATTTTAAATATAACTATAATTACTGCAATATTTATGATAAATCAGTATTCCAATACTGATCTTGTTTCCACTGTAAAAAAAAAAAGCCAATTTCAATTATAAATAAAGAAAGCTGATGTTGAAATCCAAAGGGTATGAATAATATCAAATTCTAAAAAAATTGATTCATACATAAAATGACTATATTGTAGTCTCCTTGAGCAGTGATCCCAGACACCCAGTCTTCCATCTATCCGAGAGTGCTGGAAGATTGGGTTTGAAACGGCTGGCAGAATATGTTTGTCATCCTTGCCATAGAGAAGTAATGAATAATAAAATTATTCTTCTCTTGCAAGGAATTTAAAGGAAATGCCAAGAGAAATCTGGAATTCAGTTTACTAATTCTGGAAAAATTTTCAGATGAATTATTCTAGGTCAGTCTTGCATAAAAATATTCCTAGCTCAAAATGTGTGCTTTTAAATATAATGGATATACTGCAGATTTAAATCAGAAAAACACTGTCAATCCCATTAAAAGGTATACTGTAGGCAAATGCAGGAACACATATTATGAATGGTACAGAACATATTTATAGGGGTTCAAGTGTGTTTATGTTTCTATTGTATAATAATTATATAATATATGCTTTATGTTCCTATTATATAATTTATGAAACTACTATATTTTCCTATTATATAATTTATGAAAACACTGGACAACCTGACTGCATTAATATTTTACTAAATGACTAAACACAACTTCACTCCCATAATTTGTAACCCCTTTTAATGGATGTCAAGATTGCCACACTAAATAGTTATTTACTATAATTTGAATTTATCTCATAATTAGTGATGGAGGAATAAATTTGGCAGGTGCATCAAATCAGTTTTGGTAAAAACCCAGTATAATCTTTTGGAAACCCAATTTCTTTAGGGTTTTTCCCCTAATCGCTCGATTTTTCCAGAAAAAATCCTAAATGGTTAGATTTTTGGGCTGATTTCATCACAAGCCACAGAAACATTTACACACTGTTTCTTGATGTGCTCTGCAGACTCTGGTCCTCATTTATTAATGCTGAGGCTTTTTCAACCAACTTTTTCAAAGAGGAAAAATCAGATATCTCAGAATCCCAAAAAGAATGTTTCAGATGAATCAAACAACATGTCAGACCCTCATACATAATAATCACTGATTAAATGAAAAATAATGCTCAATTAACAGTTAAAGGACAAGGAAAGGCAAAAAAATTAAATCCAATTTTTACTTTGTTTAATGAAAAATAAATATATCTCCAATATGCTTTAATTAAAAAATGTGTACTTTTTTTATATGAAACCTGACTGTATGCAGTGAAATTCTCCCTTCATTTACTGCTATGGACAGGAATTGTCAGACGGTCCCTAACTGCAGAACAGGGAAACAATCATACTTATGAACAGCCATGAAGAACTCCAGTAGCTTTGTTTCCCTGTAGAGCAGTGTAGAGATTTGTATTGGATTTTATTTTTACCCTTACATCCTCTTAATGTTTCCAACTCCAGCTGCAGGGACAAAGATCATGGAGCCAGATTTAAACAGATAAACTGGGATTCTATTTGGAGGATTATTTTGCTGCAGCCACTGGTTCTGCAGAGTTATAGAACGTTGTATTAAACAATACAAAAGCTATAAAATCCAAATTAGATTACATGACAACACAGGACCCAGTGCAGTCTGTATACTGTATTATTAATCAGTCTTGCTGTATTGGCTTCTGGCAGATATTATTTGACTTGTACTGTTTTGATAATTTATGATGATCCCTAAGCTTAGCCCAGACCACACAGACCATGTGCACAGTCTTGGTCTTGCAAAGATGTATAACAAAAGTTACAAGATGACAGCCCCCTGTGACCAACTTTGAAAGCATAAATCATTTGTGTGATTAGGCTTGTGGTGCAGTGAGTTCATGTTTATGTTTAGTATACAAAATACAGCATTTCTAACCTTATTCTATATTAGACTTTCCTTGTTCTTAAAGTTAAACTACGGTTCTGCACAGTCTGGTCTAGGGACAATAAATAGAATACCCCCCATTTACAAATAAGGTATCCTATATTTCTAGGCAACAGTCTAGATCTTGAAATAGTAAATACATAGTCTAAAGAATTTCTAACATTTATTAGCTGGGATTCTTTGAATGTTTATGATTCTCACTCACTGCAGGAGACAGATAGACTGTGAGGGACATTGTACTTCGATAATAACTCATGTTGTATTCCAGTTGAAAGAAATAAGAAAAGGGAAAAATTCTTACAGTGACAGCTGAGAAAGGGCCAGACAAACACAATTTGTAGCTGGACAGCTGTGAAATTAACCAGAGGATGCACAGCTGGGGCCAGTGGAATGAGCGAGAGGGGACAGCAGAGCTGGGGTTCGGAGGACATGCATAAAGTAAACTAGACATCATTGTAGTTCAACCCTTCCAGGTCAGAGTTTGCTTTCTAAATCTGCCTAACAAGTGTAGGAGCTGTATGATTTTTCCATGAAAAGCAATCATTTGCTTGGCTCCTATGTACTGCAGAGCAAATGTAACTTGGAACCTTCAGTAGGTGAAACCTACAATTACTCCTGCCTTTGATACATGTGGCACAGTATCTCTTATTCGAGTCATTCCGATTTCCCCTACTGATGTTGCCAAGATCACTAATGTCATTGTCAAATGAATTTGCTCCGTTTTTCCCCTCAGAACCAAATGCTTGGCTGAGAGTTTCTACAAAGTATGAAATCTCTGTCAAAAGTAACATAGTCTAGTTGTGCATCAATCAGTGCTAATACACATTAGAAAACATTCTATCACAATACTAATGGAAACTATCAAAACTGACTTAGAGAGCCCCAGGCATGGCCGTTGTCATTAAATCACTGGCAGGGGTCCAACACACTGCCTTTCTTAGTTTCTGCTCTGACTGTAATGGAATATTTTGATCACACCCTTCATTAAATTTGTGCCTTACATTGCGCCCACTGTAATGTCTGAACAATTCTCAATGTGTTGCCAGCTTCTGTGACAGAAATAGTGCTACATTTATAAAGTGATCCAACTGCTTTGATTCTTCTTTCCCTAGAGCCCTGTGGCGCTTTATGTTTTATGTTAATACACTATTAATAGGGACAAAAGCCAAAATCTTATAATTGGCCTGTTCTAAATATAAACATTACTAGCAATGAATATCAGCCTTGCAATTTACTATCCCTCAGGCTTGGAATGATTTTGGAACTGCTTTGGTCGCCCAGTGTAAATGAAAGACATTTGCTACCCCGGAAATACATTAAAGCAAAAATGTTTCTCCCCATGGGAATTTAATCTGAAATGTGCTTTTTTTTGCCCAGTCAGACTGGGAAACACATTATATTTTAATAGTGAGTTATTTCTTTAATTAGCATATATGTATCTGCATGTAAACAATGTAATCTCTTTTTAAAAGCATAACTTTCTACCCCCTATTGCTGCACATAGTCTCAAATATACTGTTATACTGCAAACTGCTGTAGTCTAGTGACTTTGCGTAGGGCTTGGATTAAATGGCTAAAAGGCATTTAACAGTTTTCAAATATCGGGTCAGTGGTTTGTTCAATGATGTGATTAGGAAGTGATCCGTAAAAAAAGCAGTGGTGCTTGACTTACCTGTTCTATTATGGGTGCAGTGTGATTATAATATTTTCATGGTATGATGGTCTTTGCTACTGTGTGTGCATGTGGGCCAAACTAACATTAAATAAACCTAAATTATCAACTTCTGTGCTTTATTGATTGTGTGCATATGGCTTCAATATAAACACCCAGACACTTTTAACACATCTTTTTTTACCTGCTTAAAGGTGTGGTTCACCTTTAAATACATTTTTAGTATCAAATAGAATGGCCAACTCTAAGCAACTTTTCCATTGGTTTGAATTTTTGTATAGTTTTGTCATTATTTACCTTTTCTTCTGGCTCTTTCCAGCTTTCAAATGGGCATCGCTGACCCCATTTAAAAAACAAATGCTCTGTAAGTCTACACATTTATTGTTATTGCTTTTTATTTCTCATTCTTCTAGTAAGGTCCTCTCCTATTCATATTCCAGTCTCTTGTTCAAATAAATGCATGATTGCTTGGGTAACTTGGATCCTAGCAACCAGATTGCTGAGATTGTCAAGTGGAGAGCTCCGGAATAAAAAGCTAAATAGCTCAAAAACCTTGAATAATAAAAAATGAAAAACAATGGCAAATTGTCTCGGAATATCACTCTCTACGTCATACTAAAAGTTAACTCAAAGCGGAATTACCCCTTTAAAGCCCATCCTGGAACAAAGTAGTCATGGCAGTTGTGAGAAAGGTAAAATTCACTATGGTGAGGGAGCTCCAGGTGATAGATGGATGGATAGATGTAGATGGATGCCTGCTTGCAAAAATTGTGCTTAGGAAAGATATTTTAAAGTAACCTAAATAATGGTTTGCCTCTAGTGTTAATATGCAGAGGAGAAATATTCTAGGAATACAATAAGCTTGCTAAGGAGATGGACAGTTCATTAATTTGCAAAGATATTCGTGGTTTGATCTTCCAGGGACCTTGTAACATATGTATATAATTATTACTTGAATGTGTCTCTAGATACCAAACTCTCTAGTTCAGCTGATACACTCACACAGAAATTAATAGTGATAAATAGTGAATTTTGTACACACGTAACACATTAATTTATCAGTGTTGGCTTCAATATCCATCAATTGCATTATGACTTTGCATATGTAAAGTCAGTATTTATTGAAATACCTAATTTGGTGGAAGGAGGGTGTATGGTTTCCACCAAGTTGGAATTTTACTATTGCAGCAGTAAATAATAAATTAACATTATTTGGTAGAAAGAAAGCAGAGATTGAAAGGTCAGTACTTAAAGGACCTGTAACACCAAAAAATTAAATTGTTTTAACATAATTAAAAATATAATGCAGTGTTGCCCTGCACTGGTAAAACTGCAGTGTTTGCTTCAGAAGCACTACTATTTATATAAATAAGCTGTTGTGTAGCCATGGGAGCAAGTAGTCAAAGGAGAAAAGGCTCAAGTTACACAGCAGATAGCATTATGTTCTACAGAGCTTATCTGTTATCTGATATCCATTACTTATCCTGTGCCATATAGCCGTTTTTCAATTTCCACCATTGCTACTTAGCAGCTTGTTTATATGAACTGTAGTAGTGTTTCTGAAGCAAACAGATCCTTTTTAACAGCACAGGGCTACACTACATGATATTTTCTTTACTTCAAAACACTTTGAGTTTTTGGTGTTACTGTTCCAGTAAGTTGCCAACTGTACATTTTAGATTTGTTCCTTGTTTTAAAACATTATTGTAGTTTTATTAAAATTCATTGAGGATCATTAGTAGAGCTATAAGTGAAAGTGCAAAATAGCTGGTGCATTTAATAACTGTGGCTTAAAAGTGCTAATGACAATATAGAGTATAAACAACTTAATGTACAGTAAAAGTTACCTATAGGTCAGGCTGATTGTTTTTCACTGATAGGTCTGTTTTTGTAAGTTAGTGTTCCTTGAAGTTCCTAAACGTGTTGTTTTGTCAACCAAACTGTCGCTTCTGAACCTGTTTCTAATACTGCTACACAAATATGGCAGCCCTAGTATAGAGGAACAAAGGAAATCAGATGGGTATAATAAAAGCATTGGGATGATAGTGTTATGGCAAAATGACAAATAGATGCAAAGACATTGTTGTGATAGATATCAAAGAAGGTTACATTTCTGGTGTTAGTATATCTCTAAGCATGATGCTACTATTCCTTGTGTGCAAATATGAGCAAATTCAGGAATGGGACATTGCATACAAAGTCTAATGAGAAAATTGATTAAGCACCAGGATACATATTTCCAGCACCTAATGGAGGCATTTGAATTCATGAATACCTGGCATACAATTATCCATTCCCTGTAATAATAGGTGTATCTACAAGCAGAGCATATTTGTAATTGAGAAATTATAGTTTGAATTGTTGACTGTTGTTGTTTTCTGAACTGGTATCACATTTTTAATCATATCACTTGACAGTAAAGATGTTCCTTGCAGCCCTTTTTGTCTGTCTTTTATATCCATAGTTAAAAATGTTTTATAATTGTTGACGTTGATTTATACAGAGGATAACTGCCTGTCAATCACAGGTGTGACAGACTGGAGCTTGAATGCAGTAGATAGCAACAATAACACCAATTCTTTCCGTTTCCTATTGTAAGGCACAATGAATGCAGCAAGTACCAGAATTCAGTGCATTCTCTCACATTTTATGTACCTAATGGGTTTGTAAACCAGAGAGTCTTAGAACTCTATCGCTGTACATTAAAGATTAGCATGGGTTTTGGCACTGCAAAGGACATAAGGACAGCTGTTCAAAGGCCTGAGACAGATTGCAAGGCTGTGAAAGAATGAAGGCAATGGTGGGTAATGAAGTGCCTAAACCTCTCCTCACTGAAGTTCATATACTTGTCATAAAAAGGTTTCCATACATTTGGCTACTTATCACCCAAATATCCCTTGCGGCTCCACTCTTACAAGCAGCTGTCTTGTATAACACATGAATAAATCATCTGCACGTCTGGACCACTGCATTCACTTGCGGCTTGGAAATTAGTTTGCTTTTTATCTGAATAATTGAAACCCCTATTGTTAAAAGCATACTGAGTGCTAGAGATTCTGTCGTTACACTAGGGAATTGGTTGGTGAGTCCTACCTCTCATTAACTCTTTATATTTGGCTTAATGTATTCCATTAATGAATATGAAAAAAACGTACTTTATGCTACAGGGTTCTATTGTAGGATATACTATCAATATAGGCCATTGATATACTTGTTAATAATCTTATTATAGAATAAAGATGTCTCTAAAATTGTTGTGTTTCACGGGATGATGGAATAATAGGTCCTCTGTGGGCCTGGAAATACTAATTCTGATTGACATACTATTCCTTTTAACAGTTTTCATTTTACTCTCACTCGGGATTGTAAATTGATTTTATTACTTTTTTACTGGGGGTTTGTGTTAAAACTGTACAGTGCTATGAGCTAGCTGTACCTTAGAAAAAGTTCTATGGTACAGTATAGCATTTGTGCAATTTAGTGTTTGTGTGAGGGTGACTAAGATGGTTATAACATACATCAGGGATAATTAGCCCAAGGTTTGCAACCCAAAAATGTGGATTTACACAGTGCCCTTTAATACACTGAAATGTTTCCTATAATAAACATTACTAATTAAAATGAAGTGCATAATTAAATGTTAAAGTACATTATAAATTAAACGTTTAGAAATAAACTCGGCTCCCAGTCTTAATCTGGGATCCCTATGAAAAAAAAGTCTTAATAGCCATAGAACAGACCTTTAAGCCAGAAGTGGGCCAGCACTTTGTTCTGTGCTGCTGCATTACATATTTCCTAATTCTCTATTAACAGGCAGATGGTAGGCTAATTTCATGAATAAACACTTCATTTATGTTCATTTCACAGTGCAGCAATTTCAGTAAATACCTCTTGTAAATAATACTATATTAACTATAAATGAAAACAACCCTTTGCAAACAGTCCTGCTCAATTGCAAGAAGTTGTGTAGATGGGTTTTACTCTGTCCTTATTTTGTTCATGTCCAAAATATATATATAGTAGCCCTACACACAGCATTGCATCATTTGGCCAACTATGCAATTCAATAACCATCTGCAGACAGAATAAAGGCAATAAAGGCATTGGAGCTATTTGGAATATCACAGATCTTCTAAACTACAATGAAAATCTCTTGCAGTGCAGATCATAAAGAATTTCCATTGTTGTATTATTGACATCATAACTGAACCAATTAAATGACTGCATGGCTGATGCAACAGGATACTGACAAATTTGCTTTCTCTTGTTCGAAGTCATCAGTGTACAGCAGATCAGCAACAAAGTTTCTTCTGCTGCACACACTATCCTTCACTTCACCTTTCTAATAAACAGTGCTCATTCCACCAGGCTGGTCCTTTGTCTGAGACTATTGTACATTGGATTTCACTCAAGCTTTATGGTTTGCTTTATTTTGCAATGTGTTCTAACACTTGGTAAAATGCTTTATATTGCATTGCAATGTGTTAATGCATAAATAGTTTACTTTACATTGCAATGTGCTAGAACACTGAATAAAACTGCTTATTTTACATTGTAATGTTTATTAACGCTCAGAGAATTTGAAGGAAATGACAAAGTTAAGTGAACATTTGTGTGCTGATCGCTTAGGTATTGTGCTTGATTAGATGATTTGATGTTGGGAGATCATGAGAGAAAATGATCCCAGCTCCATCTTAACATCTTGGGCTAAGAGGAAAAAATAAATATAATCTTTATGTGCTTAAGAAAAGAGTGTATTTGTGATGGCTGATGGTTCTCTTTAGGTTTCACTGTGTCCTAATGCTGGGTAAAGTGGCATACATTACTCTGCAATATGTTCTAATACTAGCAAAGCCATTTAAGTTCAAGTTTCTTTTATACAGCTGCATACATAAAGAAAAGGGGGGGGGGTGTCAGGAAATTGTTGTGCGTTGTGCATCTCTGATGTACAAACTATTTAAATGGAACATAAATCCAGAAATAAAATGTTGCCCAATAACAGAAAGTGTAGTTTAATGCAACTTTTCAGTATGAATTAAAACATGTTCAATAGTTTTAAAGTTATCTGTAATTGAAATTTAAATTGGTAGTTGTAAGTACCTTTCTGCATTGCTGGGTCTGTCTCTTAAAGGACAAGGAAAGACAAAAAAATTAAATCCCATTTTTACTTTGTTTAATGAAAAAGAACTCTATCTCCAGTATACTTTAATTAAAAAATGTGCACCATTTTTATAAGAAACCTGACTGTATTCAGTGAAATTCTCCCTTCATTTACTGCTGTTTATAGGAATTGTCAGATGGTCCCTAACTGCTGGGCAGGGAAGCAATCATACTTATGAACAGCAGGGGGAGCTCCCGCTTTGCTTCCCAGCCATGCAGAACTCCAGAAGCTTGCAGTCGGTGAATGTGTAGAGATTTGTAGTGGATTTTATTTTTGCCTTTACATCCCCTTTAATTTTTCCAACTCCAGCTGCAGGGACAAAGATCATAGAGCCAGATTTAAACAGATAAACTGAGATCCTATTTGGAAGATTTTGCTGCAGCCACTGGTTCTGCAGAGTTGGAGAAAGTTTGTATTAAACAATACAACAATTATAAAATCCACATTAGATAACATGACAACACAGGACCCAGTGCAGTCTGTATATTCTGATTATTAAACAGGCTGTATCGGCTTCTGGCAGCTATTATTTAACTTGTGCTGTTTTGATAATTTATGACTATCCCCAAGCAGCCCAGATCACACTCAGCATGTGCACAGTCTTGGTCTTGCAAAGATGTTCAACAAAGTTGCAAGATGACAGCCCCTTGTGGTAAACTTTGAAAGCATAAATCATTTGTGTGATTAGGCTTTTTGGTGCAGTAAGTTAATGTTTATGTAAATACAGCATTTCTAGCCTCATTCTATTTTAGACTTTCCTTGTCCTTTAAAGAAGTAAGCCTTCACCATTTCCTTTGCATGCTTTTTCACAAGTCTGTACAACCCTCTAATGTTTGTGTTACTGGACTTTAATGCCAATCTTTATGAATATGCTTCTAGTTTCTAATTTCCTCTAGTGAGTTGCTCCTCCTTTCTGTCTCATACAGTTTAATCCAAAGGTAAAATGCAACAGTACACAGGTAAAATTAACATCTTATAAACCAGTAGTTGCTAATACATATGCATTTCTCCATAAATAAAGAGAAGTAGGTGGCAACGTACCAAAGAAACATGGAAGAAATGGGTCAGAACTAGAGAAAAAAAAGTTTCTTCCCTCTGATGTCTGATTTGCTCATTAGGCCTCATTAACAAACCACATGTGGTTGTTGTGCTGGAGCCATAAGGGGCTTCCATAGATAGGTGGAAGATACCGGACCCCCTGTTCTAACTAACTAACGCACTGCTGAATACTGGCAGCACTGTAAAATACACAAGTAAATTCTCTTTAAAACAGGATTTAGCAAACCCCAAAAAGAGTATTTTATCAGCTCTGTATTGCAGTGTGCAGCAGCACAGCCTTTGTAATAAAATGTCTTACAGAAAAAGTCTATTTTTCCTTCAAAATATGCTACCATTAAGCAAATCTTCACAATTAAAATTTGCAATGTATTAACTATCTAATGAAGATAAATTTATTTTTAAAACATTAATTATTACTCTTCTTTTTACAAATGTATATTTATGTATATCTATTGCAAAATGTATGGCCTATCCCCCACAAATGCCTATAAGGCAACAGGCAATCTCCAGATGAAAGCGGATTTCACATTACGCTGTGTACTTCTTGGAATTTCAGTATTATAAAATGTAGCTGTTTAACCCCAGGGAATCCATCCCTTTAGATTGTTTCAGTTGGCTGTGTTAATCACTTTGAGCCCTGTCTCACACTGAGGGTGCTACGATGTGTGACTGACTGGCGTCTGATTTGAACGGTGATTATGTTGCTGATGGAGTGAGTGATTCTAGAAGGGGTCTGTTTCCTCTGTGCACTGTGTAACAAAGCTCTATTAAATCCCTTTAGAACAATACAAGGCAGCCATCCCAAAAGACCAGTTTATATATATTCTGAAGCTCACCACTTACTGTGAATATATTGACACCACGGGACTTCGTATGTGGGGTGGTGCAAAACACAGTTTACCATGCCAACCCTAAGTTGCACCTGACCCATATCTTTATGCAATGCTGCATTCAACACAGGAAGCATGTAGGGAGATATGGGTGTCATTCATGGTTTTCAAGCATTCCCAGGGGACGCAAGTCCTTGTACGCCAGACCTTGCACTGGTACAACATTAATCATGCAACAGCACAAGGCACAAAGTGAAGCTACTCTGCAGCAGCCCCAGGCCCAAGCTCTACATTTATTTCTTGCTTATACTCATACCTGTATATAAAGCTGTTGTCTAACCTTAGTTAGTGGAAAAATTAAGCGCATCTAGAAACTGAATAAGATTAATAAAATCTTTATATGAAAAAGTCCCATGGTCACATTGGTTAGCTGGTCTAATGTTTAAGAATGTACATTTATAATTATATTATATGTAAGAATATATTATACAATACGTAAGAGCTAAGAATATCCTATAAATTACATAGTGAATAAAGTCTCCCCTCTTGTAATTTATAAAGATATTATAATTACCAAGGAGTTTCATGACCATATAAAAACACAAGGTCGAACAGGTCATGGAACTCCGAGGTAACGTACAATATCCTCATAACTTGGGGTACTTTATTTATTATAATTCACAAGTTTCAGTGAGTCATGTAACAGAAATGACATCAGAACTCACCATTTATCCTTATAATACACAAAAGCCGTGAAAAACTTGTAAATGATATCCTTATAAACGGTGAGGTATGATGTCATCAGTTATAAACGGTGAGTCCTGGTCTAATTTCTGTCACATGACTCACTGAAACTTGTGTTTTATAATAAATAAAGTACCCCCAGTTGCAAATTATGAGGATAACTGGGAGTTCCGTTACCTGTATACAAACAGTCGGCATTCAGCCTCGTGTTTTTTTATGGTCATGGAACTCCTCGGTAACTTATAATATCCTTACATTTTACAAGAGGGGGTACTTTATTCACTATATATTATAGTTGTACATTAAAATCTTAATCAAACTGAGCTCATCAAGTGAGCACTTTTTTTATTTGCCAGAGCCAATATGCAGCATATGCAACTTAAGCACATATCCAGTACTTAAAGGGGAACTATATTAAATTAATTAGTCAAATAATAATGGCTTCTATTCAAAATACGTTGCCCTGAATTTTTTCATGTTAAAAAATTCCATATTTTCCCTTAATTTTTTTCTCATCATAAAGTAATAAATTATTTTATTTTAACCCTTATTGCCACCTCTTCCTTTTGCTTAGAATATGATATTAAGCTCCCTTTCTCCAGCTTCAGTTTGTAACTAGATTTTCATTTTAAATTAATTAAATTTTTCTTACTGTACAATTGCTCTGAGGAACCAAGAAAAGAATCAGCTCCAAACACTTTCAGTTTCATGCAATGTTTAGCCTAGAAAACAACAGAAAACATTAATATATTTTTAATTAAAACTATAGGCAGATTGCATGTCAAACAAAAGCCACATGCATTTGTGGTAAACACTTGTGCATATTGTCCCCTTTTAATTTTGTTAGGAAAGAGAAATAGGAACAGTACAGCTGAATATATACAACATGTAATATTAGTAGCCTAGAAATCAATTTATTATCTGAAAATCAACTCACTGCTTGCTGAAGTCACTGACTCCAGCAAATAGAAAACTGAGTTTTCTCTTTGAACCAGTGTTTTTACTATTATAAATATTTTATTGTTTATTTTTTTATTTAAACCCACACCTTTTATCTTCCCTTTTGATTTCCAAACCACTGTGTAGTTGCCAGGGATAGAAAGACATTTAAATTCCAAGCTGAAGAACAAAAAGTTCAATAAATATAAAGAACATTCCGAACAGCCTTAAAATACCATTACCTACAATGCCACATCATATTAAACATTTATTTCTTTTCTAGTTTAACTGCCCCTTTAAAGGGGAATTCAATCCCTCGGGTGCTGACCTCCTCCCCCCAACCCCCGTAGGCCCCCCTCCCTCCTCCCCCCCAGCCTACCTCTCCCCGCGGGCAAATGCCCCTAAGTGGCTACTTACCCCTCCGTGCAGGTTCCCGGGCACCATCTTCATCAGCAACGTCTTCTTCCTGGATACGTCAGCGCTTGGTGGCACATGCGCATTAGTGCAAACCGCCAAATGCGTCCTACTGCGCATGCGCCGCCAAATGCAGATCCAGGAAGAAGACGTTGCTGATGAAGATGGTGCCCAGGAACCTGCACAGAGGGGACCTGCATGGAGGGGTAAGTAGCCACTTAGGGGCATTTGCCAGCGGGGAGAGGTAGGCTGGGGGGGGGAGGATGTTAGCATGCAAGGGATTGAATTCCCCTTTAATAATGTAAAGAATGCAACTGTGGGGATGTATAAACTGTTGAAGAATGATTTTAACATGGTTGTTGTAGATATTAATGGTGTGTAAATAGAACTGATGTCATAAATATATCTAAACTGGTCACACTACACAATAACCAGACAAGTACAAGTTGTCCTGGAAGAGAAAACTGAAACTAAGAGATGTATGAAGAAAAAATGCTTCTCTCTCTATTATCCTATGGGGTATAGCTTATAACTTGTGGCTTTCGCTTGTACCTTAAGGGCACTAGTTTCTCATCTAGTTATGTTACTGCTGATGTATGCCATTAAATCACTGATTAAATGTTTTTTAAAGAAACTTTGTAAAATGAAGATTACTGTGCAATCATATAAGCTTTGACTTTGCAGTTTAAGCTCCACATAAAAACTGTTGAAAACTGACAGCAAAGTGCAGTAAATTGCCATGCGCTATTATCATAACTCCTCTTTCTCAACATAACGGCTGCCCAAATACTTAGTTGATGCAGCAGGGCATAGTACCTAGATAAATTGGCATTTAGAGACTCGTATTCTGAATGGTTCTATTGATGTCAGTTTAAAGCCAAAACACCCAGCCTTGGGGCATGATAAATGGACTCCAGAGTATGAACTGGCGGAGAAGTGAGTCTCAATGAAAGCAAGTAAAAACAAATCAGAAAAAGTCAAAGCTAAAAGTGTTTCATATCCTGCCCTTGTGCCCTGTAGCTTAAGCAATTACTTCCTATTCAAAATATGAAAGTTGAAATCTATTCATATTAGTGCCCTAGAACAGTGATTTGGCCTTCGTACCGGCTGGATTTATAGCTGCATTAGTAAATAGCTCGATCAGCAATAGTCACTGGTACTGATGTACCTAAATTTGAATGTAATTGTTATTTTAACAGCACTTCTGTTCACTATTCTTATAACCATTCGACTGGAGAAGAAAGTCATTGGTGCTTCTAGGACTGAGAGCATGTGCTAAATTAGTTTATGGAGGTAGCCAGTTGGACTGAGGATCAAAAAGTAGAGAACCTTCATCTAAAGAATAGTTTAGAAATGAAGGACCATGCTGTGCTTGTTAACTTACAAGACAACCTTGCCTTCTCTCATTTAGACTGAGTAGAACCTCTACTGTGCTACTTGTCTCTTTTAAGACTTTATAATGTGACTGGTCCCTTGTGCATTAATGCTGTGCCTCTCTTGTTCAAGATATAGAATCTAGAGCAAAAGATCTGTGAAAAATAAAATCGCCTCATCCATCAGTATTTGCCAATGACTGCAGCTGAATGGAGTCTTGTTAACCATTTTTGCACTTGTGAGATGTTTAACAATATAGTTTGATCTATGTGGAACCTCTTATGTTGAATTCAACATATGTTGGGATATTCGTTTCCAAGGCAAAAGTTATCAGGAACACTCAACACAAATCTTTTTAATGAAGAAGTGTACATGTATTTGTGGAGCTTCTTAGGTGGTATTGCAGATTACATGTATACTGTAGATTAAATCAGGCACTGAAGGGGTTGATGCAGCTGCATTCCTTTTCTCTTTCTCTCTCTCTTTCTTTCCCTTCTTTTCTTGTTGTTTCCATGGAGACAATCAAAAGGAAAGGGGAAAAACGTGCATGACAAAATCTTGAGAATGTATTAGCCCTTGTATGGGGCAGGGTGGACTTATATGTTTTAGAGAATAAGAAAATAAATTAAGGTGAACAAAAGAAGCCATAGAAAAATGTAACCATTTTAGGACAAAAGAATGGATCCTGACAGCCTGTTATGCCATACTGTACAAAACTAATGCCAGTGTAAAGAATACTCAAGAATAAAAACATGCAGAAAGAGGCAACCAGGGGCCACTTGTCCTTAAGCACAAGATGCTTATCCATTCTATCCACAAAAACAGCATGGATGAGCTCTGGCTTAATTTCTCTTATATGTGATGATGAGCAACCACAATAGAATTTACAAATATTCAATAGAAGAGTATTTTTTTATCAGTGTTCCTGCTTTTAAAGTTAAAAGGGGGATTATGTATTTATCTTATCTTTTTAAATGTTTTTTTTTTTTTCAATCACCAGAGCAACAGGATATTTTAAGACTATAGGGTTGTCAGTTTCAAAATAGAGTATAGCTAAAGAAACGCTAGTGGATACATACTTTCTGTAAAATATAAACCAAACAGAGGATAGATTTGCTGTTCTGTACTTTATTGATGTTAATTCTTGCATGCTAAAATGGTGGCAAATTACCATTTCTGGAATACATATGAGGTGCTGGATAAAAAAAATCGGTTGACTGATTTTAGATACCTGGTTGATAAGATGCTTTTTTTTTAAAAAAAAAATCAGTGTACATTTAAGGAACCCTAGCCAGAGTTATTTACAGGACCACTGACCTCATATTGATGTTGCCAAGCATTCTGTATAGATACCCATAATACTAATTATTAATAGTGATGGGCGAATCTATCCTGTTTCGCCGAAAAATTAGCAAAATGAGTCGCGTTGCGTTTTTGATGCGTCAGATCTTTTTCTACGCGAGTTGCATCACGGTTTTTTTGATGCCAACTAATTTTTGCCAGGTCGAATTTTGCTGGCGTTTCGCGGACTTATGTGTCAGCGGCGAATCGCGGGAATTTGCGCCTGCCGAATAAATTTTCCCATCACTAATTATTTATGTTACTATGTACAGTATGTAAAAAATTGATTATCACTAACCGCAGTGGAATTTGGCAAGGGGAAATGTTGTTCCTATGTGCCTGTGTTATGTGAAGTCCCTTCACCCTGCTCAGGTGAAGTCTCCAGCTCCTGTCACTGTCGGCACCCAATACCAGAACAAATGCCAAGCACCCTGGTCTTGGCTCGTGCTTCACCAGTGGTGTGACCGCCTTTGGCTTCAAGGGAGCCCTCAGCTACTCAGATGCCTCCTGGACTTAAACGAGAGGTGCTAGGCAGGAGTTTTGGCCAGCAATGGGGCACAAAATCTTTGGACAGAAGGTTGCAATACAAGGAGTTAAATGGATTCATAGTCAGATCAGGCCGGGTCGAGGCAGGCAGAGAACAAATGTAGTCAGGCAAGCAAAGGGTCAAACCAGGAAGTCAATCAGAGGGTTAATCAGAGTCGGTAAAAAGGCAATAGTCAGGATACAGAAGGTAGAATCATCAAAAGCCAGGCAGGGGTCAACAACAGGAATCAAACAGGTCTCAGAGACAAAGTATCAAAGCTAACAGGCACCAGGAACAAAACCTATCATGGGCAATGAGCTTTATTACAAGGATCCTTTTATATTTTCAAATTTGGCGCCATTGCCTTCAAAAGGCGGAAGTACGTGCACTAAGGGGTAGACCGTGAAGAGGAGCGGCGCGGCGCCACACCACTAGACCACTATGGTAAGAAGCCTTTACACCATAAAACTATTCATATCTGGTTGGCCCATTGAGAAACATGAGGCTTTCAGTTGTATTTTTTGTGCATACAATAAAATATTTTTCATGTATAAATCTGTATATCATGAAAAATATATATATGTTTTTATTTTCTTTGGTATTTAAAAATCTAACCTAAGAAATGACCCTAAAGTGAGAGAGCACACAATTTTCAAAAAAATGTCTGGAACTGAGTGCAAATAAAATAGGAGATTCTGCTGATTCTTGGGTTAAAAACAATATTCACACATACACGTCACCATCTTAAATATAAACAAAGCTATGCTCTTAACTCCTATTACATTCTGATTGGTTTCCATGGTTCACTCACTTTTACTCAATTACCCTATTTTTGCAGCATATATAGTGAATAAAGTACTCTTGTAAAATATAAGGATAATATAAGTTACAGAGGAGTTCAATGACCATATAAAATTATGAATATTTAAAATGGGATTTATGGACTAAACCTTAATGTTAAGAATAAATCTATAGTGTGGAGGATGGCTGCTTCACTTACCTGCTGCTAAGTTTCATTTAGGTATTATCATAACTCACGTGTGTTAGAGATATCCTACCTCAAACTGACCAAAGTATATATTTTATTAACTTTCATGCAACTACTATATTTGGTTGATTTATTAATATCCCAATTCTAAAGGTTTTCCAGCAGTTTGCTGAAACGTAAAGGACAACATATAAAATGAAAAAAAAAAAAAAAAACTGGATAAAAGAAGAACTCAGAGTAGGCTAAGAAGCAAGTATTCTGTATAGGACATGTGATAGAATTCCCCAGCCACCATACATGTATCGGGGTTGAGGACAGGAAGGCCTATAGAGTAAAGAAAAAATAAATTATAATTTATAGAGAATCTATTATTTGTGTGGTGTGCTGCCTTCTACCACATCAGAATACTGAATTCTGCCAATTACCTGGCCTTAAATTATTTTTCTTTTGTTTTGCTAAAGGAATAAACCACCTATTATAAGCTTTGACATAAAGGGCACAGGGGAAATGTACAGAAAAGCAGCATAAAAAATTATCCACTGTAGAAAAAAACCCATCAGGAGTTGGCAGGGTGAGGGGTAAATAAAGTCAGAAAGTATCACTGCTGTAAGATACCCTAAAATTTAAAGAGTATTTTTTGATGGAGCTGCTTTACAGGCACAATATTGTGTATTTAAAATGAAACACCAGCATGTGTGACAAATTAAATCCAAAGTGGAATTTTAACCACCCCAAAGCTATACTGACTATATATCAAAATAGGGATGACCCACATATAGCCCATATTTGCTGCTAAATTGCATTTTGTAAAAGCCTGTGACATTTTTAAAGAGAGTCTGGGAGCTATATAATAGTTTAACCACAGATGGTGTGATGCATGATAGAAATCATATGTTTAAAACAGCCAGTCATTCTACTTATGGATAAGAGGAATGACTGGGTAGAGTACAGCAATATGTTCTTGTATCTAAGTATAGAAATCAATGCTTACTGTAGTCTGTATCACCTAATTAATCTTCTGTAGATAGATTGTTACCCTTGTATTTATTAGTATTCTTTTTTGATATACAGTATTGCCTATTTATTTCATATATAAAAGGGAGATGGAGGTGGCAAACAATAATATACTTCGAACAGAAATAAATTGGAGACCTTAACTACCTTATCTGTTCTACTGCACATAGAACTAGCAGAGAAGTGATAGGGCAGATGAACATCCAGAACAGGTGAGCTTTCAGGGAAAAGTTAATGACATGGAGGCCAGAGGACAGAGATATCACATTGCAGATGCAACATGAAAAAAATGTGTGTGGCAGTCCTATAAAGGAGCTGAACAAATGAAGGACAATGGCAGAACACAACCAGTGTTTAAAGAAAAAAACTTAGTAGTATTTCAGTCTTGATTTCTTTAAACTTGGCCTGAATTTATGTGTTATTCTCACTGTGTTGATTAAGTGCCTACTTAAAGTAACTAGGAAATACTGACCGTAAAGGTCATATCTGTTTTATATATTTTTTTTTTACTGAGAAAAATTTAGGGAATAATATACTCCCCTGTTGGATATTAGAAGTCCCTGCAGAGTTTCCTATCTATATAAAAACACACACCAACAAGTTCCAGATGCAGACACAGAAATAGGAGAGCAAGAAGCAGATAAGGTGGTAGTTTTATGAACATAGATTTTAACGTGGCTTTCTGAATTTCTGAGAAACCCAACAAACATCCAAATTAGTCTAAATTGTTTTGTTGGGGTGGGACTACTGATGTGGTAGACTGGTCATCTGAACATTTTTTTCCTCCTTAGATAAAAAATAGTTTCTTTTTTTAATCTTCATCTTTTCCTTGTAACCTAGCTCACAAAACTAGAAGTTAATTGACAGAAGCCACTCATAGGGGGATTAAAAGGATGTACAGTTAGATGGCTTTGTTATTAACCAGGATGGGCTATGGTTAGTACCATATCACATCAAGGCATTTTGTCTTGTGTGATATGCAACTCTATAGTGCTCTAAGAACTGGAGTAATTATTATATATTATTTATTATATACCAGGCCCTGCTAAGCTGTACTGTATTAATTTATCAGAAGGTCATATATGATCATTTCTTATTCTTGTGAAATAATGTGCATGTAATGTGACAAAGCTAGCAACAGCTAATAAAGGCAGAGATAAGAGGCAGTGGCTCCATTTATGATATATTGATAGAGTTAATTCAGTCAATTCTGAGTTAGAAAGCTGGACTGGGACATAAAAAAGATAGATGTTTGAGAACAGGAACAAGCTTTATTGCATCACTGGAAGGGCTGGATTGAGGTCATAGGCGCACCCAGGCGGCACGGTCCTAGCGCTTGCCTCCTGCATCCCAGTGTGCACACACATCAGAGCACTGGTGATCCTCAGCAAGTGGCCAGGTAGCATGCCGCCCCTAACAATTTGCCGCCCTAGGCCTGGGCCTTTGTGGCCTCCCCACAAACCCGGGCCTGGTCACTGGCAGGTAAACCAAAGCAGGTAGGTAGGCACCGGTATTGGTGGGGTTAACAGGCAGGCAATGCAAGATGGCAGGTCATGATGCACACAAGTAGAATTCTAAAGCATGGTAAAGGGAGATTTAACATGTTCAAATCCAGACATTATGTCAGTGTGAGAAGTGTACCAAGAAAAAAGTATGGGGCAAAAGTGGGGATATTCTGGTATCTCCCAACCAATATGTCCTTAGCTGAAAAATTAAGTGTAAAGGTGGCCATAGACGCTAGGATCCATAAGAATCCTGGATTTGTAGGATTTTGTGTGGAGCTTCCCGACATTTGTCTTGCCATGACGATCAGTCGTTCAGTCGATCAGACAGGTTAGAAGATTTCTGTCTGCTGACGATCATATCTCTGCATGTATTGCCGATTTTCAGTGGGAGACTGTCACCAGCTTTGTCGGACATAAACTTTCATACAACTGCTGTAGGGTTGGCTGATCGGTTCTTTTACTACTTTATTTCAACTGAAGGTTAGTGGCAGGTCGGGGCGATGGGTACGTCAGGTCGTTCAATGATTAGAACGATCGGATCTTTGTGTCTAGGGCCAGCTTAACTCCACTTGTGAACCAAGGTACTTAAATAATGGGATATTGCCTTAGCAGCCTCTTAGCAAACAGGATGAAAATCACCAAAAAAAGCACTCAAAAGAGCTATACACAATCTCTTTAATAGGCATGGCATGTTTAATCATTTTTAAAGAATCATAACATTATAACCAAGGAAAATGGAATTTGATTACGAGTACAATTATAATGCATTAGTATTCTATATACTGTATGTCACTTATATGGCACTTAAATCGGTAGTTCAGCTTTAAGTATAGTATGTGGCCTGTGCTTGGCCATCTTTCACCTGGCCTGTATTATTTTTTTTTTCAAATGGGGGTCACTGAACCTGACAGCCAAAGAATCATTTCACTGTGAAGTGGGACTATTAATGTTACATGCATGGGATCCCCTGTAGTAGAATTAACGTATGGAGATCCAAGTTACAGAAAGAAAGAGCCCTTATCTGAACAACCCCGTTACCTGATAACAGATGATAACTTCTTAGTAACTTTTGAGTACATATTTTTTTATTCAGCCCCTCTTCTATTTATATACCAGTCCCTCATTCAAATTACTGCCTAGTTGGTAAATTGGACCCTAGCAACAAGATTGCTGCTGAAATTCCACCGAAGAGCTGCTACAGAAAAAGCTAAATAATAAGATTTGACAAAAAAGAAAAGAAAAAAAGTGGACCAAATTTGCTGCCAAGCTCCATCATTACTCTAGCTGTCTAACTTACAAACACAGGCTCAAAGTCCATATTTTTCTGAAAAATCTGTCTGC
Organism: Xenopus borealis; assembly: GCA_024363595.1. NCBI lineage: Eukaryota > Metazoa > Chordata > Amphibia > Anura > Pipidae > Xenopus > Xenopus borealis. Next base: position 69,969,521 of record CM044443.1, on the reverse strand, counting down.
AAATAAAATAATATTAAGCAATTTTATCTCAACCAACATATGGTTTTACAATATCATTGTCCACACTATACTAAGGGGCAGATTGATCAAGGATCAAATTTATAGTTCATGAGAGTTTGTAAATACTCCCAGAAACTCCCATGAAAATTAAAACATTTTTAAACTTGGATGAATGGGATCGAACTGCAAATCTGAATCAAATTCGAATTAAAATAGTTTTTTTCCCCGGATGTCAGGATGCTAGCAAAACAACTCCAAATTGATCTCAGAACATCCACAAAAGGCCAAAACAGCAATTTGGCGGGTTTAAAGTACTGAATGGTCGAACTTGAGTTCTTAAAGGGCCAGTACATATTTCAAAATTTGACATTTAAATTTTTACTTTGACCCTTGATTAATCTGCCCCTAATTGTTAAACTGCAGGTGAACTACTTTTTTAGTAGCTTTTGTATAAGTTTGTTTATTTATGTGATAATATGGAATTATTACATTGGGCTTGAATAATCTTGTCATTATTTGAAGCCTCCAGAATCCTTCGAGCCCCCGACACTATGCATTTTCAATTGGTCATTCAGTCTTGCTTAGTCAACAGGTCATTTGCAGATATATAATTATGTTCAACCAATATCTTCCCATTGCATAAATATTTTTTTCATGTCCTAATGTTTGGCTGTGAGATAACTTTTGAATTAAAAATTGATTTAGAATACTGAAAAAGTCATGTAACTTTGTCCTATTAAAGGTCCCCAAAGATCTTTCTCTGCCGAACAACCGATCTAAGGGAAGTCCGACCAATCTGTCAAATTATCCTGCGTTTAGTGGGATATCAACGATCGTACATTTTACGATTTTTCGTCCGACATCGGTCTGAAGATTGATCGGCCAGGTTAGAAAATATTTATCGGTCCCCATGCAATCTACCTATGTTTGCAGGGCCAAGAAGGCAGTGACCCTTCAGTTTTGATGGCAATATCACCTGAATGGTCTTTTTAGTTGATGGACACATCGGACATTTAAACGATCGTTTTGAGAAAATCATGGTCTCACGATAACCATTGGATCTTTCAAAAATCTTTACGTCTATGGCCAGCTTAAAAACAGATTTGATCATCACAGATCCACATGTAGTATACATAAAGTTCTATCCTATTCCATTTCACAAAGATGAAAAAAAAAAGTTTGGTATATAACAAGAATACTAGTACATCAGTAATGGAATAGATGCACTGTATTGGTCACAACAGTATCCATTTAAGATCTGTGTTAAATAATGAAATTTTAGACCACTACAAATGTGGATTTTTGTTTACTGTGGTATATAGAAAGTGGAATAGTGCACATCTGATTTGTGTGAGACCTGCTACTTGATAGGGTTACACTGAAAAGTTGGTTGAGATAAAATTGCTTAATATTATTTTATTTGCAGACAGATTTTTCAGAAAGATATGGACTTTGAGCCTGTGTTTGTAAGTTAGACAGCTAGAGTAATGATGGAGCTTGGCAGCAAATTATGTAGATAGTGCACAGACAGTACCATTTTATCAGCTGGTCCAGCGTGCATTTTTTGGAAGGTCACCTTGATAACTAACAAGCATTTTCTCTCCAGTGAATGTTCCAGATAAACTGTTGCAGTACAGTTCTTCTCCACACATAAGTGGAGGTGATAAAATGCTGAGAAATCACAGGATAAAAATAATGAAGCATTCACTGTGCAATATTTAGTGCACCTTGAGGAGTATAAAAAAGCATTTCTGGATGTATTTCTGTTTATAGAATTCCATCTTTCTGTGCTACAAAAAGCCTTATTTATTAGTCTGTGTAATAATGTGTAGAAACTCCTGCTGACTACTGGAAGTGAACGTGCCTTTCATTGCCTAGACGTATTGTTTCTATGAAAGTAACATTAATCAATCTAACATTGCTTTGAAATAATAAAGGAAATTAAATGTTCAGATGAGTGAAGTAAAAAGGAACAATGTGGATGCTTTGTATTCATTAATGGATTCAGTGTGGACCATATGTAGCTTGGAAGGCAAAAAAATTACATTTTAAGAAATTTGTTTATTTGGACTGAAGTGAATGAAATAAAAAATCTAACCAATGTGTGCTTATCTATACACTGTGCTATGTGGGGATTCGAGAAAAAATGTTCATTAATGTTTACAGGGACTGTCCAAATAGTTAACTGATAAGTGTACACACAATTTATTGACTATATGCCAATGTTAATAAAGTCATACGGTCTTCCACTATTTTTCTTCTTCAAGCAGCAAGGTATCTAGAAACTTCAGCTGGCTACATGTGGTGTACAACTATATATTGTGGATTATGTGTTTAATTCCTTGCAAAATAATCTGCAACAATTTGTAAATTTTACACCTCCAATAATATTTGTTTTTGTTTCCAAACACCTGTGCGTCAATTGCTTTGCATTAGATAAATCATTTGACATACAGTAAAATCTTTTTAGAGCTTGGATAAAATGTTACTTGCCCTGAGTTCTCATGTAGTCCTAGATTATTCCTTTGATGAGGCATGTCACAGCTTGTGGTGACCTTTTGTGTGATTGGCAACCTTCAACTCTCATAGTGGACTAGGAAGCAGTGTTGGGGAATTACAGTTAGGGAGCTTTTCTGTCCTAAATGAACTAAGAACATATAAAGCAAGAAAGCAACCCAGCTCAGTATTTTAGGAGTCAGGTTTATTAAGCTCCTTTCATTTGGCAGATCTCTTCTAAAACATTTTCTGAAATATTTGTGTATCTTATGCCTTTTTTTTAAAAAAAAAAGAAGTTACTTTAAAGGAAACATATTGAAATACATACATTATTACCATTGACAAAGCTGTCAGAATGTATACCTGTGAAAAAAGTGGTTCTATTCAGAAAAGTCCTCTTGAATTCAATATGTTCAGTTTGACTGGTGCTGAATATCTAAATTTACAGGCAGTGTTTGTGAGTGTGAATATTGTCCTTAACCCTCAGCACCTTACTCTTAGTATAGCTGATGCCTCCTGTTTGTCTGTGAAGCATCGATAATACATGCACAGTTATCTGTATCATTAGAAGCAGACATTATCTATTGTTACCATTGGGAGTTAGATAATTATTTACAATTAAACTGATGCCATGGACCATTTTTTTAAATATCATAAACATACATACATGTATGCATTTTGTGCTTGACAAATCCTCTTTATATCCTTAGTCAGAGCAGGCTGTTTGCTAATAAATGTAATAAATATGTACAAGGGGGGATCATGTGCAAAATTTTCTCCAGCTTTACTAAACCTTGGCAGGTAGTCAACTGGTTGCATTTACTATTATTATTATGTTTCTGTAATTATTCCATAGCAATTAATAAAGAAAAATGTAGCAAAAATAAAGTAGGCATGCACTGAACCCAGGATTCGGTCCGTGATTTCGGCCAGGATTCAGGCTTTTTTCAGCAGGAATTGGATTTGGCTAAATCCTTGTGTGTGGCCGAACTGAATCCTAATTTGCATATGTAAATTAGGTGTGTGAAGGGAAATCGCTTAACTTTTCGTCGCAAAACAAAGCAGTAAAACATTGCAATGCAATTTAGGATTCAGATTCTGTCCGGTAATCCTTCTTTCACGAAAGATTGGGGGATTCACCCAAATCCCAAATAGTGGATTAGGTGCATCCCTAGAATAAAGTTAATTCATTTTAGCTTGTATGTAGTATTTCACCATGCTTCAGTTTTCTTTTCTCTTATTTTGAACAAATGTCCTTTTTTTCAGATAAATCTCATTGTTGTGATATCATTATATTTTTAGTCTGCTGTTACTCAGAGAAAACCTGGGCACAATTTCACCTTTGGCACATTATCAGTTGGAATCTATTGCCACTTTATTAGATATGCAGATTACTGTTCCTTTCACAATATGAACTAAACAGACTCTAGCTTTAGTCATTGAGTATGTCCACTGCTGGGTTATACATGCTTTCATATTCTCTGGCAGTGATTTGTGATGAATTGATGTCTGGCTTAATGTGTAAAAAGCTTCCAGTGCCTATTTGCAATAAAAAAGGGCATTGTAGCAGCAAACAGAAATTTGTAGGAAAATTTTGTTATGACATTTTTAAATAAAGCTTCAATTTGTAGATTTTTCATTGTACAAATTTTCATTGAAATGACAGAGCTAAGTACTAAAGGGCAAATTCACTAAGAGGCAAAGCTGCGCTAGCGCAGCCTTAGCCGCACTTCGCCTGGTGAATTTTCACCAGCGTCCGTCTAATTAACTAAACTGTGAAGTTGCACAAAGGAAGGCGATGTTATGCTAGCGATGCCTAATTTGCATACAGCGCCAAATTTAAAAATGAATGGAAGCATATGCTGCAGCACATACATAACACTACACAAGCCCAGGGAAAGGGAATAAAAGTTTATAGGGGTGTAATAATGCCTTACACATGTGCCCACAGTATAACTAAGGTGCCATATGTAATAAAATTAGGGGGGAAGGTGGGCACCCAAAAAAACTAAATCGTACATTTTCAGCCTATGACCCTATAAAAAGTAAAGCACACCAGTGTTTTTTTTTTGGGACTTTTTTTCAAAAAAGTTTGAGTGCAAATCCTGCAAAGGTGAGACTGGGTAAAAAAGAATAGTCTCCCTACCAAACCCATAACTTGTATCACATGCAGACCTGCAAGTTAAGGAATGCCACCAGTAAAAGGTGGAGCAGGGTGCAAAGTATGAAAAACAATGTAGCCTTCATCTTCACTCCTTGCCCCACTGATCCTAAATGAGAACTTAATACAATCCACATACTATAGGTAGATAATAAATTCAATAAAGATACCTTTTAACTTGTAGCTTTATTTTGTATGGTTATGCTTCTAAATGCATGTAATAAATCAGGATAAGCCCTATGTTTTTCATATGTAAAACTTTCAAACTGAATGAAAATTGCATTATCTCTAAAATATAAATCTACTGTGGTTTAATGTTTGAACCTTTAGTAATTTGAATTGTACATTAGATCAAGGCTAATGCAGAACATAAAGAGAAAAATGCATTTTTACTATTTTGTTTGCTGTTATATTGAACACTTGTGTTGGCCTACAGCAAAGATGTTTGCACAGAGCCAATGTCATCTAGAAGATATACTTAGATAAGTTATATATAGTGAAGTGATGTTGTGTATACATAATTTTCATATTAAAAAAAAACCACAAATCTTCCTCAAAGCGTTTGACCAAATACTGAACAGAATCTGAAACATATGTTGTATTTTCAATCAGAAAAAAAAGCATAATCCAAAAACAAATTGTCATTTATCCAGGGCTTCAAAGTCACATGGCATTATAGATTCCAATATGTTTCCAGTAAGGCACTTATGGTTTGGCCAAATACAAATCATTCCAAATCCCAAATGGAATCTTCGATTTAGTGTATCCCTAAAAAGTCACCCTCTTAACATGTTTTGTCTCAATGTCCAAACAGTGGTTGCATGATAAATGCACAGTATTTATATCATAGTATTCATACAGTGTGAAGCTTCTTTCTGTAAAGGGTGCCAAACAGCCCATCACATGCAAAATGAGGAATACCTTTTGGGGCAAAGGGTTAAAAGCACATTATGCCACAGCCAAGAATTCTTAAAATATTCTAAGAAGGTGGAAGCTGTGATTGGTATGCATTAGGTGAGTTCCAATGAAAATTAACATGTAATTGCTTCAAATGAAGTAAGTGAGAGGAGGTAATCTGTTCTTAAATTGGATTCACAGAGTGTTGTGGGAACCATAATGTGGCTGGAACATGAAATATGTTTAAACCCATTGAGTGCCAGAGGCTTCACAATGACTTCCTATGTTTAGGTGCCCTAAAGAACTCCCAGGAAGTCTTCTGCACTAAATCATTTCTTTTTTTTCAAACAAAGGAACTAGTTCATTATATTAATGTATGACATGCTACTTACATGGAACAGGGAAACCATTACTCTGAAGGTTTAACCTTGAAGGCATCTTTGAGCACTGATGCAGAACGTAGTAGTGAATTACCTTCCCGATGTGAACTAGTTAATACAGGAGGATTATACGCTATAGTGATTGAATGCAGAAATGTTCTTTAATCTGCATTTCAGTCATTAAAGGTTCCTGTGAGGGCCTTTTTTTGTGATAGCAAACTTTCATTACTTTTTTTTTTTCTCCCCTCTTGCTCGCTTCCCATTATGTTTCATTGCCCATTACATTTCTCTATTATATGCTTTTATATTTCTATCATTGTTATATTCTATTTCAAACTTCCTCAAGTCTTTATTATATCAATTCCACTTGCATATTTTAAGTTCTTGTTCCTTCCGCCCCTCTTTTTCATGCTTATTTGATTTTTGACTTTGTTCCTTAGAGCCAACATTGCCTTAGGACTTTTGCCCTTGACTTTGGATTTTTATGGTTTTGTTGAGGTAAAGGTCCATTAGATTTACATAACATGGAACAATGTGAGAAAATGCTGAAGTGTTTCATCTGCAAATGGATTTCCATTTACAATCCATGCGATTTTCCAGGCAACTTTAAAAGAAATCTGCATGTTTAATTGATAACGGAGTGTTCCAACAAGCAATAGCTTGTAACAGAATTAACAGAAACTTACAAATTGTGCTTATTGATCAGAACAACCTTGTTAACAGGACCACTGGCCACAGAGGTCTTACTCTTTTCGGTAACACTTCAGTCCCACGTAGGCAGTTAGTCCATTCCTCAGTCTCCCAGAGTCTTGTCTCAGTAGTGTAGCCCAAACACTTCTTTTCACAGGCCTCCCTTAGTTACCTCACACACACACTCACTTCCTGCTTTTGCCAGAAGATATTACATAGAACAACCCATAAGTAAAACCCTGCTTCATGTAAATAAACCATTTTCATAATAATATACTTTTTTAGTAGCATGTGCCATTGTTTAATCATAAATAGGAAATTTTAAAAAATAAGTACAGTCTCTTGGGATCGCATGATTCAATGGTGCACACAAACATACCAAGCAAACTATAAAGTTAGGTCACATGAGCCAATTAACAGACAGAGTTGTGTCTTTTGCTTCCACACTTCTTCCTGTTACAGTTAGAGTTGTAATATTTCTGGTCAGGTGACCTCTGAGGCAGCACACAGACCATCACCAAATGGTGGTTCAAGGCAAGAGATGTAAAAGGGTAATATTTACTTAAATATATATTCCAGTTTGGTAGGATTCTTTAATATGCTTGTTGCTCAAGTATTCATTTTGGGGGTATAGTTTTCCTTTAATTGGCTTTTGGCAGAGAGCCCAGAACAGCCACCAGGTTTTGAGATAAGAAAATTAATAAGAACATTAGTAACAATTAAAGGACCAGTAACACCAAAACAATAAAAATTTTTATAGTAAAAATATAATGCAGTGTTGCCCTGCACTAGTGAAACTGCTGTATTTGCTTCAGAAACACTACTGTTTATATAAATAAGCTGCTGTGTAGCCATGGGGCAGCCATCCAAAGGAGAAAAGCTCAAGTTACACAGCAGATAAGCTCTGTAGAACATAATGTTATCTGTTTATATGAACTACAGTGTGACAAAAACAGATCAGTTTTACCAGTGCAGGGCAACACTACAATATATTTTCATTACTTTAAAACACTTACATTTTTTGGTGTTACTACTAGGGTTGCCACCTTTTCCTGTGGC
>CM044443.1:69922526-69959727 GCA_024363595.1 Xenopus borealis | reverse complement strand
ACAATGGTAAAACACGCCACAGCTTCGCGCTTTAGTGAATCTGCTCCTATGTGAGACAGCCTTCCAATAATTTAGAGCTTTCTAGATAAGTTTCAAAATAATGGTTCCCATACCTGTACAATCATTTATATGTATGGATTAAAAAGACAAACCTTTTTGCAGCAAAGCCAGTTACAGACACCAGGTTTTTAGTGTTCTGACCCAGTTATATTTTCAGTTACCATCTGGCAAATAACCAGGCTTTATTTCTCATACTGTTCATGCTCATATTTTTTATATCTAAGAGTACTAGATTTTAACAAGAGGATTTGTACTGTATTCATTCAAAGCACAGGAGGTATTTGTCATTCTGTAGAAAGAGTTTAAGAAGAAGCGAGTTGGAAGTTTTTATCGGATACTGCTGAGCACTTTCCTATTTGCACACACAATAAACCCTGATTCTTGCTTCCAAATAGTCTTATTTTACTTTATCTTACCTCATATCCAATGTAGCTCCCTGCAGGGTTGTGCTAAGCTTTTCTTAGTTAGTAGTTCTATATCTCCCAAGCTGGCACTTTCTTCCCAATACGTTTCTCTCACTAAGTTTATGGTAGTGACAAGGAAACAAGTGAAAGCTCCAAGAGGGTTTTTAGCAGGAGCTTGCAGGGGCTGTCATTGTCCCATAACTAGTATTTATGGAATACTGGCACAACACTGAGAAATGTGCTGCAAGCTATTTTTTATGGGAGGGGGGATTTTTTTTCCATTTGCAAATAGCCATGATAAAACGTTGTAGTCATTTTAGAGGAGGTTGTAGCCTCAGTATTTTGCCCTTTGTGTGTTTCTATATTCCATGTCTGTGAAAACATTGCAGATGCAAACTCCTTTGATCAGTCATTGTTTCAGGGCTTAATAGTTATGCAAATGAGAGAGAGAAGAATCTGGCAGAGAACCGGGCAATAGGGACTCCATATTCCCTTTGCTTATTTCTGTGACAAATACTAGCAGAGTCTGTTTTGTTTACAGACGTCTTTCCAGAAGGGGAGATTATCTGCTGCCTCAGTCCAGATCTCAGGAGGGACAGAAAGGAGATGATACTGGCGTTTTGGATCTGGCAGGCATTAGCTAAGCAAAGTAAAATAATTAATTTGATAATTATAAAACAGGTCCAGGGGCCAGACAGAAAATTGAGTGAATGACATATTGGAAGAGATAATAAAAAAACATGGTTTATCTCAAAAATGCATAGTGAAATGACCACTGTGTCCCATAGAGGTCTTTCAGATTTTTGAAGTACTGTAGGTTAGTTCTGTCTTGCAATAAATGTGAAATACAGCACTAACGAAGTCTTCAAGACTTCATTTAAGTCTTGATTTACTGTAGACATTCTTAAAAATAAAAAAAAAACACAAAATATGAATATAATTTATAATTGTATTAAAGACAAATTCTAAATTATATTTAGGAAAAACCATTTTTATAAACAGTTTCCTGTTATTCTAGTGTGAATAATATCAGTTTTATTTATTTTAAAATGTCCCTAAGCTTTGCAGCCACGGTTTTATTTAATACCTTCTTGAAGAATTTGATATGGTTGAGTGAAATACAGAACCCACTAAGAGTGTGGGAATCTGTATGTGTAATCTTTTTCTTCATATTACTTATATACTCTGAGCACCTAAAATACCATATTTTAAAGAATTTTTGCCAGAGTTATTGGGTCCTTTTATCAAATTAACTTTCTATAAAAGTGCATAATGTGTCACACCTACACTTATTTATACTTTTGTTATAAACACACTTGCAAAAAAAGATATGTTTCACCAGTCATCCAACTGACTTTCTCAATTCAGAATAAAAGTTATTCTGAATTGAGAAAACCAGTTGAATGACTGGTAAAACATCTTCAAGGAAAAAACACAGCAAGTCCAATTGATTTGACTTATTTCTACAGATATACAATGACGTGGATGAATAAGAATCTTCACAAGCATGAAACAATGTATCGTTCATTGTGCCTTTTGAACTACTATGTTAGTCCATAATGTTTTCTTACTAAAGCAGCAAATTCACTATTCTGCATCATTTAACTTCTGATAGATCTTGTCAAGTCTAAACTTTGACTTAACCTCTGCCCTTAGTTGTTCCACGCAGTGTTAGGAAAGATTAAGAAAGCTGTTCTTCAGTTTGCTTTCTACTGTGACCTGCAACACATGCACTGGCATCAAGGCTCCCATGATTTGATTTGATTGAATTCTATGGGCTGTAGAGGAACCAGTTGCAGCAAGAACAGCAACATGTGTTTCCTTGCATTTGTTGATTGGCTTATATTATTGTAGTGCACAACAGCAGGAGGGAAGCTGGCTAGACATTCCCTGAGCAAAAAGAAAACTAGAAAAGAAACAAGATGAAGTCCCTAACTGGCTTATAGAATCACACTATTCATGATGTTTCCCATGATATTTAATATTTAATTTACAGCAGTTGAAACACACTTTTAGCATCTCTATAACAAAATATGGCATTCGAGTTAAATTGCTGCATTCTTTTTATGATAGAACGGAACATCTGGAAAGATATTACGTCAGCATGGCCTTCACTGAACTGATCTTTCTCTTGCCTACCTCGGGGAGGTGAGATTTCAGAGCATATTATTCTGATCAATTTGCAAGCTTTAAGCTCTTTGAATACTTAAAGGAAAAAGTAACTCTGCAAATTTGCCTACACTGCATTAAAAAATGCTTATTACACAGAAATTTACAGCTGAAACCAAATCGCATACGAAGCAGCCATTTTTTTTGCAATGTTTGGATAGGAGATAAGAGCTTAGTCAGTTCTCTGCTAGGAAGTGGCTTTTTTCACCTGGAAATTAAATGTACTTCCCAATCAGGCCTCAATGAAAAGACCCTGTCAGAGAGGGGGAAAATGAGAAAAAAAACACAAAAAGCTGCACATTCATTTATTGCCTTGTTTATTCTTTTCTAAATGCCAGCTTTCCTTGTGAGTTATAGCTAAGAAGTTTATATCAGATAATTTAAATGTTATGCTGCTCCCCACTGTTAACATTGCCTCTCCACCTGTGCTGTCACAGGCTCCCCAGTCTGATCCCTGCAGACTCAATTTTCTGCCCATTCATTTTCATATGAATATTTCATCTGCTGTTCATGTCAGTCACATGGCAAGGAATGTACAGAACATTTTTCTGTCTCTTGACCTCACTGTCTTTCTTCCCCTTCTTTACTGAATCCCTGCTGTCTGTGTTTACCATTTGACCATTCAGTCTTTTATGTAGCAGTCTTTTTTCCCATCCCGTTTTTGTGCCCTTTCTGCCTCTCTGGCAGGCTGTCATTTTATCTGTCTTCTGTTGATCACTATTGCTTTAAATTCTGCTTGTGTTCTTATCCGGTTCATCCTCTAAATGGTATATATTTCCTCTCTTGATGTACCTGCCTCACCATTCTTTTTAAAGCCTCTCCTTAAGACTGCTACCTGTTGTCGCTATTTAATTGATGCAGTGCACTTTCAGTATAAAAGGTTTCATACTTTGGATAAAAGGGTATGCTGTTTTACAGAACAACCACTAGCTTCATAAAAATGAGTCTTGCACACAGTATTAATCTTGTCCTTTTCTTTCCCCGTGCAGGTGCACAGTAGACAGCAGAGTGACACGCGTGGCCTGGCTAAATCGTAGCACCATCTTGTACACTGGCAATGACAAGTGGTCAATAGACCCCCGTGTGGTGCTTCTGGCCAACACAAAGAGTCAGTACAGCATTGAGATCCAGAATGTGGACATTAATGATGAGGGACCCTACACCTGCTCTGTGCAGACAGACAATCAACCCAAAACCTCTCGTGTACATCTCATTGTGCAAGGTAGGCTATATCTATCTATCTGCCATATATCCATTATCACAAGATATTTCAAAATACATACCTTGCAGTGCAGTGTTATGTAACAAGTACTGGAATACATTCTGAAGCCCCTTTTATTTCATAAATAGCCTCTGCCAATGTAGCGCCGTGTACAATTTTAAAAATACGCACCATTACCTGCTGACAGGTGTATAATGTTTTTAAGGCTGCATTTGTATTTCTGCATGTCTAGAATACAATTTTTGTGGATTGGACACAAATATAATAGAAATGTAGCATTTTATTCGTCATACAGTATATACATTCTTTTAGGCAGCAGTGTCCCTGTAGACACTTGTGTTGACCTCTTCGTTTTCGGGGTTAAAATTGCATTTCATTTCCAAGCACCAGATTTAATAAGGTTGTTACATGTCAGTTTCAGCCAGCTTTGAAAGTTTTCCAAATCAGAAAACAAAAACATTATCTTAACCCTACAGACAAGATGTTTCATTAACAATGATCTGTATGCAACAGTTAAAATGCATCTGTGTGGAAAAATATATCTTGTGTAAGGATGTCAACTGGATTCTCTTTTACATTGATTGCATGTTTTACCCTTCCTTATTCTAGAGATGGGCATATTTTTGGCTAATCAGAACCTTCTCCAGATCCCTGTTTCTTACCCTTTGGTTTCTAGGTGTTGGGCTACAACTCCCTTTGACATCTGAGGACTCAAGTTTAAGAATTAGGGCTCTACACAAAAGGGAGCAGCTTCAGCTGGAGCAAATTTTGAACTATTTTAGGGATATCCTGGCCTGGGCACAATAAACAGGAGAGGAGGTCTATTGGATTGTGCAAACTGTATTAAGGCAATAATTTAAAGTAACATTTGCTTTCATTATGCTAAACTAGTCTGACAAGTCTCACACTGGTGCAGCTTTGTTTCTATTTAGATAGGGACTATTGACCTTTATGACATAGTTAGAAGACCAAGGCATGTTAAAGAGACAGTATACATGGACTTAATATGTAGAGTTTGTACTGAATACATTTATGCCTTTGGTTTTAGGTAAGAAATTGCTATTGTCTATTTTGAAATTGTCTATTGCTTTTATTTGTTGCACTTAACTAGAAGTTGATAAAACTTTCATTATGTAATTTCCTGTCATTTGAGTGTTTAAGTAGGAGTAAGTAGATGGCATTGCAAACTTTGCAACTTGAACAAAGAGCTTCACTGCAGTTTTCAAGCAGCTCGACTTTGTAAAATATATAAGCCATTGCAGGATGCCCCCTCACTAGTGATGGGCGAATTTATTCGCCAGGGGCGAATTCCCACGATTTGCCGCTGGCGAATAAATTAGCGAAACGGCAGCAAAAATTCGCCTGTGAAAATTTGCAAAAAAAAATGAGTCGCACGTCGTTTTAGACGCGATGCGCATCTAAAACGACCTGACGCGTCGTAGTTGACGCAACGCACGTTAAAAACATGCCGCGACTCGTTTTGTGAATCTTTCACCAATTTGCAAATTTCGCTGGAAATTCGCTAATTTTTCGGCGAAGCGAAACTGGGTAGATTCGCCTATCACTACTCCTCACTAATAATGTAGGGGCTGGTTGTCACCAGGGTTACCCTTTGCACCTACATAAAATTCAGATCATGTTGACTTAATTTGCATATGCATTGATTGATGTAAAGATTATGCCAACTGAACAGAAAGGCTGGGCCCATCCATTATCATTTTTTAGAATATTAGTTCAGGTATTCTCTACTAGTGATGGGCGAATCTCCCGCGATTCGCTTCGCCTAAAGATTCGCGAATTTCTAGAGAAATTTGCGAATCGGCGAAAAATTCGCGAAACGAGTCGCGGGACGCTTTTGACGCGCGTCGCGTCAACTTTGACGCACATCGCGTCGTTTACGGCGTGTCGCGTCATTTTCGCCGCGTCAAAAACGATGTGCGACTCGTTTTTTTGGCGAAATTTCGCTTGCCGAAATTTCGCTGGTGATTCGCGAATTTATTCGCCAGCGGCGAATCGCGGGAATTCGCCGCGAATTCGGCCCTGGCGAATAAATTCGCCCATCACTATTCTCTACATTTGTATATACTGCACATAGTTGTTTTGTAAGGCAGTGCTGTGTTAAAGTCTTATTAGCAGTCAGAATCCGTGAGCTTTATAAGATTTCAGCGGAAGAGCACATAATATAATGAAAATACGGGGGGGGGGGGTGTTCTGCATGTTTATCAACTTGCCCTCCCCCCAAATGCATCCTACTGAATTGTGCTTGTTATTACAATCAGTACCGGCTTTGTTAGCAGGAAATAACTTCCCACTTCATCCCGAGCTGCGTTAATCTCCCATTCCCCGTCTATTGTTTGTTGCTTAATTACCTGGTCATTGTAGCCTGGCATATGAGCTGTTCAGTTGGAAGGGGGTAGAGAGATAGACTGAGGGTATTTGGGGGAGACAAAAAGAGCTGCATTGATCTTGGCTGTGGTGTGTCCCATATAGATAAGGAAAAGGTTTTGAAGGATTTTTAAACTTCCTGTAGTGCTTATATTCTCCGAAAATTAAAACTCTTTAATCTACAGTGCAATTTTCCTTTACAAACAGAGGTAATGGCTTAGGAAAAAATAGAATCACACTTACAAAAGCCTAACAAAGCTAAGGCCTATTAAATGTTCCATCCTACACTCTGGCCATTCAACAAAACAGTCAGGTTTCTGCCTGCTAATGATATTCTGATTAGGATGAGACAGAAGAACATGCCATTTTCATTACTGCTTTATGTATACTGATTTATATTTACCATATGTGGATTCAGATGCACTCTCAGTTTATCAGAGCACTGTTCTGTCAATTTAAGATATGATTTTGTTTTGTACTAGGAGCATCATTTCATGAGCTGTATAATGCAATATAGCAATGAGATCAAGAGATGCACAGCTTCAACCAAGATGAAATCCTTTCCCTGAATAATAGTCAAGACACCCAAATCATCACTGAACCTTAAAATATAATTGGAAGCTGCATTCATGATGCCTTTGATATATATCAGCTTATGTTACTAAATTTAGTGCCAAGTCAGTCACAAGGTGAACAATGATTTTATTACAATGGAAGACCGCGTAAGAGAGGACCAAAGCCTGCTCTCATTTTATCGAAATAACGTGTAACCCTATCTGATATCCTGGGCCACACTGGAGTACTAAGAAAATAGATCCCAAGCCTCTGTTAACTGGCAAGCCTCTGCTAATTGGCAGGGCCACACTGGGACGCTAACAAAATAGATCCCAAGCCTCTGCTAATTGGGTGATGTGCGGTTTTGAATAATGAAGTGCTTCCGCCCAGGTACTGGTGGGCATACAACTCCCTTATGGACTGTAGTCGCAGTGATTACTAACCCAATGTAAAAGACAATAAACCACACAATTGAAATATATTAGCAAGAAAATATACTGCCTATTGCAATGAGAACAGTAAAATAACAGTTTCAACAAAACACTAAGGGGCAAAGTCACTAAAGAGTGCAATTTCGCTAGTGACAGCTTTGCAGCCATTGCAACACTTCGCCAGGTGAAAATTCGCTCAGACAATGCTAATTCACTTAAGTGAACCACCTTGACTCAACAACACTGGTTATTTTTTAAAAGGGTTAACAAAGAGGTATGACTCTTGAACTTTTCATTTTCTGCAGTACTTTGGTCTAATGTAAAAAATGCTTTTTTTACATACTCATAAAGTTCTCATAGAATAGCAATGTTTTCTCATAGAAAATAATTGAATTTAGCAGAAAGAGCTCTGTTAACTTTCTTGTTTATACAAGCCAAACGGTTGATCGCACTCAATTGGAAAAATGGCCGCTCACCAAAAAAAAAGAAACAATGGATAGAGCTAGTCAACAGCTCAATACCCCTATACCAACTGACATACATGGGGAGAGGGTGCCCAAATAAATTTAAGAAAATTTGGTCCCCCTGGTTAGAGGTACACATGCTATCCCTGCTAATAGAAGAAACCCTTGTTACTAGAGAACTTCTTCCTCCCACTCCCTAACCCAATGAGGCTCATTAGAGCCCCTTCACTTCACTGTAGCAAAAGCTGACAGGTTTTTGGATGAACCCTTAGTTTCTCTTGAAAATGACCTGTATCCCCACACATTGGGCATACAAATAACATGTATTAACCTAATAATCTGTATTAGTCTGCACTTTCTACATTACTGGCCAGTCTTACCTGAGGGGAGAGCTACTCCCTTGATATCCATCCTAAATGGAACAAAGGCTGCTCTTGGTAACTAATTCTATTTGCCTCACTTCCTAGAAAGTGCTGTTACAGAAAACTACCCTGACCAAACCTCATTCATGGAGTCCCTGCATCCCAACTTTACCAAAGCTCTCCATATCCTTGAAGCATCTCCTTTACTGGGGCCTTAGTTCCAGGCTCCCCATGTTCATTCCTTTCCTCCTGTAGTTTAAGTCCAAAGAGAAAGATCCACCTACTGTCCAACACTATATTAAAGTGTGGCAGGAAGTGGTCATCCCATCAACCTCTGGGACAATAATATACTATAATAATGTGCTAATAAGCCAGACTAGATGCATAAACTTCTGCCACCAAATAGGGAACTAGAAAGTTAAGGATTTAAAGCCATATACAATATGATATTAACCCTATGGGTTCCTACATCAGTCAGATAAACTCTCATGATCTGACACAATCTGCTTAATAAAAAGGAACATTATTTTAAGTCAAAAAATTGTTAATTGATAATGTTTTTAACTGAATTAATTCTACCCAAGCATTTTGCATTTAAATGAACACCACCTATTACTTAAGCCATTGTTTTAAAAACATATAACATAAAAATTATTTGTGTAATGTTTTTCTGCCTATATCGATACCTCAGGATGTACTCATAGATATCAAATGAAATGTTTAATTTTCTTTTTATTTTAATCAACTATACATGCACTATACATAGGGTATACATGAGTAATATTTCTTATCACTGGGACATAATCATAAGGTTGTAACATCTGAATTATGGGAAAAGACACTGTTGTATTTTATCACAACTTATGTTTCCATAGCTGTCCTGAAAAAAAAAATATGATGGAATGATAAGGTGAGCACAGATGAAAGATGCATATCAGTAGAAAGTATGTAAAGGCATTCTGCTAAATTCATGTTTAAAGAGAATAATAAAAAGTATGCATCTCCATGGGCAGCTAAGAGCTGTTGTTCTACTTTTTCATCTTTCTTTCTTAACTCTCCCTTCCTTTTTCTTTTTCCTCCTGTCTGCCACTGTCCTTTATCCCCTTCCTTTAGAGCTGTGCAAGGCACTGGAATCTTACATTGTTGCAGCCTGAGAGCACTCCAATAGCTAGTTCATTTTTATTCAGAGCAGTACCTTTCAGTCCCTGTCCTTAGTTTATTTAACACCTTATGGTTATACTAATGATTGTCATGCATTCATGAGATGCTGGTACATTCTGCTGAACATTATAATAAAGGTGAATGACAGTAATCTGCTGCCAGAGTACCTCTGCTTTTTACTCAAGAGAAAACAACATGCCAGGTGTTCAGAACAACCTATGCACACACAATATATAAAAATAAAAAGATTCTCTCTTAGCTGAAAACTGTCTATTGAAAAAAATGTCTCCAGAAAATCATATCATATCAAAACACAAAAATAATGCCCATAGACTCTAATGGGTGAAAAAAGTTGCCCATAGACTTCAACGCATTTTAGCTAATTTTCGCAGTTTCACACATTTTTGGCAAAACGTATAAGATTCACTATTGACTACTCATCACTTTTATCAATTTTTCTTTTGTGTTAGGAAACAAGGAATGCTAAAATAAATATAAAGGTGTAAGGATGTTACTGACTGGGGGTCATGTAAAAATTGCTTGAGGGTGCCATGGGCCACAGGAGGCAGTAACAGGTGATTTGGAATACTTTCATCTACACTAAGCACATGATTCATTAAAATACCTAGGGTGTCTTTGCCTGTTTATTCTTTAGAATGCCTTTGTGTTCTTTCAGTATGGTGCTTACCTTCTGGCAAATGAAAAACCTAGAAAGTCTTCACTGAAGGGAGGGTGTGGTATGGCCGCTAGATGAATACAAAAAAAAGTTCTGTTGTGGGTGGTGCCACTTTTTTGGATACTAGTAATTATCTTCATAATTCAAGTTTTTCTTGTTGATTTTGTTTTAAATAAAGTAATAGTTTAATAGTTCATTTTACAGAGAGGTTGCAGGCAGAGCAGGCCACACTAGCCAGACGCCCTAGGCAACCTGGCCAGCCACAACGCCAGCTGAGCACTCGCATGCACAACGTGCCAGAAGAGGAAGGGCCAACAGAGCAGGTACATGCTTACATGAATGAAAGATTCAAGTGATAGTATTTTGAGATAAAAGTGCCCAATTGTACAATGGTGCCCAACATCTTTTAAATGCCCCCTAATTGTATATTTGCATTTCAGTGAATTAATTTGGTCAGTATACTCTAGTTCTGCTTTCAGTTGCCAGATATGGAGTGTGCAATGTCATCTGCTCCTCCCTTTGATGATGTGCTGTGTGATGTCATCTGCTCGTCCTGTATCATGGCTGCTAAAGTCTGGAGGGAAAGTGATTTGAAAAGAGAGAGGATTCCTGCAGAGAAGCAGAATTTCAGAGAGATGTTTTATGCAAGAGACTGCACATAACTCTAGAGAAAGTCACATACAGGTGATAATCTGGGTACAGGCAGGGAATCTGTGTGTTTGTGTGTGTGTGTAGGCTGTGTTTATTTGTGAATTACACTGACATGTTAATGTAACATTGAGACTGCAGAGTGCTGCAAAACATATTTGCTTCCCAAGTATGGTTTTGTTTATTTGTGGAATAAATGTGCTGAACAACTGATTGCATTGTGTTTCTTAATGCAAAAATGTAACTATGTGCTCTCTGCCTCCCAGTATGATCTCATATATGTTCTGTCTGGTAGGATGGTGATGTCACTGTGAGCTGCCTGGTAGGATAATTTTCATATGAGCTGCCTAGTAGGATGGCTTTTCTATGAGCTGCCTGATAAGATGTTGTTGTTACTATGAGCTGCCTGTGAAATAGCGTTCTTATGAGCTGCCTGGTAGGATGGAATTGTTACTACAAGCTGCCTGGTGGGATGGTTCTCCTATGAGCTGCCTGGTAGGATGTTGTCACTATGAGCTGCCTGGTAGGATGGTGTTCATATGAGCTGCCTGATGTTGTTGTTACTATGAGCTGTCTGTTATGATGGTTTTTACAAGGAGCTGCCTGGTAGGATGGTTTTTCCTATAAGCTGCCTGATAGGATGTTGTTTTCTCTATGAGCTGTCTGGTAGGATGGTTTTCATATGAGCTGCCTTGTAGGATGGTGTTGTTTCTATGAACTGCCTGGTAAGATGGTTTTCTTAGGAGCAACATCAGCACTGTAATCACTGTTATAGATGCATTTTATAGATACATTAGTTATAATTATTCTTGCAAAGTTTAAAGCATGCTATTAACTGTGGTCCAGCTACACCAAGGTCATATTCCTTAGGGTATTATGACACATTCCTATAAAAACCCATATGAAGTTTAGTATTTACTTTTTTCCATATTAAAAAGCACTCATGCCGCCCCAAGCCCAGTGGTACCATAAAGTCAGCTTGGGAAAGAGAGAAGCAGATGCTAAGAAGTTTTATTCTATCACACAGGGCTGGAGTTGGCACAATCCTTCAATAGGTTGATTACAAATAAAAATACTCCTGGGGACTATAGATTGCACTGCCTCCAGTACAGCATGACTGACAGAATCAAACAAGATCCATCATTGTTGTCAGAGTGTCATTTTTAAAAAGAAACAGGTTTTACATATTTTACACACTCGGAGAATGCCATTTGCCTAGTCTGATGTGGCAAAGTCAACTCTGGCGAAAGAGGTAAAGTCAGTAAAATCAGCATTTTAGTGAATTTGCGGAGTGGTGTCCATTCGCCAGAGTAAAAAGTCGCCTGCCAATAGAGTGCGAATGACTGCTAGTGCCAGTCTCTTTCATTAGTGAATTGCCACTTGCACCCATAAGTATATCGGCAATGTCCTGTGAGTGGCAACGCTGATGAAAAGCCACTTTGCCTTTTAGTAAATCGGCCCCTTGAAGTGGACTTGAGCACAGAACACAACATTATACAATGTATGTACACACAAGCTAACTCCCTGCCCGCCAGTGCACTTCACTTCCAGAGATGAGTGACTTGGCTCGGATCATTTTTAGCTCAGCCTGTGTTTCTATGCAGGTGGGAAAGCAGCCTGGTGTGCAAAAACCTAAAGGAATTGCCATAAAAAAAAACAGTAGACAGTCAAATGATGCAAATTATAATGTTTGTGAAAAACTGTTATGTTTCAACCATGTATTGAATAATAAAATATGAGGCCATCTCCTATGATGGGGGTGTCCACTTTGCAGTACTTTTGTAGTTGTGACAACATTTCCTATTTTATCATTTAAAAGGCAACTATTACATAAAAAGCCCTAAATCTGGATGGAGGAAATTTTTGTATTTCTTTAAGAAAAATCACACTTAAGTGTGCATCTTTTTCATTGTGCACATAAATGCAGGAAATAAAATATTGTTTATTAGGGACATAAGTATTGTTTACCTCATCCTCTCCTAGTCCTCACCTCTGGTGGGTGACAATGTTATGTATTAGGTTCCAATTAACTTGTCTAACATTAATTTACAGCTGTAAAGCTGCAAACTTGTTGGAATTATGGAAAAAAGGCCAACATTTGCTTAAAGTTTAACTTGGTACACTGCACTTGTGCTCAATAAACCCTTCAGGGCAGGGCTATCGAACTGGTGGCCCGTGAGACCCATGAGACTTTTGTGGCCCCCATATGAAATCTGCCTGCTGTGTCTGCTTACCTTGTGTAAGCTTTAAAAGATATCACTACAGAGATGAACTAGCCTGTGCATTGTTTTATCCTCAAATTTAGAATCCCCCTGTATTCTTCACACATGTGACACCTCTGTTGTTCACAACCTAAAGCCCTGTACTGTTCACACCTGAGACCCAGAGTGAAACTGCCCACATTGTTCACCTGTCCACACTCCTAGAAACTGCTGAAGGGGCACCAGCACTGTGTCACTGTATATAGCACATCTTAGAGTGGTCCTGATACGTTTCACTGTCTCCAGCTCTATTCTGTTTGCCCTATGCTCCCAGTTTGTGCCATACTCTCTCTACCCTAAGCTCCTTGGGTGTGCCATACTCTGCCTGTCCTATGCTTCTTGTATGTGTGTGTGTGTGTGTCATACTCTGCCTGCCCTTTGCTCCCTATGTGTACCATACACTATCTGCCCTTTTCTCCCTGTTTGTGCCATACTCTGCCTGCCCTATGCTCCCTGTGTGTAGAAATTGGTGTAAGATCTTGCACACCCTAAATCAATGGTAGAGAAGCCTGGTGCACACAGGTAGAGGCTTGGCCACCTCACAAAACCAGCAACTGTGTGTGCCATACTCTGCCTATCCTATGCTCCTTGTGTGCCATACTCTGCCTGCCCTATGCTCCCTATGTGTGCCATACGCTGCCTGCCCTATGCTCCCTGTGTATGCAATACTCTGACTGCCCTATGCTGCCTGCCCTGTGTTACCTGTGTGTGCCATACTCTGTCTGCCCTATGCTCCCTGTGGTGCCATACTCTACTTTATGCTCCCTGCGTGTGATGCTCTGCCTGTGGAACATAAGCCTGGTATTTGTTCTGGGGGTTTGCTAACATTTGAAAATTATTGTTGGGGCCCCTAAGGTGTTTATTCATGTGCTGGGGGTGCTGTGTTATCCACAGGGGAGAAGGAGGCATATGGATTGAAGGGTATGTCTTAATATGACAACTTTTTTCACATTTGAGTGATAAGTGAAATCCCTGCAGTGAGCACCAACCATTTGATTTGTTTTGGTGTGTTACCACAATTAATGTGGGTATGGTCTTGTAGTAACATGGGTGTGGTTTAAAGTGGGTGTGGTTTAAAAACAGTGAGTGGGTAACACTGGTTTTCATTATCGGCCCTCCACCATGTAGGCCAGAAAATTTCAATCCTTCGGTACCACGAAAGTTGGACAGCACTGCTTTAGGGCAATGGCACATAGGACATTTGCAATGGCACATAGGACATTTTTGCCTGTGGTAAATCTATACTACTTCAGGTGACACAGAGTCCATAGTTTCCTTTCCACCCTCAGTAATCTGAACCGCAGGTGGGTAAACGTGCATCGATTCCACTTTCCAAACTAGCCTGAAATTGCCTCATGAGAAAACTGTAGCCTACTTTGCAGTGAGTATGTTTTCTTGCCAGTGATTCAAAGTACCCTGCCAGTCAGAAGTAAACCAGGATTTTTTTGTTGCTGGAGGAAGCAGACAATTTACTTAAAAGGGTGGTTCACCTGCAAGTTAGCTTTTAGTATGTTACAGAATGGCTAATTATAAGCAACTTTTCAAATGGTCTTCATCATTTATTTTGTATAGTTTTTAAATGATTTGCCTTTTCCTCCTCTTTCAAATGGGGGTCACTGAAAACAATTACAAATTGTCTCAGAATATCACTCTCTACATCATACTAAAAGGTAACTCAAAGACGAACAACCCCTTTAAAACATCCCATGTGCCATTGCCCTTAGTGTTTTAGCTGTAAAGTAGGAAAATAAAAATAAATATCAAGAGGGTGGAAATGGATGCAGAAAAGTTATGTAAATGAAAAACCTGAGTACATTAAAAAGGAGAAGAACAAATATAAGGGAGTGGAGGGAAGATATAGAGAGGGAAGATCAGAAGATAAGTGGGTGAGGGTGAAAGTGGACAGCTTAACAGAAGTGGAATGGGAAGCAAAGGGACTCGTGGGGAAGATATAGAGAGGATATACAGTAGGAGTAGAATGGGATGTAGTACTAGAATGATAAGAATGGGATGGGTTAAAAAAACTTAGAGAACACCATGCATTAGGATGACACCATCCTGTCAGGCAGCTCATAGTGACATCACCATCCTACCAGGCAGCTCATAGTGACATCACCATCCTACCAGGCAGCTCATAGTGACATCACCCTCCTACCAGGCAGAACATAAATGAGATCATCCTGGGAGGCAGACAGCACATGGTTAGAACTTACCATTTTAGCATTAGGAAACACAATACAATCACTTGTACAGCACATTTATTTCACAAATAAACAAAAAAGCATATTTGGGAAGCTCTCTGCCCTCAGAATCTCCATGTTACATTAACATGTCAGTGTTTGTCAATTCACAAAAAAACAAAGCCTACACCCACACACACAAACACACATAGATTATGACCTGTTTGTGACTTTCTCTAGAGTTTTGTGCAGTCTCCATAAAAATTCTGCTTCTCTGCAGGAATCCACTCTCTTTTCAAATCAATTTCCCTCCAGACTTCAGCAGCCATGGTACAGGAGGAGCAGATGACATCACACATTCCATATCTGGCAACTTCATTGAAAGCAGTGCTAGAGTATACTGACCAATCAGCTGGGGGAGGTGTGTTTAGCCTAGGAGGAGGGTGTGGCTGAGTTGTTATCTACCTGGTAGATAGAGCTGCCTTGAAGGCATCCTTCATTCCCTTTTTTACTTCACTGCTACCTTTGGCTTGTCCTTCTTCCTCAATATGGACGAATTGCTTCTTGAATGCATAGTCTTCTGACCTACTAAAGCAGCAGCTACTTCCTCCCATAAATGGTATATTAGCGAAAGTCTAATTGCCATTATTGATCATTAATGGCCATTGAAGAAAACTGGAATGAGGCATTTGTGATTCAACTGTTATGTTATTGCTGCTAATGAAAACTGAAAAGAGGGAGAGAAGCCGCTGCTGTTCTGTAATAATCATTTATTTGCAACTGAGCCAGCATCGTATTCCAGTCTAATAACTGTGCCAATGTTAAAGAGGTGTAAGTCACAAAAACACAATAAAAAAGCTTAAGGCTACAGACAGCATTTTCGTATTTTTCATATACTGTATGAATAATATGTGTCTGTGTTTAGATACTTTGAATTTCCATTGAAGTTCTATACAAGTTTGTATAACTATATATGTACTGTATATCAGTTAAGGGATCTTTCGGTAATTTGGATAACTCTGCTAAAAATTATTTAAACATCAAATAAACCCAATAGAGTTGTTTTGATACTAATATGGATCAATATACAAGGTACTGTTTTATTATTAAAGAGAAAAAAAGGAAATATTATTTGCTTAAAATAGACACTATGGGAGATGGCCTTCCTATAATTTGGGGTTTATTGGATAACAGACTTTTGAATAAGGGATCCCATAATAAATACTGTAATTATATTTAGTTATCTTATTTATAAATGTAGTGCAATAGAATTTTTTTTTATCAATAACATTATAAGAGGGGTCCAAGTGCACTTAGATGGCAAGTCACACTATCTTTGGGAGAAAGTCCTTCTAAGTAGTATGGCGCAGCAAGATTTCTGATGGCAACACTGATAATGTTGAACAATTATTTCCAGAAGTACATGATCCATTTTCATCCTTATATAACCCTAATTCGGTTACACTCTCTTTAATACTTAAATAGCGATGAACCTTTTGCAATCCAGGGCCCCAAATTCCCATTGAGTATGAAAGATACTGGAATTAATAGTACTAGTGCCTCCACCAAGTGGGCACTGAAGAACACACCTCAGAAGTATTCCACTAAGAATAATAAATCACACAGCTTGCAGTAACATTATAATTTTATATAAAAATGTATGTAGTAATGGTAAATACAAATCACACAATTAATTTTGTCCCAGTCCCACGCTCTACTCTGGGTGGATAAATGCAAACAAACACAGTTCAGTTAAATGCTTCTTCGTCAAGAGCTCTTATGTCCCTAGGTAGTGATACCTGCCCCAAGTAACCCCTGGGTCCTCCTCCTCTCCCAGGGATGCACTTGGGTTCCCAGATTGTAACTGGGCTGAATGATGTCACAGGCAGAAAAACGGCAAAAGACTAGTTTGATTCCGTACACCTACAAAGAACAGTTGAAGTTACCTGTAAACTACCTTTACATGTAGTGTAACATAATGTAGGGAAAGTAAAACATTGAAAGAAAGTGCCTTAGAACAAACTCATGAATGTGATTATATTCATCCCCAAACTAAACAGCACTTCACACTTGTGCATTAGACACCTAAAGTGTTGTGCTGAGTCTCTAGAATATAAGAGGATGCAAAGCACAGTTCTTGTAGGCTAGTTCAGGGAAATGGATCTTCACTACTCCTATTCATCCACCTGGCACAGCAGCCCAACTAAAATGAAATAATTTTAAATGATAAATTAAACCTCTAAGGTTTATATTCCCTCTTCCAAGGCTCATTTTAAATGCACTGTCTGTAAAATGTTTTGTTCAGATTTAGATAAGGATGCTGTTTTTATATACCTACAGTATTTATACATAGTACATATGCTCTGATTTGCATTGAATTATTAAAAATGTTATGGCAATGTATTCCTAAAATATGATCTTGATACCTCTGTTTCTCTTTTTTGCCAATCAGTCCCAGTGAGATTGACATAAATTGCCCAGTGATGACAAATTAGGGAAGAGATGTTAAGTTTTCCAGTGTGCATTGCCATGGCCAGTTCTGCTCACAATGACAGAATCATCATTATACATGGCTCTGTAAGAAGCCAGTCTTTGTCTCCTAGACATTGCAAATGGCAGTTTACTAGGTCTTGCACAAATCCTGAACTCTTTAGCAGCCAAACATTCTAACTAGTTTCTCTTATAAGGTCGCATTGGTCACGTGTTGCCTTAGCTACAGCTCTTCAGTTGTTGAGATACTAATGCCAAATAAAAGGAAAAAATACAAACCACGGTGGCTTAAATATATGGCAGTTTGAGGATGTCTTGGGTAACATAAAAGATCCCCACACAGAATTAATTTGGTGTACATGAATAATTAAATAGGAATGTTGGTAAAGGCAATATTGCACAATTATATTATTCATTTAATTGCTTCAGAGACATTGGCATTTATTACCTGTGGATCCTCTCCACTAATATTTTTCAGAGTGGGTGAGATGCATTCCAAAAAAACATTAGACATAATAAAAAATATTTTATCATCAGTATCTGGGCAACAAGGAAATGTAATGTTAAAAATGAATGTACAGAAGTAATGTTATTGCATATTACTTGCTAATAACTCTAAAAATATAGTAAAATGTTGCCTTTTGATTTTTTTCTTTTCATGTGGGTTCTGTTTATTTTTAATTTTTTTAATCCTTTGATATGTTTCCCAAAATGGACAGTTAGCTGCCATAGGGTGTATCCTACATATGTATAGGGGTAGATTTATCAAGGGCTGAATTTGAAGTAAAAAAACTTCGAACTTTGACCATCAGATTTTTTCTGGGTGTTTTTCCAATTGAAAACGGACCATTTTCGATTGAATTAAAATCGTTCTAATTGTTCGATTGAACAGTTCAATTCGCACGATTTTATCCAAACAAATTTGACTTTTCAAAAATTTCAAAATGAGTCCATAAAGGTTATAAGAGGTCCCCCATAGGCTAAAACAGCAATTTGGCAGGTTTAAGGTGGCGAAAGGTTGAATTCGAGAGAGTACATAGATTTTTGAATGGTCAAATTTTTTAATTCAAATCAATTTTTTTTCAATTCGAATCAAATTTTGGCCTATTTGATAGTAGTCAAAGTACCCAAAAATTACTTCTAAAATCAAATTGGTTTAATTTGAATTTTCACTTCTACCTTTGATAAGGTCCCACATTCACAATTTGTCCCACATTCACAATGTATGCCATACACCACATATTACTGATATCCCTGCATGACTTGCATCGTTTTCAAAACCTGGGTGAAAAATTGCTCCGAATAACAGATCTTTCCATGATACAGATCTTCATACTTTAAGTCTACCAGAAAATCATTTAAACATTAAATTTACCCAATATGTAGGTTTTGCTAATAAGGATTAATTATATCTTTGTTTGGATCACTACAAGGCACTGTTTTATTAATACTTAAAGGAAAATTTGGATAATTTGAATAAAATGGCTATGGGAGATGGCCTTTCCATAAGTCGGCACCTTCTGGATAATGGGTTCCATACCTTTACCATTTAAATGTATTGTACTTTGTCTAAAACTTCAATTGTGCCTTTTATTGTCATTTATTGCTTTTAGTAATATACAGTATGATTTTGCAGTCACTTTTTAAATATTTTTTGCAGTTTTATAAAAGAAGTATTAATTGTTAAATGAACATGTGTATGAATAAGTTTCAGATATTGGGTTTTAGGTGTAATCTTTTGCAGGTTTTATATATTTTTCACTATTAAACACTTTTACAAGTATGTGGATATGTTGTGATTTCAGCAAAAAGGTTAAAGAAAGGTAGCAGTATCTGGTCTTGAGAAATGAATTTCTTTTATCTCAGCGGTGAGCTATGTTTTTCATACTTGCTGGATATAAAAATTGAAACTCCCTGGGATGCCACCTCTACTCTTTAAAGTGTCCAATGACACACAATATGCTTGGAGGGACGAGTTCAGGAGCCATGGAGCAATAAGGTACCTCTGTCCTTTTAGTATGGTAAAAACATACATCTATAATACATCTATGATTTTACTGTGCACCAAATGCAGTAGAACCCTGCTTTTACGTTTTACTGGGGGCCACAAATAATCAATGTAAATTTTAGGGAAAACATGAAATGTGATTAAAAAAAGTGCCACTTACTTTCACTGGACCAAGAATGAACAATGTCATTTATAGGGCTAGTATAAGTAAATGAGTATAGGGCTCTTTACAATTGGTTGGGCTGCAATTAGTCATTTAGCCTATGTATTTTCTCCTGCAAGTTTTATGGTTTTTTGCGTAATAGATCTTGCCAGACTAACTTAATTTCTTTTTATGAGAAGGTAAGCAGGGACCTCGATTCTGGGATGGCTGTGGATGTGATTTACTTAGACTTTGCTAAAGCATTCGATACAGTGCCACATAGAAGGTTACTTGTTAAATTACGGAATGTTGGCCTGGAACATAGTATTTTTACCTGAATAGAGAACTGGTTAAAAGAAGTACAAAGAAGTAAAAAGATTCAAAGAGTGGGGGTAAATGGAACATTTTCTAATTGGACCAGTGTTGTTACTGGGGTACCGCAGGGCTCTGTACTGGGTCCCTTGCTTTTTAACTTGTTTATTAATGACCTGGATGTGGGCATTGAAAGTACGGTTTCTATTTTTGCAGATGATACTTAATTGTGCAGAGCTATAGGTTCCATGCAGGATGCTGCCACTTTGCAGAGTGATTTGTCTAAGTTGGGAAACTGAGCAGCAAACTGGAAAATGAGGTTCAATGTTGATAAATGCAAGGTTATGCACTTTGGCAAAAATAATATAAATGCAAGTTATACACTAAATGGCAGTGTGTTTGGAGTTTCCTTAAGTGAGAAGGATCTTGGGGTTTTTATAGATAACAAGTTCTGGGCAGTGTCAATCTGTAGCTACTAAAGCAAATAAATTTCTGTCCTGAATAAAAAAGGGCATAAACTCAAGGGATGAAAACATAATTATTAGTGATGGGCGAATCAACCCAGTTTCGCTTCGCCGAAAAATTTGCGAATTTCCAGTGAAATTCGCGAGTTGGCAAAAAAACTTTGCGAAACGAGTCGTGGCACGTTTTTGATGCGCGTCACGTTGTTTTTGCTGCGTCAAAAACGATGCGCAACTCGTTTTTTTGGCGAATTTTCGCTGGTGTTTCGCAAATGTATTTGCCAGCGGTGAATCACGGGAATTCGTCCCTGCCGAATAAATTCGCCCATCACTAATAATTATACCTCTTTATAGATCCCTAGTAAGACCTCATCTGGAATATGCAGTGCAGTTTTGGACTCCAGTCCTTAGGAGAGATGTAAATGAGCTGGAGAGAGTGCAGAGACATGCAACTAAACTGGTTAAAGGGATGGAAGACTTAAATTATGAGGGTAGACTGTCCAGGTTGTGGTTGTTTTCTCTGTAAAAAAGGTGCTTGCGAGGGGACATGATTACACTTTACAAATACATTAGAGGACATTATAGACAAATACTGTATCAGGGGACCTTTTTGCCCATAAAGAGGATCACCGAACCAGAGGCCACCCCTTCGGACTAGAAGAAAAGGACTTTCAATTGAAGCAGCGTAGGTGGTTCTTCACAGTCAGGACAGTGAGGTTGTGGAATGCACTGCCGGGTGATGTTGTGATGGCTGATTCTGTTGATGCTTTTAAGAGGGGCCTGGATGATTTTTTGGACAGACATAATATCAAAGGCTATTTTGATACTAAACTCTACGGTTAGTATAGCTATGGGCATATATGGTTTGTGTGAAATAGTGGAGATGTGTGTGTGTGGATGCTGGGTTCTAATTTGGAGGGGTTGAACTTGATTTTTTTCAACCCAATTTAACTATGTAACTATGTAAGTTAAATCTGCAATACACCAATGTACTTTTATGTGTTTAAAACAAAGAAGAGTGTCTGCTGTGATATGGGATGGTATTAATATTAACAAATCAAGATAGTGCTGAGCTTTCTACAATACATTAATACTGTAAATGGAGTTTTCAGCACCATGGACAGCTCACATGCATTGAAGGCCTATAAATGCCTCCCTCTTACATTTAAGGGATGCCAGCGCCATCACATTTTCCTAGGCATGACACATCATCAGTAGTGATGGGCGAATTTATTCGCCAGAAAAACGAGTCGCACATCGTTTTTGATGCGATGCTCCGAAAACAATGCGGCATGCCCGAAAACGACGCGACGCACCCCGGAAAACGAAACGACGCAAGGCGCCAAAGTTGACGCGACGCGCGTCAAAATAGTCCCGTGACTCGTTTCTCAAATTTTTCGCCAATTTGCGAATTTCTCTGGAAATTCGCGAATTTTTCGGCCAAACGAATCTTGGGAGATTCGCCCATCACTAAGCATCAGTTCATGCAATGGAAAATGCAGGTTTACACAAGCACAACATACTTTGTAGTGATGCGTGGACTGGCTCGATACCTGTGGGACCCGTGGGTTGGGCAGTTCCGGGCCAACCTCACACTCTTCTTCGTGGGTGGACACTGTCAAATGCAGGCTTCCGACTTCCGAGTTCATCTTTTATAGATGATGCGCCTACTCACCCCACTCCTTTTATGACATCATCGAGTAGGTTGGCACAGGTCTATAAAAGCAACCCAGAAGTCGGATACGGGCAGGTGCGGGGCAGGTTAGGGGCGGAGAAATCTCGACCTGCACATCAATAATACTTTGATAAAAAGCTCTGCTGTGGTTCAGCACTGTAATGGTTAAGTTGAGGTCAAAAGAGGTGGTTAGCAGAGAAAAATAGGATCAGACAGAGTTTCTATGGTAACAACTAATGCTATCTTGTCATTGGCTGTTACACTGGATGGTGTGTTTAGTAATCTGAGCTGAGAAGAATTGAGTGTGCTCATAAGCCAACAGTGATTAAGGGGATGCTGCAACCTTACTGTTAACCTTTTAAAATCCAGAGTGGCAGTTATCTAAAGATTCAAAGAGGCTGTTTACTGATTACATTTTTGTGGAGGGGTTTTACATATCCTTTAACCTTTTTAAGTAATAATAAAAAAATTCAAGCACAAATAACAATCACTACCAAGTTTTCCACACTGCCTAAGGACAAAGTGGACACTAATAATGATAAGTAAATCTACACTGATCTCCTCAACTTGATTTCAGCAGTTAGTCTTCTTGACATCACCTTGAGATGTTTGGGGAGCAAGCAGAGGGAACCCAGGAGGTGCTTACTTTACAAAGGGGCATATTTTTTAAATTTAGAATTTTGGAAAAATAACTTGCATAATGGTAACAAAACACAATTGAAACTTTTCACACAATCACACTTTCCATATTTATTAAAATTCTCTAATGGGTTTATAACTATTGATGGGCGAATTTATTCGCCAGGGGCGAATTCGCGGCGAATTCCCGCGATTCGCCGCTGGCGAATAAATTGGCGAAACACCAGCAAAAATTTGCCAGCGAAAATTCGCCAAAAAAAAAAAAGAGTCGCGCGTGCGCCAAAACGACGCGACGCTCGACTCGTTTCGCAAATTTTTTCGGAAATTCGCTAATTTTTCGGCGAAACGGGTGAGATTCGCCCATCACTATTTATAACTTAATTATCAACTTTGTTAATCCTGAAAAAAAAAATTTGGGAACACCACTATTGCAGCAAACAAAGGTATTGCCGTTCTTTTTTTCTTGTTGAATGCTGAAAAAACACTTTCCATTGAAGTCTATACCAAATTCGAGTTTTAGGCGGCAAGATTTTTAGTTTTAATTTTTCTTGATCACAACTTGATGAATCTAGAAAAAAGCAATAGTGTATTTTGCTATGACTTTTTAGAAAATAAATGTGATAGCGATTTGTTTTTTTAAATTTCTCAAATTCAGGAAAAAGGGTAATATTTAAAAAGAAAAATCACCCCCCTAGTGTAATGTAAGCAGAACTAAATAAACTATTACAGTGGCAAATGTAATGCAGAGTTCCCAGTCATTACTAGTGTCTACATTTTTTGCAAAGAATGTGGAGGGTTACTGGAATGCAGTAGTAATGCATATTAGGGACAGGTCACTTTTGCAACAAGATACTGCTGTGGATTTTAAAGGACATCCAGTCATTTAACCAAGAGTTCTAGCCTTCAAACTAAGGGACTGATTTATCAAAAGCTTAATTGGGAATCCTGGAGGATAGGAATTTTTGGGGCTTGGCTGATCTGCTAAGTTTGATCAGAAAATTGATCAGTATCGATATTCTTTATTGTCTAGACTGCTTTGCAAAAATAATCTCCAAGTTGTTGCTAAGTTTTCATCAATATGAATGGACCATGTCATTAATAATTCCTATGATTGTTATGGGTCAATCAGAATCAGTTAATAATACTATAATAATCATTAATAATTCTGCTCCAATATCTTTTTATATTGTATCGGTGACTATAATCTTTGAAAAGAAGCAAAGTGGATATATCATGTACTAGCTACATCTATTTAAATGGAAATGTCACATTTTTAAATATTAAACTCAAAATTAAAAAAAGGCAAAATAATGCACTCTGTGATGCTCATATTATTATCCTGTTACATATATAATTTAGACCTAAAATTGCTTTTCCGATTGCCTGGAACATACGCATAGGCAAATTGCTACTGCTTGAATCTGTTTTGCTGAAACTTCAAATGGTCTATCAGTATTTATAACTGTCATTATTTCAAAGCCCATGCATAAGACACAGTTTTAAAACATATTGAATTGGCTGCTTATGTTGGTAAAATATACTCTCATATGAAAGCAAGGTGTATCTTGATGGTTCTTTAGTGCTGTTAAAAGGTGACTGAGGGATTTGAGGTATTAAGATTGCTGTCAATTACCCTTTTGCATAAATATATGTAATATGTAAATAAAGCCAAACATATTAATAAGTACTTTTTCTGTAAGTATGTGAAGTAGATCTTACATAGCATCTTTAAGTAATGCAATAGTGGAAGGTTATTTTTGTCATCATGTATTTGTTCGGTGTTTTGAACAGATGAGAATAATAATGGGTAGGATATATGAAATAATGTAAGAAAAGCAAACCCTTAAGGGCTTCACTCAAAACTACAAGGAGTTAGACTTTAAAATGGTACAGTTACATATGTTTCTAGAAATATACTCAAAATAATCATATTATGTTAGAGTAGCGGAGCAGTTTCAGAGGGGCTGCTTTCACTAACAGAATGCAAATGGGAGTTCTGAAACAATAGCTTGAAAATAAAAATAGCTCAACAATTGAAGCAGTATTATTATGAGTTGGCTTACTGTAAAAATCCAAAGCAAGCTCCGGTGACGTTCTACTATGACTGTAGGCTTGAAAGGCAGTTCCCAGACATCGAACATAAAGCAAAATTTATTCTTCTTGGCTAAAATCTAGACAGCACAGAAATGCTTAAAAGCTTACCCAAATTGAAAGCTTTGTTAATATGGACTGTGACTGCAGGTAAGTAAATTGATTTGTTTGAGGCCATAGTTTAGGAATATCTGGATGATTTTAAGTATTCTTGCTATACTCAAGCATGAAGGTTCTTTTAAAAAAAATTCACAACTTGGCATTGCAAACACCTCTATTGCAAGGATATCAGTGAAAACATTCTTTGGGTTGCATGTTGGAAGGAAATTGGGCATGGATCAGTTCAAATAGCAATTTATTTAGTAATTTGCATTTGCTCTAACTGGTAGGATATGCTAGTGTATGTATAGGATCTATTTTGTGGTGATCCAAATACAGGGGAAAATGTTTATCTACAGTGCTCATAGTACAACAACAGCTGATATAATGGAAAATGTAATTAGGAATATGTCAACAGGCTTAAAGTACAGCATGGCAATTCAGATTCCTGCCTCTGACTATCTGTTAGAGATGTTCCACATTTTTATTAATCTTCAGAGACTTGGGTAAAGAACAATATAGATCCAATTGGTTTCATATAACTTGTGACAGAACAAAAATGCATTACCAGTGGTGTATACATTTAAGTTATATACATTTTGGTTGCCTGTGACAAATTAAAGTATTATAGTATTGATGAAAACAGGCATATTTTAGTGTGTGACTTTATACAGTATATAAAATCTATCAAAATCTATCCAAAAACATCTTTATGCATGAATAATAATTTCAGCTGAATGATACCCCATGCGATCTGCATCACCAAAAAATTGGTGCTGCTGTTATGTGGGATTTTGTGCCCACATCTTTGTGTCAGAAACACATACTAAAGGGCTGCTTCACTGAAATGGTAGCTCTTTTTAATTGGACACTATGATCTTATATTTACTATGTGGCACATTAAAAGAGAAAGCTTTTAGGCAGTATAAATGCAGATGGAGTGGGAATACCAGAAACACACTCGCTATCTCCACCAAAATATATAATGAGCATTTTACATTTTATTCACCAGATACACCAATATAGTAGTCAGTGGAGAGAAAGGTTAAAGCAACTGGCAGTCTAAATGTTGCCATACATAAAGAATTGCTCCGTTAGCCAAATAAGTTGATCTTTGCTTAATATTACAACCCACATGGTGAGAAAATTCATACTCCAAATCTTTGGCTCATAGTTCAGGTCATACAAAGGGCCCATGCATGTTTGTTGTCCATAGATTGCATACATTGTACATCACTGACAGTTCTATCACATGGCCTGAATGAGGTCATATATTCATGAGAAACAGGATAGACATTGAATGACCCCTCATATTAAACCCTTTTAATACAGTAGGTAAATTAACTATTCTATATTGGGAAACCAAAGCAAACTCCTGGATTAACAGATAATTGAGTTTTATTTATTATATTTCTCAGTATCCAAAGTTATGTATTTTTTCCAATAGTTGTCTCCAATTCTGTGATTAGCTGTCATTATTTGTACAGTTTTAATTTATTTTAAACTTTGCATTTTGAGCAGGTATGCTTTTCCATCACATTAATAGTAAGAATATTTGCCTGGCTCTGGTCTGGTTAAATTATTTATAAGATCTGCACAGAATCTACTGTTCAGTGTT
Source organism: Xenopus borealis (assembly GCA_024363595.1). Lineage (NCBI taxonomy): Eukaryota > Metazoa > Chordata > Amphibia > Anura > Pipidae > Xenopus > Xenopus borealis. The sequence goes on along the minus strand of CM044443.1, from coordinate 69,933,214 downwards.
TAACAACCATGCAAGATCATATACTCATTTCATGTTCCTTTTACCTTTGACTAAAGAGCAAGCCATAGCTTGCGTAATATGCAGCAGGCACTTGTAGCATTTATAATGCAAGGGTTTTGCTGTGAAAAGTGCCGCATTAGTACCGCTTTCATGAATTCCGCATATTTGTGTCAATACATGAAAAGCAATGAATGTTTCTGTGTATTTGATTAAAACATAAATCTAGCTTTGGCTTTTCATGGATATAACTCCCCTACCCTTTGTAATTACTCCAGCTGTTTTAACTTCACCTCATTCATCTAATGTCAATAAAGCATGGAAGCACCTAAAGGTAACCCTTCTTCGCAACTCTTACAGGTTTTCTTATATTTTAATTGTACATTGTCTTCTTACATTAACAGACAAATTTTAACTTTTTGGGCAAACAGGGTAATTTAATAAAAAGTTGTCCACTTATAGTAACCCATAGCAAACAATAAGATATTTGTTTTTAAATATATAAATAATAAATTGTACCTGCTGTTTGGTTGCTATTAGTTACTAGACAAAGAATTTTAAATGTATGTATAACGTGTGTATAGTTAAGTTGATTTCTCCAAATCTAATGGAAGCTCTATGGTACACAATGACAGGTCAACTGTTATGTAATTAAAGCTAGAATATGTCCAAAAAAAACTTTAATTTTGAAGTTGTATGATATTATATGATATTGTCAATTTAAAGACTATATAAACCTAATATAAAAGATAAAGCTGTAGTTAGCATAAAAATAATGCAGGGCTGAATCCTAAAATTGAGTTAATATTTAGGTAAATATTTCAGTTGTGGTCCTTGTCTGCCCCAAAAGTGGTACGGATATAATGTATGTGAACAAATATCTGAAAGACAAAATACACAAATATTGAAATGGTCAGCTTAATATTCGTGTTTCAACTTTTAAGATATTTTTGCATCCTAAGGCAAGTAATGCAGTGAATAACTTGTATATTAGAGATTGACTGCTGGTCTTGTATTGCCTGTGTGTTTGTCCAGAAACAGAGATATCAATGCTTATTATTTAAAATTCAATTTCAAATTGTTTGCATTGTATCCAGCTGCACTAGCCCTAGATAAACAAGGAAAAAAACACACAAAGTACTACACAAGACAAAGTAACTCAGCAATGAACAGATTAATAAATACAATATCACTGTCTCAATGGTCACACAATTAAACATGATTATAAGCAATTATGTATATTTTTATGCTGATATTAGCCATTAATGTAAAATCTTATGATGTTCCCTAACATTATGCTTTGTCCTACATCTGTATAATTTGTAGCCTTCTGGAACTGTCAAGTTGAAGAACGAGACATCAGCTTGCCACTGGCTGGAAAAACTATTGCAAAGTCCTCTAAAGAGATACTGATATCTAAATCTCACAGGTGGTTGAGAAGCAGAACTCACTGAACTAGCCGTCAGTCAGAAACACTGTACCTATACTCAGCTGCAGCTGCCTTGGTCCTTATCGGTTACATTATCAAAAGGCAGCATCTGCCACTGTAGATAACTACTCCACATGCTAGCTCAGTAAACATATCAATACAGAAATGAAACTTTGGGATTTAAGATATAGTATAGCATGGAGCTGTCAATATCATAATTTGGTTTTCTGGTCGTTAATAGTTTTCTTGATAATACAGAGATATATCCCTACCATTCATAAGGGTATTTGAATTTTTCTTCTGAAAAAAATTGTCCCCTCTCTGTTCATATCCCCCTCTTTAACCTACTGTAGACTATTCTTTATTGCACCTTTTATTTTCCCTTCTTATTTATTTCTTTATGTTTTCATAAAATCAACATTTTTCTTCTTTTAATTATCAACCTTGAGTTTCTCTGATTAATAAAATCATTATCAGATTTTACATCACCTCCTGTTTTCCAGGTTTTTCATCCTATTAATTTGATTTATGGTAACACACTTTGTCACTTTGTTACAGAGACTTCCGATGCTTGTTCTTCAATTTATCTGTTTTATTTTTTTTGCCGGATGTTATTGCCATCAATAACTTTAAAGGAATTTTTAATTGTTAAGACACTATAAATAAAATAGTACATTTTACTGATACAGAATATATTTTTTTACTGCAGAACAATAGGACATCATGCCAGCAATGTTTCAGGAAAAAAAATTCGCTTTAATAAGCAAGATCAAGTTACAAACCCCAAAACCCTACCTCATAACTGACATATGCAGGCATAATTTTGTGAATCTAATATTCTAAACTGTAAAAAGTAAAATTCCAGAGGAGGAAAGGACAAGAGGAAAAAATGTAAATCATTGCAGATTCTGTATTTGTAATCTTTACGGAAATGCTGGGTTGAAATGATAGAGAAAGACTATCCAAGGGGCAGAACAACTTCAGTAATAAATAAGTACTGACTGAGCATTTTCTCTGATCCAACCCTTTTGAAGACCTAACTTTGGATTGTGTTTTTGACACAGCATACCTAAACTCAGATATCCCACTTACCCCATTTAGCACAGAAAATTATGTCACAGCATCCCATCTAATGAAATGGTTAAATGCATTTAATGAGTTAAGATGACTTAAGATAACACTGCTTCTTCAATTAATCCCGAGTCATGACGCATTTAGCACATAAATCCAAGTAGCATCATCTGTAACATATAAAATCTATAAAAAAAATCTGTTATAGTTTCTTCTCTTAATATGGATGAGGTCACCCACATTTTAAAATATATACATGAGGGCTAATTTACAAAGCATTATGTTATTCAGAAAGGTGCTTACCCATCTCTATATATTCTTATTTATACTTGTGGAGAGCATTTATGAACCCCCCTTCAGTCAGCTTTAATGAGTAAGAAGAAATGCATGCACTGATCCAAGTGTATCCTTTCAGTCTGGACATGGTATCCACTTTATTATAATGTTAGAAGTATTTTCAATCAAAAAGTGGGTTTTCACAACTTGTGCTATGGTTGAGGGAGAAAATGTACTGCCTTTTCCAGGCTTTGCATTATGAGGTCCTCAACCTCTATCATCCATATTGTATCATATACAGAATTGATGACTGACATAATTTGATATTTGAAAACATAAACCCAATCAGTTACTCCACTCAGGCAACATGGCACATTATTTTTTAAAACCTGCAAGTGCAGTTGTGTCACATTTTCTGCATTACAAAATTACATTCTTACAAAAGTACTTGTGTCTAAAGCTCCTCCTTGTACTTCCACATAATTGCAATGAGTGCTTGTTCATTCGAACAGTCGTGCACAATTGTTCTTCCCCAATGCTTATTTATAGCACAGGGCGGGAAGGGGGGGTGGCGTCGGGGTTGAGTGAATCAATGCACTGCATCCATATACTAATCATCAGTTCTATAAAATAATCTGGGGGAATCCCTGTTTTTTTTAGATTTTGGTGTTGTTGTTGGTTATGAGTAAAAAAGAAAAAACTCCAGCAGTCTATATTGAGTCATTCATTTTCTATTCTTTTTCATCTGCACAACACAAAGGTGTTCTGTGCTATGGACAGTTATATTTCAGCTCAACAATGCATGGGCTCTCCTCAACTCATACTACAAAAGTAAAACTCATTCATGTAGTATGTTCCCTTTAGCTATGTTATAATCACTAATGAATGCTAAAATTCTAATCTTATCTATACCAAACTGTACTCTACAAGCTCCACAATGGCGATGCCTCCCTCCATAATTAGTGCTTGGATGAGAATGATTGTGGACTAATATAAAAAATGAAAAGTCTTCCGTTAGAAGCAGGAGTATAACACTGGCAGACTTCATAAAGAATTTCTAATGGTTTAGTGTTTGTAATCAATATGCCCTAAGTTAAAACTGTCCCCATCAGTATTCAATATATCTGGTCTTCTACATCATTCTTTGGGAGTTAGCTAATGAATGGTATTCCCAAGACGCTGTTGCCTGGCTACCAGTTCAATTAAAAAAGCAAGTTGTATTCTTCTCCGCTAGAAAAGTTTATATATATATTACAGAAAATATACAGAAAAGGATCTTCTGTTTTCCATAAGTTTGCTGCAGATCAGTGAGTGAAATAACCAGTGAATGCAGCACACTTGCTTCAGGGGTAGCCTTGAAGGAACAACAGATTTAGACGTAGAGTTTAATAGATAACATGTTGTTTCTGGTATCCAGAGCTTATTGATTAGTTTACTCTTTTCTGAAGCAAAACGGCTTGCTGAACCTTCTTAAACAGTATATGTACTGGGGAATAACTTAAAAAATTCTGTATACATTATGCACACTTCTGCATAAATGTGTGCTCAGTTCTTACTGCACTTGGTATGGTCACTGAGTACAATCACAATCTGAAACATTTTGTTTATTCATGTCTGATTCATTGTTTCTTCAAATAAAAGTATTGCCAATTTTATTTTTAGAACATATGTTGTGTCTCCACTGCACTGCTCCTTTCTACTCCTCTGCTGTTGTGGTGCTGGTTCACCGTTGACCCGGCCATGTCCCCTAGCAACCGTGTGAATGTAGAAACAGATCCACACACACACAAGTATTTGCAGTCAGAGAATGTGCCCCTTTTATTATGCTACCAAACCATCAATGTTTCGGGGGGTACAATCTCCCTTCATCAGGTGCTGATGCTGATGAAGGGAGGTTGTACCCCCAAAACGTTGATGGTTTGGTAGCATAATAAAAGGGGCACATTCCCGACTGCAAATACTTTTGTGTGCGGATCCGTTTCTAAATTCACACAGCTTTATTTTTATGCACGTATATACAGAAGACCACCTGCAACAGAGAACAAGTTATTCAAAATTATCTCAATTTTCACTACAATAAATGTTGTACTTGATCCTAGTTAATTTGCATAAAACTATATTGGTGGCAAGACCAAAACAACAACCTTATCCAGAAAACCCAAGCGTTCTGGATAATTGATCCAAAATTAAGTAACAGATCCCAAACCCCTACCCCAGAAAAGTGTATTTGAATGACAATTTCATATTAAACATTTTGTTTTGTTAAAAAAAATGTAATAAATGCAGTTTTTGTTACTCAATATGGAGTTAATTCTCAAAGCTACAACATTTGTGTAATTGCTTCTATTGTGGTTCCCTTTATTTATAACAAACTGGTGTATTTCATAGCACTTGGTATAGTTACACATTTGTCCCTGTGCAGAATAATTTCACACTAACTAAAAAGACTGCAGGGATTAGTCTTTATAAAAAGTATGCAGGGTTTAGTCTTTATAAGAAGTCTGTTAACCTGTCATTGTATTTTAGAAGAAGACTAGAACAGATGGAGGAACCCATCCATGCTACACCATCAGTGCTAGCGATTTACCACCACGTTACCTTTTTTAGCTTTCACCAAAATTCACTCCTCTGTGTTTCACAAACACTTACTTTACAGCTATCAGTATCTTTTTTATCTCAGGTTGGGCTGCAGCCCCTACATTCCAAAGTCTACCTAAGCTTTTGCTACACCAAAACCTAATCCATTATTATGATATTTTTTGTAATATTCACAAATGGTAGCCTGTATTTTCTTTTAGATTTATCTCACTTGGGGTTTGACTATTTTTTATTTATGAACTAAAAGTTTGTTGCTTGCTTAAGACACAGGTGACAACTCCCAAACTTTGATCAGTTTGCCATGAGTATTGGATACAGTTTTTTTTTTTTTTTTAATTTCTAAAAACTTGAATTTTTCAGTTGCCACCAATACTCAATAATGGACATAACTTGCAACATGGGCTGAGATTTATCAAATAGAAATGAGGTTTAGTACTCCATATCTCAGTTTCATGCAGAAAGAAGTCAAGGAGTGTGAAGCTTTACTACATTTTATAAATCTAGACCATTAATTCGTTTTACTGTGATGGCATGAAATGATGATGGTGATGATATAAAATCCATCAACAGCAAAGTGCTGAATACTGCATTTCCTTACTGCCTTTTCCAGTTAATGTATTTATTCAAATAATCATAGTATATAGAGGAGAAGACAACCCACAGTAATTAAGAGTAGCTTCTACATTATGTTATACATATAAACATAGTTGGCATTGTTAAAGGAATACTAAAGTGCAATGAAATATTAGGCTACAAATACTTTATGATTAGGCTTTAGTAGTAGCCCAAATATCAGTAAAGGTCCATGCCTTTGAAGATGCCCTCTGTAGCTCCCATTATTTTTCTGCTTAAAAATGGCATATGCAAATTTTATTTTGGGTTACGGTCATTTAGATGAGATTTGGAATTGACAACGGAGCAGAAAAATATTGTCAAATATAACTTAATACAGTATTTTAAGTATTTCAATATTCAATACATGACTGTTATATTTATTACTGGGACTTATTAATTCACACACATAATGCATATTTAGTTTTTTTTGCATTTGGCTTGTAGCCAAATGGAGCATACCACATAGAGTTTATTAATTTATAGGGTGTCACATGCTATGCAAATGAAGAACAGATTGAACTGTAGCATTTTTGTCTGTTACAAGTAGTCAGCTGCAAGTGGAGTGAGTGGGATGTCCAAATTTTAGTTTAGAAGACTATGGGGCAGATTTATCAAGTGTTGAATATTTAATTCAAATTTCACACATTCATATTTTAATCCCCTATTTGAATGTAAATTCAAATGTGAGATTTATCACACCTGGACAATGGAAACAGTCCTAGTTCAAATATTGGCCACCTAAGACCTGCTTAGTTCATGTACAAGTCAATGCTAGAGGTCCATTGAGCCATTTGGAGATGTAAATAGCCTTCCTGACATTCTCAAATACAATTCATATTTTCGGGTCGGAACCATTCAATCAAATATTAGACATTCAATTTTTTTCTTAAAAACCTCCCAGTCCAATTGTGAGTATATTCAAATTAAAAAAATTCCCATTAATTCAAAATTTGACCTTTGATAAATGGAAAGAGGTACATGCAACATTTCAAGAACAGCGCATATCTATTATCTGTAATCTAAAAATGTACCCTATCCAACTTCAATGGCTACTATACAGATGCAGTCACTTGGATTTGTAAGTTAAATGCGCTGTGACTTAACTCATCTATCTCATTTATCCCACTTAGCACAGAATATTGTGTCACAGCATCCCATCCAATTAAAGAGTTCACCATTGAAAACAATGGTGCTTTGGTATGCTAATGAAAAGGTTAAATGCATTAAATGAGTTAAGATAACTTTAGATAACACAGTTTCTTCAATTAGCCCTGAGTCATGACTCATTTAACTTACAAATCCAAGTGACTGCATCTGTATTTAAATTAATTATAGTAGTGAGTCTAAAGCACATTATATTTAAATGCATTTAAAACAATTGGGTTTTTTTTTTGGTGTTAACTTTTATTAAAATTCACTTAAAGGGCTGCATTAAAACTGCAGTCTGCATCAGACTTGATTAGTAATGAGGTATCAACATATTTCACATGCTTACATAATATACTGCATAGCACATTGTGTTAGGTACACTAAAATTACAATCTATTTTTTTACGTGATACAGAATATAATCTGATTATTATACATTAAAATCCATGTATGAACATGTCAGAAAGTAATGCCTGCCATCTAACACTGTGAAACATTTTAGCAGAAGCCAAAGATACTTACTGTGAACCTTATAAAGGACTGTGTATATAAAAAAACAATACTAAGTAGACAGTAAAGCATAAGGGCACTGTGTTTTTTGTTCAAAGGTTCATACAATGTTCCCTTGTTGCATATTCACATTTATACATATGGCAACTCATATTCAAATTTAGAAACATTGAAAGAGTGCTCTCAGCATACAAATAGCTCTCATCCATAGCTGTAGAAGACAAAAAAGCATGGTTTGCAAGCACTTCTTCTGCTGTTTACAGGCTACTATATTGTGATTGACCAAGTTACTTGATAATCAATTACTTGGCCAGATTGCTGACTTGAAAGAGTAATTTTCTGCCTGCACTGTCGAGAACAAGAGGGCAGGTTTGGAAGTGTCAGTGTTATGCTAAGTGCATGACATGACAGAAATGTTGCAATTTTTAATGTTCCTTATAGCAGTTTCTCTACCGAACCCGAATAGGTTATCCACAGTTCCCCTGCAAGTATAAATCTTTCTGCATTAAGGCTTAAAGCAATAAATAGTCTATCATAATTACAATGCAGTACAACACATAAAAAAGTAAGGGTCCTACAAAATAACATTTGTGTGTCTTTTAATATATATTATGTGTTTCTGAACAGTTTTAGTAGGTCCATCTGGATAATATAAATTGCGCAGTCCTAGAATGAATACTGCAGCAATAGGAGGGTTAATGGCGGGTTGCTTTTGCAGATACAGAACATTTCTTGCACTTTTTGCTGAGACGTGTTGTTCAGAACCCACAGGGGAGAATGCCAGCCCATAAAAAATTGCCCAGAACTCCTTGTGATATGCTGACATTGGCTAATGTGCCTTTGATGTCATTTCCCTTGTGACCTTCTCCCCTTAATGCTCTTTCCAGATGCTTATGATCTTCAGAGAATAAGGTACAGACAATTCTGTACATCTGCCATACATGAAGGGGAAAAGGACCTATCTGAGTCTGTGAATCATAAGTTGTGAGACGGGCACAGCAACATCCCATTTTAGAGTTGCCTTTTCAGTTTTAAGGCAAATGGTTTATTGGTTTGACCTTATAACATGCATTTTTTACAGTAGGCTGTTTACAGTGATTCATTTGCTCCATTTCACTTCAAATATATCTGCTGATACGTTTAAACAGGTTTTGTTCCAACCTCTTTTACAATGCCCTTTCATATAAATTACTGATATAAAGCATATGATGAGGTTGGTTTCTGTGTATTTTTTTTCTTTTACTTTGTGGCACAATAGTATTATACAGTATATTAGAATTAATTTTTTATGCCATCTGATTGGGAAATTATGCAGTATATTATAAGTACTTAATGGAAAACAGTTTTTTTGGTCATGAATGACCATTGTGAGGCAAGCAGAATTGATGGGAAAACTGGAGTAAAAAGCCACAGTGCAGGAATATGGGTCTTTGACAACATAATATATTTAAAGCTTGGCCTGATAACAATAAAACTAGTAACAAATACAGGAGATATGAAAAAAACAATGACATTTTATCCAAACCTGTTTATTTCAAATATAAACTATTGTATTGTAGTTTAAGAGTTTATAGTAAAGTTACCTTTTTTAAATCATCTATTATTGTTTGGTTTAAAATATCAAATTACAGCTTTGGCATATTTACTTCGTAATAAAAAGGCTCTTTGTATATACTCTTGCTTAGGACTGCAAAGTACAGTTTCAGGAGCAAAGTTTCTCAAATGTGGGATTACTTTATAGTTTGGGTTTGATTTCTATTGGTCTTAAGGAAAATCAATTACTTTTTTAAAATTATTTTGATATTTTTATTAGTGTATGGTCTGGTTTAACTAGTTTCATTAACCACATGATAAATGAATAAATGTACAGTAGGTATCATTCTGTTCTTTGGCACAACCTTTTAGTCTACTGCTTCTTCTGTCATTTTTGAACTGCAGCTATTTTTCTTACTTTTGGTGTGTATGCAAATAGCCCATTCCCCTGATAGTATTAGAGAACAAATTTGTAGAGATAAGAAATAGGACTCCCTGCCATGTTAAATGTAAATGATCTAAAATAGTTTATATTTTACCTCTAACCCAATTAAGGTGAAATATTGCAACTACTGTACAACTTCTTTTGTAGAAAGCAAGATTCTGAATGATCTTTTTATTGCAAAGAGGTCAACTGTGCAAACAAGGTAACTTGTGGCTAAGAATTCATTTACATGGTTATGAACTCCTTTTTGACATATACTATCCTTATATTTTAAATAGGGAGTACATTATTCATTAAAAGCTGTGTTTTATTTTAAAAAAAATTAGGAGTTTGCTCATGGTGAAAAAAGGTTTATCTAGATACAGACATGTAAACCGTGATGGATTTTTCAGAACTCTTTAAACTTTATTTTTTAAAACTTTAAAACATCTTTGTTTTAAATCTTAATTTAAATGTTTAATTAGGTGCCTGTAAATGCTTATTTTGCCATTCAGTACTTGCAATATAAAGAGCTACATTGCACTTTCCCACGGTCTAGTCTATTGGGCATATTTATTAAAAAACGGTGTAAAAAAGCTGTGTAAAATATCACATGATGTGTCTAATTTTACCCCATGTGCATGTCAGATTTGCTGGTGTTATTTTACATTGCATCTGGCAGTCACATAGAAAAAAAATTTGTGTAAAAAAAAAATTGTTTTTACATGGCAAACCATGGCAATGTGTGGTGTATTATCCCACTGCTTTGTACACAGCATAATAAATATGCCCTTATGAGTTAGCTCCTTGCTTACAGACTCAATGGATCATACAGTATATTATGAGTAATTTACCTTCAATGAAGGTTGTTTTAGATTGTGCTCCTAAAGTGACTCTGGCACTGCAATTGAATTTCCACTGACAGATTACTTGTTTGCTGTCTTGTGAATCTGTTTGACTTGATTGTTGTGCATTTTGTTTGCCATCAGTTGGAAAGGTATGCATATATGGCACAAACAGAAAAAAAGTGTCTGTTACTTGTCACAAGTTGTAATAGTAATCATGTAATCGAGTCACTAGAAGTAAT
>CM044443.1:69875528-69906119 GCA_024363595.1 Xenopus borealis | reverse complement strand
ATAACAGATGCCTGCTGCACAAATATGGCAGCCCCCTCATACAGGAACATGGGGCATCAGGTATTGTTTTAGTATTACAAAGATAAAGGAAATTATTTTTCACATTTGGATTGCTGAATAATGGGTTTCCAGATAACTGGTCCCAAACCTGTACCAATATGTATGTTCGACACTGCAAACCCCATTTTCAAAGCCCTAAAGTAGGAGACTGTCCGATTCCTTTTGAAGCAGGGACTACCTGATTCTAAAACCCCAAAAAGTTTCCATAAAATTTGAGATATAGAGAAATAATGTAGATTATTAAAAAGGGCACAAGAAGATGGGCAAAATGGAAGTGCAGAGAGAAGAGAAGGTCAGAAAAGGGACAAGCTTAAAGTGTGGTTCATCTTTAAGTTAACTTTTAGTATGTTATGAAATGGCCATGACTTTGGTCTACATTTTTTTACCGTTTCTGGATTATTTGCCTTCTTCCTGACTCTTTCAAGCATTCAAATGGGGGTCATGGACCCCACAGTAAAACACATTCTATTTAAGGCTACAAATTTATTGTTATTGCTACTTTTTATTCCACATCTTTCTATTCAAGCCCTCTCCTATTCATATTACAACCTGTTGTTCAAATGAATGCATGGTTGCTAGGGTATTTTGGACCCAAGCAACCATAGTTCTGCAATTGCAAACTGGAGTGCTGCTGAGGAAAAAGCTACATAACACAAAATTTAAAACCAGTTGCAAATTGTCTTCTTCATACTACTTCATACTAACAGTTAATGCAAAGGTGAAAAAACATGATTAAGGAGAGAAGAAAGATAGAGCAGAAGAGAGACCTAATGGGTGAAATGAAGAGGAGAGGAGCAGAAAATGACAGGGACTGAAATTAAGCAGTGGAGATGGGGTTATAAATAGAAGAGAATGCAGGGAAAATGTCAAAAGTACCGTAAAGAGAAAAGTGAAAAGACAAAAAGGAGAAGAAAGGGAGCTTGGAATCTTGACTGGCCTACATTTAATTTGTGTCTTTCATTTACATCCTCTCATCATACATCTCTTTATCTTTCACATGATTTACTACATGAAATGCATTTCTCTGTTTCTGCATTTAAGGGAAAATGCGGTGCATTAACTATGTATTTGAAATGCATTCAATCTAGTCGTATTACTGTATCTCTGCATTCAGTCTGGCCTCCCATACATGGGAGCGGTATCTCTCTGCTGTTCACCCTCTTTGTGTACATACTCTGCTTATCTCTATTTCTTCCTAACAAGCTGAAAAAGGGGGAGGATTTGCTGGCACACAGGAAGTAAATTTGTCCTTTTGGGCGCCTCTCAGAATTTGTTTCTCACACACTGTGAATTTTAAGAAATGCAAAACAAGGGAAATGTCAGTGCAGCAAAGCTTTACAACGGAAGTTTTCTGCACAGCAGAGCTGGAAGCGCTCCTGACATTTGCACATTATAGTCTTATGCCACCCCTTGGCAAACTCCCTCATCTCCCTGTGACTCACAAGGACAATTAGCCACATCTTGGGTTGAATGAAGTACATTTTCCTCCTTATACTCATACCAGTGAGTATGTAATTGTGAGATTATAGGCTGCAAGGTCTGTGCTTAATCCAGAGACTGCAGCATTAGATTAAAGCTCATCTCCACTGCTGACTTTGTGCACAAAATAAACACCATCGGTATACAGAATGAATTATATCATTATTCCTTTTCATTATGCATTATTCCTGAGTTGAAAAGATAAAAATGTAGGTTTCTTAAGGTTTCCCGCTTCATTTAGCATTCTGTTATTTTGAAGACTGCTGATGCTTGAAACAACACACTTTCCTAGTAAAATTGATACTTTCATGATTGTTTTTGGTGTAGTTTCCAAATACATTGACTTTGTATTACACTATACTTTTGTTTTGTTTAAATTAGCCATCCCTGTTCATTATACATGCAACCCAGTGGTGGTAGAAATAGCCAGCAGAGCACAGTGCACGTCCTTTCAGGCAGCTAATGCCTCAGCTCAATTTTTATTTCCATGTATATTCAACCTATCTTGCCCTCCCACTTTTCCTGGTGGATGCTATTCTCACATTTACTACTAGGTGGAAAATGCAAACAATTTTAGCAGTGCTGTGCATTGAGCTAATTTTGACCTGTTGAATGCTGAATCCTGATCTAGGTTTCAGGTAACTTGCATTTAGGAAAGGTATATAAAGTATATACAAGTTCCCACTGCCTTTCACTGTGTTTCTTCTATTTAGAGTGTTGGTACCATCTGCTACTTATGTTTTTTATATACAGTATAAGTTATGATATGAGGATATTTTTATTGATCAATGATCAATGTACCATTATTGTACATAAGTGTATATGTATTAATATATAATTTCCTTTTCTGATTTACAGAGTATGAAGATAATTGCATATGTGGCACCAAAAATATAAATTGTTCCTATCCCAAAAAACATGCATTAGAGCATTTTAAATAACCAGCTATTCTATCAGCGTTATGCAGATAAAATGGCCCATTACAACTACTGATAATATTACAGGTATGAAATCCATTATCCAAGATACCTGTTATACAGAACGCTCCAAATTTCTAAAAGGGCCTCATTTTATCCAAATAATCCGAATATTTTAAAATAAATTCCCTTTTCCCTGTAACATTAAAACAGTACCCTGTTGTCGATCCAAGTTAATTACAATTCATCTTTATTGGAAGAAAAAACAGACTATTGGCTTTATTTAATATTTACATGATTTGAGTGATGAACATAAAGTGAAAGTTGGCAATATCTAAAGCCCAATTATTATTAGAAGCCATGATGGTTAAACAAAACTGTCAAGTGGTCAACTATCAGTGGCAGTCAAGTTCCCCATCCTCTGTGTGCTGTAGTCCTTAGGGAAATTGCAGAAGGAATGGTTCTTTGTCTCCCTGCAGACAACAAATGACATAAAAATGCATCCTGTGTGAATCTCTGCAAATAAAACTGAATTCTGATTCTGATTCCACTTATTTAATCTGTTTCTTTCTATTTTGCAGCCGTAGGCAGAGGCTGATTTTTGGGGCGTTGTTATGCCAAGAACAGGTTTTCATAAAGCTAATTTCTAATCCTGAGAACTGAAAAGTATAAGATTTGACACAATATCCAGATTGCTACTGATGTCCTGTCAATAACTAAGTGGGAAGCAGTTGATAGTGACACTCCAAACAGATTGTATACAGTAAAGCAGTGGATACTAGTACTACATGTTGCAAAGTGACAGACAGTGACCTGGAACTTCAGTCACATTATATAGTGAATGGCAGTGGGTATAAGCACATTATATATAGAGTGAGAGGCACTAAATACTGGTACCCAGATTTTATAAATAAAGAACATTTTACAATTATTGGCAGTGGATATTGCCACTGTAAGGTCACAAACACTTTCTAACAAAGAAGTACTTTGGGTGGCAGCAAATCACACTATAACATGGCATAACTTGAACCAATCTGTTTAAACAATATTATAATCTAAGTTGAGGGGACCAATGTATTCTTCATGGCTATTTTATTTATTTCAGGGAGTATAAATGTTAGCCTTTTCATTTTGCTTGACAGACATATCAACAGATGAGAACCTGGTGATCCCAATTCCCTAGACTCATTTGGGAAGATGCCACTGGAAATTCTGGCAACAAATAATAGGGCAATGTTCTGAAAAATCCTTAATGTCATGGGAGTAGATGTGTAGTTATTTGCATTCTCAATTATGGACCTTTTTTTTATTGCACGTGTGATTAGCCTTGTGTAACTGTGGTAACAAACAGATATGCAAATTGGCTTGAAGCCGAATATTTGTATTTTACCACTGAACTAGAACACAATGTTTTGTTTATTAATGTTTATGAATTTGTATTTTACACATAATTTCATGTCTCAGTTCTATTACAATAAAGCAATCATTCCCCACTGAAAAACACATGAACATGCTGTACACATTTAAGCACTCAATTGGCTGTGGGGGAAGTTTGGGTGGTTGAGCTAAATGAAAAAAAAAATGTAATGACATTGGGTCACAGAAACTATGGCTAATGCACTACAACATTGTAAACATGTCAATTGGGTCATACACTGTAAATTAACAAGAAAGAAAATGCCTATATTTGCAACAGTCCCGTTATCCAGAAAGTTCTAAATTATGGAATGTCTATGTCCCATTGACTCCATTATAAGCAAATAATTATTATTTTTTTAGGATTTCCTTTTTCTCTTTAATAATAAAACAGTATATTGTACATGCTCCCAACCAAGATCAAATTAATTATTGGAAGCAAAACAATCCTATTAGGTTTAGTCAGGTCCTGAGCATTCTGGATATACAATCCATGTATGTATTCATGCAGTGGATGAATCTAAATTATGTAGAGTTATATTTTGGCTTTTCCTGATCCTGGCTGGATAATTGAATTATATAATAACTGGGTGGCCATAATGTCATCTGTCAAGCAGCTGGCTTCCATATGAACCATATGATCTTCTTAGACCAATTTGCTCAAGACAAGTTTAAACATTAGGGGGCAGATTTATCAAGGGTTGAATTTCAAAGTTAAAATACTTCGAAATTCGACCATGTCATTTTTTTAAAGGGGTTTTTTGATCGAAAAGGAACCATTTTTGATCGAATAGGTCTGTTTTCCGTCAAGTCATCTGAATCATTCGATTCCAACATTTTTTTCAAAAATTTTCAAAAACACTCCTTAAAGGTTCTACGACAGTGGTTCTCAACCTTCCTAATGCTGTGACCCTTTAATACAGTTCCTCATGTTGTGGTGACCCCCAACCATAAAATATTAAAATATTGCCAGCTCAGATCGGATTGTTAGGAAAGTACGGGAGACAGTGTGACTGCATAAAGGTCTGTTTTCTGTGTGTAGTGAAGCAAAAAAATTTTGCCACACCCATTTTGTGGCCACCCCCAAATTACCATGTTAATTTTACAAAGTTTAAATGGGCAGGGAGTGCTGTATGGCAGTCCCTACTAAGGGAATATAGAAAGTTGTAGTGCAACTGGCTTCCCTACACAGGTTACTGAGCTACAACTCACAGCACCCAAACCGGGAGAGCTACAACCTTGCCCCAGGGCTAGTGGGGAGAGAGATGAACCTGCTCCTGGAACCCCTTAAGTGACCCCTGTGAAAGGGTCGTTCGACCGCCAAAGGGGTCCTGACCCCCAGGTTGAGAACCACTGTTCTACGAGGTCCCCCATAAGCTAAAACAGCAATTTGGCAGGTTTAAGATGGTGAATGGTCAAAAAGAGACAGTACTTTCAAATGGTCGAATTTTAAAATTCGAATCAAATTTTTTCAATTTGAATAGAAATTTTTCAATTTGAATCGAATTTAGGCCTATGAGATAGTCAAAGTAGCCAAAAATCACTTTGAAATTCAAATTTTTTTAATTAAATCTTCATTTCGACCCTCAGTAAATGTGCCCCTTAATGTTGATACTTTAAAATATTATAAACAGGGGTCATAAATTGTTGGGGAGGTTCAGTATTTGGGGAACAACCTTATTGGGGGCTTTGAAAATATAGAATAATGTTTAGTAAGTTATGGAGGTCCAAATGTTTCAGTTATAAACTTAAATTTTATAAATTATATTGTGCAACTAGTTGCTTTATAAACTGCAGCATTGTATAACTACATATTGTGATTTTATCATACCTTTCTATGGTGCTTTCAAACTACTTTTTCTGAGTGTATACAAACTCTTTTTCTTCAGTCTTGTGAAAGAAAAAATATTCAGTTCTGAAAACTAGCTATATTTTAAAATACGTATTAATCTTGATGTATAGTTTACAGCCAGAGGGGACTGAGTTCAGTGGACAAAGCCTGCTTCGACTCTCATTGCCAGATTACTTTCTCACTAAAAGTGCCTCCCTCGAGATATCAAGTTAAGAATTCCTGTTGAAGCTGTAGAATGTCTCAGCAGCAACCTTCCCTATATATGATCTGGGGATTTATTTGGAGGTGTTAGTGAGCTATTTTGCATCTCCAGTACTGGCAACCGTATGTGCTACAAAAAGAGCTCTTTCCGCAGGCACGTCTTAAGGGTATAAATCCAGCAAGGAAAGCAAGACTGCTCCCTCGGGCTTCACACCCAGGGAAATGTGAAAAACTGGATATTAAAATAGCAGAATTCTGTATTAACCCATTCAGGCAACTACTCATCAGCATACATAACAGTACACCAAGCATAGCAATTAAAGAAAGAAAGATGAAAGTATTGCATTTTCTAATTTAAATTATATAATCTGCTTTAAAATGTTTTAAGAGATTTTAATGTTATTTTTAAGTAAGCAATATATAGCTTACATATCTATATGTCAGTCTAATTTCATTGTATAAAACATTTCTTTTTTAAGAGTGATTCATCAGTTAAATCAAGATAATGTAAGTAGTCAATGTTAATACTGCTTCTGCTGACAAGGGACACTCCATTAACCTGGTGCTTGATACAGGTTCAGCTGTTTATACGGCATACTACCAAAAGATCTTGAAATACTTAGCAAAAGATCCATTTGTTGTACCTGTCCTGAGACTAGTCAGTTACTTAAAGGTTCCAATCCCTGTGCCTGCCAGTGACTGTACAATTTGAATCAAATACTGCAAAATGTGACTTTTACATTGTGAATAAGGGTACTGATATACTTGGAAGGGATCTCTTTGTTGCATTAAACCTACAATTAGTTGCTGGTCTCATTACTACAGCACCAGTGCCTGCCACACAGCCAGTGTCTAAAAATTTACCACAAAACAAAACTTCTTTGGGTTGTTGTCACGAACGGCACCCAATTCCAGAACAGTTGCTAAGCACCCTGGTCTCAGCTCGGCTTCACCAGTAGTGTGACCACCTTTGGCCTTGGGAGGAGCCCTCAGCTTACTCAGATGCCACCTGGACTTATTGAGAGGTGCAAGGCTAAGAGTTGGAGTAGAATTGTCAGACAGGCCAGGATCAGGATTGGAGAGATCAGAATAGTCAGTGGACAGGCAGAGATCAGGATTGGAGATAACCAGAGGATCAGGGTTGGAGAGAATCAGAGTAGTCAGGCAAAGCAAGGGTCAATACACAATAGATCAGGCAGGAAATCACACAGAAAAAGCACCCAGGAACTTCTAGATAGAACCTAACAATGGGCAAGGATCTGTAGACTGAATTCCCTTTAAATAGTATTTGAATTTCGCGCCATTGCGAGTAATGTCATAATGTCGGCGCATGAACCAGGAAGTTCTCCAGCGAGCATAGAGGAAGCCAGCACAGAAGAGGACAGATGCATGCGGTGGGCATCCCCGCTAGAGACATGGTGGGCACCCCCGCATGCCACTGGAAAGTCCACTAGACCACCAGAGTAACTATTCCTCACAGTTGTGCAAAGAACTTTGTACACAAAGTTAAGCTGAGACCAGATGTAAAACCAGTATGCCAGAAATTGAGTTGTTTTCAAAAACTTATGTCTTCTATACTCCATGACATACCTGGTGAACAATGCTACTTGGATGACATAATTGTATATGTTCCAACTATGGATCTTCAAGAGAAGTACCTAGAAAAGGTTCTGAAATGCATTGATTCTGCAGGACTGAAACAGAACCTTTCCAAATGCCCCTTCAGACAAACTCAGCTATCATTTCTGGATCATATAATTTCACAATGATCCATGTCAATGTTGTTACACAAGCACCTACTCCATCTGATTTTCAGACCTTATGAGCTTTCTTAGGTCTTACTTCATGGTATTCTAAGTTTATTCCCAACTATGCTTCAGTTGTGGAGCCACTTAGAGCACTATGACGTTGAATCTGTATGATTACTACAGATTCTTCAGACTATGGGGTTGGTGCAGTTCTAACATTGATCCATCCTGATCATACAGATAAAACTGTTGCATTTGAATCCAGAACACTTTCAGAGGCAGATCATAAGTCTTCAGCTGTTGAAAAAGAAGCTCTAGTATGAGTTTGGGCAACAGAAAAATTGAGAATTTACCTTATGCACGGATCATAGTTCTTTAACTTCACGGCTTACTACAAAGGGACTAGGAAGAGTTGGAACACGTATAGCTGGTTGATCACCAAAGCTACTGAATTTCAACTACAAAATGCAATACAAACCAGATTTGAAAAATGTTACTGCTGATTGTTTGTCACGTTTACCTTTACCTGCAGCTTCTGATACACTGGATGAGGACATAGAAGTTGTAGTATTGACTGATATATTATCATCTACAGTTACAGCTGCTGATTTTAAGCAAACTTGCCTCACATGTCCAATTCAAGTAAAACCACAGGACATCTTACAAAGCAAATGGCCAAATGCTGAGAAGATACTCAGTCCTGATCTTCAAATTTAGATTAGGATTAGACATGAACTGTCCTTAGTAGATGTTGTCAGTGGAGCTCACCACTTACTGGTACCAGAGACCTTGAAAGAAACAATTGCACATTAGAGTCATCAAGGAATTGTATGTACAAAACAAAGACTACGAGAACTATACTAGTGGGCAGCAATGGATGCCGATGTGGTAACTGCCATTCATTCTTGTGTTACTTATCAGAATCATGACAACACCGCTATCACACATACACCACCACTTCACCCAGTACCATTCCCTGATTCAGCACTGGAAAAACTTGCTATTTCTAGTGGGTCCTTTTGCAGATGCTCCTGTAGACTGCGGATTTGCTATAGCTCTGATAGACTATTACAGTAAATGGCCAGAAATTGCATGTTTCTAATATAACATCACCTACAGTAATAACATTTCTGTCTACAGTCAGAGAAGGTAATCCAAAGGAGTTAATGTAGATAACTGAACATAGTTTGTTTCATCTGAGTTTGAAATCTTTCTGAGAGAGAGGAATATTGTGCATAGAAAATCTTCAGTGTATTATTGAACGATTCAACCAAAGTCTGAAAGAAGCACTACAGACAGCAAATCTTACTGGGAGATTTTGGAAAGTATTGTTAGAATACTAACAAAAAGTAGCAATATGTGAAAACTTAAGAGGCAGAAGAAGGTGCAAACAATCTTAAAGGGCAAGGAAAGGCAAATAAATAAAATCCCATTTTTACTTTCTTTAATGAAAAAGAAATCTATCTCCAATATACTTTAATTATAAAATGTGTACTGTTTTTATAAGAAACCTGACTGTATGCAGTGAAATTCTCCCTTCATTTAGTGCTTCTGGCAGGGAAACAATCACTTATGAACAGCAGGGGGAGCCCCTGCCTTACTTACCAGCCATGCAGAACTCAAGCAGACCATACTGAGCATGTGCAGTGCCAGTGTCAGACAAAGATGTTTAACAAAGTTACAAGATGACAGCCCCCTGTGGCCAACTTTGAAAGCATAAATCATGTGTTTGATTAGGCTTGTGGTGCAGTAAGTTCATGTTTATGTTTAGTATACAAAATACACCATTTCTACCCTTATTCTATTTTACACTTTCCTTGCCCTTTAAAACAATAAATGAAATGTTGTGACATGTAGGACATAGCATACTCAATATAACATAACTGAAAGGTAAACTTCCTATTATGCTTCACTGGGAAATGTTGCAATGATGCACCAAAATGTGTTCACTAACACTGCAGCACTCCCATATTATATCAGATAATATACAAACACTTTTAAGTGGCATGTTCACAGAAACATTTCAGGCTTGCTAAGTCCTTTCTCAAAGAAATAAGTAATGGATAGTTCAGATTTTTTCAGACTGTCGCAATAGTGCCAAGTAAGTGTCATGGGGCTTCTTTTGTTCCTTTAACAGCCAGTTAAAGGGGCACTATTGTGAAATTTAAAAATCTAATAATCTAATAAAAATAATCTAGACTCATCTTGTGGAAATAACAAATCTATAAATAAGGAGGTATAGTGAAGTGCGGCCCATCCCGATACCTGCAGGTTTATATGGGTCTTTCGGGTTCGGCCGACCTCGAACCCAATCTTACAGGTTGCGGGCAGGTGCAAATTGAGCTCTTCAAATGCTGGCTTCCGACTTCCGGTTTCACTTTTTATAGATGCGTGCCTGATAGCCCCACCCCTTTTGTGACGTCATAGACGAGGTGGGTCTGTAAAAGGAACAGGGCGAGCGTGGGTCGGTGCGGGTCTGTAAAAGGAACAGGGCGAGCGTGGGTCAGTGCGGGTCTGTAAAAGGAACAGGGCAAGCGTGGGTGTTGGGAGGTTGGGTCATGGGCAGGTCGGGAAAATCCTGACCC
The DNA here is from genome assembly GCA_024363595.1 of Xenopus borealis. Taxonomy (NCBI): domain Eukaryota; kingdom Metazoa; phylum Chordata; class Amphibia; order Anura; family Pipidae; genus Xenopus; species Xenopus borealis. The sequence continues at coordinate 69,895,861 of CM044443.1, read as the reverse complement.
GCACATTACTAATGAATTAATATTTCTGAAAAATGATTGTAAAGTTACTCCATGCTATCTCCATCTCTGTAGTCGGTCTCTATATATGCAGCTTTGTGTCAGAGTTGATTTCTATGAAGGACACTTAGCCATTCTCCAGGCAAATGGAGCATAAAGCAATGTATTTGATGTCATATTAAATTAGCCTCATAATGTTTACAATATTTGTCCTTTTAAGGGATAATACTTATTTAATCTAGAGGAGCACCATATGTTCACTCAGGCGAGGCTTAAACAATATTAATTAATAATCATAGCATTAGAACAATGCTAAATTAGATTGTCACTAGTTAATACATTTACATTTCAAGCAATTTAATGTGTTTCTGTACAGAACCAAACTGTGTGTGAAAAACTCACATCCACCTAACACTTAACTTCTTATAATCTTTGGGAAGGACCCTCAAGAGTAATCTATCAATGTGAATTCATGGAGAATGAGCTGATTTTTCCTGGGACTTACTGGTCACAATTTGTCCTCTTCATGGCCTGGTAGTCATATTTAGTATTTTTGCTTATCAGTAATATCTATACTTTATTTATGTTGCTTTTACCAGTTTGTAAATGTGAAACAGTTTACTGTCTGGCAATTCAACATGTGCAACCAGCTAAAGAAATCTACTATTCTTGACTTAATATGAAAACGATAAAAATACAGTGACTTTCTGTCTTCCCATGGCTCCTGCTTGCCTGTTATATGACTCCCTGGTCTATCTGCCCTCATGTACACAAAAAGAATCAATGCCTCAGGGTCTTTTCATTACCTAACTTTAAAATTGACAGAAATAGGGATTCTGTTCCGATCTGCAATTTGAATGAGTGTGGTGGCTGATTTCTCCTGCTCTGCTGACTGTTAAAAAATTCCACTCCCACAGGAGCTTTCCTTTTTAGGATACAATGAAACCACAAATCTACAAGTGTCAAACTTTTTAATAGATTCTTTTTTTTAAAATTTAAATGTGGTTAAAGCACAGACAAAATCAAGGCATGCCAACTCTAACAGTGATAAATTATTATTGTTCAATAATAATTTATTAGAAATTTTAAATGAGCCATTGATGGCTAGTAAGGCTTGGAAAAAAACACTTTTCTCGATGTATTCAAGGAAAATGAACTCCATTTGAAATTGAAATCAGTTTCCTGTTTCAGGTATATGGATGAGAAGAAGCCACCTCAAATGTAATGCGAATGAAAATGTGTGTTTATATTAGCTCCTTGGTCAAGATCCCCTCTTATTGCATCATGAAAAATCAGATAGAGGGCTGGGGAAGATATTAAGTTATTAAATGTCAGTGTCAGACTGGCCCCGCTGGCCCAGACCCCCCCCCCTCCCAATCTAATTTCAGATTAAAAATTGTCTGCTGCGCGGAGCTGAGCTCACATGCGCAGTGGTGCCTGGCGCCATGCAGTGATGTCAGAGCCCGGCGGCGGCCCTGTAATAGGTGGAGGGGGTCGGAGGGGGGCCTTGGACGTCAGTCCCCCAGTCCGACCCTTTTAAAAGTAGTGGGGTAACTAACATAAGGCAGACCAATGACTATAGGGAGGCCCAGCTGGAGAGGGTTGCCTGGAAAGTCACAGGGTCTGCTGTATGGTTGCACCACAGCCTCCCCCTTGCTGCCCACCTTCATCTGCAAGAAAATAAAGTAAGATGTTGCTGTCTCCTCATCTTTTTGGGGAGAGGTTAATTGTTATGTGATTTATTAAAGAGTAATTTACCTTTGAGTTGACTTTTAGCAATTTTGTGACAGTGACATTTTGATGCAATTGATCTTTATTTTTTATTTTTTTTTAGCTATTAAGCTTGTTTGTTCAGTAGCTCTCCAGTTTGGAATTTCTGGTTGAAAGGGTTCAGTTTACCCAAACAACCAACTAAATGGAGCACAATTGAGATATTTATAAATAATTGTATATGCCATACTAACTACTTTTCTATGCTTCCCGTGTAAGTGTTGCAGTGATGCACCTTTAAAGTGATCCTGTCATGGGAAAAAAAAATTCAAAATGCATCAGTTAATAGTGCTGTTCCAGAAGAATTATGCACTGAAATCCAAAAGAGCAAACAGACTTTTTTATATTTCATTTTGAAATCTAACATGGGGCTAGACATTTTGTCAATTTCCCAGCTGCCCCAAGTCATGTGACTTGTGTTCTGATAAACTGAAATCACTCTTTACTGCTGTACTGCAAGTTGGAGTGATATCACCCCCTCCCTTTCCCCCACACAGCAGCCTAACAAAAGAACAAGGAGAAGGTAACCAGATAACAGCTCCCTGACACAAGATAAAAGCTGCCTGGTAGATCTAAGAACAGCACTCAATAGTAAAACCCATGTCCCACTGCATACTATTCAGTTACATTGAGAAGGAAAATAGCCTGCCAGAAAGCAGTTCCCTCCTAAAGTGCTGGCACAAGTCACATGACCAGGGGCAGCTGGGAAATTCACAAAATGTCTAGCCCCGTGTCAGATTTCAAAATTGAATATTAAAAAATCTGTTTGCTCTTTTGAGAAATTGATTTCAGTGCAGACGTCTACTGGAGCAGCACTATTAACTGATGTGTTTTAAAAAAAAAAAACATGTTTTCCCTTGACAGTTTCCCTTTAAGTCTGTTGGGTCTGGTTTGCCATCCCATTTCTTTGTTGCCAAAAACAGAGGGTATACAGGTATGGGATCTGTTATTCAGAATGCTCAGGACCTGAACTTTCCAATTGAGACAGATAAGGTACCTAAATGATGGTACAACTTGGTTTATAATGAACATCTTTGGCCTAGTTCACATAAAAGATAGACCATAGAGTTTAATCGAATGTCAGTGGCAAAAGGTGCATATCACAGAGTAAAAAATAGAACTGTGCTAATTTTTCTCATCAGCTACAGACAGTTTGACAGGTACTTGCTAGTTTTAGAAGAAATACTGGAGGATGGAGGATGATTGGGCTAAAGCCTTATGGGTTGAGCTTTTCACTGTAGGATTATGCTATAGAGACCCTCATCTAAATTATGAGAAACACGCTCAACTTCTGTTGGGAATAGAAAAGGCTGCTTATTTTGGCAAGTTGTAATAAAACAGAATTTTGATCCACTATCTATAACTGGAGGAGCATTGTGAGACATTAGCAAACCTCTATCTTAACATGTTCTGACTTGATCTAATTCCTAGTCTATAAATGCAACATGCAGACAGATTTGAATCATCATAGATCTTGTCGATGCAGAATACGAGAAGTCAATTATGGCAACTAAGTGCAGTTGGGGTGACATTTTCTCAGTTGTAAAAAAAAAAAAACAACCCCATTCATTAAAGGTACTTTCATCAAAAGGGGATACTTCCACTTCCACATTGTTGTGTTCTGCTGTGAATGGTCCATCATCCCCCTCTTGTGAATTGTGCAATACACACCTATTGATGCTGGGGTGGACTGAATCAATAAAAGCTGCACACTTGTGTTTAAATAATCATATGCACTTTTGAGTGTAAGATGTGGCGAAATCCAAACACCGAAGGTTATCAGTGCATCATGCACACCACCTTGTGACCACTATTTAACTGAAATTATGAGGAAAATGCTGCTTTGTACATAAAAGAACATGACAAAACTGTATTTTGCACACTATGCACACTTTGAATGGAACACTTCTATGGTTCATTTAGCATTTTCTTCTGATGATATGATGCATATCTGCAAAGCAACCAGTTCTGGGACCAGATCATATTGAGTCAGTTCTCGGCTGCTGTTTACTGAAATATAAACCAGTACTAGTTAATAAACCAAACCAGTCAATCAGTCTAGCCTATTGCATATATTACTTGCAAAACAAATGTATGTTTCATAACAAAGCCATATTCATATCATTGATATTAAATGTATTGTTTATGTGCCATTTCTGCATTAGTTGTGATTAAACTGGATTACACTGGATATTATCAGTAAAATGGTTTACATAATTCACACATTTTATAGTGCAGAACCTATACAGCTTTGGCACAAAAATAAATTGTTTACACTATGCAGTCATGTTCAATGAATCTGCTTTTGTACTACCAGTGTATTTGTTTGGAAGGGTTAAAGGAGCTCACTGCTCAATTGTCATGGTTACTGGAGGCCTATAACTGGTCAGTAGAGTTGTCATGGTTACCTGTCTCTTGGCACTGCATATTTAGTCCCATAGTGTTGTCATGGTTACCATTGGCCGGTATGACAAAATAACAGGTAATTTACTTCGTAGTATAACAAAAAATTTAAAGAAGAATAACAATCATATACAAATGAAATATATGTGCTAGGTGAGGTGACCATGCCTTTACTTGAATACAAGGCCTTGTAAGGTTACACAAGTGTAATGCATTGCTACAGTTAAAGTTTGAGATGTATGCCCTGCATGGATTATAAAATATCACCATATGTAAAGCTGGCCTAAATGTGGCTTTCTGCTCACACCTTCAAATTATAGTAACATACTAGTTAAGGTTGATACAAAAATACATTTGTGACATTTAGGGACCTTGAATGTTATAGGAAGTAGGGAGGTTGTTAATCTCAGGGAGATCATTAATCTCAGGGGTGAAATGTAGGCAGGAATTGGATTTTTGATGAGGGGAATTACATCAGGATTGGGATGGTGATGTTCGTGTACAGGGCTGTGATATCGGAGGAAGGGGCTACGATGTGCAATTGGTCATTGGTTATTCTGTTCTTTGGAAATCCCAACAGGCCATCTTTGCCTGGACAACTCTTCTGAAAAATGGGCTGTCTGGTTGAATATGCTTCAGTTTTAATGGCAATTAGTGATTAGTCTTCTCTGCAGGTTTGGATTCTGGTAGATGCGGGTTCTTGTTGTCTGCCATATGTTCTAATCCAGTGTGTTTGCAGAGGGTGGATTGGCAAGAATTGTTCAGAATGTTAGGTTTCTAATTTTGACAATTAATTATATGTATATGTTACTTTAATGTTATATAACAAGTTGTACATGTGTTGAATAAAAGCTGTGATCATTTTCATCCCAAACAGGAGTGTCTTCTGTGTCCCTGGGTTTGGTAGAAGGGTATGGGGGAGGTAAAGTGGGAAGGATAGGATGACCAGACAGCTTGACACTGAAAAAGTCATGTCCTTTATTGTATGACTTTCCTGGGAACATCAAGTAAATTGGAATGCTGTCCATCTTTTTGTAGCATAAATGTAACTCACTGCCCAAGACCCTTGGTGGCAGGCAAACTTATGGTGCTCATAGGTTAACCGTCTCTCAGATTTGCTTAGGATGGTGAAGGAAATAACAAACTATATGGTAAGCAAGGGTTCGAGATCATACTACTAATAAAGCACATTTATGTGCATTAGGGTCTAGATACTTTTAGGGCCTGCTGAGTTACTGTTGCAGAAACACTGTTCTGCTACTGTTGAGTATTGTTCTACATAATTTACTACATAGCTTGTTTTCTTGCTTTTTATCACCCTGAAAACATAGAAAAGTTGAGAATTGGCTCTCTTGTTAGCTATATTGAGATTTAAAGGCAGCACAAATGTCAGATTTACAAGGATGTACATAGAATAAGGGCTATCTTACTTCTGGTTTGAAATACTGATATAACTGTTTTTTGTAGCATTCACTTTTGACCAATAGCCAAAGTCATTGGTGTTTATAATTGAATAAAGTTTGAGCAAAGCCTTAAGATCCATATGAACGAGGCATACAACAATCTCTCTTCATAACAAAGGTATTTATAAGCCTTTTAAGATTGAGAAGCATGTCAAGTTTTCAGTTTAGTTGCTACTCAAGATTATAACAAAAGCTTCCAAATTAATTGGGTATTTCAAATATAAAGGTCATAGATGATGCTTCCTTCTTTAGCGTGATGGGGAAGCTTATAAGAACATATGAACACATACAGTATATAAATATGTATAGTAATAATATCTGCTTATCTCACATGCATATATTCCCTCATTGTGAGTTTGTAAGCAGTTAAACATCGAGACTGATGGCTGTTCACTTTGTTTACTGGACGTTTAATTACTCCTCTGCCATAATATTATCTCTGAGCTGCGACGGCATCATGGTTATCACAAGGATATTATCCATTTATTATCTCCTGTGAGGGAGAGAACACAATGGCACACTGGAGTCAGCTTAATGAAGTAAATGACACTACAGCCCATAATAATCCAGCTCCCCAGATCCCCCCTAAATCAGCCATGCCCTTTCAAGCTGTCCCTGCAGCGAGATCTCCACTTCATCAGAGGGCTGCAGGGACCGTTTAAACAACAAGTTGAAAGCTGCAGGCTGTGGCCAGGCTCGAAGCAATCAGCAGAATGAGTTATATCAAGTATCTGCGAAATACTAATGCTTAAGATGTTGTTGATGCTAGTGTAAAGTTGTGGTCTCAAAGTCATTTTGTGCTGTCCATTGGGGCTGCTTTCCCATTATACTAATTGAAGATATATGACAATTATAAGCAGCATAAGAGATGATGATGATAATGATAAGATGCAGAACGGATGATGAAATATTTGGAGTGTGTCAGGCAGAATCTCTAACTTCAAGATAAAAATTATAGATCAGCTCCATAGATTATGGAAAAAAAAACAGAACCTAGTGCAATATTGTTAATATTCACTGCAGTCACCAGGGTGTTGCAACTCAAATATGTGTGTCTTCAACCATAGAAAGTCTAGGTACATATTTTTTTTACTTTTCTAAAGTGCTATAGGGATTTTTACATATCTCCAAAATACTGGTTTGTGCAGTACTGAGCTAAAGTAGGGGTTACCAGCTTTCCTGAATTTACTTGCAATAACACAACATTTTTGTGTCATGTTCTGTGAACTGAATGTTTTTACACTTAAAAAGAACCTAAAAAAAAATGTGGTAGTGTCATTGATTTTCATGGTGAGAAAAGAGTTTTATTATTAATTTTTATTAACACAGATCTCTAAAAATCAAAGTGGGAGTCAAAACTCTCTGCAAAACTATAAACTCACTTAAGTCCTAGTTACTCAAAGCAGTTGCACTATTAATTACATAAATAAAAAGAAGAAGACATTCAGGTTCAATTACTTTGAGTAGGAGGGCAACTACTGGAATATAAAGCATGCTGAGCTGTGCCCCTTAGAGCCCATAACACTTTGAACTTGTGTCTTGCCCATGGTTGGTGCTGCAGCCTCATTCTGGACTGGAAATCTGTCCCATGATTCAGAGCACAGTACTGACATATGCAAGTTAACCTTGTGCTTAGTGCTTGTCTGCCATGAACATGCTTATCATGCTCCCTCCTTATGTCTCCTAGAATGTGCTCTGTGGGGCGGGGGGCATTCTCGGGTTCACTTTACTCCTCAGGTATGAAGCATTGGGAGAATCAAAAATTCAGGTTAAGCTGTGCATCATTGGTGCAAAACTATATGTAGCTTTTAAATGTCTCTTTGTGTGATAAGATTACATGGAAATTATATGGTATTTTTAAAAAGTAAAACAGGCCAATATTTTCTGTGTTCTCTTTATTTGAGGTCTGTTATTCTACAGAATTGGCATATTTTTCTCCATCTTTTTATAGATATAGTGAAGTAGGCCCTAGGCTAGGTTCACACGGGCAACCTTTATTACTGCCACAATGTGCAGTACTGGAATGATATAAGGATTTAGGATGTGGAATTTTATAGGGTAGTTTACACCATCAGTTGCTGATGACACTGAGATGCCGGAGATGCATTTCTGTCACACCTTTTACTCTGCAACATCATAGTAACAGTCATCCATATTAAACTTAGTCTTGAAGATGCCATCATTTTGTTTTAAGCATCATTGATACAGTGCAAAAGCTAGAAGACAATTGTCACCTCAGATATTTGGAGTATTTCCTTGATAGAGAGCTGTTACTCATAACCTAATATAGAGCAGTAAGTGTAAGCAACTAATGACAGCAGGTATCTGATTGGATGCTAAGGGTATCTGCACACTGTAAAATGACACTTATGTTCCTGAATTTCTCTTGTGTGTCACAACATAGATCTTGTATAACTGAACTAATATCTCATTCTGTCAACACTGTTTGGGTTATTGTCACTGCCTCCCCATAGCAAAGTAAGATCTAATCAATGCAGGCGCAATACCATTAGTCCCTAGGGCTGGAGACAGATTTTTCCTGGACAAAGATTGAAGCAGTTTGACATGCTATATGCCCAGATATCATTTTCTCAGACTATGTCAATTATCATTACTTTTTCTTGATATAACATGCGGTATATATGTGTATTTATATAAATGATTTTTAGGAGACAAAGTATGGAGATCCAAACTATAGAAAGACCCAAAACATATCCAGACCATTTTGGATAACAGGTACAGTCAGTAAATAAAGAATATTAATGGGGTTATGTAATAAAATGTAACATTTTGCTACTAGTCTAATTGCCTGGAACAGCCAATCAGTATGAAGCATTTACTGGCGACTTATATAAAAGCAAGCTTATTGGTTGCAATAGGTTTAAAGGGGTTGTTCATCTTTGAGTTAACTTCTAGTATAATGTAGAGAGTGATATTCTGAGACAATTTGCATTTGGTTTTCATTTTTTATTGTTTGTGGTTTTATAGATATTTAGCTTTTTATTCAGCAGCTCTCTATTTTGCAGTGTCAGCAATTTGGTTTCTAGGGTACAAATTACCCTAGCAACTCTGCATTGATTTGAATAAGAGACTGGAATATGAATAGGAGATGGACTGAATAGAAAGATAAGTAATAAAAAGTGGCAATAACAATACATTTGTAGCCTTACAGAACATTTGTTTTTAGATGGTGTCAGTGACCCCCATTTGAAAGCTGCAAAGAAACAGAAGAAAATTGCAAATAATTAAAAAACTATGAAAAATAAATAATGAAGACCAACTGAAAAGTTTCTTAGAATTGGCCCTTCTACGATATACCAAAAGTTAACTTGAAGGTGAACCACCCCTTTAATGCAACAGGGCAAACTTAGTGCCTTTTATTACATATTGGGCTATTTATCCTTTACATTTTATAACAGAGTTTCTGTTTTTAATTTCAGTTTGTTTTTAATTTCAGTTTATTTTCAATCTGTTGTCTCAACAAATCCCTAACCAGCCTGTTGTGATAAGATGGGTCTTAGTGAAGCCTTACTTCATTATTGACTGCCCTAAAAAGCACTACCAGTAAATTAAAACTCTAGGGTTTTCAAATGAACATTTCCTTCTTTTTCTTTCACTGATTTCCTGATGTTACTTGCCATTTAAAAAATGTGACTGTGGGTTTTCTTTTTACATCAGTAATACATCACTTCATCACTTAACATCACTGCTCTGATTGCCTTGCATACATGTGAAGAAAAGGAAGTGTAGATATTGGTTTTATGTGTTGGGATTTAAAACGCATGGCATATGGTCAGACCAGACGATGGGTTTAGTGGTATGGATCTTTGTTATATTAACAGCCATGGGGATTTGATGTCAAAAGTCTTTTGTTACGATCTTGATGGAAAGAGGAACATTCACAAGGCTGAAATGAACAGCTTAAGCCATATCTAATTTGGGGGTTCTGTGTATGCCTAAATATAGTATTGTGCATGGAATTACAACATAGTGGCAGGTGCAATGTGTAGAGCAGACACTAGCTTGATATGGTTAAAGATGTAATATGTAAAAAGCAGATATTGAACTAGTATTTTTCACTGAACTGGTTCTAGTAATTTAACTATGGATAACTGGTTGACACTGTTCAAAATGAACTGTTAGGGTTTTAAACACACAGGGGCTTGATTTATCAATAATCATTTTTTAATTGTTTTTCAATGATTCGAGAAATAGCTCAGACGCAAATACACATGGGAATATGCTTTGGAAACTTGAATTGTCAGGATTTAGTGAAGAATAAAACCATGAAATGTTAACAGAAAAAAATGGGGATGTAAAAGCTGCTGAGGTTCAATTAAAGTCAATGGGAATCTTTTAGTTTTATTTATATTATTTATTTTCCCAGTTCATTAACATTCAAGTTTTTTAGCAACATTGAAAATTAATGGAACAATGTGTGCACCTGTTTTCCTGTGGGAAAAAAAACATGTGGGAATATTTTGTAGCATTTTTCTTAAGCTGGCATTCAAGACAAAAAGTTGCATGATTTCTACCACTACCCCCCACCCTGTTTTTTTTCCCTACCTTGAAAATTAGAAAATAGGCAACTAAGTGCTGAATCACAGGAATTATATTAACAGCCTAGCTTGTTGCTTTCGAGTATTATTGGATGCAGAACTTTAACTTTCAACATTGCCAAGAATTGTATTAGCAGGGGTCAGTTCCTTGCTTGCTAGCATAGCTGGATGCAAAACCATAAATCAAAACAGTACAAGGAATTAAATTAAGCAGCCCCTTGCTTCCAACTGCAGAACTATAACTATCAACAGTGTCAGGAATTAGATTAGTGAAAGGCAGCTCCTTGCTTGCAAGCATAGCTCAATGCCGAACTATAGCTCACAACAGTGCCAGAGAGGCAAGGAGTGAGAAACCTCAATGAGAACACAAGGAACCAAGGAATGTCAAACAGGTCAGTTAATACACAAGGTGTGTTAGTAAACGGTAAGACACAAGTATCGTCAACAGACTAGTCAAATCATACACAAAGGGGCAACCCAGGATTAATTGGAAGCAGATACTAGAACAGAGACGTTTTAGAACTAATAAACCAAACAACACAGTATCCAATAAGCAACACAAATCAAAGTTGAACAAGCCAAGGTCAAAAACGGATAGCAGGAACTCACTAACTGAAACAAGATTTCCACCCCACACCCCACTTCAACACACAAAACCTGTTTGCTAAGGCAATGAGCGAATGGAGACAAGGTCTCTAAAAAGGTTCCTCTAGTAGTTGATTGGTGGAAGGCTTCAGATAAGTTTAACCCCTCTCTGTGCCAGAGCACACCTACAAAAAATTAGACTATGTGAATTAAACTGGATTGTCATTTGAAACAGTAAAATAGTTTTTCATGGTGAGGGCAGATTCTATTAATTCCTTTAAGGCTGTGTATTTGTTTCTATAGGTCTGTAGAAGTATGTGTATAAAAATGCAGTGGAGGTTTTTTTTTCAATTTATATTAACCATATAACTAAACACTGGCAGATGTCTATCAAAACCTGTGTTTTGTATTCTTTCAGTTGGAATGTCAGATTTTGAGAAATCACTGGTTCTTTTTATATTATATATATATATATATATACTGTATATATGAAAAAGTCCAGACCATTTGGCAAGACATACAGCTTAATCCCTCAGATTTCTTGTGTTGGATTCTGTTGTCCCCCATGATGGGGGGGGCAAAAGACTCCTACAACTCCAAAAGAGGGAACATTTTGGATACATACCTTACAACCCAAAGGGCTCAATAGGGAGTATGACCTTTATGCTTTTGTATAAATGATGTAGTTCTTTGGAATAACTTTATGATTAGGAATAGACTGGGGAAATGTACCAAATATAACACAACCTGTTTTGTGATAATCATATGTCTTACATGCTATTGGTTCTATTAATATTTTTTATATATAAATTGTTCACTGACTGGGTCTAGGACGGTCCATTCTAGTTTGTACATATATATATATTGCATATCTTATGCAACGTATTTATTGCATATGTATGCATATGTATGTTCAAGCAATGGGGTTCCATCATTTGCTCATGTGGGGGCAGCTAAGTTACTTAAGTTACTTGCCCCTACTTAATGTAAATATCTCTGTTTACTCTGCAGAACACTTTTGGGGACTTTTCAACTTATTTACAAATAGGGTTGCCACCTTTTCTTAAAAAAAAAAAAAAATACCGGCCAGGTGGCAACCCTAGGATAAAAATGGCAAGTAAAAAGTACAAAAAACTGACATTAATCACATTAGTCCCCATGTTATTTGCACCTTGCCTTCCCCTTATAGCACCTATCAGTATGGAGAGAAAATGAAACTGTTAAACATTTTATTAATACATATTTGAGTTTCTATATTATGTGAATTATTAATTGAGTATAAATTGTTTTATTTCATTTTCTTGTAAATTATGAAGTTTATTGCTTAGTACATCTAACAAGAAATACAGCATTATCGCTCACTAGTGTATGATCCCGCTATTAACGTCGTGGTAGCCATCTGTCGACTGGTCTCCGCTCCAGTCCCAATCTTCTGCATCCAGTAAATTAGCACCTAGACAGGAGCTTGTAACCACGGGTATTTTCAATAAAAGAAAAAACTTTATTCACCAAGTCACATTAAAACATGAACAAGTACCTTGTTAGAGACAGTTTATTAAGTATTGAGTTTATTGCTTAGTACATCTAACAAGAAAGGCTGCTCCAGATCCTCCCTATACCCAGTGCCACTTCTCCACAGCTCCTACTTGTACCACACTTAAGGGTGCCATGAAATTTGTAAGGCCCCCACTATCCAGCTGACTGCTGCAATAAACCCCTGTTTTTTTTAGCCTGGAGTACTGCCGGTTTGTGATTGAGACACATCCTATTTCTTAGTACAGCAGGTATGGTCTGTAACCTTTTTTTCAGTATGTAGTTTGCCTGATTTAACATTTACCTGTATATTCTCAAATGCATTTTATTTTACCAAAGCTTCCTCTCCTTTTACTTCAATCATCTCTAAATGCATTAGTATGACTAACGGGTCACTAATAGATGACTGCATCAGATTAAGGGGGAAAAATATTGCCATAACATCAACAGCCAGAGCAACTAATAAGCCCCTGGCAATTATAATTTTTAGGTCTAAGTAAACTATCATGGTTTAAGTAAACTAAGATAGAACCAGACTGTAAACCAAACCTGTACTTAGTATAAGGCTAAAAAGGCAACCTTATTCCAAAAAAAATGTAGAAGCTTCTTTATTCGTAATGTTGGCCTGAAGTACAATTCCACTGGAATCAATAAAATAAAAAACTACAATTTTATTGTAAGACACTTCCAAATATAATGACAGTTTTTAATTAATACCATTAAAGTTATATTATTTTCTTGTCAATGTACTGCTAAATAATACTAAATAATCTAAACATTACTATAACATGGGAAAATAGTTATTGCAATCAAGTAAATTAAAGTGATAAAAGTGTAATTACATTTCTTATAAGTAATGATTTTTTTATATTTAATATTAATATAGACTTTTACAACTGGGTATTAGTTTGAAGCCAATGAAGTGAGGAAGGGGTGAAGGAATTCTGAAATTGTGCTAATAAATTTGTTTGATAATTATGTATTTTTTCAAACTCAGTACACGACAGTCAACCATGTATGACTATTTTACTTTGAGTCTATCAAATAGTTTTTCTGACATTTGAACTACAGCTACTAAATCCAATTTTCTTCCATAATATCATTTATCACGACTGTGATTACAGGGAAACATAATTTTGCATAGAATAAGGGATGAAGCGGTTGTAAAGAGAAAAAACCTCAGATGATGGAAGTGTTAAATATAATGCATTGGATATAGTAGAAAGAAGTATGATGTGTCCTTGTGGGCAGCAGACAGCAAGTCTCTTCTCATAATTGGTCTGTTTTCTGCATAGTATACATGCTGGGCTGTTTTAGTAAATGGGCAAAAGGGCCATCTGCCCAGGGCCAACTAATTCTAGGCACCCACTGTGTCTGTAACTTTACTCAGTCATGTCTCTAAGTTTCATCCTGTTTGCTTGTTGTCCCATATCATCCTTTCATTCCAGTCCACTTATAAACATATGTGTTTTAGCTTGAGTTTGATTGGTACCCAGCCCAGCCAATGAAAGATGCCTCATGTCCAGGGGCGCTGCACCAACTAGGTGAGTTGTGAGACTCGCCTCAGGCAGCAGCACCCCACTGGTTACCAGGGGTGACAAAAAATGGTAACTTTAAGGGACTGATTTATTAAGGGTTGAACCATCAAATTAAAATCCTTTGACTTCGAATATCGTAGTCGAAGGATTTTTCACAGAATTTTGCATTCCTGCGGTTGAAGAAAAATCGAACGATTCGAAGGATTTTAGCGTACGATCGAAGGATTTTTCTTCGATAAAATAAAACTTAGAAAAATGTCTAGCAGGTCCCCATAGGCTAACATAGCACTTCAGCAGATTTTATTTGGTGAACTTAAAAAAGCAAAGGATTTTTAAAGAGACAGTACTTTGAATTTTGAAGTCAAAGGATATTACTATTCGATTGTTCAAATCGAATCATCGAATGGTCAAAGAAACCTATTCAAAGTTTTTCAAAAATTTACTTTGAATATAGAATTTTTTTGCATACGAATATACACTTCGACCCTTAGTAAATCAGCCCCTAAGAGCCGAATTTCTGTTTTACAAACTGTAAATTTGGCTTTTCTAGCACAGAAAAGCACAATTGCGCTCTCTATACTAGAAGAGCAAATTCCCAGCACCCAGGATCTCCCTGGACCCACTCTGGCACCAAAAAATGTGTGGGGGGCAGCAGGCAGCAAAGGGGGCTAGAATTGACCCTGCCCATGTCTTTTGTCACACTGGAGCATGATTAACAGCCAGAACAGGAGCTGTGCAAGCAATACAGACATTTAATTTTATTTATTTCATATTTGTACATTTGTGTGTTTGCAGAGATGCTTCCTGTTTAGTGATTAGGAAATATATCCCGTTTCGAGTCACCAAAAAACTGCAAATTTTTTTTGTTGTACAACAAAAAAAGTAATTTATTTAGCAAACTACATCCAAGTGTATGGGTATTTTTTTCATTGCACCCAGTTTCTGCTTTGGGAGGGCAAAATCACATGCATTTTTCACTCAGTATACTGCTACACACATACCCTACATTGTTAGAGAACCTCCTATCCCTTGAGCTACAACTGCTTTTTCAATAGAAAAAAAATGCTCCCATGTTGCCAATTTCTTAAAAACATGTCTTTCATTATCTCTGGTCAAATAGTGAGGGTATCTACTAATACACTATTTTGCTTACAAACACAGGTACAACTAATAACAAATATGACCACCAGCAGGTACTGTATCTGGGTGCTTTGTATCCCACAATAAAATGAATAAAATATATACTTACAGTATGTGTATGTCCTTATATAGACAGTGGGACGGCATGTGTTTGTCACGAGTCAAGGGAAGTAAGATGTGAACCTTTTCACTGAAACACGGAATAGGAAATAAATGGTTCCAAGGATCTGCACCTATAGGATTAAGATAACTGCAGTTGTCGTCAGAAGTAGCAGTTGAAACATACTGTATTGTAAATATCTTACTGTAAAAGATAGAAATATTTCCAATGTGTGCAGATTTTTGGAACCAGTGTAGAATAAAAGGAAATATCTCCCACCGTGGTTGATGGTTCTATATTATAGATAGATGACTAGATAGATGATAGATTAGATAGATAGATAGATGATAGATAGATAGATAGATAGATAGATTACTGCTAACAGTATAAAGAACATCAATATTTTCTGTATTTATTCACTAAATTTTTAAAATGTATTACCCAAATCAAAAAGCCCGAAAGAAGACTAATGTTGCTACAGACAGGACTGCAGCACTTCAGCTTTTTTGCATACTCCTGAAGATATAACTGTACACCAGTCAATTTATTAGGCAGTAGTGTAAAAAGGGAGTCTAACTTGGTTTCCAAGTATTTAACTTTATCAGTAGTAGCGAAGAATAAAGCTTTCCAAAAGATGCAAATTATATGGTACGGTACCTTATTAAAGAAAAAAATGTCTAATGAAGGTAAATAAATCAGATATGATCTGAAGCTCATATTATTTCATCAGCATTGAAACTTTGAAAATAAGCTTACATATCACACGCAGTGTTGCAATGATTGCACTAGAAGTATAGCTATTTATTTCAGTTTGAATCATTCTTCGACTCTTGCTCATGCTTTATGTTTATGTGCCTCTGTCTACAAAAGAGCTACATAGTCACTATATAAACTGCGTTTATAGCAACCAGCAGGTATGTTGTTTAACGGTCACAACAATATTAATGTGTATACCATTTTTAACTATATAACCTTCTTATGAAAAAAATACCATCAATAAATTTCCTAAGTAGCACATACATATTCTTTAGGGACCATCAAAAATCAGGAAACCAATCAAGGAGGAAAAATGCTCAGAGATCACCTGACCAGAAATACTGCAGCTCTAACTATTACAGGAAGAAGTGTGGGAAACAAAAAACTCAGTCTCTAATTGGCTCATGTGACCTAACATGTATAGTTTGTTGATCCCAGGGGGTGGCCCTTACTTTTTAAAATGACAGTTTTTCCAATGGCACATACTACTAAAAAAGTACATTATTATGAAAATATTTAATTTACATGAAGCAGTTTTTTACATACTGTTTGAACTGTTTAATGCAATATCTTTTTTTAGGGGGTATAGGTCTCCTTTAACTTCCTCCACCCTCTAAGAGAAGTCCATTGCCTATAAGAATTCTCAGTATTTAATAGAATAACTTGTGGTAGTTATTGCACAAGTAATTTAATATATTTACTCTCTGATCAAGGTGGTTAGGGTGTACATTTGGCCATCTTAGCATATACAGTATTACACATCATTCAACTATATCCTGATGCCAGCTGGGAAGGGAAGTAACAAGATCTCTTGTCACTTTATCTCTCCTACTTCAATTTCATTATACTGCCAACACGTATATAGCGGAAAGGTTTTTTTTTTATTTATTACTATTTTATAAATACTCTACAAAGCTTGTGGGGCATTTTGATAGGTCTAAAAATAGTATATTTTCACAAATATCCTCAAATTCAAATGGTTGCTCTGAGCTGGGTGCTGACAGGATGCTGCCTTCTAAATATGCCATCAACAGCTTTGTCCCATGCTGTTGTCTTCCATCCAAAATCAGTCCAAAAAATACTGTCGTACATGTAAATAACTCAGTTTGTTGCAACTTAAAGTCTTGGAGGCAGATTTATTAACATGCCAATTTGTGTTTTTTTACCATAATTTGTTATTTTTCCGGAAACTACAAACCCTTTATCCAGAAAGTTCAGAATTATGGAATGGCTGTCTCCCTTAGACTCCATTATAATGAAATAATCCAAATTTTTAAACATGATCTACTTTTTCTCTGTTGTAATAAAACAGTACTTTGTACTTGATCCAAACTAAGATATAATGAATCCTTATTGGAAACAAAACCAACTTTTGGGGTATATTTAATGTTTACATGATTTTTTTAGTAGACTTAAGGTATGAAGATCCAAATCACAGAAATATCCTTAATCTGGAAACCCCCAGGCCCCCAATCCCATACCTGTATTAGCAAAATTTAAGATATCTTTCAATTTATGTTATTATTTTAATTACATTATTTTGTATTTGCCTCATTTGCAATTTGGCGGATGATGGGCAGAATGTGATTTCACTGTATTCAAGTTGTTTTTAACAGTTTTATACATTCAAGGTTTTGAAATGTGAGTTTTATCAATAAATAAACATTTAGTTTTGAATTAGAAAAACTGTAACTATTTGATAAATCGCAGGCAGGTGGATTGTTAGAAAGATGTTATGAGGCAGGATTCCATTATTTAATAATTTAAAAGTTCTTGAAGCATAATTTGCTTAGACATTAATCTAGAAAATAACAGGTGTTTATTTAGGTATGTATAACTTTATTTTTAAAGGAGCTGCAGTGCTGTACAGTGCATAAAAGTATATAAAAGTATAAGTATACACGGCGAAGACAAATCACCTTATAAATAAATAATCCTAATCAGGTACAAGGTAAAGCATCTATTATCTGACACATTTTCCAGAAAGCTTGTAAATAAAAAAAAAATTCCCATAGAATCCAATGTCATAAAAAACTTTATTTAAAAATATTTCCTTATTCTCTGTAATAACATAACAGTACATTGTACTTTAGGTTAACTAAGCTAAAATGACTCCATGTTGGTGGCAAAACAATGCTTTTTTTTAATATTGAAATTATTTTTAAGGTATGGTCATTGAAATTGCTGAAAAACTCCAAACGTTCCGAGTAATAGAGCCCATGTTTGTAATATATTAAGTGCCTTGCACCCAAATAAACACCACCTTGAGGAAATTAACTCTGCAACTGTTCTTGAGCACATTTTATTTCATATGAACCATATCAGGGGAAAATTCATATACACAGAAATCTTGCAATACTTCCTGTAGGTTTACTGTTGCAGTGAATGCACTATACTGTATGGATTGTAAGGCTTCACTGACCTTGCAGAATAGAAGTATCTCCTGAAGGAGAAATCTAACCTCATGGGAGGGCCTTGCCTCATCTGTAAAACCCAAATGATGGAAATTCTATAGGGAATAAAGTGATATGCCCTTGGAATTATAAACCCTCCTATACACTTTTATTTCCAATGTAACAGTTTTGCCAGATTTTTCTTTTATCTAGGTCACCCTATTCTAGATTTTCTTACTTATCACTTAAAAGTTTTTCCTATTTGAAATGTCATATGTCTTATGAATTGGCACTTGAATCTGCACAATGTGTTTAAACTTATTTAAAGAGACATTGATTGCTAGCCCAGAAAAAGTAAGAAGGTAGCAATCTTTTGGTTTTGACATTTTCATCTAGTTTTGGCTGCCATTGTACTGTAGTTGAACCTTCACTTTCACATGTCATCAAAATCTAACATGCTCAGACTAGATTGCTCATAACAGTAAATGCAGTCATTGAGGACTCTTGTTGGGGTGGGAGTTTAACGATTCCATCAGTAAATTATACCCCCATTTTATTTGTATTACAGTTGTATTACAGCCAACTCTTTTGTAGAGGATTTAGTTGTTTGTTGAATAAAAAAAATATTATTCAGACTTTGGTACATCCCTTAATAATATTTTATGTACTGTTACTTGTACATTTTTATTTTTACTAAATGTTTTGTAAATGGTGTGTATCAAGTAGAGGACACATATTGCTGCAATACATTAATGTTCTTGTGTCCAAACTTGCTCCTTGTTGTTTTCTACATTGTTTTCAATTTACACATCTTACCTAAAGTGTTCAAAAATGATTTGCAACTGCCTCTAATGGTGCACCAATTACACTAGAATTATGGAAAAAATATGCATAAATCTGCTGAATTTTGATCAGCAGCCTAGGTATCCATATAGTGGAATCTGTGCCAAAAAAGTGTTTTTGTGTTTTTACAGATGCATTGTTGCAAATGTGACTGCAATGTGAAGAACTTTCCAAAGTCTTTCCACTGAAATCATTGTAAAATGGCTCATGGATTTGTAAAGAGTAGAGTTGTAACTCTAGTCTCATCTCCCATGGCCTTAAAACTTAAACTGCATCAATGTATTTTATGAAAGTTTATCATATGAAATCATATTTATCTGCTAGAAGGCTGTGAAGTTGTGATTTTATTTCATCATTATAGGAGATATACCCCAAGTTCCTAAGGCATTTTGATACAATGGTCATGCAGTCTGAATCTCATCAACATACTAACATGACTCTTTCCCACCTACTGTAGATTTTCAAACCTGACAGCTTTGTCAGGTATTGGTATTAGCATTAAGATACTAATTAATATTAATATAATGGAGGAGGTACTTGTTATACCATATTATGCTATATTATTTTTAATATGGGTTTAGATTTTAAGACCCCCTTTTCCAAACCCTGCAGTGTTTGGGATCATATAGGATGTAGACCTGTCATGACCTTATTTCTCCGGCACACAAAATGCCATGCCATTAGATCACTGTAAATGTTAAGCCTCTCAGTTTTTCTATTACTCGCCAATGAACTGACAACTCAACAAAAGCAAACAAAGCATCAACTACAGCCACTTTATATTATGTCATATTTAAATTATTGAAATAAATACTTTGTATGTTAAATCATTTCTATATTTTGGTCTACATGTATTGCTGAAGGACTACATAGTCTTTATGCTATAAAAGCTAAACCTAGCAATCTAATCAACATGTCAGAAATATGTTCTATGGTAATCAGAAACTATACATATCACTGTGCACACAGTCTCCTGAGAAAAACAATGTGTAATTTGTCTGACTTGTTAAAAGAAGATTATAGTTATCATGGTGTGATTGCTGATGGCTCAGATACACCCAGAACTGACAACCTTAAACAAGACTTGTACTGAATATTTAGCATATTTAATCACCTCAAGTTTATGATGTTGATTTTATTGATTTTACTTTATACATACTAGTTAAACCTTGAAGTTCCGAGTGTTAATTAAAAATGTTATGTTTTGATTACTGTTTTATTTGCATAACTATTTACAGTAGAAGATATATATA
>CM044443.1:69845697-69867596 GCA_024363595.1 Xenopus borealis | reverse complement strand
TTGTGTGAAAGAGTGGAGGTGTGAAAGAGTGGAGATGTGTGTGTGTGTGTGTGTGTATGCCGGGATTTAATTTGGAGGAGTTGAACTTGAATAGATAATAGTAAATTAATGGTTTTTTCTCAGCAGTCATCACCAGCAGAAATATGTAAGCTGTAGCATGCAAAGCATGTATACTTTTTTCAACCCAGTTTCACTATGTAACTATGTAACTCAGGGGTCCCAAACCTTTTTTGATCGTGAGCCACATTTAAATTTAAAAAAGAGTTGGAGAGCAACACAAGCATGAAAAAGTCCATGGGGATGTCAAATAAGAGCTCTGATTGGCTTTTTGGTAACCCCTATATGGACTGGCAGCCTACAAGAGAGAATGTTTGGCAGGACATCTGTTTTTTATGCAACCAAAACTTGCCTTTAAGCCAGTAATTCAAAAATAAGCACCTGCTTTGAGGCTACTGGGAGCAACATCCAAAGGGTTGGAGAGCCACATGTTGCTCACGAGCTACTGGTTGGGGATCACTGATGTAACTATATCTAAGCTGGCAAAGCAAACTCTGGCTAAAGGGGTAATGTACTGGAAACATCACATTTTAATAGATTAGCAGAGTAATGATCACTCGCCTGAGAGAAAATTCACCTAAATTTCTTTAATACTGAGCTCTTTTGCTAGTGAATTGTCCTCTATGCCTGTTAGTAAATTGGCGATGTCCCTGCAAAGTGTAGTTTTAGTGAATTTTCACTAGAGATGGCCACTTAGCCCTTTAATAAATTTGCCCCTAAATATCATAGCAACAAGAAGATATGTAACTACAGTATGTATGTTACTATGTAACTATGTAAATATAGAATGCCAAACTGTTAATTATAGTCTTTAGAGCTCACCAGGCTGAGCATGACTGTACACAGTAAAAAAAAAAACTTGTTTCCTGTTGCACCTGCACCTGTTTTGTAAAAACAATAAAGTATTTTGGAGGCCAGCCATGCCAATATTTTCAATGCATATTGTGTAGAGGAAGAGGTATGGTTAGGGCTTTGTATCTGCTTTTTTCCCTATTGGAATGTGCTGTCAGATTGCAGTACAAATTGCTGGCCTTCTAAACTTTTCAGATGGAAGCCATAGCTCTACCATTCTTTTCACAAAAGGAGAAATTGGCAGCCTTGTTGCACATTTGTACTTCTGGTGCTTCTGTAATGCAAGTGCTGCTTGCTTGCTCAGAAAGATCCAAGAAAAACAGTTATTATTTCTTTCTTTCTTTCTTCCAAAACAACTCCATTATATTTGTCACAAATTCTATTATTTTAATTTCGTGGATAGGTTTTACCAGCCGGTTATGATGCCGACAGGAGCCCCAATGGCCCCTACATACTCCAGCCTGTACATGTACCAGTATGAGACTAAAAATATCCTAGACATCTTTAGTTGTTGGGTTATAAGGGATTAATCAAACACATATTCACTAATTGAGATTGAGAGTTTGGAGACCAATAATTCATAGCATGGTGGAAAACTTAAATACCTTGCCTTCCCCAATATGATTTACAGCAGTGTGTGACACTAATAAAGAGTCTTTTCTTGATGTAGAGTTGTGGAGTGAAATTGCAATGTTGACTTTTTATGTATCACAGTTTTGTAGGGTATTAAGGAATAATTCTAAGGTAGAAAAAGCAGAGGCACAAATTAAAGACGTGTTAGAGATTCTATCAGCATGGCTATAGTGAGGGAGTTCTGAGACAGACACTAGATACTGTTAGAGTAAGATCAGTGGCTAAAAGGAGAAAAGAAACTGTTTTTGTTACCAGGTTTAAAGGGGACCTGTCAGCTGAAAAAAATGATTCCAAGTCATATTTTATCACATTAATCAAGCAAAATAACATTATATAAAGTTTTTGAATGTTGTTTCCTTCAGTCTGGAAATTCATAATTATAGCAAACAGACAGGAGCCATTTTGTGGACACTGTTTTTAAGGTAAGCCTTGCATCATCTCAAATTTTGTTTGTGCACCAGACTGGGAAACCTGATGTCCATCCCCATGCACTAGTTACACAATTAAATGGCAAAGAAATAGGGGCATTGTGGGGAGTGTATTGATGTTTAGTGCTGAAAGTGAAAGTAATTGCCTGCCCTGTCTCTTTGCCTAAGGCATAGAGGAGGGGCAGGCAATATTTGATTGACAGCTGAGATTTTTAAATGAGTTTACAACAGCTATGGATGCTTTAATAAAAAAAGAATTTGGATTTTATGATTAATTTGTAAAGGACTTTTATTATACAGCTTTTTGTGTCGTGATTGGTCCTCTTTAATAAAGCTTAAAAACAAATTGATTGCCTGAATAAGAAAAAGTGCCTATTGTCTTTGTGAGATATACTTGTGATAACAGACTCAGTAAAATATCATAAATAACTTACTGGATAAAGAGTCTTGGGACCCTTTTACATAGGGGGTTAAACAAGCAGTGCTTTTTCAATTGTTTTTAAAGGCTTCTCTCAATATTTTTATGGTGTGGTTTTTATTTCTAAATTTGAGTGTTTACATTACAAATAATTCACTCTACCATATCAAATGTTATTCCTAAACCAGCAATAATATTGTTGTAGGTAGCCATCTCAGGTCACTGTACCTGATGATGTGTTTTTAGACAATCCAACAATTCATAATGGAACAGTTTCAGATAAGCTACTGTTTCTTCTACTCAAAGTGACCAGAGGAATTTTTACTATTGAATGCTATTCTCATATCTACTATTAGGTGGCGCATGTGAATATTTTTGTAATGTAGGTTCTTCCCAATGTTATGCTGATGGGCTGCTAGGGGAAAAAGGAAAGGGTGTTATCACTCCAACTTACAATGCAGCAGTAAAGAGTAATTGAAGTTTATTATATGTGTATATGACTAAGGGTGCCTAGAAAACAGTGTGTAGCCCCATGTCCAATTTCAAAATAAAAAAGTCTGCTCTTTTGAAAAACAGATTTTGGTTCAGAAGTCTACCAGAGCAGCACTATTTAAGGATGTGTTTTGAAAGCAAAAACATATTTTCCCATGATGAAATCCCTTTAAATAACAGATACTAGTTACATAGTTACATAGTTATAGTTACATAGTTAAATTGGGTTGAAAAAAGACAAAGTTCTTCAAGTTCAACCCCTCTAAATTAAAACCCAGCATACATACACACACACAAACACCCTACACTCTTTCACACAAACCATATATGCCCATAGCTATACTAACTGTAGAGTTTAGTATCACAATAGCCTTTGATATTATGTATGTCCAAAAAATCATCCAAGCCCCTTTTAAAAGCATCAACAGAATCAGCCATAACAACATCACCCGGCAGTGCATTCCACAACCTCACTGTCCTCACTGTGAAGAACCACCTACTGTACGCTGCTTCAATTGAAAGTCCTTTTCTTCTAGTCTGAAGGGGTGGCCTCTAGTGCGGTGATCCTCTTTATGGGTAAAAAGGTCCCCTGATATTTGTCTATAATGTCCTCTAATGTATTTGTAAAGTGTAATCATGTCCCCTCGCAAGCACCTTTTTTCCAGAGAAAACAACCCTGGACAGGCTACCCTCATAATTTAAGTCTTCCATCTTCCTCTAACCAGTTTAGTTGCACGTCTCTGCACTCTCTCCAGCTCATTTACATCCATCCTAAGGACTGGAGTCCAAAACTGCACTGCATATTCCAGATGAGTTTTACTAGGGATCTATAAAGAGGTATAATTATGTTTTCATGCCTTGAGTTTATGCCCTTTTTTATGAAGGACAGAACTCTATTTGCTTTAGTAGCTACAGAATGACACTGCCCAGAATTAGACAACTTGTTATCTATAAAAACCCCAAGATCCTTCTCATTTAAGGAAACTCCCAACACACTGCCATTTAGTGTATAACTTGCATTTATATTATTCTTGCCAAAGTGCATAACCTTGCATTTATCAACATTGAACCTCATTTTCCAGTTAGCTGCCCAGTTTCCCAACTTAGACAAATCACTCTGCAAAGTGGCAGCATCCTGCATGGAACCTAAAGTTCTGCATAATTTAGAATCGTCTGCAAAAATGCAAACCTTACTTTCAATGCTCTCATCCATTAATAAACAAGTTGAAAAGCAAGGGACCCAGTACAGAGCCCTGCAGTACCCCACTAACAACACTGGTCCAATTAGAAAATGTTCCATTTACCACCACTCTTTGTAGACTATCTTTTAGCCAGTTCTCTATCCAGTTACAAATACTATGTTCCAGGCCAACATTCCTTAATTTAACCAGTAGATAGTGAAAAGCATTTTTATTGATGAGAGTCTGTGTTAATTGCTACTTTGTGCATGATAAATTAATATGATCCAAAGTCACAGCTATTGATACTAACAATTGTAGAGGTTACTGGTTGAACAGTATCCTTATTATCATGATATCAAATAGGATACATAAACTAACCTGACAGCTCGACACAGTGTTAAGTACATGAAATTGTTTAATTTAAAAGTAAAAGCATAAGCTTAGATCTATAATTCTATAACATGATTAAAGGCGAACTCCTTTAATATCATATGTTTTAAATGTATTATATTTCTTGTTTTTTAATATTTTTGAAAATCAATGTTCAGAGTTTTTCTGGTTCAGTTTGATCCCCTAGGTAAGCATATTTGAGGTTTATATTGTTGAGTATCCACCTTCTCTGCTGAATAGAGTGAGAGTATTCAAGGGTATAAATTAAGTAAATGATATATCTGTACATAATGATCACAGCAGGTTTTTTTTTCTCAGTGGAATTGTTTTTTTTAGACATAACAAGACAAATGAGAAGCCCCATCATTTTTACATAATTGTGCATCTTACCTGCAGTGACATATTATGGTTGTTGTGAATAATAAAATTTAGTAAATAAAGTAAATAACTATAACAATAAACTTGTTAGTAAGAACTCAGCCCTGGTATGTTAACTTATTTTTGATATTTAAATTCTTTCACTTAGTGGTAAACTCGAACTAAAATACTATCATATAGAGATGGGCAAATCTGTCCAGTTTCGATTTGCCAAAAAATTTGCAAACTCCAAAAAAATATGCGAGATGGCAAAAAATTTGCAAAACTTTTTTATATATGTGACTGTTTTGTCCAAATGCATTAAAGTCAATGGACACCCCAATAATTTTGCTGCGCAACAATTTTATGCGCACAACAAATTTTACATGCAAAAACATTCACCGTGGGAAATCTAGAAATTTGACACAAATCCTTGCCTCCCGAAATGAATACTCCAATTGCTAGTATCATACAGTCTTTTGCGCAATTATGTAAACGACAATATGAACTTTGCTTTCATTTTCTAACTTGTAGCAGATAGATCATAACTCATTATTGATTGGTTGATGTTTATAAAGATGGTGCACTTAAGTAAACAAGCTCCAAAAATTTACTGTGGGCCTAGCAACTGTGATCATCCTGGTTATCATCAAATCATCATTTAATCAATGGATTGATCAATTTTGTCAAAATGGCAACATAATGCAGATTTTATTACAGAAAAGTAAAACATAACTTGACATGCAACTTGTTCACTATATGCAGCAGGTTTAAATAACACCTTCAGAAGATCTGTTTACCACTGCATACATTAGTTCCCAAACTAAATACAAAAGAAAGAGACTGCCGAGATGTGAGTGAAAGACAAAGCTATTTTTTTCAGTCCTTTCTTTTTTTAGCACAAGAACATCTCCTGCTTCCTATCTCCTCCGAGCTCTTAACATAGAATTATCCAGTTGCATCTGACGTGCAATAAAGGGAAGGGAGGGATAGAGGCTGCATAGATTAACCTGTTCCTTTCTAGTGTGTTCTAAGTAACCTCTGAAACTGCTAAATGCAAATAATTTGCTTGACCTACACTCAGCACACATGAAAGTCAAGTCACTTTACCTTTTAAAATTCCTTCTGGCTGTGTTCTCTTTCAGTCCTTTTTTAAAATTGCTTAATCTGGTCTCTCTGGAGAATTCACAGCCAATAATTCAATCTATTAAACCAAGAAACTAGGTGACAATGAAGTAAGAATGTCATATTGCCTTAAGTTTTAATTAGTTGGTGGTAAAGTCATTGTTGCCTCTTTTGCTACTGTCGCTATGTGTAAAAAATATAGACTAAAATTTGAGAGAAACTGACCCATTTTGTTTTTTTCAAGTGGCTTGTAGTTGAAGTGGACCGGTTTGTTTTGTCAAAGCTAGAATATTGACTACTTGGAATCTGATGGCCCATTTATGAAGCCAGCGCATATATACAAGTTGCAAGGCTTAATAACCAGGTCATTTGCCTTTTGCTTATGGTCTCATTAACTATATGAAATGGAAATGTTTATATTTAAAACCCATATATAGGCTGGTAGCATTTGCAAAACTTTGCTGCCAGTGTGCCTCATGTGTACTTAAAACAATATAGCCTGGTCCTATTTTATATCGCCTAGCCTTAGTTGCATTCCTGTGCACAGCAGGTTTCCAGGTAATGAACTTCAGTCCTCAATGTTGTCATTTTTAATATGTCTTAACAGAAAGAAGTAGTCACGTGACTACAGCTGATAAATTATGAAACATTATGACCTGGGTTAAATGCAGCTAAAAGTCCTCTAGTGTGTTCAACCTGCCAGGACAAATGTCTTAAAACAGGAAGTGTTATACATAAAACATTAAAACACACATAAAACATTGTTTAAATACCAAATATAAAATATTTCAACCATTCTGAAGGAATTGCTGATGGAAACATGTATTCTTCTAGAATTGCAGCCTTAAAGTTGAGATCTATAAATGCAACTTGTAGGCTAGGATGAAATGGGCTAAAATAAGCTAATATGAAGCAGGCTAAAATTAACTAAAACATCCTCCATTGACCAATAAAGGCAGTGGAATCCTTCTTAAAACAGAGGCATATCACCTTCACTGAACTGGCTATGGATAAGACATGCAGATGACACCTTTATATCCCCATGCATTCAGAACTTCCTCTTTAATAGCACAGACACAGTTCCATAATTCAGAGTCACAACTTACAGCCAGCCTGTTTGACCTTACCACAGAGGTTAGGGTGTGATGAAAAACTTGACATGAAGGCACTTGTGGCCCAAACCACTTTTGGAATTAGTATAGTTGTCATAATAGGTATCTTAAAAAAGCTTTTAATATTGTGATGCATTATATAACAAGTCTTAAATTTTTTATAGCACGGGGTTTTGTCAGTGAAGATGAGTACCTGGAAATCACAGGAATCACAAGGGAACAGTCTGGAATATATGAATGCAGTGCGTCCAATGATGTCTCAGCACCAGATGTCCGAAGGGTTAAACTAACAGTTAATTGTGAGTAAAACCATGTATTTCAGTCTAGTTTTTTTACCTATGACCCAACTCACAAGTAACATGCAGATATAGACATGTTCTGTGTTATGTCTCTGCATTTCAAAAGCATTTACAGTACTATAAGATGAAGTTAAGTTGTCTCTGGGATGATTGCCATAAATAAAGTGTGAAAATTAATGTCACTGAAACATAAATAATACAAAACAAGTAAAGAAACAGTTAAGGCAAACTAATGTCAATCTGATAATCCACTGAATGTTCTTCAGATATGGACAATAGCAAATAAAGAAGATCTGGCAACATGTGCAAACTATTGTATGCTATATGCCATTAAGCTTATGTTAAAGATACTGTAATTTGGTCTACAGTCCTACATTGGAAGAAATGGAGCCAACAGGTTTCAGTTGTCAACTATGTAAAATTATGTTCTGAGCATCTCATTATGGCTGTGAGGAATATGTAAACTGGTCGAGAAGTCAGTCTAGTAGACTAGTTCCATACTGAACTTGTATATTAATTACTTATAAAACCTGTATATTAACCATATGATAAGAGAAACAAAATAAACAAAATAGAAAGAAAATAATAAGAATTTAAGATTGGTTGCAGATGTTGGTGATGAAAAAATATAAGTTGTAGACCGTTTTCTCTGCAACATGCAAATGCAACATCTTAGGGGTCAGGCTATGGTATTCTGCGTGGTGTGGTTTATAAATATAAAAATAAAATATGAAGACCTATAACAGGATGCCTTTGACTGTTGATGTTGGTGAAGATGTCGCAGCAGCTGAGTCTCAATTCTTAAGAGACAAACTTGTTGCCTTGTGCAGGAAATATTATTTAACTATCCAGACAGTGTTGCATGTGGCAGAAGAAAACAATGGGGGTTATGCCTTGATGCAAAGGGCAGTTTACAGACCATGCAATTGCTTTATGATATTGTCCCTTGATGTTTTATTTCTGTGCAATAAATTCCATACTGGAGAAACTAGATATTTAACATGAAAAAAAAAGACCATAGCACCAAGGTAAATAGGAAAGGAATAAAGATCAACAGCTCTTAACAGCAAAAATCAAGCTAAATTAAAATGCATCGATCTGGACCAGTACCCAAAAATCTATGTATTACAATGGAGTAAAAGCCATGTTCCAAGAGAATAGAAATTGACTTGTGAATGTAATGCAAATGGGCAAAATATGTTCATGCATTTATCAAAATTATAAAAGTGTGACAGAAAATTAACATGTTGAATCAAGTTAGATTTGTGTGTTTTATTCTAAACTATATATACATGTATATATATATATTTTTATATATATATATATATATATATATATATATATATATATATATATTCATCAAAGCTTATTAAGATTTCTTTACAACCGCAATGAGCATACATTGTCATGCAAATATTTACACTTTAATGTAACGGCAGAGAAACTTTCATATGAAACCTTAATACACCATTCCTGCACATGAACATAATTGTCTGAACCAGTAAATGCCAGAGTGGGCACCAAATGTCTTATTCTTTCTTTATAACTGGTTATGCAAGATGAAGCCCACATGCATATACCTTCCTGTATGATTATTGTATCATTAATCTTTTTAAATCCTACTACAAATATTATTTTTTCCAAAAAAAAAAAACTAGAAAAGAAACTTCTTATGAATCTATATAGATTATTTGATTGGCTCAAACTCATTACTATAATTCATAATTGGTATGTCACTACATGACACGTTAAGAGGGTTATTTATCAAAGTTCGGGTTTGTGAGGTTTTTCTACCTCGAATAAACTCACTGCTCAATTATTTTCTAATTTATGAAAAAAAATTGAATATAAAAAACTTGAATCAGTGTAATCCAGTTGAAAAACTCAAATACTAAATTTTTTTGGAAAAAAAACCTTGAATTTATTGAGTTTTGGAGGGAAAACCACTGGAAAAACACAAACATCATGAAGGCTGCAAACATCTTCAAATGCTTGAAGAGTCCTCTGACATTGACTTCTACATAACCTCTGAGTATTTTTGTATCTGAGCTATTCCAGCTTCAAAATATATAATTTTTTTATCTTAACCAGAAAATTCAAGTTTTTATTTAAAACTACCCTCAAAAACTTGAATTTTTTTGGGGAAAAAACTACTCAATAGTGATGGGCAAATAATTTTGTGAAACGCCCTCGAATATTTGCCAATATATTAAAAAAATGGATGCTGACATCCGTTTTTTCGACACCTGCTCCCATTTTTTTTATGCCAATGTGCATAGGAAATTCGTGAAAAAAAATCGGCAAATCGAAACGCCACAGATACGCCCATCACTACTACTCAAACTTTAATTAATAACCCTCTAAGTATGACAGAAGGCCTTCATAGATATGGGGCTTCTATTAAGGTTGGGTGATTTAGAAAGTTATGGAACTATACTATAGTAAGTGGGATTCACATTGATTTTAAAGGGTTATAACCCTGAATTTAACAAAAGTTAATGGGGCTTATTTATAAACACTGGGCAAATTTGCCCATGGGCAGTTACCTATAGCAACCAATCAGTGATTTCTGCAATGTGATTGGTTGCCATGGGTTACTGCCCAGTGTTGATAAATGACCCCAATAACCTTTAATAACAAAATGTCAAGTTTTACAGTCTTCTTCATTACTGTTTCATTCTTAAATAAACTGTTTTGTTAAAATGTACTTAGAAGTCAATACAGAATACAATGATTTGTATAATGATTTGTATAACTTAATTTGTGTACATCTCTTTATAGACCCACCATACATTCTGGATGCACAGAACATCGGAGCTCCCCTGGGCCATCGAGGTATTTTGCAGTGTGAAGCCTCTGCTGTACCTGCAGCTGACTTCTTCTGGTACAAGGAAGACAAAAGGTAGTGAGGCCAAAAGCATTCAGAAAAAAAGTATTAACATGTGAAAAAAACACGACATCCTGATAATATTGGTCTTCTGTTTTGGGCCTACACAGACCTTGCATAAATAGTTGGTTGGCAATGTACACTTTTGTGTTTGTTTTTAAAACTTTTGCCAGTGATATAGGCAATAGTCTTATCAAAAGTCATGTTGCAAAAAGCTTTTGACATATATTGGTCATAATATCTACTTCTGCCTGTTGCCAATTTTTCAATTCACTTCAATGCCCTCGGTACCAAATATCTACAAACATACCACAGTCTCTATGATGCAATTCCATATGTGGATATAGAGTGGTGCCTATGGAGAAGGCCACTTTGCTGGAAACAACTGTGGTTTGTAGACACTTGCTACATAGTGATGATCTATGATCAGTTATAAACATTACAGTTTGTTTCAGTCCAGTGCTGAACATCATATAGATAGATGCTGATGCCGTTTTGGTATATGGATCCTGGTTTAATTCCACAATATATGTGTACAGATAGTGTATAAAATAGTTATATGATACATGCAACTCCTTGAACCCATTACCTATTGCTTGGACTTTAGCATATGCCCCAAATCTGTACAGAACTGTCTTACATGGTCATTGAGCCATGATGTAATTGCAATAAATAACATTCTGAAGGCAGATATGTGTAGCTGTTTTTAGAAGAGAGACATATGGCCAGTTCTTTACAAGATGGTGAGGGGAGGTCAGGTTAATCGATTGGGGGCCTGAAGACATGTTCCACTTAAAAATAGCAAGATAAAATATCATGCATGTTGCTTGTGATTTTGGTAAGGAAAACAACATTGTGATTAACACAGAGCAGATCTGTCTGTGCCAGGAAGAAGAGATTCTCTTTATACCCTGAAAAGCCAAATGTTATCAGGTAAACACATAAGGGAGCACCAAAACAGCCAAATAAAGTCAAACTCCCTGTTGATTAATCTTGCTTTGGATTTATTTTTATTTTGTTCACACAAAAGAAATATAAACCTGAAATTGCTATAATGCTGAGTAGCTTGGATTTTGTTGAATGGGCATTATTTGCTCTATCTAGCCTGTCCAAACTTTTCTTCATATTGCAAGGCTAAAAGCACCCATGGTGCTATTTTATTATACATGTGAATCATGGTATATTGTAATTGAGGGTAGGAAACTAACCAAGCCAGAGTTAGCCAAGCTAAATAGTTTGTATTAATAAATGTATTTACACACAATTTATGGGGATTGTCAGCTCTTCAGAAGACTAAAGAATTATTTCTATTGTCCTGATTTGCACTGAGCAAGTAAATAATAATAATGTGAGTTGCTAACAGTGCAACAAATGTTGATCACACTATTTTTTAAGCCACGCTCTGGCCTACTAGTATATTTCGTTTTTTTGTTTTTTTAAAAAAGGGTAACAGGAGAAACATAATTATAGTGGATAAACTGTTGTGTGTCTCATTAGAACCCTCTTATTTTAAATTCTAAATATGGAATTTAAAAAAAGTTCTTGAATCTTAAAATAATTTTGATGTTGGTCATCTCTATTCACAAACAGCACAGTTATTAATATTAAGGAACACCCTTAAGCTTACCTGCTGGGTTTTAAAGCACAGCCAAGGCAGTTGCTGTTTAGAGTCAAACTGATGTACCAATAAAGTTTAAAAATGCTTGGGTGTTTTAATACATTTTTTTTTTAAACTTTACAATCAAAAAATTATTTATAACAATATCATCTAACATTTAGTATATTCTTTTTTTATTAGGCTTAGTGATTCATGGAGAGGGGTCAAAGTAGAGAATCGAGAGACCATTTCACGGGTTACATTCCTCAACGTTTCAGAACAGGACTATGGAAACTACACATGTATGGCAAAGAATCTACTTGGGCACAGCAATGCCAGTATTATTCTGTTTGGTAAGAAGGAAGGTGCTGTGTTTTTTTCATGTTTATGAATGCATAGATAAGCACATTTTTAAATGTTTTTTTTCTCTATTTGTATTAATACTGTCCTATTACCTGTAGTATTAATATTATTATTATGACTATTACAGTAGGTTAAACATTAATTGAAAAGTTTATACCAAGAGCTATTGAACTTTTTATCTTTAAAAAATAACCATGCAAGGCACAATACATGGCAAGAGCTTGAACTGTTTGTGTTATAGCCATTTATAATACTTCCATGCACCCTTATCATAAAAAGCAATGTATACTTCATTGAAAAAGGATTCTTAGAAGACAGACACACAATACACCATATAAAACCAATGAACAGAAACTTCTGAGCAGTTTATGCCTGTCAGGCTTCAGTGAGTAGCAATTTAAGGAAAAAAAAAATATATTTTCTTTTTCCTTTTAAGTCTGTAGCAAAAAAAGAAGAATCATTTGCCTGTATTTTTCTGAACTGGTTTTAAAGACCTATATATATAGTAAATAAAGTACCCCCTCTTGTAAAATATAAGGATATTATAAGTTACCGAGGAGTTTCATGACCATATAAAAACACGAGGCCGAAGGCCGAGTGTTTTTATACAGGTCATGGAACTCCGAGGTAACTTCTAATATCCTCATATTTTGCAACTGGGGGTACTTTATTTATTATAATACACAAGTTTCAGTGAGTCATGTGACAGAAATGACATCAGAACTCACCGTTTATAACTGATGACATCAGAACTCACCGTTTATAAGGATATAATTTACAAGATATTTACTGCTTTTGTGTATTATATATATATATATATATATATGTATATATCCGTGAATCCGTGATAGTTTCCTATAGATAGATAGACAGACAGACATACATATAATATATATATATATAGATATAGATACGGTATATACAGTGTATATACAGTAATAGATAATACATTTTTATTACATGAGAGAGGATGAAGAAAAACATAAGAAAACTGTTAGCTGGGACAAAATATATTCTAGATTCTAGATTTTAATTTCCATTCTTCCATCTTTTACTGCTCCTTTGACAACCACTGTATTTATTCTTTTCTTTTTTTAACTTTTCTTGCTTCTGTAAAACCACAGAAGTATTTGCTTCTCTTTCCTTTCCCCATCTGGCACCTTGTTTCCTTTTCTCTATATTTTACTTTCAAAATTACATATATTGTCTTATTACCTAATTATATAGCAATTGGTTTTGTGTAGTGGACAACTGACATAGTACTGATAGTACAGAAATTTTTCAAAAGAACATAAAAGTAGTATAAGAGAAAATAAGATAGTTTATGTTTATTAAAGGTCTGACCATAGTTCAAGCAATTAAAGATGAATAATGGGAGGCACAGTTATGGTGTTTCATCTTGCCCCATGCAGTAATTGTAGTGGCAGGTAGTTATGCTGATTTGATTTTTTTATGCAACAGCTGAGCTATTGCAAAGTGACCATGTACATGTCAATGTGTAGCGTGATGTGTATTAGAAGAACATATTACAGTACTTAAAAAAAATGTAATCCTGAAATTCTTATTAGGATGTTAAACATCAGCAGTTCTTTTTTTTTTTTACTTTGGGTTGGTTGTTAATGCTGTGAAGAGGCTTACAACTCTAAGGAAGAAGCTGTTCACCTACCAACACTTCAACAGTTGGTTTCAGATAGTTCACCAGAAATAAAGACTTTTTTCTTTCTATTAGCAAATGTTTTTGTAATATTGAAGCTTAAAGATTTATTTTCACCTTCTTATGTCTTTCTTAAGCAGCTTTGGGAAAGGGGTGACCGACTTTGTAAACTGTTCTAAATTGATACATTAGTTGATACATTTCATCTTTGGACCTGCTGAGTAGAATCCCTGAGTTTCATTAAAAGCAGCTGTTATAATTGATACAATAATTGCTAATATTCCATAGAAGCTGCAGAGAAATGTAGCCACTGAAGTAGCAAATTCTAAGAGTTAGTCCACACTAGTAATGGGTGAATCTAGGCAGATTCTGTTTGCCGAAAAATTAGCGAATTTGTAGCGAAATTCGCGTATTGGCGAAAAATTAGTGAAACGTAGTTTTCGTTGTGTTGTTTTCGATATGCGTCATGTCGTTTTCGGTGCGCGTCGCGTCATTTTCGTCGCACGTCTCGTTTTTTTTATTTCCCAGGTGAATTTTCGCCAGGCAAATTTTTGCGGGTGTTTTGCGAATAAATTCGCCCATCCCTAGTCCACACTAGTCGATTCTGGGAGATTAGTCACCTAGCGACTAATCACCTCTTGTTTTGGGTGACTAATCTCCCTGAATCGCTAAGCCTTTTCTTGCGCTGGCTAATCAAAAGTCGCCTGCAGTAATTCACATGCATCTGTGCTCTTTCAGCAACTTTGTGCAATTTCGGAAAGTGCACCACCGTGTGTGAATTACATCAGGTGATTTTTCATTTTAACCACCACAAGAAAAGGGTTAGCGATTAAGGTACATTAGTCCCCCGAAACAAAAGGCAATTAGTCGCCAGGCGACTAATCTCCCAGAATCTCCTGGTGTCGACTAACCCTTACAAATCAAAATTTGCACCTGGATTACCGAGCTGCCAGAGAAAGGAATAGTACATTTTCAATACACTTCAATAAAAATGGAAAGTAATTGAAAAAAGTATTTATTTCTGGTCATCAATCTGAAAACAATTGTTTGGAAGGTGAACAACTATGTTTAATCTGGTCCTTCTTGTTGAAAAACTTTGAGGTGTGTTTCAGCACTGGTAACTGATTTAGACCTGTTTATGCAGTGGTCTAGTTTTGGCATCCAGAGGGAGAAAGCGATTTTTAATGATCTCCACAGGTTTTAAAATTCTTTGCAGAGAACGTTTGTCCCTCTAGGTTGTATTGCCATATGGAACAGACAAACTTCATTTTAGTATACTAGTAGTGGTTGGCTTACAAGTGGCTGCCTTGCTTGAATTGCATTTGTTTTGTAACCTATAATGGTTCCTTAGAGTTTTACTATTTTATTTCCAGCCATTACTACTATTATTTTCAAGTCAGAGTGATCGTTTCCTCATTTTTTACTTAACCCACTTGGAGACAATACACCATGTTCATCTTAATTTAAATCACATCTGTTTCCATTTAAATTAATGCTGTGACATGTTGTACTATAATGCTTCATGGTGTGCTGTTCAATGTTCCACTGAAATTAATGCTGTGACATGATGTACTATGATGTGCCATGGTGTGCTGTTCATTGTCAAAACAGAGATTGTTCCATTTGTATATTTTTAGAGTCTACCTGAGAAAATCAGAATTTTCCCTTTTACCATTGTTTTCCATTTGTTGCTGCTTAGTGGCTTAGTGCAAATAACTAATGTAAGGAGGTTTGGGTTAGTAGGATTATTAAATTGTTGTTAGGTTAATTTTGACTTTTATCTCTGGCCTTGTTCATCGAAGAAAAACTTATTCAACCTAGGTTTTCTACAGATTGAAACATTTTGTGCTAGATAGGTATATAAAAATATTTGTTTAGCTTATTGGTTCTCACTCTATGTAGATTAAAGTTTGTGTTGGCCTCAAAAACGTGGGATCAATTTGTTTGTTCAAAGTTGTATGCCCTACTTTGGTCTTACATTTTCCTTGTGTACCATCGAAGGTCCATGCTTAATCATTGTAGTATGCATAGAAATACTAGAACTGTATTATCAAAATAGCCCCACAAAGTCTTTTTTCTTTATTGATGACAATCTTACAGCAATATGCTGAAGTAATAACATTACAGATGTTGACACTCATCAAAGTGATTATTTCAAACAGGTGCAAATATGGGCCTTTAAGAATGTTAGTAGTTTGCACAGAACTAAAAATCCCAACCATGCTATCTAGGTATTATAGAATCTTCTATCACATATAAGAAAGTCAATTGGCTACTCGTGAAGTTTGGCCTTGTGTGTGTGTGCTGTTTGAGAATAATTGGTAATTTACAGATAAAACCACACATGTTAAATGCATCATGACGGGGGATGAACTGAAGAAACTCATTTTAACTCATTTAACCTTTTCATTAGCATACCAAATCACCATTGTTCACAATGGTGAACACTTTAATTAGATAGGATTCTGATATGCAATTTTCTGTGTTAAATGGGATAAGGAGGATATCTGGTAGATGGTTAAATCCATTGGGGCAGGGATAAATATAAATTCTGAACTATCTCAAAAAGTGGCAGGTAATATTGGCTCTGTTTGAATAAATAACATTATTAATATTAATAATAATAATAGAGTAATATGCTAAAATAAGGTCACTTTCCAAGTAGTTCAGCATTTCTCTATATGCTGTACATCAAATATACAGGATGATCAAGAGAGGGGCAGCAACATTAATAAATACAAATCATTTCTTTGGATTCAGACACCTCAAGATTCATGCAACATTACAAAAATATATGTTTAAGAAAAATTATCCTCAACAGAACTACAATAAATGTAAATGTTCAAATAGGCCAATAAATAATTGTTGTTCAGGCTTTGCTGTTTTGGTTCAGCTAAAGAAAGATTTTTTTTAACTTGTTTTAAACTGTTTTCTCAGAAGCCACACTGTCACTGTTGTAAGGAGAAGATATTTAGCCAGACTGAAGTTTA
Organism: Xenopus borealis; assembly: GCA_024363595.1. Lineage (NCBI taxonomy): Eukaryota > Metazoa > Chordata > Amphibia > Anura > Pipidae > Xenopus > Xenopus borealis. The sequence goes on along the minus strand of CM044443.1, from coordinate 69,850,761 downwards.
TACCTGTGTTTGCAGTGGCAAACCAGGGTAGCAATTTTTTCCATTTGTGCCTATTTGGCCAGAGTTGTAAAGACACAAAAACAGCTTTGAAATATTTAAAAAAAAAATCAGCTTTTCATTGTTTTTCCCAAAATATGTAAGACATCAAATAGGTGTCCAGTACACCCTTAAGTTAACCTTTACGTACATTGTCCTTTTAAACTAGAATAAATGTTGACCTCTTCTTGCTTTTGGTTCATATAAGTCAGTGATCCCCAAAGAGTGGCTCACAACTTGGAATGAGTGAATTTTTAGCCAAGTTTCCCTGCTCCAATGGGAAAAATTTGCCATAGGTCAAAAAAAATTGTCGCACATAGACTTTAATGCAGTTTGCCAAATTTTTGACAGTGGTGAATTTTTGGCAAAGCTAAACGAGTCAAGTTCACCTATCCCTACTCACAACCCCCAAGTAAGTTAGGTTGAAAAAAGACATATCCATCAAGTTCAACCTTTTAACTGTACTGTGAATAAGGTGCTTATTAATTCCAAGCATGGAGGAAAGTTTTGATTCCATATACTGTTATAGAGCCTACTGTAAGTTGCAAGCCCATATAGGCGATATTGAATATCCAATCAAGGCACTTTGGTACCTTCAATTGTAAATATTCACGAAGCACTATCCAGAATCCCTACCAAAAAAAATCACGTATTGTCAAATTAAAATATCATGAGGTGCTGACATTTCAAAAACACCCTGTGCCTAGTAATAAATAGCATCCAATCAGAAGTTCACTTTCACATTCTTCTTGCTGGTTGTTATCGGTTTCTAGACCTGTAGAGAAAAATTTGTAACTCTATTTTTAAACTCATCACAGCATTATGCACTGCTCTAAAAAAAATACCTGCTGTTATAAAACATACAATTTTCCTTTCCAATCCAATATTGGAGTATTTTTATCAAAAATTTCCAGCTATAAAATGCCACATTGCTGACCAGCTGTAGGTTTACAAAACAAATACAACAGACCTTGAAATTCAACTTGAAATTGGCTTCTGTTATATGTTAATTTTCTAATTGCTGCAAATGTATATAGGTATCTATTGTAAACTATATGCATTCAATAATTAAACACAGAAATTCTTTCTGTAGAAGGAAGCAATAGTTTGATCTGAATGAGGTTAAATAAACACGAAGCCAGAAGATATACTTAAAGCATTATACTGAGAAATATAAAAACAAAAAAGTATTTTTTATACCAGAAAATAATTCATATCCTTTGTTACTTTAGGGTAGAGAAATGGGAAGGTTTATAATCTATTTAGTGCATATTATTTTAGTGTAATTCTTTTAGATACTCTTTAGGGGTTGTACTGGCAGATTATGAACTGGCAGGATATCTCTGAACGCTCATTACCACTGAATTTAAAGTAATAGAGAGTATGGATTTAAATATATTTCTTTCCCAGTGATTGCTTGTATAATAGTAGCACAAAGTCAATAGATGCCACAATGCCAAATGTTTATTTGTAATGTGATTTCTTCTCTAGATTTGATACATTTTATAGTTTTACCTTATATTGTGTCTATTTATTTGAAAAATGTTATTGTGTAAATGTCGAACCTTTCTCCTACCCTATATCTGCCCTTCCCGTTTGTAGAGTTATACCAGTCCACCAGCTCACCCTTACTGCAAGGTCAGTACAGTCTGTCACTTGTTTTATCAAATGTCTAACCCCTTGTGGTCTCCTTGTGGCTTTATTAGCCACTGTGTATCTGGGCTGAGGGTTGTTTCTGTTTTTTGGTTGTTTTTTTGTCAGCAGTGTTTGTCAGCAGTGTCTTTCTTATGTAGCTCTTGCTCTCCTTGTAGTCATTCATTCTTTTAATGTTGATATTTTCATCTTTAACAAAAGAACCAAATCTCTGGCTGGGCCAATTACCCCAAGCTATTGTGTTCTAGCTTGACTTGCTTTCTTTCTTTCTTTTTATTTAGTTTTAATGTTAGAGATCTGCAAATCATTTATTTCTGTATGTGAATAGGTGAAGCACAAAGAAAGTAGCAAGTATCTGTTAAACTGCTAGAGACAAGGTGGGATGCAGCAGCTGTATACACGCACACAACTCTGCACACAATAACATTCCATATGGGCTCCACTCTGTTTACAGCTTGTTCATTTTAAGTCAATGAAACTATTTTTTCATAGCTTTTACCAGAACTAGCCAGCATCTAAAACCCTGTAAACCCTTTATCATTTCTATTATTTATAAAGATAAGGGATTTATAACATGGGATTTCATTATCCGAGAATTAATTAAATTCCAGCAATGCCCCTCAAGTTATTATTTATGCCATTCTTATTGCAAAACATTTCTGCCTAGTTGTCTCTGTAGCTAAATGTTGATTAGCAGATTTTAGCCACAGTGTTCACAGTTATGGAAAGATCCATTATGCATACCATGTCTCCAACATTCTGCATAATTGGCCCCATATCAGTATGTTATTTCAGTATACCTGCTTGATCATGTTTCCCCTTCTTTTCTTTTTTTTGGCAAATTTCTGATATCCTGGGTATGACCCTTCTTTCTTCAGTGCTGCAGAAACAGAAATCTAGGTACCAGTTTTCTACTGAGCACAGGCTTTGGGACTGCTGCTTATTTTACCTAGTGGGAGTTCAGCAGAGCAAAGTCCTACTGCAGTCAAATAATGAATTGTGGGCTGTTAGTATGTGAAGATAGGAGTTTTTTTTAGAACGGATGATTATTTCTTTGAAAATATATTTGTCACTAATGCAGCCTGAAATATTGCAGCATTAACTATAGCACAGTTGTTATTTGCAATTTTTACAGTGCATTTATGTTCATACCTTTGTGCAGTTTAAGCATAGCATTACTGTAAGTAGAGATAGGGGTGTGATACAAAGCCTACATATTTAAAGAGCCCATGTTTGGCCTTATCACATCAATGTAATAACCACTTTTCACCTCTCTACATGTCTTGTCAACCCCCCTTATTTAGGAGGAGCTGTGAAACCAATTTTGCTACTAGAGGAGACATTAATCTATTTTATTTAATATCTCCTGAAGCATAAAAAAGCAGTCCCATAGAAAATGAAGAACAATGTAGACTTCTATTGCAAGACAGTAGTTGTATCACTGAAGTCTTGTTTCAATTTTAAAAACGTAACATTTTTAGTGATGTCTGAGAAAAAATATTGATGTGTACTTGTTTTTTGCCTTACATTTTTCAACTGTAATTAATAGATCTCCATAGGGACAGAACAGTATCAAAGGCTATTTATGTTACCAATGTGTGGAAACCCAAATATCTTGGTTTGAGAGACTTCTTACATTGCTACAAATTTACATTGCAGGGAAGTAATATTCTCATGCTTGTACCCACACATTTGCCCCACACAAATGTATTCTTAACTAGCAATAGTGATTTCACATCCCCAGTTCATAATACAACCCATTTCTTTTAGATAACTCTCTATATTTCTGCAACAGGTGGCAAAATAGAAAATTTTAGAATCTACAATAACTTCAATTCAAGGTAAACATTGAGTTCATCACTTTGTGCACCATGTGCCCAGGTTGTTTGGTGTACGTATACCAAACATCTAGGGCCATAGAAATACTCTCACACACACACAAACAAAGGAAAGTTGTGCTCAACACTTAATTTAAAAAAACATTAAAGGAAAAGTAAATGTTTTTCTTTTTCTTTCTGTAAATTTGCTCGAAACAGCCCCCCAGATTAATGTACCTTAGTCCCTGCTGCAAGTCTGCTCTGGTTTCTGTGTTATCAGCAGCTTCTTTCCCTTCTTCCTGGTGCAGAGTGAAGCCCAGCCCCTTAGTTTACTGAGCAGTCCATTTGCTGCTGTTCCACAATAGAGAGGAAGAGGGAGCCAGTGTTTCATTAGTAAGCTAGTTTCCCCAAGCAAAAGCTGCTACACACACTGCTCTCTGCTATGTCATAGTATGCAAATGATCATCTGGACTAGTCCAAGATATAAGGTCAGCTCAGAAAGCTAAGGGGCTGGGCTTCACTCTGCACCAGGAAGAAGGGGAAACAAGCTGCTGATAACACAGAAACCAGAGCAGACTTGCAGCAGGGACTAAGGTACATTAATTTGAGGGGCTGTTTAGAGCTGTTTACTTGTTCTTTAAGCTGGAGTGCAATGAGGCTGTGACCACAGAATTCACATAGACAAATACAAGAGGTCCTCTGCACTCAACCCATTATCAATACATTAAGGACACTGAAACATTGTGTGCCTTAAGCTACTAAAAATGCCTTACCCTTTCAACAAAACAGGGATTGTTTGTCCATATATTGCAATATATTTAAGCTGGCCAAGTATGTCAAAGTCATCCCATATCTGGCCAGTCCTACTCTCATTTTGCAATTGATTTGTTAAGAATCCTATTGCTTATTATACATTTTACAAAGTGACTAAGTTTTACCTGCAACTTACTTGCTGTTTTCAAAGTAAATCTTCCAAATTGGTTTCCTTTTATTAGCCACCAGTGGGATCACCTGACTATAGCTGGGAAGGGTGGGAGCTACAACATGGAGCTGGCCACTGCTCCTGGATAAACTATAACAAACATGGGAAAGTTGTGCTCACCAGTAATTTTTAAGAACATTAAGCTGAAATATATTGCAATATATGGACAAAAAATCCCTGCTTTGTGTAAAGGGTAAGGAATTTTTAGTAGTAGTAGGCACAACTAGGGGAATGTAATATAAGTCAGTAACGCAAAAAACTATTTGCAATGCGAAAAGTTAAGCCTTTGCGTGAACAAATTTTGTTTTGCGTGAATGCAATATACCTTTTGCAAACCCGGAAACTGTTTAGCAACCACTGCCGCCAGCAGAAGGCCGTTTGCAAATGTTATACTTCTTTTGTATATGTCTATATATATAGATATATAGATATATATAGGTTTGCTGGCAGCTGCACTCTAATTTCTAGCTTATTCGTGGGTGCAGGTCCAAAAAAGGATTACTTAATTCATGTCACAGAACTGCACTCCTTATTTAGTGAATCAAATCACCTTTAGTAGCATGTGATTTGTGATTT
>CM044443.1:69820971-69844343 GCA_024363595.1 Xenopus borealis | reverse complement strand
ATATATACATATATATATATAAAATTTATGTCGAAAATTTTTTAATTAGTGGGGCATTTTCTAGTGAGGCCACTGTTAGTAGAAGGTCTTTGCCTTGTGTCCTTGGGACACTTATTTTTAATTTTTTTTAAAAATGACTTTGAATTTGGCATTGAAAGTAGGTTCTTAGTGTTTGCTGATGAAACAGAATTAACAAGGTAATAAGAGTCGTGCAGGATGTTTCCACTTCACCAAGTTATTTAGATAAATTGGGGGTACTGGGCAATTAAATGACAGGTGAGGATCAGCATTGATAAATGCAAGGTTATACAAGACAAAAGTGTGCATACAAATCATACCCTAAAAGCTACTGTATAAGATAATTTATAAATAAGATGGATGAAAGGGGGTGTTGTATCATCACTGTAAAAGAATGCAGTTAATCAGTGTCACCGAAAGCCAGCAATATATTATTATGTATAGGAAGGGCCATAGACTCAAGGGACACAAGTATAACATTTTTCAAATTAACTATTGCTATCTTAACCAGCCTGAGTAGTCTACTACTTCTAATAACTGTTCATTTAACCAACTGCAACCTGTCCTAAATTCAACCATATTGAAATTCCATCTAAGTTATATGCTCCCATGATTTAGACCTCAGACTGTTTGTCTCTGTTTTCTCTGTTATGTGTCTGTTTTGTTTGGCCTAATACCGTGAACAGTGTATAAAAGTTACTTTATAAAACAGAGCCTTGTAAATGTTTTATTAGACCACTGCTTTAATATGCAGAAATGTTGCACCTGTAATATGCAGTACAGTTTTGAGCACCAATTTATATTTTCATTGAACTGGAAAATTCAGGTATAGGTCAATTAATGAGGAGAAACCAAGAATGTTAGGAAGAGGTGCATGGAGGAAGGATGCACAGAAATGGTTGTAAATGTTAATAGTTTGATGAAACACCAGGATTTATTTCAAGACACAGGACTGGCCTAATTTGTATTACTGAAAAAAAGTTTAAAACATTGTGCCCGTCAAAAACAAATGTTTTTGACTTTTCTTGTGTGTTTTGCATTTTTAGCAGAAATGTGCTCACAACAAATGAAAGCACAGAAAATGTATCTAACTATAAAACTGATTGCAAATCAGTTATATTCATATAACAAAGCTTCTACAAAAATATGTTACAGGTGATTGTAAAGCAATCCAGGGGGATATTCCTACCAGGTGTAAAAAAAAGTACAAAAGGTGTCAGAAATTATTAAAATGACTTCTTTAACTTTCAGCAATATAAATGGTTCCTCCCTATGTGAAGTTTGTGAAATGATCTATGAGTGGAGGCTGTTTTCCTTAATGCCCTTGGGAAAAAAAACTAAATTAATTAGCAAGCAATTCATGCTTACAATAATGAATTTAGCCTAAATAGCAAATTGAGGTAGAGGTAGAGGTTTTCCTTTATCTAAATAAATAGTACCTGCCCACCCCATTTTCTCCATAAATGGATAAAATGAATGGAACAATTTCCAGCAATATAGTAATGAAAACTGTCATTATTATTATTAATATAAATAAAATACTACTAATCTGATTTGTATGACTGATATAGCATTTGTTGTATTAATGCTACCTAAATCTTATTCTGAATACTTGAATATACATCTGATACATTGTATAGATTAAAAAAAATGTAATTCCTTGTATCTGCAAAGAAATCATTTAGTTTTATCTTAGCTGTCCTTAATTTCTTCCTCCTGCACTCTCACTTTAACGTACTAAAAAAATTAGGGTAATTTGAGACTGTGTTGTATTTTTTCAGATTCAGGCAGGTTACAATGCATTTCATTAATCCTTAAGATAGATGAATTGATCTCCTCTAAAAATGAATATACTGCTGCAGTGCTGTGCTGGTCATCCCAGCAGCAAACTTTCTATACTGCTTTGCTCCCTAATTACCCATTGTTTTTGATTTTTAGAAGAGTCCACAGCGGCCTTGACCCCCCTTAAAGGTTAGTAATTCTGTCTACGTCCCACCACTTCCCGTTGCCAGGCTTCTTGCATAGTCTCTCATATTTGCCTTGTGCATAGTGTGTCCTGCTTCAGTCAGATTTCTCTTTTATGCCCTCCTCGATTTAATATGGTAAGCCTTTGTTTTTAAACATAACAGATACTAACTGGGTGCAAGGTTGTTACTCTATGATGGCCAGTAGACCCAAAATAGCTCTGTTGGACCATATTGAATTACAGTCAGTGGGCTCTTCTTAGCATCATTACTAATTCTTTATTCCCTGGTTTTGACTTCTAATCAGCAATTTTATTTCATAACTAGTGATGGGCGAATTTATTCGGCAGGGGCGAATTTGCAGCGAATTCCAGCGATTCGCCGCTGGCTAATAAATTCGCGAAACGCCAGCGAAAATTCGCCTGGCGAAAATTCACTGGAAAAAACGAGTTGCGTGTTGTTTTTGACGTGACGAAAACGACCACGTTGTGCGTCAAAAACTACAATTTTTGCAAATTTTTTCGCCAATTCGCAAATTTCGCTGGAAATTCGCAAATTTTTCTGCGAAACGGGGTAGATTCGCCCATCACTATTCATAACCTATAAGCCTTCATTAAGCGCTTTTTGTATGCATCATTGCAATTCATTTTTTTGCAGCATTTTTCCTTGTGATATGCCTGTTACTCAATTATTGGCGTGTCCCTTGTGCTTGTTATTTGCTTTTGTGTGGTGTTTTGGAACCTTCGTGTTTTTCCAAGCCAGAAAATAAAAATAAAATTTTACATTTTCACCTTATTTACTGTTAAGTATTTGTGGCAGTTCCACTGGCTTCTATTGTCCTTTTCCATTCCCTAACCTCTGTATAATTTTTATGTTTCCTACTGCTCCCATGTAATTTTTCTTTTCACAAACCCAGGTGTGTTTATATCTCTCTTCATGATAAAGCAGGTTTTTCCTAGAGTTTGAGAACTTTCCCTTCACGTGTTTTCTGTGGAGCCATTTGTTTGCATCTCTGCTTTCTCTACATCTATCTTAATGTTGTCTACTGTTCAAGCCAAAAATTTGGTATCCACACTTTTGTTGCTTTTTTTCACTTGTGTAAAGGGATTTTTTACCTTGGTTTCTTATCAGTCATCTACAGATTTATCCTTGCAGTCTTTTCTATCTCTACTTACGTGCAGTAAAATGAACTTGACCCCTTTGTTGTCACATTAAATTATTTCTTGTTTGTTACATCTGCTCTGTTTTGCGCTTGGCCTCTTTGCTCATTCGTAGTATTTTACTGCCTTTTGATAATGTTTTTATGTTTTATATATCAGCCCAAAGATCTTCCTTTATAGGATTATTGCCCAATGTCATCATTGTACTTTACCCTGTTTTATTTTCACTGTATTATTTCAGGTTATCTCAGGTGTTATTTTGTGCCCATTATCATTTTGATCACAATACTATTTGTCTTTTTTCATTGTTGTTCATGTCCTTTTTTATATGCATTATTTTGGGGAAACCACATATTCTCTTATTGTGAGTTCGTATGTGCTAAACTTCCATTTCCCACCCTTTTTGACCCTTTCCTGTATATTGTCTTCCTATTTCTGAATAAAAGCACCACACAGGGCATTTGACTTGAACTGCACAACCATCAAACCACAAGACTTGCCACAAGGCTGGCTTATGGGACTTCTATGATTTCCCCCTCCCCCCTGCAACATGTCTTTTGTTTCTGATTAACACATTTGCTTTCTGTGCAGGCTCTGTTATGTTTCTCTAGCTCAACTCGCTGCATCTTTGTCCCAGTGCTATGCTTTTTTTTTTACATTTTTGTCAGTTAAGTACCTTCACTTCTGAAACACAACATATACATTTTAAGAGTTATTTTAAACTGCTGTCTAGTCATAAAAGAAAACCATACCATTTCCTAAATCCCAGTGAACCTGCTTACTCTAGAAATGGCTTTCTGCTTTAATTGTTGATTAATACTCCTGCTTTGTCCATGAAAGCATTTCACATCCTGAAAAGTAAATGTGGTGCAATAATACATGATTTGACAACTGCATTATTAATTATTAATGCATGCAATCAGTTTTTATTAAATTTTTAGTGCAAACATATAAATCACTTGTTTATATGCTGGTAGTCTATTTTGCTAATTCAAGCACTATGTGTGGGAATTTTTATTCCAGGTTTTTATATTATGATGGACTCATTGTTAAACAGTAAAATAATTAAAATAAAACAATTTAGATGATTTAAATAAAATTATTTAGAGAAAAAAGGTTTAGCCTAATTTTAACTTACCTAACGTCTAGTTGATCAAAAACCTCATCTGAAATCTCTTGCCTCATAAAGGGAAAAAATCTTTTCTAACTTTGCACATAGACCAGTCCATGGATCAACTTTGTACTGAGAGCTTGAAAAATCACCCAAGCTTTTCTGGAAGCTATCAACATATCTGACATTACCAGAGGCACAAAAACAGAGGAATCAGACTTTGCTGCTGCAGGGGGACCCAGAAGGTATAGGGTCATCATGATGGTCATATACAATTTCAATAAATGTGTGTAAAACAGGTCATCCTCTAGACATGCTGGTAGCTTGAAAAATGATTTGCTGTGGGCCAGTAATTATTGAGTTAGCCTAGCCATTATTTACAACCTCTACATGGTGAGAATTCCACAACTTCTCAGCTTCCACTGTAAAAAGTTTTTTTATATCTTAAGATACTTCTATTCTTAGTGGATGTCCTTGTGCCTACTGGATGAAGCATTTAAAACATCAAAATTGCTTATTGTATGATCCCAATACATACTGTAGTAATCACAGTTCCAGTTAAGCATTCCAATGTAAACTCCCAAACTGGTTGTTTGTCCTAATATTTGAGACTCCATATGCCCTTTATGAATTTAGTCACTCTTATTTGTACTTTCTGTTTTCAATAATATCCTGTTTGAGCACTGGAGATCAAAACTGCACTGCATATTTATGATAAGGCCAAACCAGTATTTTTTTAAAAAATATATGAATAGTTGACAATTAGCATATGAACTGTAGCAGATGTTATATGTTTTCATAAGCTGTATGTGATGACCCTTTTGACAGTCTTTTCCCAATTATTGATAGTTACTATTGATTCAGAGTTGGTTATTGCATGTTTTCTAGTGCTGTAATAGATGTTGTTGCAACATAGTTGTTGTGTTTGGTAGCCGAGGGGAGGAGAGTATAACAGTGCTTTATTAGCAGGTTCATGCAGCCATTACATAACAGCAGTAAGTCTTACTTTCACTTTCAAGCTGTACAGAAAGTCCTGTGTATGCACAGTGCCACCTGCAGGCCATTTGTATAAACACCACATGTTCCCCCTATAGTAGGAAAAGATTTGGACAAATATATAAACAGTAACAATTAAACTATATGTATCTTAAAGCAATATATACATTCTTCACATGACATAGTCCTTGGTCCATAGAGGTAGTTTCCTGATTCTCTCAGTACGCCTTATAGGTTCACTTTCTTCTGCCCTATTGTGGTTGGCATTAGGAGTAGGAAAATGGCCTTCATCAAATGGAACATCTGCAAAGTCATATCTAGCAGGAGCAAGATGACTTGCATTCCATATGCGTCCATCAGACAGTTCATATGTGTATGGTCCTCGCTGGCGTCTCACTTCAAGTGGTGTAAATTTAGATTGTCCTTGTCTCAGTATTCCTGGTTTCTTAATTCTGACTAAAGATCCAGGCTGAAAGTGATGTTTGACAATGTCAGCAGTAGATGAGTTTGTAGGAACCGTTTTTGGTGAAAGTTTGATGTCTGCAACATGTAACTTAGTGCGCATCTGTCTGCCATGTAATTATTCAGCTGGAGATGATTGGGTCGTTGCATGGCATGTTGCTCTGTAGTTACGTAGGAACTCTGTTGTAAATACTTTCCAAGATTTCACAGTAAGATTTGCTGTCTGTAATGCTTCTTTCAGACTGTTGAATCGCTCGATTTCTCCATTTGCTTGTGGGTAATACACAGAAGATTTCCTATGCACAATATTCCTCTCTCTCAGAAAGGATTCAAACTCATATCCGACAAACTGTGGCCCATTGTCTGATATTAACTCCTTTGGATTTCCTTCTCTGCTGAAGACTGTAGACAGAAATGTTATTACTGTAGCTGATGTTACATGAGAAACAAATGCAATTTCTGGCCATTTACTGTAAATAGCAGTATAACAGTGCTTTATTAGCAGGTTCATGCAGGCATTACATAACAGCAGTAAGTCTTACTTTCACTTTCAAGCTGTACAGAAATTCCTGTGTATGCACAGTGCCACCTGCAGGCCATTTGTATAAACACCACAATAGTTGAGAAGAAAACAGATATGAGAAGTTTGCAGTACTCTCTGCTAGTTTCCTAAATGTGAATTGGAGTGAATCCATTGGCATGAACAATGGCAGTGTTTTGTCCATTACACACTAAGGGGCATATTTATTATGCTGTGTAAAATATTGCATGGTGTGTGTTATTTTACACCATGAGAACTCAAAATTGTCTGGTGTATTATCCTGCTGTTTTTGGCACAGCATAATAAATACAGTATACATCTAAGCTTTGGAAGGAGCAAATCATTGAGTAGATTCCATAAGATTTTTGCAAGCAATAAAAAATACAGAGCACCTTTCGTATCCTATGGGTTGTAAACTGTTGTCTTTTTTTGTGTTTCATATAGACCTCTATTTGCTGAATGACACTCTGAACAAATAGACTTAAAGTTTATTAACAGTTGAATGTCTTTTAGATCTTATATGTCTTCTTTAAACAATGCATTATTTTTAGTGATGGGTGAATCTGCTGCATTTCGCTTCACTGAATAATTAGTGAATCTCTGGAGAAAGTCACAACACAGTGAAAAATTTGCAAAACTGGTTTGCTGCACGCTTCTTTTTTGTCAAACGTCATTTTTGATGCATGTTTCTTTTTCCTGACTCGGGCATCAGGTTTTTTTGACATGCACATTGGTTTTTTGATGAGTGTTTGATGCCTCCAGGTTTTGCAAACAAATTAGCCTGTGAAGAAACTGCCAAATTCGCAGCAAATTCAACAGTGGTGCAATTTTTTGCCCATCACTTATTGTTTTTAATGAATTCAAAATAGGTTCATAAGATGGAAATAATTTCCTGCTGCTGTGCATCTCTGTAAGTGGTTTGCTGTGACTACATTATACATGCCCCACTGTGTGAATTAATCAACACCACCACATGTGGTTTCATGTAAAGTAATGTATGGTGCACAGTATCTCTAAATATCCTGTTAAAGTAGCAGGACTGCCCAAACTGTGTGTATTTTACACTGGGAGCAGAACTGGATACTTGTGGTCCTTATTCTCAGGTGACAAAACTATGTATTATTATAAAAAATATTACCTGAACCAAATGAGTCCAATATATATTTAGTAGCTTGTTACGTGTACGTATGGCTATCATTTGGTTCTTTGAGAAGCAGCAAAAATTGCAAGCAATAATATCTAACATTAGGTAGCAAAGAAACACAACATGATTTCTGAAGGATAACTTTGAACACCTAAAACATTTACACAAGAAATGCTGATGACTATCACATTGTCAATGAGCAAATTCATTTTACTAAAGCTAGTTTACAGGATTCATTGTGATCATATTTAGAAAGGGTTCCAAAGGAAAAATGTATACTGACACATTGGCTTTAGTCTGATTTAAATAAACATTGGGCTATATTTGTCCAGACAGAATGAGAAAATCCATGGTCATTGGATATTCATCATTAAAGGATGTTGTATTGATTTTTTTTTTTGGATTGTTTTGGTAATGATAAATTGGATTGCAATTGCACTGTACCATAATTGCTTAGGTTTTTTCTTGATAAGTAAAGCCCCTAGAATTATGCATATTGAGCAAATATTTTTTTTTTAAATATAGGATTGTAAGCTGTGTATAATGCAGATTTTAATGCAGTGGAATTGCTTTGGTTTGACAAAGATACTTCTAGACCGGTGAAACTGAACATTATGATTCAGTATCTAATTTGTATAGATGACTGCTGATGATACTTATTGCATCTCCCTTACATATGAACTTATTAAGGCATAATGGTGAAATAAATAAGGTCATTTGCACAGACCAAAAGTGTTTAACATGTATCTTGAATAGCTGCTACTCTCTATAAATTGCTCTTATGAAGAAATGTGCAGTGGTTAGGCGTAATGTTATTGTTTTTCATATCATAATTTCATGTTTATTGCCTTTCTTAGGGGTAATTTCACTAGATCTGAGATGAATCTAAATGTGCATGTGTTCACAAGAAATGCACATCACATTCTGTGAAACAGACAATTTTCAATACCTAATCTAGGAAATCTGCTTTGGTTGATTATTTCCATACTTACATCAAAACTATTATGCAGCATTTGTATTTCAGGATTCTTTTTGTTTTAAAGGAGCAGTATACTATCCATCTTGTTCAATACGAGCTCAACAAATAGGTCTTATGCTGGACATAATATTTGCCTATCATTATGATTATGAAAACATTTATTTGTTTGAGATAAACAGGGCAAATAGGGAATCTGAATCTTCTTCATGCTTGGTCCTTGGGGGGTAGATAATTAAATACCAGTTTAAAAAAACTTTCACCCTTTGCTATGACTGTTTTGACCTACAGAATTCCATTTTGCAGGAGATGTATTGTATTGGTAGACTGACGAACAAGGGGGCATACAGTCCCTTTAATGAATTCTGTATTTATTTTGTGGCTATCATTAATGATAATCTCAGTCATTCAACATAATCATTTTGATTGTGATTGTTTAGCCCCTTACAGTAACTCATTTTTATTTAAAATACTACCATTGCCTTTTCAGTTGATCAGTATGAGGGTCTTCTAAAATACACATAATCAATACATATTCACTGGTCCCCTGTTTCATTAGTAATTAAGTATTGCTGCAAGTGCATATACTTTCAAAAACAGGGGTTTCTAGTTTCAAAGTTATGATCATAAAATTGACAAGCCATAAACCATGTCAAGGTAAACCCCATTTGGTGGTCCCTAACAATTTACCTCTGGTCATTTTTTGTAGACTGGCACCTCTCTACATGGTAGCACTTCTTGAGATAAGTGCCTCCTGACCAAGGCACTGGTCTCACAGGGCTTAATCCTCCCCACCATTATCTTTTAAAGGAAAGACTAGGTTCTTGCACATATTCAGTATCTGACTTTAATTGTGTAGTATCTTACATACACTGCTCATTTTTCTTTTTTTACAAAATATTGCATGAGATTTAAGACAAGCTAAATACTCTGCTTTTTAAATAGATTTTTGATCTGCATGGAAAATGGACAATATGAGGTAGTCTTGGTCAACAAGGGGATAATATATAAGTTCAAGAGAAACTCTTTGTGATGTAGTGCAGGGACCTCTTATCCAGAATGCTCGGGAACTGGATTTTTCTAGATAATGGTACTTTATGTACTTTGGATCTTATATTTTGGTTTGGACAAAGTACAAGGTACTTTTATATTATTACAGAGAAAAGGAATAATTTTGAACTATTTTTGATTATTTGATAACACTGAGACTATGGGAGATGGCCTTTCCATGATTTGGAGCATTCTGGATCCCATTGTTTGATTTTATACTGCTAACTGAAGGCTTTTCTGTTATGGCATCATTGGTGCTATAGCTTTCACCCTTTTCTGTGCAGATAATTAATTTTCTAAAGCACATGTTAGTTGTATTTTCTATGATGACCCTTCATCATTAGCATCATTAGTATCTAAATTCAGGATATTAATTGTAGGGAAGGTTTATTCTTCTGCTGTTTGTCACAATATTTATATAAGCAAATAGTTTCATTTGCGTATACACCCACATATGTATGTAAACTTCTGAATGTTTATATTTTTACTTGAGTTTATGCCCAATGTTTACTAATGTTTTGCATTTGGGGGCAAATTTATTATGATTTGAAGAAAAAAGCAGGATATCACACCACACATCACCAAACTTTGCTGTGTAGAGTGACTTCCGCTGGATAAAATAATTGTGGCAAATATGGCTTCCACGTGGAGTAAAATTACACACATCTTGATAAATTTGCCTTTTATTTTAAACATTGGTTTTTCTGAATTTTGTTTTACACACTATAATAAATATGCCCCTTAATGTTCATTTTCCTATTGCTTTTCCCACCTACTGGGGGTAATTCCAAATCTTAATCCAATTACTGCTATGGTATTACTGATGCCACATTTTGGAAGTGACACAATTCACACTCAAATTTAATAAAGAAAAATAAAATAAAGAATGCCTCAACCTCATATGCATATCCTGGTCGCAAATTATTTGCTATTGGCTAAGCATTCATGTAAATAAATAATATTGAACCAAGGTGAGACAGCAGAAAGTTCAGCAGGTTAATTACTTAAGAGAAATACATGGTGAGAATCAGGATCAAAATCTTAAGGAAAAAAAATATTTTTGTAGATTTATGTTTAACATTTCAAAAGTACCAAAAATGTTTTAAGCTAGGGATAGGTCATAACAATTTTACTTGGGTTTTCTTTTAAAAACACAATGCAGTTAAAGGTCATTTTAATTAATTCTTGGTGGAAGTGGCCACATAACTGCATCCCAACACACAATGAATGCCAAGCGGCTATGCAGCTTTAAACAAAAGAGTGAAAATGAGCAAGCCCTGCTGCTAGAATATGGCACTGCTCATTAGGAAAAGCGCATACAGTTACACAGTTCCAGAATTAAATGTGATGTTGTTTTTAAAGTTGGCTTGAATATATTGTGACTGGGAAGTCCCAAAGAAGCAGCAGCCAGGATATGGGTAATATTATTTATTTCATAGCTGTGGCATTGCCATGTGCAAAGATGAAAGAAGAGGAAATTATACTCCTACTCCCATGCTGTCACGAGCTTGGCTTTGTTTACTATAGATCTTATTATGATATACTTGTGTGGAACTAATAGACATTTCTGAATTTAAGTTTAACCATACCAGTGAACATTAGATTACATTTGCTCTGAATATGATCAGACATGCATTATCTGCATTTTATAATAAACTTCCTATTTATTTGTTAAATATGAACCTGGTAAATAGAACTCCTGTTGAGATTAAAGTAAAACAGAAATATTCAGTATAATTCAATATAACAATCAGTATAACAAACTCGTCTGTGTACACTGTACACCATGTATATTGGAACAAATAATTGCAGTTTCTTTTAAATGAAATTAAAATTAAAAGATTTTCAGTATATATCTTAATGTATTTCAACAAGATGAATAGGACATTTCTAAGAAATGAACTGAGCTACAGTGACAGCTGAGCACTTTGGTTTAAACTGCGTTTATTTGTGTTTTATTTTTGCCAGTTCTCAGTCAGATGCAGATTGATTTGGGCAAGATAAATGTGGCTGGAACAAAACCATAGCTGCTATTAGTACATAGGCCATCTATCCAACTTGTGTTAATTACAGGAAAAACTTGATAATTGAGCAACTCTGCTCAATTTAATTTTTTCTCAAATTTTATTTAAATTCACCTTTCCGAATCTACCCTTTTGGCCAGCTCTCAATATATTTATAATAACTTGTGATTGGTTAGTGCAAAGTTATAGCAGTATAGTGTAATAGAGGTATGCAATTTTAAATTCAAATGAAACATAATTTTTGTCTTTTATGAAATATTAACCTTTACTTTTCTTGTATGTTCATGTTCCATGGTCTTTGTCTATTTTCAAAATTTCTTCTCATGCACTCAGTTTCTCAGTTTCTTTTACTTGATTTTCTAAAACTGTTTGTCTATTTCTTTTCTTAGGACCTGGAGCAGTTCATGATGGGAACAGTGGTTCACCTCAGTGCCCCTTCTGTGCCCCCCTGCTTCTCCTCCTCCTCCTCCTTCCTTGCTCTCTTCTGCTTCCCCCTGCTCAGTTTTGACACATGCAAAGAGTCATGCAAGATCCTCAGGGGAGGGCAACAAAGAAACAACAAGTCTAAAGTCAACAAATAATATGAAGAATTAAAAAAATCTGATATTGCAAAATATATGGAGAAAAAAAGATTAAAAAAAAAAAGATTGTTTAAAGCGGGAGAATTAAATCAGAAAACACCAACTGCACCTTCTTGTGTGAAGGGACTGATGCAGGAAAAGGCCAGAGGCAGAGCTGAGAACTGTGCTGCACCAGTTGACATGCCAAAAACTGGCGACCATGAAAAACATGTGACTTTGTCCTTTACATCAAAGAGCATCCTGAACAGACCATGACTCACCCCCATCAAAAAAACATGGAGTTTACTGCTTCTCCTAATCACCCAAGCTTTATATCCCTTTCACTCATGGGTGAGGGTAGCCAACATAGTATTGCTCAACCTTTTTCATGATCAAGATGCCTGCAGAGAATAGCTCAACCTTACACATTTGCTGGCAGATCCAGCAGAGCAATACTTAACCTTTCCCTGTTTATGAGAGAGATGTACAACAGGGTATCTTTCTCCTCAGCAAGATAAGGGTTAATGGAGCTACAACCAGCAGGTTTCTTTCATAGGAAAAGGATTGCATATTTTTTGCTGGATTGTGTTGGTTGTCAGAGTGGAATGTGTGCCGTAATGTAGAATGCTGTACTTGAAATAATGTGTCTAAGATGGATGATTTTCTTCACAAAGTAAATAAGTTGGAAGTGGTACAACATAGACAATTTCAGTGAGAAATGTGTACATAATTCTCATATGACAAGTGCATCATTTATTGGGTTAAATACACAGAATTATCTTTTCCACGTAGCTTTCTTCCATGGATTATAAATGTAATTGTTCCCATTTCAATTAACCACATATATGTGAATAAATGTACAGTGAATGAAATGTACTAAATTAATCCAGTTCTACTTGGCACAAACTACGGTAGGGCTTGGCTGTGTAGTCTTAAAAGGTTGAACTTGTATTGCAATTGATGGAATATAATAACTATATGGCCTTAAACCTCCACAAATAAGCACATTAAGCAGGTATGGGAACTAACAGGTTAACACTTTGGTAAGTATATATGACAGTTAATTAAATGCAGGGAATAATCCCATTGGGAATACATTTTAAAGATGTAAAATGTTAACTTGACTGCAAAATGAGTAGTAGAATTAACCACCAGATTCTCAAATTAAAGTGCACATCTCTTTTGACAGTTAACAGGAACACTACATACAAGCAGTTATTGGGTAGTAGAACAAGCAAGGCACAGTAGCATTGGGCTGACTGGCTATTTAAGTTTCAAAGGCAGTAAAACACCAGTATCGAGAATGAGTGCACCTGTTTGATTATGCACAAAATATCAACATGCCCATTAGTATGTATTTGTTCCAGCATATGAGTTTGGGGAAGGGCTAGTAATTTAGTGCAGTTAGTATTTGCTCATCAGCAATGCATCAGATCATGTTTTGCACCATTTCTATTTAACTTCTTAGAAATAGAGAACCGTATATTGCTGCAGGAATTGGAGAATCAACTGAAACAGGAGAATTTTCTCTTGTGCCACTACACCCCCTTTTCAAGATACAAATTTTGTTTTAAGCACACACAAGCAACATTATCTGCAATTACTTAGAGGTAGGTTGAGCAGACGCTATATTGTATATAGTATTTGCCAAAGTTGTAATTTCGAGCCTATCTTCTTCTTCTTACCGTCTAAGCTATTTTCTATTATATCAGTATTTTTAGGTGTAGTCTTTCACCTTTGTGTAGCAGTTTGCTTTTGATTCTTATGTGTCTTTCTCCATCTTCTACCCTTTCCTTCATTCTGTTAACCTTCTGTTTTTATCCACCCTTGCTTTCTTTCCCTAATCAATGTATAATTTATAAACATTTAAGTATATTTCCTCTTTCCAGTGATAAGTCAATGTCAGACCAGACAATCTGTGGACTCTGACAAATGCCCGAGGGGCCACTGCAATATGCCATAGACAGTCACTATTTGGTGAACAGCACTATTTTAGAAATAGAGAGTCTGCATTTATGGCAAAATACAACTATATTGCATGAAAGCATTGTAAACATTATACACCTTTAGATGTTTTCCTTTACTTTGAAATCAATCCCAGGGTGTAGGGAGAATAGGGAGTAAAAAAAAGTTCTAGATATCTTTTCAGCTGTCCAGCATCTTTTTTTCAAATGGCAACTTGCTGTACAGTTGCTATGTTAGGTCTTTTTGTAGGTAGGTTTTGCCAAAAACATAAATAATCTGTAACAACTATTAATTCTAATCTTGATCTTAACCCCACTGCTATATACAATTATATATTTTAATTCTATGTTTCTATGATATGACCAAATTAGCCATGGCAGAACATATCTAGGAACTAGAACAAATTCATGTAAACTGTATGTTGATGCAATACATCAACTTTAATAGACTTAATCTAATGCAATCTGTACCAAGGGAAAGATACTGTAAACACTGAAACAGTATGTACAGTGAATGGGAAAATTGTTTTGTATAGTCTATGCTATTTATTAACTGGTGCCCTGTATATTCTGTGTACATGTATGTGAAATTATGAGGTTTCTGCCTTTTGAAATTAATCACTCATTAATAATGGGTAAACCATTTTTGGAAATTTTATAATAGTGTGTGCATATCTCACTGAAATACCAAGAGCATGCTATTTCCAACCTGTTGCTTCAGGAATCCTGTAATCCCTATTTGCTGCCGGAAGCAATTGCAAGAAAAGTAATGTGTTTGGGTATCGGGACATAATCCTGATATGTCTTGATATGACCCTTCTTTAAAATATGTCTTCTTGCCAAAATGTTTGCATTATTTCTTTAAAAAAGCGCATATTATTTAGTAGAGCAGTGTATGAATGTGACAAAAGTGTATTGAGATATAACATAAGGACAGCCCCCATGCTAAAACAATGGGATAATCATAGCAAGCTGAATGAAAATTCAACATTTGTAGATATCTAAATTCTAAATCTGAGGCATTTGTGCACAGCAGTTGCAAAGGCAAGATTTTTAAGCTGGTTGGGAATCCTTTGGGAAAAAGACCATATTAAAAACCTGTCAGCTAGAAGAAAGATGTGCCGAGAAGACCTTTGACCTCAACAGTCAATTCAAATCTCATTTATAATACTCAGATTTCCATCTCAAATCACCCAAACCATCAGCTCCATGCTATCAATTTGAGTTTACTATGTATAGATATTTGAAAAATACTTGATAAAACACAATAGTAAATCAACTAAGGAAACCTACAGTGTATGTGGAAAAACCCCTTACTCAAGATACAAACAAGGCCATTTACAAGAGCTAATTGTAAAACCATGTGTGAAATGGTGTGCATTTAATTGCTGTTTAGAAAGTTAGTTGTACCTTGGATCAAAATAAAATTATTTGTGCTTTGCTAAATAAGGAATAAATTACAACACCAGTGCAAGGGAATCCTGAAATTAACATGCACCCTTACTCATTTTCAGAGGCTAACACTGTTTCCTAGTGCAGACAGTATTATGTGGGTGCCCAATACTACACTAGAATACTGGAAAAAACACTGCAATGAGTGTATAAAATGTATTTCTTGTGTTTTTTTTCACCAATCACATTTCAATTGTGTTGATAAATGACTATGGAGTCCAAATACAATAAAGCACTCAATGGCATTTTATTTGATTGAGATCTCAACAGAGATTTTGGGGTAAACTCAATTCATCCAGTGACTTTGAATGTGGTTTCCCAGAAATATTTGCTGAGATCTCACAGGAATTGAATGGTGCACCATTTAAGAGTAATTTATTGGAATTGTGCTACATACATTGTTTCTTTCCCTTAAAGCCGTGAGGAATTCAGAGAAAGCCATTGGCAGTTTGACTATGTATGTGTATTATGTTATTAAATGGACTCTGAAATGTTGTAATGGTGTAGCAATTATGCATATACTAATGGCACAGTGTTATTTTGACATTTCATTTACATTTATAATTCTGCCTGCCATGTGGTATAATCTACATATAGGCAACCTTAAGATGTAAGAATGCAGAAGATACATGAAGTACATTTCTATATTTTGAAACATTACGTTGGTTTCCTTTCTTGGTACTTCCATGTTTTACACCTATAACTTACAGCAAGGTTCAAGGCACAAATGTTGCAAATGTCTTTACTTTAATGAAAAGGCTATAATATGTATATAAAGCAACAATTCAATGTCACATTTTTGCACTAAAATCTGCTTGTGAACATGCTGGTCATACACTATAGTTTCTGCCTTTTACATTTAAGACTGTAAAAATGTGGATTTTAACTAGTAAAATAATATGATCGCTATCATTTAAAATGTGAGATGTGGGTGTTGCAGTGCCTCTACTGGAGGAACATGTGAATGACACAGCAAATTAAGATGCAAAAATAACATGTAACCCCTTTCATTGGTAACTTGTAGATTTTCTTCCTGTATTTCCTATTGACTCCGCACAATTTAGAGTTTATCTCATTAATTGTTACTCTGTTATGACACATTTGCACATTAATGGCTGTCACTGATATTGGTAAGAATATAACATTTTCCCAAAGTGCTCATATGGGAGTTTTCCTCTTCTTGTGGATATTTAATAGCTGTTCATACTCAACTTTGTTTTCTGCCCTGTATTGATTAATTTACCCACTTGCCCATATCTCAGAGTGATTTTAAAATAAAATATACTTAACTATGTGACAACCACCCCAATATTCGCTAATAAACCTTTGTCAGCGGCTCCCAACTCCAGTAATCAAGGACTACTAACAGTCTTTGTATCTAGATTGTATGCTCTTTGGGGCAGGGTTTCCTTATTGCATTATGTCATCATCTGTTGGCTGCTCTTCTCTTGTTGTTTGTTAATGTATTATATTTTCCCTATATTTGTAATCTTGTAAAGAGCTTCATACAATATTAACAAAATATAAATAAAATAAAACATACATACATATCACTGCTTGACTCTAGGTGCATCGGTAAATGTTGTCAACATGTTGGCTTGAGGCTGGCATTATTGTTCAGCCTAATAATGTGGTAATGGTCTTTGAGGACTGGAGTTGGGAATCACTTGTTTTCATGGAAGTGATCCAAATGGGTTATAATTCATTATGTAAGAAAAACAATCTCCTATTAGACAAAAATGAAAACTTTTTGAACTTTTGGCCAATTTAAAACTACAGCCTCTGTATAATAAATTGCTCGTTATTTGAAAAGATAACAGATTGTAGCTAGGAGGAAGGGAGAATTTTTTTTACATTATATAGAGGTTTCACAGTAGGCTGATGATTTGTTTAACATTTCTCATCGGGATCAGGAAAAAGAATGTGACTTTAGTTTAATTTTCAGATTTTCTGTTTAGTGCAAGAAGTAACAAAACCATAGATATTTTTTAACTGAAACAGTAGACAAGTATGTTCAGCACAAACTCTTTTCAATGAACTGAATAGAAAAATACAGTTTTTTTTCAAACACATGTAAGGATTCATAATGGAAATATGTTTAAAGGGAAACTGTCATGGGAAAACATGTTTTTTTAAAAAACACATCAGTTAATAGTGCTGCTCCAGTAGACTTCTGCACTGAAATCCATTTCTCAAAAGAGCAAACAGATTTTTTTATATTCAGTTTTGAAATCTGATATGGGGCTAGACATTTTGTCAATTTCCCAGCTGCCCCTGGTCATGTGACTTGTGCCAGCACTTTAGGAGGGAACTTTTGTTTTTCCTTCTCAATGAACTGAATAGTACACAGTGGGACTTGGGTTTTACTATTGAGTGCTGTTCTTAGATCTACCAGGCAGCTGTTATCTTGTATCTGTTAGGGAGCTGTTATCTGGTTACCTTCCAAATGTTCTTTTGTTAGGCTGCTGGGTGGGGGAAAGGGAGGGGGTGATATCACTCCAACTTTCAGTACAGCAGTAAAGAGTGATTGAAGTTTATCAGAGCACAAGTCACATGACTTAGGGCAGCTGGGAAATTGACAAAATGTCTAGCCCCCTGTCAGATTTCAAAATGAAATATAAAAAAATCTGTTTGCTCTTTTGAGAAATGGATTTCAGTGCAGAATTCTTCTGGAACAGCACTATTAACGTTTTCCTATGACAGGATCCCTTTAATATCATCTGAGAACAGCTTTAAAAAGAATTAGGGCATGGGGGGGGGTTCTGGTGAAACTAAATGGTTTTAATGCATATTCTGGTATTCTGGAACTAATGTTGATAAAAGAAAGCCCTTTTTGTATTTACGTTCTAGTGTCTAAATTAGAAGTAGATAATTTTACACAAGACATTTTGACATGAAGAGGGTAATATGAAATGGAGAGGAAACATAACTGAAATTGTCTAGTTATTTGGTCCATCTTCCAGTCATCAGTTATCCTACAAGGGTTTACATTTTCTAGAATAAACCATTTCCCCCATTCACTATTATGAATTGCCTGATTTAAACCGGTGGTACATGCAAGATAAAACTCAATGCTTCAGTTTATTTAAACATTGGTTTTCCATTGTTTACTGTATATATGTATTGAGCTTAGGGCCTTGTACTTTTAAATGGTCAACACATTTCTTGACACTGAAGGCCTCATTTATCAGTTATTAAAGCGGTGGAGCCCTAAGGGGCACATGGAGTGTCCCTTTGAGCACTTGCACCTGTGTGGTTGGCAGTGAACTGTGCACTCTGTGCCAAATTAAGGGTGCAAAGCACAGTGATTTGGAGTGAAAGGCAGCGTTGCATTGAACTACAGGCAGTAAGTAAAGGGCTTTCATGAGTCTTGTGTCCCTAAGTGCTCCCTAACCTGCTTGTCTGAATTAAGCTCAAGCTACATGCCTCCTAAAACTCATCTTCCCTGAATGCAGTCCTGTCAAATCTGCTCACTGTATGAGTTTTATGGCATCTTGACCAATGTGTGGATATATCTAATGAGACTTTAGGGGGCAGATTTATCAAGGGTTTAAGTGAAAATTCGAATTTGAAAAATTCAAATTGGTAAGTAATTTTTGGGTGCTTCGACTATGGAACAGACCAAAATTGATTTGAATAGAAAAAAAAGATATTCAAATTGACAAATCCAACCATTCGAAGTACTGTCTCTTTAAAAAATTCAAATTCGACCCTTCACCACCTTAAACCTGCCGAATTGCTGTTTTAGCCTATGGGGGACCTCCAATAACCTTTTTGGAGTCTTTTGGTAAATTTTGAGAAGTCAAAGTTTTTTTTAGTAAATCACTCAAATCACTTGTACTTATATTTTATGGTCGAATTATGAAGTATTTTCACTTTGAAATTCGACCCTTGATAAATCTGCTCCTAGTTCAATTTAAAAAAAAATATTAAAATGTTAAAATGCGACTCATGTGTCACATGATGGCCTTGTTGCTACAGTACCATGAAAATAACCTCAAATAGGTCAAAATTCAAGTAGCACTCATTGGAAAGGATGGAATCTTTTCAATTATAGAACTATTTCCTGGTATTTTTTTATTAGTAATACAATTCAGTTTTTTTTTAGGAAATAATGCTGGTGAACAATGATACATATAGAAACATTTTCTGGAAAGTAGTATAAAATTATATTTGCATTACCTTACTTTTGGACAAATATGCTTATATGTTGGGTAATCAAGGCCAAACACTTGGAAAAATGCAGCTCTATCTGATTGGACATTGATCCAGCCCTGCTAAAGGAAAGAGCTGGCAGCCAATTAACCATGAAACATATCAGTAGAGTTTACTGGTGGCACCAATCAGTGAGGTCATTCTTTTGGCATCACCCGTACTTCTTTCCAATTAGCTCTCATTGCACAGAGAATAGGGGGCAGTGGGTTACTGCTTTTATTTCTGCAGTCTTCTTGGTACAGCTATGAAAATTTGCCCAGCAAAAGGAGACAAATAGCTATAAATACATAAAATGTGTTTTGGATCACTGCAAAACTATTTTTTTTACATAAACACATATAAATGGGTCATTCACTATTCAACCAGGCAAAGTGCAATAGCAGTAAGGTAAGAAAGAACTTAGCACTTCTGCCACATAAAAAATCCAACACAATCCAACAACAGACCAGTCCTGCTCCTTCTGCTATGGGGCATCTGCTGTGGCCTGCAGCCTCTGCTGCTCCTTAACGTGTGTATTGATAACCTACAGTATGCGTTTCCTTCCTTCCACCTATCATGAATACAACATTGCTGAATGCAGGCAGCTCTGTATTGATCAGGGCAGTAACAAGTCTCTGCGCTTGGCAACAACCTATGTATTTTCCAGTTCTGCCTATTATCAATACAACATTTCTGAATGCAGGCAGCTCTGTATTAATCAGGTCAGTTGCAAGTCTCTTCGCTTGGCAACTTACCTGTTGGAAAGTATTAAATTTGACTCAAAAATTGGAAACTGGTTTAAAAAATTGGTCAATTTGTTAATACAGTGTCTTGACTTGTCTTGACAGTAAAGAAGATAGTAAAAGCATGATAAACCTTTAAACTGTAGTAAATTTCCCCCTAAATCCAGGTGAATTTTACACAGCCGCACAGGAATCAATTCTGACTACACAACAACAAAAACTGTCAAGTGACAATACAGTTTGAAGATTTTAGGAATTTGATACAAGACTTTTTTATGATTTATATATCTTTGTTTATACGGCTGCTGCCTATAAATTTTGGTCAATGCTTTGGAAACAGGACGGAATTTTGGATTTGGAAGTGCTGCTGAATTACATGGATAAAAATGTAACCATAAAGGTAGTAATACATATTTTTAGATCATATTGCTTAGCCAGTGATTTCCTCTGTTTTTAGCATAAACACCCCAAGCCAAATATTTTCATGTGCATTTTTTTTGCCCTGGTTAACTGAATCATAAATAACTGCAGAATGATTCCCCGATATATGTGACTACATTTAAAAACAGTACATTTAACATTTCTACAATCGAAAGAGAAAAGGCCTAAGTAAGAGGAAAGCTGCAGAACTTCACAAACCAGATCCCTTGAGTTACTTTTCGATTCTACTTCATGATCAGAAATAAATAGATTTCTTTCTTGTTTAATTTAATAAGCTCAATAAAAATCTCCTTTAGAAATCAGCTCTTTTATTAACATGCAATGATCTAGTTAAGTGCTTCCCAGAGAATTCCCTAATTTAATCTTCTCATCTAAAGTTTATGAATTTTCATCTCCTAGCATTATCTCTGTGTATGAGGAGTAGAGCGGGATTCTTTCTGGTGGATATCCAAAATATTCTTCTCCATATTGGAACTTGTTTTTAGCCCTTGCAATTATCAGTGACTAATATTAATCAATGACTTTGCAGAGCATAAGATTTATTAAAAAGCACTGGATGTTAAGTGTAATGAACATTTTAATCCACAGTATAACTCGAAAATAACCAACACAATGATTCCCCTATCTGTCAGTGTTCATCTTTCATGCATCACAGAATGGAACAGGGGAGGCTGATCTACAACTGTGATTGGCTATCTAGGGATGTAGCAGCTGCAGCAACTGGAAAATTGATTACTGCTTTCCATTGCCCTAAGTACTCTTATACATCGACAAGTTTATTTTTATGTTGCACATGTTTTGAATCATGAAATGGTTTGTGGAATGCATGATAAGGTTCAACTCTTTAGAGATTTGAAGACTCCTAAATTTAACCTTGCATGCACAGAATCTTTCCATGTGTACAGAAGATAAGCAGTGTACTTGGGCAATCCTACAGTATTTAAGTAAAAAATGGTATTCCACAGTTAAATACATGCACAATTGTGTTTCTTTTTATTGCCACCAAGAAAACAACAAGTAAGTTGCTTCTTATACAGTATGTCTTTTTATAAATAATTCACTTTATCCAAATCTTTCTGAAACAGTGGAATTATCCAAACAATGCAATATTAACACTTTCTTGAAGAATTATGTTCGACACACACACACACACACACAGATTTGCTGTCTTCCACCACATTGATGACTTCTAAACTGATCATTCTCCATATTCTGTTGTACAGAATTGTACCATTCAACCCTAATCATGGAGATTAGGCATCAATAATTTCAATATGGAGAATTTACAGTGCATATTTTGTAAATTCATCACAAGGTTATTGAGATTATAAATATTGAAGGGCACTCCATTAATGAGCAGGTTCATATATACATCCTGACGATGGTTCAAGGAGAACTGAAATGTGTAGCTGGGGGGGATTTTTTGAAAATTTAATAAATTCACTTGGGGGCAGATTTATCAATGGTCAAATTTCGAAGTGAAAAAACTTTGAAATTTGACCATAGAATTTGATTTGAATTGTTTTTTCTACGATTAAATTTAAATAGATTGAATTGTTTGATTAGCAATTCGACATGGTTAAGGAGGTGAAGGGTTGAATTATTTTAAAGAGACAGTACTTCGATTTTTGAATTTTTCAATTCAAATCATATTTTTTCAATTTGAAACGAATTTCGGCCTATTCGATAGTTGAAGTATCTAGAAAATTACATCGAAATTCGATTTTTTTAAATTAGAATTTTCACTTCGACCCTTGATAAATTTGCCCCTTTTTGTCATATCCAAGAGTGCTCTTAATATCTTATTATATATACAGATGCAGCCACTTGGATTTGTGTGTTAAGTGCGTCGTGACTCAGGGTTAATTGAAGAAACTGTGTTTCATCTATCTATCTATCTATCTATCTATCTATATATATATATATATATATATATTTATTTATACTTACAACATCAACGGCACTCTCCATTCAAAAATATCACGGCTGGGTGCTAACCATCAAATAACACATTCCAAAAGTGAAAGCACTCACAGCTCACTCCACCAAAATAGTAGAAAACTCTTTATTCCACGCTTACATCTATAGATGTATATTATAAATATATATGTATATATATTATAAATTCACTTGTTGTCATATCCAAGATTGCTCCTAATATCTTCTATCGATATATATATATATATATATATATATATATATAAAATATAGAAAATATATTCAATATAAATATATATATATATATATATATATTTCATCAAGGATGAAAACAATCCCAATGGGGACCAAAACGTTGGAGACTGATACTTTGCAACAATAAATGATATTGTTTTATGAAAGGGAGTGCTGGTCTGGAAATAAATGATGTATACACAATTACTGTGCACCCCTCCCCTCGCTGAAGTGGTTTACCTTGGAGTGCGGATATCTGACTGAAAGCTCTGACTTCGATCGTACGAATGGTATTCGAGCATAGGCTTCTATTGCAATTCGGTAGGTTCAATCTGGGGAAGTAGTCGAATAACTTTAAAATTTTGAATCCTTCGATCATCGAATGATCGAATTATCGAAT
>CM044443.1:69775656-69805683 GCA_024363595.1 Xenopus borealis | reverse complement strand
CCTCTAGTGGCGGAACTTCACTCTTAACTTCACTCTTTGATAAATATACCCCCTTGTGTCAGATAGAAAAACTTAGTGCAAGGTTTTGAGCACAGCATCAGGTGGTGCAAGGTGACCTTATCCTCATCACCTACCTCCTTGCAATCGCACCTATTGATGAAGGGGAGCCCTGTATATTGCATTAATTCTGCAAAGGTTCTGTAAAGTACAATTGCACTGGAATTATGGGGGAAATGCTTCATTGTGAGGACAAAACACAGTGAATTGTGTCTGTAATTTTACTTTGCATGCTGCCCTTGTAATTGTAAACTTTATGCACTGTAATGTTACAGTTTATGGAAGACACAGTATGCTGGGCCTTTTGTAAGTCAATGATAAGTCACAACAATAAGCGCAATCAATACTGTGAAGTATGAACATGCCAAAAGGAAACAAAAAATGCAAGACTGAAAATGATTCAGTACAAGTGTTTGACAAATTAAATCAGAGACTCTAGCTCAGAAAATCAAAAATAAACTTAAATTTTTCTATTTAGATAATGTCTAGATCTGCTATACTTATCTTTAGATCACGGAGATTTTACAGTACTAAGCTGAACTGAATTTTGGCAGGGAGAATTTAATTTGTGCTATAGCAAAACAAACCTTAAAAACATCATGTGCGGTGCTAGCCTTTTAGCTACTGTGCTTTAAAGTTGTTGTTGTTGTAACCTTTTGTTGAGCACCTTTTGTTTACAAGTTTTGGAGATGGTAATGAAGCAGTTGTGCTGTAACTATTTCCGCATGATACACAGTGATTTTCATCTCAACGCATTATTATAAATGAATGATGAATTAATAAGTTATTCGACCATCCCAGCAATATGTTTTCTTTAATGACTTTGCATTTAGGGGCAGATATACTAAATTCGTGTGAAGGATTCAATTTTTTTTTGGGCTACTTTGACCATCGAATTTACAAAAGTCGACTATCGAATAGCAAAAAATTCAATAGTCTGTACTGCCCTTTAAAAAAAAATTTGATATAACAATCCGGCAGAATAAACCTACCGAATTGCTATATAAACCTATGGTTTTCCCTTTTTTCCAAAGTTTTTTTGATTGAATAAAAAAAAAAATCGATTGAATGGCTAAAATCATTTTATTGATCGATTTTGTCAAATTTTTAATTTGATTCAAATTCCACTGTCGAATTCGAATTAATTAACCCTCAAATTCGACCCTTAGTAAATCTGCCCCTTAATGTTATGTGATGCATCTGTTCTAAAACAATTAGCAATTTCTCTTCCTTTTTTAATATTTTTCCTTTTCTTTTATTTGGAACTTTTGTTGTCTACTTCAGTATTTGTAATTTAATCGGCCATCTTTGTTGCTAGAGCTTTCTCAACCCAACAACCAAGCATTGGGTTTGGAAGCAACCTAATCAAGAGGGAATAAATAAGATTCAATCTACTGTACCACCCTACCATGCACAGAGTGGGAGATTCAGGAAAGGTTGTTAATTTAACATCTTTAACTGGACATCACCAGCTGACAGCAAGCAAGCAACTGATAACAGAGCATAAAAAACTTATCTACACAAATTACCATACAAATTGTTTCCTGGTGAATTTATTTTTCTCCATGATACCAGTCCTATTCCTTAGCTGTGCAACACACAGGGTTAGGGTGTTGTATTGTATATTGATTTACTTGACTAACATGTATAATGGCTAGCCATGTAGGTCCCAGAAATTAAAAGTGTTATATATTATAATAAGGGTATCATATATGTTATTATTATGATACCTTTTTTTTTAAACACGCTTCTAAATATTTTTTGTATACAACTTGTGTAGTCAATCCAGTTTCCAAATCTCTCTATTCTGGATCCTTGATGATGACACTCCCTTGCTAGGTTGGTTTTACCAAACATTTGAAACATCTACTATTCCAATGTTTTTAGCATAAACTTTGCTCAATTTCGCAAACCCTCTTCCTGAAATTGCCAGTATAGACAAAACACACAAAGACATTATGAGGAAAACATCGTGGGTTAGTTAGTAACATATGCTAAATGTTCAAAGGTTTTGTAAATCACAGCAACCAAATAGTAGTTATATTTGACTGTTATAGTCTAGGATTATAGAAGCCTAATTTTCCTCCAGGAACACACAGGCATATTTTGTTCATGTCCCTATAGTAAATAGCCTACTGTCTCTGATACATGCCTTCCTTAGTTTGTTGTATTCTTATTAACAAACCTAATTAGTTCTTAGTCAGGAGATCTTTATTCCCTGCTGCACTGAAAAAAAACTGGATTCAGCCTTCTGCAAAAACAGTGTGTAAGAGAAAATAACACTTTTGGGTTGACTACTGCAAAATTAATAACTCATTATTTAAATAAAAAAAAGAGATATTCAGTAGTGTAGTATATGAATCAATTACAATGAAACCAATATATGATTTTATTATTTGATTTTCTCTTGCATAATCTTACTACTGACTCGCTATAATTTTTATTAATTATATATAAATTATATACAAATTATATAAAAATAATATTTTAGCTATCAACTAAACAAATCTATTTTTACACTTAGCCCCATCAAGTTCCAATGAGTATCATGCTTTTCTAGATCAAAAGTGTTTTCCAGTCATATTGTGGTTGAATCAGAATCACAGCAGTCAGTAAATAACTGTAAACTTTTTAAAGAATAGACACATTTATTAAAGACAATAACTACATTATGTCAGCTCAGAGATTAAAGAGTCACACCCTTCAGATCTAGCGGCATATTTACTATTGGTCAAATTTCGAATTGAAAAAAAAAAATCGAAATTCGACCATGTGAATAGGTCGGGAAGTAAAAACCTTCGAATTCGACTAGCATTTTACGATCAAATAGGAAATATTTTTCAATCAATTGAATATTGTTTATTCAATCAAAATTAATAAAACCCGATATTGTAGCTTTTATCTGGTGAACTAGGTGGTCGAATAAAAATTTAAAGGGGAAGTACTTCGAATGGTCGAATATTCAAATGAATCATTTGAATCATTTGATTAGATCGAATTTACAAAATTAACTGGTCGAAGTAATAGCGCTCAACACAATCGGCATGCTATCAACCATCTGAAACTTGAGTAGGACAATTATTTTCCAGCTCAAATGAGCAGAAACTAAATGGTTAAATGTAAAAAACCAGCCCCACTGTTTAAGAAAACCCAACAAAAGAGCATCAACTGCTAAATCAAAGAAGCAGCAGTAGGAGTTTAAACTGTGGGACCTACATTCATATTTGCCTTTGTACCCTGAAGTTCAGCTTTTGTGATAGTGGTTCTTGGCTGGTCCTACATTACAGTTAGCTGCTCATACATGCATTGTGCTAGTGCTAAAAGTTATCTGAACGGTCAGAGAACCCACAGGATTTTTTTATGGCAACCACAATATACCTTAGAGAGAGAGAGAGGTCAAACAAATCCAGTTCTAAATAACTAAATATAATTTCTCTATTACTGAATGACACAAACAGCACAACTTCAATAGTTTATTGAACTACTGTCCTGTTGATTCTTATTGAAGAATTAAAAGAGGATTGTTTTGTAAAAGGGATGATAAGAGGCCAAAAGTTTTGCATTGAGTTTATGTAACGTATACATTACTTGTTGCACCACTGTTCTGTCCATTCATCTGGAATAAAGTCTGTAAGAGGATCTTACCTGGTATCTTCTTTATACCACTGAAACTCTGCTAGTGGGACAGCTGAAGCTGAACAACGCAGAATGCCTTTTTGTCCTAGTGAAGCTCCTGTATTTCTGGTATCGGAAATATATGGTGGATCTGGAACATAGATGTGAAAAATTGAGCTTAAAAGGAAATAAAAAAATAAATTCTTATGGAGAAAGGAAGTATCAACAGAGACAGTGATATTGCTGGTAATCATCTGCAAAAGTGGGAGATAATGGGGGGAATTAAATAAAATCATTTCATTTCAGTAAATTAATGGAAAATATTTGCTAATGTTTTCCGTAATATTGCTTTTGCAACCTCATCATTGGCATACAGATTGCAAAAGTTATGGTTTCCACCTATGCACAATGTATATAATACAATTTCTGCTGAAAAAGATGGTTTGCACAAAAAGAGTATGTCACCTTTAAGCAGAATTTAAAGGGGGTTATTTTCTAAACTCCAAATTTATCTGGTCAGGCTTTTTGGGGAAAAATTCAGATTTTTTGTTCTTTTTAACTCAAAATTGTATATATTTATTGAAGCATGATGTAGCAAAAGGCCCAGAACTGAAAATCCTTCATTTCAGACCTGTAGAGGTTGTGTATAAGTCAATGGCAGAGGTCCCTATCCTAATTGGAAGTTATCATGATCTGCTCTGGGAAAATCCAATCATTTCATAGCCTGAAAAAATTGATAATGTTTTTTGAATAATTACTTCAGTGTTTTCCCCAAACCGATTAATTTGAGCTTTTTAATTAATAAGGTAATGTGGTAGTGTTTTTTTTTTTTTTGTTAAAATAATGAGATAATTTCAGATTTTAGTAAATAACCCTCAAAATGTACTATACTGTACATAATTAAAATCTGCAGTATAGTAACAAAGAATATTTCATTGCAAAATGAGAATTTCTGTTATTATCTATACAATTTATTCACATTTATGGCTTTTATTAAACGCCCCTTCCGGCGGTGTAATAATCAATTTCCAAATTCAAGGCATGTGCTTTTAGCTCCTTTCTTGATGAGTTTATCATAAGCTGAGCTTACTTGACAGGCTGATTGGTTGGATAAGCACAATTGCACCAACCCTGTGTCAATTTATAGAATATGCAATAATTTGTGTTAAGCGTGTCACTGTTAAGCTCTTCTTTCAAAAATCTACATTTACATTCCTTTGCAGCTGTTTTATGGATCATGGCAGGAACTAAAATACTGATAATTGTGAAAGCATGTATAAAAAATATACATTTTATTTAGTACATTTAGGGGCAAATTTACTATTATTCCCCCAAAAAAATTAGTTTCGACTCGATATTCGATTAGCATTCGATTTTTGAATGTTAATCAAATAGTTCTAGGCTATCTTATTCGATATTCGGTCATTCGACGATCGAATACAAATTTATTTGATCAGTCAAATAAATCATTCGACTGAACGAATAAATAATTCGATCATTCGAATGATTCGTACGATTCAAACGATCAAAGACTTTGATCGTACAAATCAGCAAATTAATTTCTCTAGATAAAGCACAAATAAGTATTTTTTTAGTTTTTGTTTGATTACAACTGTAATCTTTAAATCATCTCCCCCACCTTCCACCCTGAAACATTTGGGAAAGTCTTCTGCTGTATCTTAACTCATGTTTGCATGATGTTAACAGTTTTTTAATACACTGCTTGTATTTTGCTACAAATCTATTTAAAGTGTTCTGATTATAAATAATTTCTTCATACCGTACATAGAAGTGATTGCAATGATCATTGTGAAGAGTATACAATGATCTACCTTTTGTTCGTCTCTCTTCTTTAACTCCAGCCCTCTAACTCTGCTATGATACATATATCAATGGATACATGTTTGGGACCGGTAATCCAGAATGCTCGAGACCTGGGGTTTTCCAGGTAATGGATCTTTCTGTAATTTGGATATTCATACCTTAAAGGGATCCTGTCATGGGAATTTTTTTTTCAAAATGCATCAGTTAATAGTGCTGTTTCAGAAGAATTCTGTACTGAAATCCATTTCTCAAAAGAGAAAACAGATTTTTTTATATTTCATTTTGAAATCTGACATGGGGCTAGACATTTTGTCAATTTCCCAGCTGCCCCAAGTCATGTGACTTGTGCTCTGATAAACTTCAATCACTCTTTACTGCTGTATTGCAAGTTGGAGTGATATCACCCCCTCCCTTTCCCCCACCCAGCAGCCTAACAAAAGAACAATGAGAAGGTAACCAGATAATGGCTCCCTAACACAAGATAACAGCTGCCTAGTAGATCTAAGAATAGTAAAAATGTCCCACTGTGTACTATTCAGTTACATTGAGAAGGAAAAACAACAGCCTGCCTGAAAGCAGTTCCCTCCTAAATTGAAGGCACAAGTCATATGACCAGGGGCAGCTGGGAAATTGACAAAATGGCTAGCCCCATGTCAGATTTCAAAACTGAATATAAAAAAAATCTGTTTGCTCTTTTGAGAAATGGATTTCAGTGCAGAAGTCTACTGGAGCAGCACTATTAACTGATTTGTTTAAAAAAAAAAAAAAAAACGTTTTTCCATGACAGTATTCCTTCAAGTCTACATGCAACCATTAAATAAACTCAATAGGCTGGTTTTGGTTCCAATAAATATCCATGATATCATCGTTTAGATCAAGGTACTGTTTTATTATTATGGGAAAAATAAATTTTTAAAAGTTTGGATTATTTGGATACAATGGAGTTTATGAGAGGTGGTCTTTTTATAATTCGGAGGTTTCTGGATAATGGTTTCCTGATGACATCCATACCTGTATAATGAATATGTAATGTTTCTAACATAATGTGTAATATACATATTTGGTAAAAACCAACACAGTTATTTTCCTAATTAATGTTTAATGCTGATATTTAACCATGCCAGCCCTTTAGCTATTTTCATGTGCTTGTGATACCAGTGTAAATGTGTATAATGTATTTGTAACGTTTCTAATATGCTTTTATATTACAGAAATGTGTAATACATGAACTCAATAAAAATGGGCACATTTATTTTCCTGTCTATAAGGTTTTTCTAACTTAACTTGCATAGTTTGTCTTGCTGTAGAGAGAATTTGTGAGACATGTGCAATAAATTTGCAAGTAGTAAAGGATGACCATATCAACATATACACAGCTCACTATATTTAAGCCAATATAAATATTGCAAACAAGCTATGATTGGCTTTCAACTGAATAATGAACAACAAATAATATCCACCATAAATCAAATCACTCTATGACCCAATACTTGCACTTTAAAGGAGAATGAACCCCAACTAAAGTCCCCATCCACAACAATCAAATGAGACAGAGTCTATTTCAATGAATGGTGTCTCTCATAGTAAAGCTGATGTGCAGCGGATCTTAACAGAAGCCATCTTCTCACATTGGTACTTAAGTGGTTTCAGAACACTTCACACATCCATTCATGCAACTCTCACAAGTAACACCTGTGTCTACGAGTTGCATGACACATTGGTAATCCCATCACAGTAACTACGCAGAATCAAATTCAGATGTCACCTCTTTGAAGAGTTACAATGTGCCATTGTGATTGGATTAGTGGAAGAGTTTATATGCCGAGAATTTCCCATACCAGTCAGTTGAACTGAAGATGCTGCTCGGATGAGTAGTAAAATGTCTTCAATAATTACTCAACAAGTCCAGTTGTTTTAGAATTACTTATATTAGATATACCAAGACCTGGAAGAATGAAAATCTTCATAGTCATCTTCTGAAACTTCTTGTTCTTTTCCAATCAGTTTGGTGACATGGAGCTTGCTGTTGCATGCACAGTTGAAGATATTCCGGGATTACCTTCAACTATGCAAGTGCCAGCATGCTCCATGTAGCCAAACTGAACGGAAAAGAACACAAAGATTCAGAAGGTTGTGTCTGCTAGCTCCACTGAGCATTTCTGCTTGTAGAGGTCAGCTTTACTATGAGAGCCACTGACAAATAGACTCTATGGGGAGGGAGCAGCGAGGGGGCTAATTTGATGGCTGTGGAAGGGGACTTTTGTCAGGGGGGTTAGTTTTCCTTAAAGCACATTGTGAACATGCAGCACTGGCAAGGGTTCCTTCAATCATTTATTCAGTCACTTGCTAAAAGAAAATTGCGTTAATATAGATGAAATATAAGTGAACAGCTGAAAGAAGCAATTGATGGAATGATTGCCCAAGGGACTGCCGTAATTAATTGATCATGTGAAGTGAAGTTAATAATGT
The DNA here is from genome assembly GCA_024363595.1 of Xenopus borealis. Classification (NCBI taxonomy): domain Eukaryota; kingdom Metazoa; phylum Chordata; class Amphibia; order Anura; family Pipidae; genus Xenopus; species Xenopus borealis. The sequence goes on along the minus strand of CM044443.1, from coordinate 69,797,718 downwards.
ACAAGTATTATGTGCTTTACTGGGTCTTAGGAACTTGAGTGCTGTCTTCATTTAAAATATGGTTAGCCACACCTCAAAATATATAGAACTGGCACATTCTATAGACTATCTTTTTGAGAAGAGTAGGTGGCCATCAAACATATTGAAACATCAAAAAAAGTCCTGCTAGATAAACATTAAACTAAGGGGCTGATTTACTAAGGGTCGAATTTCGAAGTGGAAAATACTTCGAAATTCGACCATCTAATTTTTTTGGGAGGTCATTTTCGATCGAATATGGCCATTTCCGATAAAAAAAACAGGTGTATTCGATTGAATGAAAATCAACAACAACGATTCGAACGATTTTCTCCAAAATACTTTGATTTCTCAGAACTTTCTCAGAACTTAGAAAAATTCTGTGAGGTCCCCCATAGGCTAAAATGGCAATTCAGCATCTTTAAGCTGGGGAATAGTCAAATTCGAAGGATTTTTAAAAGGCCAGTACTTTGAAATTCGAAAATTCGAATTCAAATTTTCAAATTTTAACAATTCAAATTGAATTTAGGGCCACTCGAAGTAGCCCAAAATTACTTCAAAATTCGAAATTTTTTAAATTCAAATTTTATTACACTTCGACCCTATACGACCCTTAGTTGCTCCATTAGAAAGGTTACATATGTTTTTGGTTCCACACTGCTAATATAATACATCTTGTCCAGATTGCTTATTACTCTGTGTATTATAATATTTAAATATATTTAGCCACGCTGCCTTAGATTGTGGAGTGGAGTTAGTTCCCTATTCAGGTTATTAATTACCTTATTGCCCAATTGCTATTGCTATCAAGCATGCACAAAACACAGAACATTTATTTCCTAAAAGTGAAAAATCATATAATTATTATTGCACATAGGTACTGAAAGAGAATTATTATTTATTGTTTATACATTATTGTAAACACTGTAGTAGGTTATTAACTATAAATGTATGGTGGATATAATCTGTTATTCATGCTGTATAAATATTTTAAAGAGACTCTGCTGAAGTCAGCTAGACAGAGAGGACTTAAGCTGTAAAAAGTTCCCAAAAAGCTTTGAGGCATTCAGGACATGAGTGTTTGTGTTGAGGAGGGTTTAAGACCCTAGAACTGCCTGTAATCTACAGAGAGATGACTAATGAGAATACCAGTAAGTAAGCCATCAATGGGTAGATAATGGCAAGAGGCTAGTTATTATATTGAGATGGGGGACCTAGGCACCAGCATTTTTGAAAAACTGGCCAAGTAGGAGCAGTTGCTGTGCCTCAAGCAAAAGTACTTTGGTAAACACTACCCAAGAATAGTGATGAGCAAATTGTTTCACCGGGGATGGATTCCACATAATGGCATCTGCAAATTTTTTGCTGGGAAAATTTTGAAGTGACAAAAAAGTCTTTGAAATGAAAAAAGCACCACAAGTAAAAACTCCCACTAATATATTTGGAAAAAAGTCACCAATACAAAAAAGGCAGCACAAGAAAAAAACACCCATTGACTTTTATACATTTGGACAAAGACGCCAAGACAAAAAATTCAGCACAATAAAAAACACCCATTGCATTAGCAGTAAGAAAAAAAAAGTGTGCAGATAAAAAAATGTTTTTGCTATTATTTTGGGAGTTTTGCAAATTTTGTCAGTGAAGTGAGCTAGGACAAGTTTGCTCATCACTACCTAAGAATTCTTAAAAAGATGTGCCCGATTTGCCCATCTGGAATTAATATGGGGAACATACTTTAAAATATCATCACAAGTGTTTCTTTCAAGAGAGGAGGCCCAGGTGCTCTACCCCGAGCCTTCAGCTTGAAGGAGCGGACATCAAGGTATAGGGAGGGCACTTAGCACTCAAAGAGCAAATCCTCCAGGCAGTTATAGTTAAAAAAAAGTATTTATTGAAGTACAAGTATGGATTACAGGTTTATGTGTTTAAAAAGAGAAAATTATGATCGAGTGGGTAGGGTGTTTGCACTCCGTTTAGATAATAACAGTAAACCTTTTATCCTGTACACCTTGGGTCCCTAGGAGAACCACTCTCAGAGTTTATTGATTATTTTTTACAACCACTAATTTTGAGATTGTCTAGCTATCTGAAAGATAGCTCTCATATTAATCACGTTATTTGACAATTTTTTTGGCATAGTACTATTTTTGGGCCACTATAGATGTGGCTTCACTGTATTCATGTATCCCACATGATTCAGTATTAAAAGCTATTTCCTATAATTTAGAGAAATATAGCACTTATTCAACCCCTTTAAAATAATATACAGTTTTTATTCACACACAATTATTTTATTTTTAACAACACTTATTTTCTTCAAAAATTTGCTTCAACATTCGCAAACCTATACATGGGATGATGGAAGGAACTATTCATATATGATGGGAAAAAAACCCTTTGGTAAACATATTCAATATTGTGGTCACTATATATAGACAACTTAATAATTATATGTTCAAGCTAAACCCCACATGAAAAATTATTTAACAAATACAAATCTCAATGTAGTTCTCGGAATCAGAAAAAAAACCTGCACCACACAAAAATTATATTGCATGTTTCCTGACATAAAGTCCACAATAAGAGATTACTAATATTTTCAAGAAAAAAATTTACTATTTTAAGAACAGATCCAGTGCTAGAGGTTATATTGCAAATAGAATGTCATTTTTATACCCAATAGGTCTAAGACCTTAAAAATATGCCCTCTCCTAGTATGATGACTAAATATGATAATGTGACTTACTGTATGTAAACACAGTAGGTTGCTTCAAATGTGGAGCACAAAGATGTATAACTTCCTAATATATTATTACTGGAGACAATTTTTCCTCTAACTACCAAATGAACATTTCAGATGAAACAATATATAAATTGGAACACCAGGAACATGATATATTTAATCTCTTGCAAAAAATGTGGGAAACAATATGTGGGACAAATGAGTAGGTTTTTTAAGGAGTGAGCACAAGAACATATTAATAATATAATATCCAAATCTTAAACTAATGTAGTTAGACATTTCTCAGAATGTACCACTGGTAGTTTGAATCATTTTTCAATACAGGGTATTGAGAGAGTCTTTATGAACAAGAGAGGTAAAGATTTAAGTAAAAAAGATATTGCATCAGGAATTAAACTATATATTTATTTTAGGTACAAGATTCCGAAAGGGTATGAATAAATAGTATCATGACTCTTGTTATTTTTAGAACAACATTTTTTGAATAACATTTTCAGTAATTGATCTGTATGCATTGTCAAAGTACATAAGAAAATACATCAATATGAGACCATAACAAATAATGACTTCTTTTGAAATGAATAGATTATTGAGAGAAATACTTTGTTTTATTATTTTCGGCCATCTTGTTTCACTAGTAATAAAGTAGTTTTTTTTATTAGAATTGGCTTCACACAGGGAGTAAAAAAGGGCTGTCCGGAGTGTGTCATGTGACACATATCACCATAGTGGAAAAGTTTTTCCACTTACTCCTCCTCCCTCCTGTTTTTAAACTTTGAAACATTTAGATACGACTGGTAGATAATAGTTTCAATATCTTGTTTGTGTAACTCACCAGTAGCCTATGATTAAGGAGCAGATTTATCAAGAGTTGAAGTGAAAATTCAAATTTGCAATTTATCATGTATTGTCTCTTTAAAAATTCAAAGCCAACCATTCACCATCTAAAACCTGCTGAATTGTTGTTTTAGCCTATGTGAGTAAATTGGTAGACTTTGAAAAAGTTTTTTTTTGGAAAAACTTCAAATTGAATTTGATCAAATGTGCAAATTACTTTGATTCGAAAAATTTGAATTCAATAGAATACAGAACGATAAAAAAAATTTCAAATTGATTTTGTTTGATCTCTTTTAATTTGAATTTAAAAGTTTTTGATATTTGAAATCCAACCCTTGATAAATCTGCCCCTAAGTATTGTGAGAACACAAAATGTTTAATGCTGTACTATATTTGTACTTCAGTAAATATTTTTTAACTATAACTGCATAGAGGATTTGCTCTCTGAGTGCCTAACCTAAATACAATGCAAACATACTTTAAATGCAAAGTTATAGCCAATTAGTCTGTGCTATAGTACCCTGTACACATAGACAAAATATTGGTCTACTTGACGTGAATTAATAAACACAAAAATAATAATATACTTTATTAATTTATCCTGAGCTTGTTTTAGTTTGTACAATAAAAATTAGATCACACAACACTTCTTGCATTAGTGCCTACTTGTATTGCCTTAGACTTACTCCCTATAAGTTGGATAACTGTGTAGTTATCAAGATCAGAATGAAAATTATTGGGACACTCACAGTTTACTGTGACGCTAACTCTTCTGATGTCAGGAGCTGAGACGTCATTGGCTGCACTGCATTCATACTGTCCAGACTGATCTCTGGTGATTCCTGTGATTTCCAAGTATTCATCATCACTTACAAACCGTGGTGCTAAAAAAAACAAAGTATTTGCATTAATTATCACTTTATTTTAAAACCTATTCAGAAAAAGTTTATTACTGTAATTATATGATGTCAAATTTCCTTCAGCACTTTATAGAGTAGAGTGTTATAAATCAGTTTACATATAACAGTGACATTGTACTTAAGAAGATACAGTATGTACTTTAGCTTTAAAAGACAGTAGGGTGAGTCCTGCTTGGAGGAGATTACAATCCAAGAGGGAAGGGAGAAAGAGATAAAAAGCGTGTGTGTGTGTGGCGGGAAAGTTCTGATAATCTTAGTACTGGTTAAGAACTCTGCAACTTTTATGTGACTTTTTTTATACTCAAGTCATTCGCGATTTAAATGTACACATTTCTGAAACTCTAATTTGAATCTGTACAAAGAATCATGTTAAAATTTGACTGCAATTGTTGATAAATCAGTCCCTTGATCTTACACTGTCATATCTGACATACAACAAATTTAAGGAAAGTTTTCTTAGGAAGGAGACCAATTTTTGAAAAAAACTAGCCCATGAGATATCTCATTTAAACAGCATTTTTTAAGTTGTACAATTCAGCTCCATTTTTGGTGTTTATAAACTAAAGCTGTCAACCACTGTGAACAATGCAAAAACATAATTATCAATGGTGACAGTGTTCATGGTGGATGAAAATATGGTCAATTTAGACAGGATGAGCCCCAAGTCTAAACAATAAACAACAAGGGCATGGATGAGAATTTTATTAGTGAGGATGGATCAAAACGTGAGAGATATTCCTTAAGTGAAAGTGAGCAATACGAAGAATTAATGATGGCAGCGATTTGCTTCGCTGAATTAGTGATGGCAGGGTTTCGCTTCACCAAATTTATCGGGAATTTCTAGAGAAATTTGTGAAATGTTGAAAAAGAATGAAGAATGAATGAGAGGTCAGATGTGACTCCTAGGCAGTGAACTTGAAGAACTAGGGTTATGGTGTTATTTTCCATACTGATAGTGATGGCAGGCAAGAAAACAGCATTGGAAACTTGGAAGATTACCAATTTTGTCCACGTTCTTTTTTAGGCACAAGAGAACATGCCTGTGGAGATTGCTGTTAGAAAGCCAATGACAAGCTAAACTTGGGAGCAAGTCTGAAGAAGATACATTTAAGAATGATCTGCATATAAATGATATTGAAACCCAAATGAAATAATTAGATAACCAATAACAGTGGAATTTATTGAAAATAGGAGTTTAAGAACAGAATGTTAATAACCCCACACTGAAAAAGGGTGAGGAGATGGAAGCTGTAATTGAGACACTGAAAGGTAGATGAAAAAGATAGGGGCATATCCAAAACAGTGCAGGATTGTGATTCCCCAGTGAAAATAGAATATGGAGCAAGAGAGAGTGATTGGCAGTGTTAAAAGCAGCAGAATTAATAAAGAGCCCTTTGACTTAGTAGCGAGCAAGTAATTTGCTGTATGTTTGAATGATTGTGGGAACATGCCTGGAGACAGAGAGCGAGAGAGATTAAAGAGAGAAGTAAGAGTTGGATGAAATATAAGTAAAAGAGGAGGAATATGTTGGGAAGGAATAGGATCAAGAGAGCAGGTGGGAGGATGAGATCTTTACAGGAGAAGAGAAAATGGATATAAGTAATGTAGCAGTTGAGGGAATGTATGGTAGAGTAATGTCCCTTGGTTTCAGCCTTATTTCCTTGCAGGTTTTTTTTTATTTTGTCTAGCACAGTTTTCTATTGGTAGAAGTTGGTGTTGGAGCACTAACAGCATTCTAGTCTGCAGACTACATTTGGGGCAGATTTATTAAGATTCAAATTGTGTTTTCCATGACAATTAGAGTTTTCGAGTTGTATTTTTTTTTTAGGTTAAAAGAAAACTCAAATTTTTCAAGATTTATTTTACCCCAACCCTGGAAATAGCTTGAATCCGAAAAAAAACATCTAATACCTGTCAAGGTCATGTAGGAGTCAACGGTAGAGGTCCCTTGAACCATTTGACCATGCCTGCATGATGTTCAAGTTTTTTGTAGGATTTTGCCCAAAAACTCAAATAATTTGAATAATTCAAGTTTTTTCCAGTGGGAAAACTCAATGAATTTGAGTTATTGTGTTTCAGGACTCCCAGAATCTGATCTATACCTCCTTAAAGTTGCTTTGTGTATAATTATGCCATTGTTATCTATTGTCACATCATGGGTGGTGTTCAGAGAGGGGTGCAAAGCTGTCCAAAATGGTTCTGATTGTGCCAGTGTAAAAACATGTTGAATGTTTAGGATCAGTGAATGAAGACATTAAGGAAAAGCAATGACAGTGGAGATGAAGGTCTATGTGTCTGGTGGTAGGATTCTGTGGTGGAACAGGAGTGAGAGGGAGAGATTGAGTTGAGTTGGTGATCAGAGAGAAGAAAGAAGAGTTTATGAGGGTATTCAAAGATCAAGTAAAGGTAAGTAAAAATTGTATTGTCATCTTGGTGGCTGGGGCTGAGATCCATTGTCTAAACCCATAGAAGGAGTTAAGATTAAGCAGACATTTTGGCTTTATTTGATAGCAATGGTTTCTCAAAGCTTAATACAGATACAGTCACTTGGATTTGTAAGTTAAATGCGTCGTGACTCAGGGCTAATTGAAGAAACTGTGTTATCTAAAGTTATCTTAACTCATTTAATGCATTTAACCTTTTCATTAGCATACCAAAGGCCCATTGTTTTCAATGGTGAACTCTTTAATTGGATGGGATGCTGTGACACAATATTCTGTGCTAAGTGGGATAAATGAGATAGATGAGTTAAGTCACGACGCATTTAACTTACAAATCCAAGTGACTGCATCTGTACATTATATTAGTTATTACTGATTAGTTTAGTTGTCTTTGATCAATGTGGTAGGGCTAATCCATCAGTAGGGATGGGCAAATTTGTCGAGTTTTGCTGAAAATTCGCCGTGGGCAAAATGTTGCAGACGCCCATTAAAGTTTATCTTTTTTTTTTTTTTGACGCTCAATGCAATTCAAGTCTATCTGTGTCATTATTTTCGGCGAAACAATACAATAAAAATATGTAAATATAAATATGAACAGTTTGTGACAACCTTTAGTGTTGCCATTTGAAGTCTACTGTATTTGACTCATTCTATGCTGTACTAACACCATATAATTGTCAATGCTCACCAAGATCAAATTATGGTTCAGCCTGAGGATTCAGAATTGTTATTAGGTCAATGTCAGAGATTTTAATGATTTTTATATAAAGGGTGAGATTCTCTGTAATATTCTGAGGCCTAATTGTAGATTAAAGACTACCTGCATTCATTAGCATCCCAGGAATCCCAATAATGGAAGGCAATTAATACTGTGCTGTTATTAAACACAGTAGGTGAGAAAGTCTTTCTAGGTAAATTTGTTTTAAGAGGCATGTTCTGCAAAAATAAGAAGCAACACAAAGCAAAGCTGCAATGCTCATTGAAGCTTGTGAGTGCATTTTGTAATCGTCAATAAAAATATATTTTTCTATTCAATTTACAATTAAAGGCTGAGGAGTAAAAAATTCTGCACAATTCAGAGAAGTTTTTTTATAGAACTGAGTGAATTGTTTGTGTTCTTTTGCAGAATTTCAGATTGGAGTAATATGCTTGAAAATATATAGAGAAGGGTCATTTGTCTCTATGCTTTCGAGCCAATAAACCACTTATAATTGCTGCAGTCCCTCAGGCTGATATATTATGCTTCTACATGTGTTGATTGGTCCCAGGCAGGTTGGGGGCACCCTGATAGAAGGCACCACGTCATTCAGTTCTACAGCTGTGTGCATTGTCAAAATGTTTCACAGATTACTAAGAAACTTTGACATAAGCATCCACAATTTTACCTTTCCTATTAACTTTTTTTTATTCTATATATTTGCCCCTTGTCTAGCCCTAATAATCTATTTTTATTTATGAAAACATTCCCATTTTTCTCTATCCCCCTTTACCAACCTCCATATGTTCTTTTTGTTAGAACCCATATCCCATGCAGCATTTTGAGCCAAAAAGTGACAACTGTAAATACCAAAACAATAAATTATTTCATAAATGGAATAGAGAAGCAGTGGTTATGGAAAAGGAAGCAAAATATATTTTGGTGGCAATCTCAAACTTTGAAATCAAAGTAACCTTTTGGTTTGCAACTGCTGTTGTTGTACAGGTTGCTACATGGTTACATAGTTCATTTTGGTTTAGAATAGGCAACTATAATCCATCATGAATAACCCTTCCATGTATCCCACAGCATTGATGTTTACAGCCAACATAGGTTTTTAAAGCAATGGCAACAATTAAACCCTGCTGAATGAATTATTTCTTATATTCATGACTGATTATATATACCCTTTGCACTACACATTTTATATGGAGTTTAATTATTAAAAAGATTATTAAAAAGATATGATAATGATAGCAATAATAATAATAATAATATAAGATAAGAATGATGTGTAAAACGTTGATAAATATTAGCTGCAGGTTAATCATGCCTGTTCCATGCGGAAATTATACACATTAATTAGCAATATAATAATACATTACTTGGCATGTTTGAAATGGCCGTAGTCTGCACTGGAGTTTGTATGGGTTTACACAGGTCTCTTCTGGGTAATCTGCTTTTATTCCATAGTGAAAATATGTTGGTAGGTTAACTGGCTGCTCAACCAGTGTAATGTTCTTGTTTGGTAAATTAGAATGTATACATTACGTTGATTCAACAGTACATGTATTCACAAGCAATGAAGAATAACAAGAGACAAATCCATTTACATATGCTAGGAGCTGTATGAGGTTGAAAGCATCACCTTGCTTATAAATACAGAAGGCCAGTATGGATGTACTTCCTATTTTCTTCCAAAAAGGAAGCTTGCATTTGTTTTTTCATTTGTGAAAAAACATTGTGATTAATAAAAAAAAAACTGTCATGGTCGGCACCCTAAATCCAGAAACAATGCTAAGCACCCTGTTCTAGGCTCTTGTTTCTGCCTATAACAGCTGCCTTTCACCTCGGGAGGAGCCGTTGGCTAATTGGATGCTACCAGGTCTTAATAAGAGAGATGCAAAGCTAAAGGTTCTGGACGAGCAAAGGGGCATGAATGTAAAGCAAAGTCTTTTGGGCAGAAGGCCATGGTACAAAGCGTAAATAGAAAAGTGTAGTCAGATCAGGCTGGGTTGGTGCAGGCAGAGTACAAGCGAAGTCAGGCAGGCATGGGTCAAACCAGGAGATCAATCAGAGGGGATACGGATACAGATGAGGCGGATACAGGCTGGTTCAGGATTTCAGTAGTCAGGATAGTCACAAACAGGCAGGGGTCACAACAGGAATCAGATCTCAGAATACAAAAGCTTTACAGCTCAGATGCACCAGGAACTCACAAGGAGATAACCCTATAATGTCTCTTTAAAGTGGACCTGTCACCCAGACACAAAAATCTGTATAATAAAAGTCCTTTTTAAATTAAACGTGAAATCCAATTTCAAATTTTTATTAAAGCATTCATAGCTGTTTTAAGTAAAAATCTCATCATGTAAATGGGATTTTCTTGGTGCTTGTTTGGAATTGATTCCCAGGATTCCTTTTGTTTATTCAAGTCTGTATGAGGCAGTCTCCTCAACCTTTGTCACTTGTATGGATTGAGTAATATAAATCAGAAAATAATCTGCTGCAACTGTGAAAGGAGTCTTTACTGCACCCATTGAAAACACTTCCAACCAACAACAAGAAGCAGCTACTGATCTCTGAGGGTGAATCTACCTATAAAGCTATTGGCAGGATAAAAAGGGATAAGTGGATGCGGGCTGACCCTCTGGGAGTAAAGGGCGCAGTAATCACTGCTTTGTGGAGTAGCTACGGCAAGATCTCAAGCTCTATGGAATGCAGTTGCTCTGTGCTATAACAGTTTCATAGAACTAATAAATTAATGTATGGGAAACATGACTGGGTTGCTATGAGGACTCTCCTACCACCAAGATCACCCCTTGCATTTAAAACACTCAGACTGACGCTACTTTGCGGGTTAATAAGGCCGCAGGTAATTTTATCAACCACAAGTTAACCAACGTATAACCATACAATTTGCAAACTTAACAGACTTTACAATATACCAACTGGATCTTCCCTCACAAGCCGCTGAAGGCTGCTTTATGGAGATCCCATACCAAAATGTCATGACTCCTGAAGTTACAGATGAAGCCACTTTGGATTGTGCATTTGACACAGAAAAACTTTACTCATCTCTCCCATTTATCCCACTTAGCACAGAATATTGTGTCACAGCATCCCATCCAATTAAAGAGTTCACCATTGAAAACAATGGTGCTTTGTTATGCTAATGAAAAGGTTAAATGCACTAAATGAGTTAAGATAACTTTAGATAACACAGTTTCTTCAATTAACTCTGAGTCATGACGCATTTAGCTTACAAATCCCAGTGGCTGCATCTGTAGCTCCCATTCCGTTAACCCTCTCATATTAACAGCAACTGATATCTTCAACCAAAAGCCTCAGACCTAAACCCGTTCTGTCATTAGCTGTGACTATTAGTACAACACACCCCTTATTAACATCAACCCCTTTTAAGGGAGGGAGGGTGGTGGCTGCTAAGGTAAAATGGTGACTAACTCCTCCTGTTCTACCCCTTTCATTCTCTTCTTACTGCCAATCACCTTCCACATTTCCCACAACCTCTTGCAATTAACACCTTCCGACTTCCTTTGTATCCCTGTCATGGCCTGTCTCCTTCGCTTCCTTATAGTCTCCCGCGGCACACTTGAAAATGTGGGATAAGCTTGGTGCTAATAATTAATGCTAGGCGCTAATGATGATTATAGCAATTAAAAATATTATTCCACAGAGCCAGAGAAGAACTAGATATCTGCCCATGAACAAGGCACGGGTTTCACTGCCTGATGGGAGGATTAACAGACTGCAGCAACAAGGGCTCCAATTGCCAGACTGTGTATGAAAGAGATAAAAAAAGAAAGCATAAAGGTATGCTGTTTATGTTTACATACAGATGCAGTCATTTTGGATTGTGTGTTTAATGCGTCATGACTTAACTCATTTATCCCATTTATCCCACTTATCACAGAATATTGTGTCACAGCATCCCATCCAATTAAAGAGTTCACCATTGAAAACAATGGTGGTTTGGTATGCTAATGAAAAGGTTAAATGCATTAAATGAGTTAAGATAACTTGGGATAACACAGTTTCTTCAATTAGCCCTGAGTCACGACGCATTTAGCTTACAAATCCAAGTGACTGCATCTGTATGTGGGTGGTGATATATAAATACATACATACAATATATCTTTTGGGGAATTATTTATGGATATAAACTACAGTATAGCATTCTATCTGACTGTACTTGATAAAGCACACGTCCTTTTCAGAAGCAAAGTCTAGTACGTTCCAAACCCAAACAGAAAAATAAACCGAGATCCAAATTTGTATTTGTGTCTATGAGCTGCCACAATTAGTTCACTATGGTGCAAGTAAATAGTTTCTCCAGTCCAAGATTCAGAGCTGCTTTGAAATGTCATATGGATTAGCAAGGTATAGTCTTGGTATTCTGAATGGATTAAACGGAATGAATTTTGTAGGATTAAATACCACCCACATATGTTATGCGAATTGGCAAATCGACCTGTTTGACAGGGATCATTTGCACATGTGTATTACACTGTATATCTGTGGGCTGCAAAATGCACCAAACTGTTTTCCATTTTCAATCTCCAGCTCAAGTGAGAACATGATGCATTTACTACTATGTTAGGGTGGGAGGGAGCAACGCTGAAATGATGGGAACTCATAGCTTTGCTGTTATTCCTCTATTAAAAGAAATGCAATACAGTCATCATGATACAGGCTTCTCAGAAGTAAGCTGCATTGATATTTTATGGTCATTTTATTTTTAGCATAACAGTAACATGCAACTTTGAAAAAATACATAAACAGGTCTATGTGAGTGAAACCAGTTCTAAGCTTGCAGAGATTTATTGGCCGATGTACTAAATTCACATGAATAGATTGAAGTTCAATCGAATTCGATCGAATTTCGAATGTAGGATTTATTCGTTTGGTCGAATATGCAAATTTTGGCATATTCGATCATCGAATAGTGAATGGTCAAACGATCGAATACATTAGAATAGAATCGAATGAACGAATATTCGATCATACGATCATTCGATCAGCGAAGGATTTCATTTTTTAAGTTTATTCGATTGCCTACTTCGGCAGATTGGACCTACCGAATTGCAATAGAAGCCTATAGGAGCACTCCCATAGGCTTCTGAGGCTAAGTCCTGATCGAATAGGATTTGTACGATTGAAGTCTTCGATCGTTGAATCGTGCGAATCATTAGAATGATCGAATGATTTATTTGACAGATCGAATAAATTATTTGACTGATCGAATAAATTTGTATTCAATGATCGAATATAGAATAAAAGGTAGCCTAAAACTATTCGTTTAGCATTCGACGATCGAATGCTAATCGAATATCGAATTTGCTCGAACTAATTTTGGGGAACAATAGTAAATTTGCCCCTTAATGGGTGGTTCACCATTAATTTAAGTTTTCGTATGTTATAAAATGACTGACCAATTCTAAGCAACTTCTTTGTTTATTCTTTATGGTTTTTAATTATTTGTCTTTTTCTTCTGACTCTTTCCAGTTATCCAGTGAAGGTCACTAATCCTACCTAAGCAAATGTTTTTAAGGCTACACTTTATTTTCTATTCAGGCCCTTTCCTATTCATATTTCATTCTCTTATTCAAATCAGTGCATGGTTGTGTTAAGGTTATTCTTATTATCTGATTCATATATGCCTGATCTCATACATAATTGTATGCCACTTTAAGCTAAGCATTTTTTGATCTCATCCATAATTGTTTACCACTAATACTACAAGCAATTCTACAGATCATATTCTCTCATATCCTAGGTCAGCATGACCTACTTGGAAAGTCCCAAATGTTTATCACCATAATCAAACATTTCATGTTTAATTGTACTTTTGGTAAAGGATGATCCCATTATGCAGAAGTAGGTGAACGGTCATTCAATACTTGTTATTTCTGAAACTGAATACTCTTTTCTAATTGATTAAGGTGTGAAACCACCCTAATCCACCAAAGCATAATCATTAACTAATTCTGTATGTACTCGACCTATAAATAAATGGTCTTTCCACCAATATAATAGAACAGAACAAATAGATATTAGTGTGTCTTGTGTCTCTGCAATATTGCATCTATTTCTAGAGTAATTTGAACCTTAGTGACTAGATTACTGAGAGATGCTGAATGAAAAGCTAAACAACACAAAAACAAGAAACTAAAAATGTAGGTATATATCTAGTACAAAAAAGATGCAATACAATGTATGTTGACCTATTGTCAATTTTAGAATATTTGAAGAGAATTGCAATAATTACAAAAAGAATCCAATCAGCAGCCTAACCTGTTTTGTCTACTGAGCATCTGGGCACACACAGTTCACTGTTCTAGTATCAGATAGTTGCCTGTCTCTCTAAATACATTGCATAGGACAGTGAAGAATGCAAAGTATTTCACAAATTTAGTGGCTCTAGGTTCCAATTCACAGTCCCTATGGAGCTATGACTTTAAAGAAGGTTATACATTCTTCAACACATTATCTGCATATAAATTGTAATCTCTCTCAAAAGAGGATCTTACACAAGGCCAGAAGATGTTCTTCCATTTCCCAAAGATCGCCTCCTTGTTTTTATATGGCTCTAAATCCTTAGTCCATTTTCATCTGGGGGTATTAAACCAACCAGTGTCTATTTCAGCATTTGAATTTGTGACTCTTAGTTCATTCTTCACCTCGCCACTTCCTTTCCTCCCTTTGTGTTTTTATGGTGGTTTTTTTTTTCTTTAAATGTATTCATCATGAGTGAGGATTCCGCAGTGCATATAGCGCATTGGTTTAACAAAAGTAAAATGCACTGTTTATTATAACAATGGTGAAGAAAGGATTGTAAGCCAAATAATTTTTTTTCTTTACTATGGGTAGGACTGAGCCATTTTGATAGCTTCTTAAAGAAAAGGCTAGATAGGGAAATGTATTGAGAAGCAGATATACTTATTTTTGACTGTGGTCGGGTGATTCCTGAATCGATTCCTGAAATACAGAGTGAACAAAAAAAACAAGTCTCTTCATTAAGCAGTAAGTATCTGTCTTATCCACACCATAGAGTAGCTTCACTGACAGGTATTGTTTTGGCCTGTGTGCAGCTACACTGTGCAGATTTCAGTGAGAAAATGCATACCTTTGTGCTGAACTCCACTCAGTGTAGCTGCACACAGACAGTAGCTATACATCTTATTGGAGCTACATGAAGGAGCAGATAGAGTGGATCTACTTTTCTCTTCATACAAAAACTAAGTACAAAACGCAAGAGGAAGAATGTGAATAATCCTCATTGTACGCATTTGGCCCCAGGGTTATCTTTATAAAAATAAAACTTTTCTTTTAAACCTAGTCCCCTTCGAAAGACTTCCCTTTCTCCTTACATACAACTCCACAGGGGATTCACATAACTGCACCAAGAGCTGTACTTGAATAAAATGCAGTGTAGAGTAAAAGGGTCGGTGAGTGTCATCTTGCATGGATTCTGATCTTCTTCTCTGGGATTAGCTACTAGGGATGGCACGAACCGCCGAAAAAAAGTTTGCGAACATGTTCGCGAACTTCCGGAAATTTGCGAACGGTTCGCGAACCCCATAGACTTCAATGGGAAGGCGAACTTTAACAGCTAAAAAAGATATTTCTGGCCAGAAAAATGATTTTAAAGTTGTTTAAAGGGTGCAACGACCTGGACAGTGGCATGCCAGAGGGGGATCAAGGGCAAAAATGTATCTGAAAAATCCATTGTTGACACAGCGCTGCGTTTTGTGCTGTAAAGGGAAAAAAGTCACTCAGGTGGTTGTGGACACTGTAATATTATTGATATTTAGACAGAATGTGAACAAGCTCACACAGCTAGATGGCAGTTGTTTGAAGAACACACTGGGCAAAAAATGGCTACAGGGCAAATAATGCCTACAAGGTCAACGTATACACTACTACAGCGGTGGATACGGATTATGTAAAATATATTATGGCTGCTTGAAAAAAGTCACTCAGGTGCTTTTTCTGGAGAGGGTAATATTATGGATATTTAGACAGAATGTGAACAAGCTCACACAGCTAGATGGCAGTTGTTTGAAGTACAGTAGATTACTAGCCAGCAAACTTACTATCCACTGTCCCTGAAATCACTAACAGGCAGCTCTCTCCCTACACTATCTCTTCAGCACACACAGGCAGAGTGAAAAAACGCTGCAGGGCTTCGGTTTTTATAGGGAAGGGGAGTGGTCCAGGGGGTGTGGGGGTGGTCCAGGAGGGAGAGCTTACTGATTGGCTGCCATGTATCTGCTGGTCTGGGGGAGAAATGTCAAAATAAAAGCGCCAACTAAGGCGAACCCAAATTGGCGAACGTCGCTCGACGTTCGCGAACTTCCGGTGAGCGCGAACACCCGATGTTCGCGCGAACAAGTTCGCTGGCGAACAGTTGGCGCCATCCCTATTAGCTACACTGAGCATGCACACTTGCGTTCTCATCTAACATTACAAGTCATGATTAACGAATACATCTGTCGTTAAGGGCTCTTCCACCTTGTTGTGTTCCTCCTGTGTTTGGTGATACTGTGTGGCACAGTGAACACTATAGAAACCAATGAGTTGCATTACCTCATGCACAATGGAACATATTTTTACATGATTATTAGGATTGTTACATGTCTTGGGGTCACAAGGAGGCTACACCCCAAGGCCAGATGAAAATCAGGCTATTGATATAGAAGAGGGAGTGCTCAGACTTTTGGATTAACCTTTAATCTTTAAGTGAGTAACTACCTATCCCATAACTCTAATCAGAGTTCCAAGTTGAAATTTACCTAGCTAACTTCAGGGTGATGAGAATCAAGTAATAAACAAGCTCCTTGAAGGTAAGTTAGGATGTCTCCAGGAACATAATAAGAGTGATATCACAACATGTAGGACAATGATTTGAAAATTTCAGATGAAGCATGTGAGATGAGTAATTTTGGTAATATGCTACATTGTGTTGCAGATATCATTAAGCTGGTTTACACCATTATTTTTTCTGTACATGTGACAACCTTGTTAGCTAACTCTGTAAAGACCTACCTTGAGTGCAGATATTCAAATACATTAACAGTAGGGCTCTCCACATTTAGTAAACAAGAAACTCGAGATAGCAATTCATAATAAAATGGCATATAATAATCTATGCCTATATCAACAAATCAGCAAACAGCATTTACTGCTTAGATATCTGCAAGTACACATCTGAGTGGTTCTTAGTGCATGCAGCGTGCACTTTTATAGGTGCATTGGCACTGGCGTGAGGACATCAGTACGCAATGGCGCCAAGTTCAAATGATATTAAAAGGGACTTTGCGTATTTGCTCATTGCCCATTATAGGTTTCTTCCTTGTGAGTTCCTGGTGCCTCTGTGCTGTTAAGCTTCTGATATGTGACTACCTGATGTGACTCATGCCTGTTTTTCACTATCCTGACTTCTGAAATCCTGACCCTGCCTGGTAACTGACTCTTCTGTATCCGTATCCCTTCTGATTGATCTCCTGGTTTGACCCTTGCTTAACGGTCGTGCTCCTTTGCTAGTCCAAAACCCTTAGCTTGGCACCTGTGTTTATAAGACCTGGCAGCATCCGATTAGCCGAGGTGAAAGGCAGCTGTTAGAGGCAGAAGCAGGAGCCGCAAACAGGGTTGTTATCATTGGTTCTGAATTTAGGGTGCCGACCGTGACAGATCTATGCTAAGCGGAAACTAAAATAATCAGAAAACTTAAAGAAACATATACCCCAAGTATTTATAAACTGAAACTCAGCAAGGGGAAAGATCATCTAATTAATTAAAGTAAATGGTTTGATTCGATGCTTTAAGTAATTAGGACCTGTATTATATTTTAATCAATATGTTTTAATACAATTCAAGGTGCAAATCCATGTTAATTAGGTTAAAGTTTTTTTTGTTTTTAACGAACAAGGCAAGTTTAGACTCTTCCATCTAATCAATGGATAAATGGTCCATTCCTTTTTCAGTGTATATTGATACAGAAATTATTATTTTGTGGATGATTTCTTTTTAGTTTTCCTTTTCAGTTCTTCCCTTTAGTGTTGTGACCCCTGTGTCTACTTGACTGCACACTTTTCACAAAACTTTACCCTCAATCACTCACTCTCTGCTTCTACTTGTTGCTGCATCATTCTTTCCCTTTTCTTCTCTTTCAGACTTCATCAAGTGACAGAATGGGGACAGCAGACACAGCTCCTCTAATGCCAGCAGCTCAGGGGAACTTTCAGGGAAAGGAATGGGGATGTGGAAATGTGTAGCGTTTTAATTAGATCTTACACTTAATATGCAAATGTGCATGTCCTTCTCAGGTTGGGTAAAATGAGAGTTTTATTTAAATGTGCAAAGGGTTTAGAAGAGATAATTAAGCAGCAGATAGGAGATAGAAACTAAAGGTGTACTATGCTGCAGTTATAGGATGTTTTTTCCATGTTCATTTCACATGTTGTTCCATGAGGAAGATAAGATTTATCTGTTGGCAACTAGGTAATACAAGTCACACAGTGAACCACTGTTTTATGGTGCTACAGAAAATCAGGGATACTTTTTTTTTGTATTTATCATTCATTCCAGTAAGATGAAATATACTTATAGAGATGACAGGTTTAAGTAGCCATTTTCTAAATCATACATCCACCCAGCAGCCACTGTCTTCAGAATTAATAAGATGTACTTCTTTTGTAACGACAATCCCTATCTCTGTAGTCTCTCTTCTGTATCATCCCTTGTTAGCTGACCTTGCTGGGAAGTTGCCTGGCATAATTACCAAGATTAAATATTATGTTCCAATTAAAACCTACCACCAAGGGAGAATGAAAAGAAGTATTTGTGAATCTCAACACGGAGTCAGCTTTCAGCCAAATCAACCCATTACATCCCTTTCCCACCAACAGAGCCATCAGGGACATATGTATTCTCCCCCCACCAATAAAGAGTCTATTGGTATATAAAAGCCACCCTCCCAGCATCATAGACACAGACTAATAAACAACTGCTGTGATGCTCACTTTTTAACGTCTGCTATAAAAACATCATGTACACATATCTGAAGTAATGAAGACACAGCAATTTTCATTTTATTTAAGAGTCATCTCATTAATCATACCAAGGGCATATGACACTCAAAAATCCCCTTAGGACCACATACATTTCATTGTATGGCAGTTAAAATGTAGTATGTATATTTTATCTCATACTTCTAAATCTATGACCTTGATCTCATTTAAGGCTGATCCTGTTTTTTTCTTAAGGACACACATTTAGAAGATCAAGGGGATACTTTTATCATGTATTACTCTAATAACGTTTACAAAGTGACACATACTGTATTCTGTATTTTAAAAAGTTCTCAACTCCTATGCACAACAATGATGCTTTGAGGAGTAACTGATGTATCCATATTCCATTGCCTTAAATCTTGCACTTGCTAATCTTTAACTTTATAGGTAGTGATGGGCGAATCTCACCCATTTTGCTTCGCCGAAAAAATTCTCGAATTTCCAACGAAATTCACGAATTGGTGAAAAAATTAGCGAAACGAGTCACGCAGCGTTTTTGAAGCTTTGCGTCGTTTCCGACGCGTCGCATCAAAAACGATGCGCGACTCGTTTTTTTTGGTCGAATTTTCGCTGGCGAATTTTTGCTGGCGTTTCACTAGTTTATTCGCCAGCGGCGAATCGCGGGAATTCGCCCCTGGCGAATAAATTCGCCCATCACTATTTATAGGCATTATTTGTATTTTCTTTGTAAAGTTCAGGCCACAACACAATAGTAGGATAAATGTCATTTTATTTCTGATTCAAACTTAAACAGGCTCTATCTTGAGCAGGTACAATGACAACTTAAACAAGCAGGTAAAATGCCAACACAAACACAGTTTTTAGCATGCAGTAACATCAGCTTTCATTCTCATTTTCCCATTCAGGGATAAGGTTCACCTAGCCTTGCAAAACTTTGAATACAAAGTCTGGAGAGAAGTTTCCAAAACACTTTCTCTTGTGTCTACCAAACCCCTTCCTGAACTCTATGCAGTAATTAGTTCTGCTTTGCACCCTCCAGATACCTGAATAAAGGGGAAATATAAATGTCGTCCAGGACCCACCCCTGGAATCCTGTAAATATCCCCCCCCCCACCTCAAACCAGAGGTGGAGGCAAACCAGGTCCCTAAACAATGCACCCGGGATAGTGCATCTGCATTTTGGTGCAGCTTCCCAGGTCTGTGTTCTACATTAAAATTGAAATCCTGAAGGGCTAAAGGTGGCCATACACGGCCGATAAAAGCTGCTGACAGCTTATTGGCCGGTGTATGGGGCCCTCCGACGGGCTTCACCGATCGATATCTGGCTGAAAGTCGTCCAGATGTCAATCGGGCAGGACTAAAAATCCAGTCGGATCACGGTCACATGACTCGCATCTGTTCGTTGATGCGGTCCCGCGATCTGCCCGCTCGTATGGCCTTTTATAACTTTATTGAAGCACTGAAGCCTTTCAAAGATACCTCTTGTACCAAGCTATTTAAGAAAAATAGATGCCAATAAACAGTAAAAATTCTGGAAAGAAAACTCGTTGTTGGTACTTACATTTCCCAGTGAAATGTTTCCACGTGACAGCTGGCTCAGGTCGGCCGGTGGCTAGGCATCGCAGTGCAACAGTGCTTCCTTCATTAACAGTAACGTCAGAGGAGATATTTTGGATTTGTGGTGCAACTAGAAAGACACAAAGGAAGGTAGGAGAGTGAAATTGATTGGTTATGTGGAAAATATGAACAGAGGGCTTATGAAAAGATTCTTAGACAGTAAAACCACTGTTGTTAGCCCCCACCTACATCCAATATACACTCCAAAGTGAATTTAAAGCAAAAACACATTATTAACTCAAGTAATGGGCGTCCACAGACAGGGGAAAGGGCACTTGCTCCCCCTTGGACTAGTACTTTATAATAAAGGATATTCTCTTGCCATACTTATACATATGTTGTTTTGCTCTTTTTAATATGAACACATTTCTTAAAAGAACTTGCAATAAGCTTAGGCTTATTATGGTCAGCACCCCTTCAAATAATGGACCATCTCTATAACTATTCTTCTGCTCAGAGCAGCAGTCTAGATTTAGCCCTGCCCCTTCCCTCTGTGAGACACTTCCTACTCCTCAATAGTGATGGGCAAATCTATCCCGTTTTGGTTCGCTGAAAATTCGTGAATTTCCGGCGAAATACACGAATTGGCGAAAAATTTGCAAAACGAGTCATGGCACGTTTTTTGACACGCGCCACGTCATTTTTGACACGTCACGTCGTTTTTGACGTGCGTCGCGTCATTTTCGGTGCACAACTAATTTTTTTTTTACGCCAGCGAATTTCGGTTCGGTATTCAGCCAAATCTTTCGGGAAGGATTCAGGGGTTCGGCCGAATCCAAAATAGTGGATTCGGTGCATCCCTAATAATGAACCTCTGTATATCTGTGTAACTACATTCATTATTTAATATAGGTACAGGTTGTCTGTGGGTTTTGCCTACAACCATTTTTGCCACAAAGCACATTATTCCCTACAGTTCCTTGACCTGCTGCTCCATGGAAGCCCCCACCTACCCATGATCACACCCTATTCACTGTCCTCTTTTACCCTTTCATTTCTCATACTGCTGAGTTACTCCCACATTCACTTCAATAATAACCCTCTGCCACACTCTATATATTTGTATAGATAAAAATACAATAATATTATAATATATATTTTTGTACTTCATCTCCCTCTCCTGCCCCTGTCCTGTATCCTTCTTATTGTTTGTTTTTTGGATGCTTCTTATCTTTTAACCCTTCTGCCGTTTGGGGAACAAAGCAGCTTTCCCCTATACTGAACCAGAAAGTGTAAACATAGATTCTATGCTAGTAACATTTTGCTGTGCACAACCTCTTCAAATCTATACAAATCTTGTTACTCTACTTTATATACAGTAGAACACCAATTTTAAATTTTTCAGGAGACCAGAGAAAATGTTGTAAAGTCAGGAAAATGCATTATGGACTACAAAAAATAGTTTAAGACATGAGACAACTTAAAATTAGGGTATGTAAAATGGAGGCTTCATTGTATGTATCCAACTGTAACTAGAACTCTAGAGGGAATAACATTCTGAAACCGCTGGCTAGTAATTGTGCTAAGAAAGAAGAGAATACAAAGTGGTGTCCTGGCAAACAAGGCAACTGTGTCACTAATAGAATGGCATTACTATACATGTGCAACAGTTGCTACTTTATATATTTATAGAAAAGCTGTTGTTAGTGTAACGTTTTTCTGGGCTATATATAGCACACCCAGATTTAATGTCCAGCTAGTAATAGGCAAGCATGGGTTACACTGCGACCTA
>CM044443.1:69753656-69765610 GCA_024363595.1 Xenopus borealis | reverse complement strand
CAACTGGATTTCACCTGTCAACATTATAACTTAATATTAATTAAAAGCTGGGTGTAGCTCCAGAGAACATTTCTCATATAGTATCACAAGAAAGTTGTTGCTCTTTGAAGACTGTTTAATCTCTACAGTGGTGTTTCGTATTTGTATTTTACAGTTTTTATTTCCCATGCTTCCACAACTCTGTAAAATATTCGAAGCAATTTATAAATATACAATAAAAACGACTAATAGAAGGTATACAGGAGCCCCTACTGTGT
The DNA here is from genome assembly GCA_024363595.1 of Xenopus borealis. Classification (NCBI taxonomy): domain Eukaryota; kingdom Metazoa; phylum Chordata; class Amphibia; order Anura; family Pipidae; genus Xenopus; species Xenopus borealis. Next base: position 69,765,353 of record CM044443.1, on the reverse strand, counting down.
GTAATAAGAATATTAGTCCTGAGGAGTTCCATGGTAACAGATACACAAGACCACAGGCAAGAGGTGAGTTATAAAATTCTCTTTTCTCTCAGTAGGAGATTCCTTATTTATTATTCAGCATAGGAAATAATTACAACAATTAACTCTAAACGTATATTATGCTTAGATCCAAATAATACGCATGTATTGTGGGGAAGGCATAAAGACATGTTTCCAAAGGTAACAACACTGTCTCATTTGCCAATCAGCCCCGATAATTTAATAAGCTATCAAGTGCAAAGTCCTGCATATAATGTACCATTTTATACAATTGGCTATCCCAAGCAAACTGGCATAAGGTGTAATGTAGATTAATATTTGTGAAAATCAATTGCAAGTTGCAGCACTCATTCTAGTAGTGAGAATTGCATTCTTTTTGGTGTGTCCTGTATTTGATGCAGTTTGTTAGCGGAATGCATTTTGAAAAAGTTTATAAAGTCACTAGTAGTACGTGGGGTCTGGATGCTCATGATCTACAGCTAGAGGTGGAGGTATCCAACCAAAGGTAAAAATGGCAGGGGAACCCTGAAATTACTATGGTGGTACCATCTCTGGTGTCCATGCATATTATTGCACCTTATGCGTTAAACAGGGGCACAAGCTCTCATTCCAAATTACAGTGAATTTATATGGACTTAAGTATATTTATCACACTAAACCTTTACAGCTTGGTTTGTGTTCATAAATGAACCCTAATTTAGTTTGTTCCTGAACAATCTGGGACAAAACGCTGTTATTTAGTAATTTCCTGCTAACTGAAATTGTCCATAATTACTATCAGACCAGTTCATGATGCTATTATACTAGCTGGGCCTCATTCTCTTCACTTACACTGAGAATTTAGTTTTTAGCATAAGCTTTTGTACTTTCAACCTTGTCACACAATTATAATTATAATGTTTTATTTTTCGCCAAAAGTTAGCTATGTATACCATGAAAGCCCTGCTTAAAACCATACACTGTTTTGCTCTATTTCATGTTGTTAGGAAATCAAACATCAGCAGAAGATACATTAATATTGAACATATGTAAATAGATTATCATTCATTCTTGTATAGGATCTGATTATTATAGCTACCATCTTGAGTTAAAAGCAGCACTGTGTGAAGCTGTTATTTTAATCAGCAGCCAAGTAGAGCTCCTAATTTTTAAATACAGTAATCTGAAGTCAGATGATTACAGCATACATACAGTACAGCGTGGAATGCACAATGTGAGCTTTAGGATACTGCACAAATAATAATGAATTTATTTTTATTCAAGAAACAGCAGGTCAATAAGTTATTACCAAATCATTAACAAGAAGTGAAGAAGATATGAAAGATGAATATGAAAAAATTGACTTCCAATTTTCTTCCAAACTAATCTCTCCCAAAAATAGAAACAGATTTTTCAACTGTCAGGGCTTAACATGATGTTCTTTAAAAACTTTTATTCAAATAATATTTTTGAGGGCAAATTAGTATGTAAAGTAGTTACTTTCTGATTAGCTTCCCCTGCTCTAAAAATTAAATTAACTTTCATCTGTAGGGAAACAGCTAAATTGCCCGATCACATATCCAGGGAATTTCCTTTCACCTCAGAGTAGAATGATACTCTCTAATGAGATCTACTATGTTTGAGAGGATAACAGCTAAATTAACATACTAACAGTTATTGAGGAGAATAAAATAATAAAAAATAATAAATCCATCATGTGCAGCCTTTTGGAGAAATCCCCTATAGCATGACTGAAAGGAAGGCACACTTAAAATAATGTATTAATTCATCAATTAAGGTCAGAAAAAACTAAGCAACCCAACCTCACACTCTCAAAGGAAATGATTTTAAGAAAAAAGAAAAAACAATCAGCTGCAATTACTTGAATTTTATGAAAAAAATGCTGTAAAAACAATATATTACTGTACATCACTAAATACTACAAATATTGAAATGATTTGCATTACTTTAACATTCTAATAATAAAAGCATTTCAAATAGCTTAATGTACAAGGTTGTGAAGGATGCAGAACATATTTATATAAAATATCTCTAGTGACTTCTTTGTGTTTTGCCTATATTTGCTTCCTCTTTACAAACTGCCATGGAAAACAAATGGAAATCAAAACTTTTAAACTATAAAGTTCAAAATGGGTTTTTTCAAATGACAAGAGATGGTTGTGCTAGAATTTGTTTGAATTACATTTTTTTTAACCAAATAAGTCTATACTTTTATCATGACCCTATATTTTTATGTATTCGTATTCTGACAGAAAATATTCAACATTTCAAATGCAATAATTAGTTAGCTTTATACTAGTGGTGTACAGATCCAGATGAATGCTTGCACTCACTACAGTGATATTTTGTTATGTGTTTTTGTTGTTGCATTTACAGATATGGGAACTGTTATCCAGAATGCTTGGGACCTGGGGTTGTCTGAATAATGGATCTTCTGTAATTTGGATCTTCATATCTTAAGTCTACTAGGAAAAGCATGTAAACATTAAATAACCAGAATCAGCTGGTTTTGCTTCCAAAACTGATTGAATTATTTGGATAACATGGAGTCATGGGATATGGCCTTTCCATTAATTTATGGCTTCTGGATAAAAGGTTTCCAGATAACAGATCCCATAACATTGTTAGGTGGAATTTATTTTGTTTTAGTCTGGTCAAATTAAACGCAGATCACAATGAAGTTTTTCGTTTAAAGGTTTTATTCCTGTTGACCCAATTTTTGTGATTTTGAAAAGGCCAAGGATTCTTCTTTGTCTTCCATTTAAAATAGGGAAGCATTTGAAAAATCTGCAAACCTACACTGAAATCTCATTGCCCCACACCAGCTATATTCCTTCCAACATTTCCATTAATTGAGGGAGAATAATGATCTACATCTGATGTAACCTGATATGGGACTGCAGAGATTTCAGCACAACCCACACAATGTATTTTTCAGAAGTGTCCCTGTTCAAAGTGGTGTGTTGGCAGGTATATACAACCATCCTTTATAATCCATTTGCAATATACTGTATAAATGGTAACATAAATTCTTTTCAGGAAACGTGTTTTAAAGGGCGTATAATATATACTGTTGTCCTTCCCCTATTTTACGGCATGCATTCTGCAGAATTGTAATAACTTATAAACCTGGTATTATTTGTGGGTAGCCCAGAGGCATTTCTTGCTTTAACACAATGGGGTTCTGGGTTTGATACCAAGTAGTGCAGGAACTGGACAGCATTTATAAAAATAAATAATAAAAAGCATGCAAATTGTTGTAATCCTATGATAAGGATTAGATTGCAGTCTCTACTAGGACAAGAACTTATGTAAATGAGGAACAATATATGTTAAATTCTGTATATGTTTATATTCTACTGGTACTTGATCTATTATCCAGAATGCTTGGGACCTGGGGTTTTCCAGATAATATTTTGATCTATATATCATGTCTACTAAATCAGTTTCACGTTGTATTAACTAGGATTGTTTTGGATGTGTGCATTTTAGGCAAGATTAGGTATAAGGTACCATTTTATTATTACATGGTACATTTAAAAAAAGTATATTTGTAATTGCACATGAATATCACTTACTCTTTTCTGTTAACTAATACTTTTTTGTTTCTGAAGGTAATTTAAAGTGGACCCGTCACTCAGACACAAAAATCTGTATAATAAAAGTCCTTATCAAATTAAACATGAAATCCAATTTAAAATTGTTATTAAAGCATTCATAGCTGTTTTAAGCTCATTTAAAAATCTCAGCTGTCAATCAAATATTGTCTGCCACTCCTCTATGCCTTAGGCATAGAGGCGGGGCAGATAATTACTTTCACTTCCCATTTAGCTCTTCCTAGATGTCACTGCTCCCCACACTTTCCCCCAGTTCTCTTAACCATTTAATTGTGTAGCCAGGACATGGGGATAGACATCGGGTCTCACATTCTGGTGCACAAACAAGATTCTGACATGATGCAAGACTTGCCTTAATGTCCACAAAATGGCTCCTGCCTGCTTGCTGTAATTATGAATTCCCAGACTGAAGGAAACAAGATCCAAATAATTTATATAGTGTAGTAAATGTTCATTTTGCTTGACTATTGTGATAAAATTGGATTTTGAATATTTTTTTGGGGTGACGGGTCCACTTTAAGGGCAGATTCATCAATGATTTAAATTTTTTTTAATTAAAGATACATTTCTGTCGATCAATGATCGTTGCAATATATTGTAACAAATATTGAATCAGGTCTCAGTCTACTAAGAACCAACTGGATTTTCACTTTTCAGGAAAGTGAATTCAATCAATATTGCTGTTTATTGAATTAAATGGAAAAAAAACTGATTATAGTCTGGGGAAACACACCCTAGGTATTAAATAAAGAACATGGAATAAAATTAAGGTGTAAGGTGTAAGAAATAATGTACAAGTATGAGACCTGTTATCCAGAACGCTTGTGACCTGGGGTTTTCCAGATCACAGATCTTTACATATTTCGGATCTTACTTGTTGTGGGATATACACTTTGTAGCAGAGTATAGTTTGTCCTGTTGATGCTCCACTGGCGCTCCGTCAAACACCATGTAAACCAATTTAAAACTTCAAAATGGAAGACAAAAGGATTAACACAGAATTATTGCTAATGGGCAAATTTATTGCGGTCCACATGACATGTTTCAGATATCACAGGCCCTTTTTCAAGTATTTTTCATCTTGACTCCTTAAGTCTACTAGAAAGTCATGTAAACATTAAATAAACCCAATAAGCTGGTTTTGCCGCGAATAAGGATTAATTATATCTTAATTTACAAGGTACTGTTTTTTTATTACGGAGAAAATAATTAAAAAAAATGTAAAGTCTGCTAATATTAGGTTGAGCTTGCTTTGGTTTCCACCATATAAAAAGATAGTATTAATACAGGACCTTTTATACATAACGTATACAAGCACCACTGTAGCTGGAACTTATGAAACTCTTTTTTTCTCTGCATTGTGCTGCATATTGTATTGCCACTTAACAAATAAAGAATAATTATAATAATGTCTATTGGAAAGTGAGGGTCACTTTATATTTAATCCAAAGAAGTAATTTAAGTAGTCATTTGCATTTGTCTTTTTGGCAGGATGGGTGTGAAACATGCAGTGAACTATGAATATTGAAAGACAGCACTGATAATGGTAATGATAAATTATATGATGCTGATTGGTACATAGACATATAACTATACAGCTCAAACCAAATGCATCTGGCCTTCCAGCCTACACAGCACTATAAATTTCACTACTGGATATTGCAGTGGTTTGCTTTGTGATACTTGCCCTTAAAGATTGCATTTAACTGTAAAACTGATTATGAAAATTTAATGATAGTTTCCTGTAAAGTTTCAGACAAAAGCTGTTTCTCATTTTAATGCTCTATTGAGATCAGTTATACAAGGTGGCTGCTTTCCAGCTCAGCATGTTGCTCCATGAAGGAGTGGTTCATTATCACAGCCCCTTAGTGAAACCATTTGAAATATACAGCAGCTCTTTTTGACCATGTTTATTCATTGTTATGCAAGCGTGTAAACAGATATGTATACACGTTCAGTTGAATAAATGTGTGTGGCATAATGTTATTGAAATGTTGGATCCTTTTTTTTTTTTAATAAACACATTTTCCCTGGAACTTTAAGGTTTAAATGTGTTTACCTTTAAAGATGTGGTAATGATTTATGTGAACATTTATCTGAATGTAAAAATCTGGCATAAAAATAGGTGTTGGCTAGAAAATAGCAACATAAGTGTTACTGAGTTTCAGTGCTTATTAAACAGTTTTTTACACCAATTTTCAAGCTAAGATTTCTTTGCACCAGAGTTTTTCTCATTGACTTCAAAGATTTAGGCCAGGTCTGGAGGTGGGATACAATTATAATATGCATTATGTTGTTAGTCTGATACAAAAATACATATATCATAAACACTGTGTCTCCACAATTGCATTGCATAGTATTAACTAAGACATAAGTGTAAGTGCAAATGGAGTTTTATACAGGATTACTTTGCCATCAACATGGATTTTCTTTACATGTATGGGATCTATTATCCAGTAACCTATCAAACAGATTGCTCAGAAATATGGATACTGCATGTTCTATAGAATCCTTTATAACTAAATTTCAATTGCAGTTAAGCTGCATCAACCCACGTCAACTCACCTGAATGCCCTTCCTTTTGCATGCAGTTTTCTAACTAGCATACTATAAATAAACAATATATGTCAATAAAACGATATCTGAATTTGAAATATTTGTGACTTTGCTATTCTGTCTGAATTGGCACAGATAGACTGGAAGGAATGGTGTACTGTGGGTAAAACATGTTGTATTGACTTATTTTTTAACACCACTTTAGCAAATCTTTTTTTAAAAAAGTAAATCCTCAGTATTGCATAGAATAGAATTTGTATGGGAACTAGATTTGCACTATCCATGGCACCAGCGATAGACAGGGTATCCAGGGTCCACAACCACAAGGTCCCTCTTGCAACATCAAGGCCCCCACTCTTCTGACATCTGGAGTGTCATGGGGACCAGTACTGGCCCATGAAGGCATGTATATTGAACATGAGCTTGTTTTTAGAGATTCTAACGAAATCCCTTGACTTAATGGAATGACTATACATCCCCTCTAAAGACTGGAGAAGTTATGTTTTTGAATGCACATGGTCTTCTTTGCAAGTGATTCACATTACCATTCAAAACCATTATGTGACAACAAATGATTTAAAATATGGCACTTTGCAAGTGATAAAAGAGTGAATGCATTTGATCAAGTTTACAATTTGTATACGCTCTAAATTCCTCTGAGAAAGATGTCACATATCTAGCACTTAGCTGTTACTAATTAAACATAGTTAAATTCATTGTATTCTGATTAGCTTATAAAACCAAAACACAAATAGACTACAGCAGTGCAATAAATCACTCATGACCCAGAAAACACAGATGAGAACCTGTATTTCGCATCTAATACAGACTTCAGAAAAAGACTCTTCATGCAAGACACACTGATATACTGCTATAAGATTTGTTTAACATTAGCTACATTAATAAACCATGCATCACAAGTACGACTTAATTTGTTGGTGGTCTTGCTCTTTTTCTGTCCACTTAGCTCTGCCTGATCATATTAGGGAAATTTTAGTTAACTCAGGGGCCCATTTATCAAAGGTTGAATTTCAAATTCATGTGATTTTTTTTTATTTGAATATGCTCACTATTCGACTAGGAGGTTATTTAAGAAAAGAATTATCTAATATTTGATCAAATAGTTCCGACCCGAAAAGTCACATTCGGATTCATATGCATCAAGTTTTTCCCCCTGAAATCTTGATAAATCTACCCCTTAAATTAGCAATTTCAAAATTCATGCAGATTGAGAATTTTAGATAGTTTACTTATCAAGAATACCTTGCAGCTTTAAAACTCTATATGAGAAATTAATATATGATGTGCTGTACATTCATTCAGAAGCTGCAAAGCACACCCTAATTAAGCATCAGATTGCCAGTTATTTTGAATACCTGCAGTGTTTTTGCAATTATTTTTCTATTATCACAGAAAACCACTCCTAGTCATGTTCATTTACCAGGCATATATGAATACCAATTGCTGTGCTGTTACCAGGTGATATTTTTCACAAATTATATTTTTCATAAAATGATTACCTAGTATAGCTTGAAAAAGTAACTAACGTTCTGAAAGCTTGCTATGATTATCTATGATTATATTAGTTAGCCAATAAAGGTTTCAGTAGTGATGGGCGAATTTATTTGGCAGGAGCAAATTTGCAGCGAATTCCCGTGATTCGCCGCCGACGAATAAATTCGCGAAATGCCAGCGAAAATTCGCCTGCCGAAAAAAAAAAAACGTGTTCCAAGCTGAAAATGACGCGACGCGCGTCGTAAACCACGCAACGCACATCAAAAATGACGTGACACACGTCAAAAAAATGCTGCGACTTGTTTCACAAATTTTTCGACAATTCGCGAATTTTTCGGCGAAGCGAAACGGGACAGATTCGCCCATCACTAGGTATCACCATTATGCCAATTTTTATTTCAAAGGGGTTGCCCTGTGGCATTTATATTGAACAGTAGAAATCAACAGAGCAAGGTGTAGATTCCATAAAATACTGTATTCTGCAAATGCTGTGATACGGTAAATACTCTTATTATTAAGGTAGAGAAGTTTTTTCTAAATCTTAGGTCATAACGGGATACCGCTAATATTTTCAGATTTTTTTCATTTGGTGATTTAGGGGCAGATTTACTAAGGGTCGGAGTAAAAATTTGAATTAAAAAAATTAAAATTTTGAAGTAATTTTTGGGTACTTCGACCATAGTATATGGCAAAATTTGATTAAAATTTAAAAAAACTGACCTATCTGTGTAAAAAATGTCCATTTTCGATCAAAAAAACACTTTAAATAAATTTGATGGTCGAATTTCAAAGTTTTTTTTAAAGGAAAGCTATACCCTGAACAATTTAGGTCTCAATAAAAGGATATTGCATAAAACAGCTCATATGTAAAACCCTGCTTCATGTAAATAAACATTTTTATAATAATATACTTTTTTTTTGGTAGCATGTGGGTAACAATTATAACAGGGGGAACTTTCTTTCCCCAATGTAGATGTCTTTCTAGATACTGTGTAGTATGATTTGGCCATTGTCATAGACAATACAATACTTGCAACATTGTATCTGTGATTTTATCCCATGTGCCATAAATCAGTCGGCATTAGTGATGGGTGAATCGGTGGCATTTTGCTTTGCAGAATTTTTTGGGAATTTGTAGAGAAATTTGTGAAACGGTGAAAAATTTGTGAAAAGCTGTTTTGGATGCACACGTCTGTTTTTGGACAACGGCGCTCAATGGCGTCGTCGAAAAAAACGGACGCCGGCAATGGGCACCAGCATCCAAAACTAGAAGCAGGTGAATTTTCGCCAGGTGAAATTTCGCCGGCGTTTCGCGAATCACGGGAATATGCCGCAAATTCGCCCATCACTAGTCAGCATATATCAGTCTGAGGCAGATTTGCTAACACTGATGTTAAATTGTGGCTACTTGAAAATGTTTTACCTATGTTGAAATAAGACCCAAACTGTGTAATTATATAATCCACATAAGCCATACTCAACAATGCATACATTTTTTCAACACTTTCATGATACATAGTAAGACTTTAGTTGCAAGAAAATCAGAAAAGATGTAACGGTACATGGGCTGTTCCTTTATACCACAAAATATACACCTATAGTAGGTAGGTTCCAATATACATTATTATTTTTATGGGGTAAATTATTCCCAAATAGGAAGTGGTTTTTGATTAATAGCAAGTACTGCAAGCAACAACCATCCCTTCTTAATTTAGATTTTTTACTACAAACTAATATCTATCGTGATAAGTGTAGTAAGCGTCAGGTTACGTTTTTCACTGCAAAACATTCTGAAAGCAATTAGATCAAGCTTAATAGGCAAATTGTTTTTTAATTAGACATATCTGGAAAATTGTGGTTTGTGCTCAAGAACTGAACTTCAGCATCATTTAATAGCCTCTACCCTTTATACTGAAATGTGAATCAAAGCAGAAAATTAATCGACGGTGACTTAATATACTTCATCTCTCTTTCTGGCTCTTGAATTACTTCTCTATACACCAGGTCAAGCAACAAACAAGATAATAAATACATTTGTGACTTCTTTGCCCCACAGAATATTTGGCAAGTAGAAGGTTAAATTAGCGTGACAGTGTTTCACCACTTAGTCAAAAATCACTCGTTCAGCATGTGCAAAGAGTATGGCACTAATTATAACGGTTCATGAGCAATGTATATGATACTAATTATACAAGTAGAAAGCTCAAGGTGATTATTATAACAGTTAACCCTGTCTGATTAAAAATAGTTTTGCAACATAGTTGGAAGTTGGGTGCGTTTATCAACACAAAGTATATTTGCCCCTGGACAGTAACCCGTGGCAACAAAATTTTTTAACTTTGATCATTTTACCTGCACTTGGCTGAGCAAAGTGTGTCATTGATTGGTTACTAACCAGGTGCACATTTGGCTATTTCTGATAATAAGTAGTGATGGGCGAATTTATTCACCAGGAGCGAATTCGCGGCGAATTCCCACGATTCGCCAGCGGCGAATAAATTCGCGAATCGCCAGCAAAATTTCGCTTAGCCAAAATTCGCTTAAAAAACGAGCCGCGCGTCGATTTTGACGCGCACCGAAAACGATGCGACGCGCGTCGGAAACGGCGCGACGAGCCGAAAATATATTACTTTCCCCCATTAGTCAACATCCTCTGCATCTGTAGTATAACTGACTCAATTGTGGCTCCAGGAACAATTATAAGCTGAAAAAATAGGATTGTCACACGCATGCATCATTTGGTATTCTTGTCTTTTATTTTAAGCCACAGTTTGACTTGAGTGTTTCAGGGGAGAACCTACCCTTTGATGAAAATTCAGGAACATTTCATGCCATGGTGTACACCTAACCCCAAATATGAATCCAGCACAGGAGCCCTATGCTATTAACGTTATGGCTGCCATTGGGTGGCATGGCTGTCTCTGTGGTAGACAATGGTCAGAACTTGAGCTGGTGCAAATTAGTGCAAATGCCAAGCCTATCCTATTATCTCAGCTAAACAGAGGGACTGCAATGATTTATAATACAGAACAGCTGGAGTGCTGAAGATTGTCAGTATCTTATCTATATTGTTTTTGGCATTAATTGTGCATTGCTGTCTGATAATCCACTTTTACGTCTCTAAATTGCACAGTTATTGTTCAATGCCCTAGAGGTTTATAAGGAAGCCGGGCCTCCTCAGCCAGCCAGCAATTCTGTTTATATTGTTTCCTGTATCACTTGTGTACATCCATAATACAATTCTCTGCCAGCTCTTCAAGCAACAGAAATTTCACAGTTATTGCTCAGCATTCACCTGTGTCAGGGAAGTCAGACCTCCTCAGTCAGCAAACATTTCTGTTTATATGGTTACCTGTATTACTTTTGTATCTCCATATGATAATTCACTGCTAGCTCTTTCAGTAATAGAATATGTGTGGTTATTGCTCAGCGTTCAGCTCTGTCAACAAGACGTATGGTGCTATCTTTCAAACAGCTCTGCTAGTATCAGGGGGGAAGACACCATCTCTTTTCTCCTGATCCTTCATCTACAGGCTTCACATTGCTATTTCTCATAAAATAATAGGCACTGCAAACTGTGCTTATTGGCTAGAATATGAGCTCTCTGCACAAAGCCCCTTGTTCCTGAGCATTCACAGTTACAGTAGATTTCTTACCATTCAATGTGGAGAGACTCCACTATCCATTACACAGGGTGAAGCAAAAGTCAACACAGAGATGCATTTATGTATTCATGCAATTAAATAAAAACAACTGGTTTTCTGTTTTATATATAAACAGTTGGTGTATGGTCTGCCAGACCAAGCCATCAGTAACAAACACAGTCAGTGGAAAATATGTGCCTGACTTCTTTGGATGACTCTTCTCTGAAGAGTTCTATTGTTTATTTGTATTGACTAGTTTTAGAGTGGCCATATACAGATGCAGTCACTTGGATTTGTAAGTTAAATGCGTCGTGACTCAGGGCTAA
>CM044443.1:69721457-69752756 GCA_024363595.1 Xenopus borealis | reverse complement strand
TGCAGTGAAAAAGCTTAGACTTATAACATATCTATATCACAGAGCACATTTTATTTTTTTTACTAGTTTGTTCTTTTTTGCACGCCCACTCTGCATTTCTGTTTAAATGTGAAACTTCATCACTTTAATCTTTTCACACAAGCATCACATGCAGACACTGACTCACAGAAGATTGTATAAATAGCTTACAAGCAGACATCTTAAAAGCAACTATCTTTTCAATAAAAGTATTAATATGTACAGTATACAAATGTGCAGTTAAAGGCTAAACCACAGGAACAGCTTGACTGAAAACCCCAGGGTGGGGGGGTATGTTTGGCAGAACATACAGGTATAATGGAGAAATGTGGTCAACTTTTTAAAGTTTGCTACATCAGAAAGGGACAGCTGCTTATAGCAAAGCACTCTCCCCTTATGTGTGCCCATGCAAATTAAAACACATTAACAACTATGTTTAGTACTCTGCAAATATCAGTTGTATGAGAAAAGAAAGCAATACTATAATCTGGCTGGAATTCTGTAAATATATATTCTGGGGCATCTACTGACCACTTAAATATTGTAATAGTTTCTTATTTTATCAGCAAGTTACTTTAATATCTAGGGAATTCTCTACATTGCAAGAAATGCCCCAATATAAAAACCTACGTTTGGAATCTTGTGCCATTTAAAATACAGAAGTGGCTAATTAATAATATATACAGAGACAGTTAAATTAAGTATTACTTTTGTTTCCATTGTCCCCATCACTGGACACAGTTATTAAATATCTTTTTATGAACATGGCACATGCTAATCAGGTTTCTTTGAAATAATAGTTTCAAGAATAGTGCAATAATTCTCAAATCCTACGATTATCAATTATTTTTATGGCAATTTCAAAATGTGGATCATGCAGTTTCATTCCACATCTGTCCTGTGCAAAATTAAAAAGCTCTAGATGTAGTTTTTGTCATTTGGCTACCAGTCTTTTTCTAAAATGAGCACAATGGTAGATTGATATAATTTAGGGATTTTTTAAAGATAGTCTTTGAAATACCTCCCAATGTAATTTAAAAAAAAAATGTATCATTTGGATGCATGTATTAATCCTTTGTATCTCTATAACTTTTTTACTAGATGACAAAGAACGCACATTGTGTTAGAGGCTGAAAAGTACAATGTGCAGAGACGTTTCAGATGAGTAGAAAAACTTCTCACAGAACCACCAAGTTGTGATGGGAAAAATGATTTCCAGTGCAAACTGAGCTTGCTACAACTGTGAAGGTCACACAACTGCCACATAGCTCTGTATTCAGCAATGGTAAATACAGGTGTATGCCAATATCCCTAAGGTACACAAAGGGTTTCATTTGACCCCTTCTGCGTCTGTGTCCAAGTTGTACATTTTGTCAATACCAGTATGTTTTGGGTTTTTTAAATTGATGGGCATGAAAGAACTATTCATTGTAACAATACAATTATGTCAGCTATACAATGTAATTTAAGCAAATGCCTTGAGAATAAAATGTAAACATATTTTGTGCCAATGCAGTTATTAATGAGCCCAATCAAAACAAATCAGCAGTCCACTGAGAAGCCTCTGTATAATGAGCTACTCCTTATCTCACAGCATAACAGACTGAAATAAGTATGTGCAGTAAATGCCCTCTTCATTGAAATGAATGTTGAACACAGTTAGCAAGAATTAAAAAAAATGTGCCTATTATATTTGGTAGTGTGTGGTATGCCTGTATGTATAACTATATATAGTTAAGACATATTGTTATAGACATAACTATATGTTTTAAAGGAAAAAATACATCCCACCTCATTAGGTGGACTATTAAATACTTTTGCCACACTGGAATATAGATATCAGCAAATTGCCATTTTACATCTTTTACCTTGAGCAACCATTTTGTGATATTCTATGTGCTCCTTTAGAGATCACCTGGTCAGACATAATGCAGCTAAAGTAGTTGGCCTTTAAGAAATGTAATCAAGCAGTATATCAAAACAAGATGGGCAAATGCAGTATGCAAAGTGCTGCAACACGCTGAAGTACAAAAAGCTTTTTGAAGGTAAAAAAAAAAAAAAATTTTCCTTGGCTGGAGGTCCTATTATATATCCATTTGATGTGAAATGAAATATATGCCACATTCTTAAAACACAAAATAATTTTTCCTTCTGGTTTTTTTTTTAAAAGCTTTGCAATTTTATACACACATTTTCAGCTAACTGGATCATTTTGGTCATATTCACATGATAGAATGGGGTCATAGATTATATTATTAGCTTTTGAAATTGTGTTCAGTTCCCATATATTTTTGTCTTATTAGGATGCCAGTAAAATGTTATATATTATTGTTTACTCACTATAAATGATCCTTTGAGAGCTTACGCTTGCCAAGAAAGCCTGTTTTCCATTCTCATGAAACTTAACACTTGTGTTTTTTTGATTTGCGTGTACTGGCCTTGATATTTTTTAAATGTATTTTATTTTTAAAATGCAAAACAATTTACAAATAATAGCAATGATGATTTAATACAGTAAGATTAGCACTCATGTGAGTTTCTATTAAAGCAAACGTTTTATTTGTTTTCGGCAGTTCATCTTTGTAACAAAGGGCATTAGTCATATGGAGTTTCATAAGCAAGCTTTGTAAACAATAAAAGGAAGAAATACAATTGTTTTAAAGGGAGATATTTCTGTCTTATTGGTTGAGTCCTTAGCAGATGTTGTATGTCAAGATAACAACAGTTATTGTATCCCAGTGTAATCTTTTTATTCAACACCCAAGAATTTTAATTAACTTGTTCATAACAATTAAGACAAACAGCTTTCAACACAAAAGAACACAATTAAAAACACCACTTAATTAGTGCAACAACAGAAATAATTATTCTGGATATATGCTTCACATAACAGTGACAGATATCTAGTACAGGTATGAGATCCATTATCCGGAAACCCACTATCCAGAAAGCTCCAAATTGGCCGTCTCCCATAAACTCCATTTAATCCGAATAATACAAATTTTAAAAAATAATTTCCTTTTTCTCTGTAATAATAAAACAATACCTTTTACTTGATCCCAGCTAAGATATAATTAATCCTTATTGGAAGCAGAACCAACCTATTAGGTTTACTTAATGCTTACATGATTTCCTAGTAGATTTAAGGGATAAGGATCCAAATTGCAGAAAGATCCTTTATCTGGAAAACCCCAGGTCCCGAGCATTCTGGACAACAGGTCCCATACTTATAATCTAATAAGTAGAGGCCTAAATAAGTACTGCTTTGTGATTAGTTCTCATGAAAACAATGGTCTTTGAATAAAGCTCCATAGAGTTCATGGCTGTCAACAGTCCAGTATGACAGACCAACCAGTCGCTTGATCAGCACTGCACTATTTTATGTATTGTCAGTAGCCATGCATAGTTTTCCAGTTTCTATCTTTAACACTCTGTAAAGAAATGTTGCTGTTGAAGGTGAAGCCTTGTTTGTTCTAATCTCAAATAATCTAACTACACCTCTCTTTGCAGAATATCAAAATCAATTTATTTTGTTTCAGGCATCAGCAAAGTCACCTGCATTTTAGCTTTGATTTTTATATAATTGAAAATGAATGAGAATAAAAATGTGGAAGAGGCTTATACTCTCCACAAAGCAACTTACCTTGCACAATGAGATGGACACGAGAGGTTTTGGGGTGATTGTCTGTCTGTACAGAGCAGGTGTAGGCTCCCTCATCATAAATGTCCACATTCTGGATCTCAATGCTGTACTGACTCTTTGTGTTGGCCAGAAGCACCACACGGGGGTCTATTGACCACTTGTCATTGCCAGTGTACAAGATGGTGCTACGATTTAGCCAGGCCACGCGTGTCACTCTGTTGTCTACTGTGCACCTGCAGAAAAATAAGGGTAATTTAGTAATTACAAAATAATCTGGGAAGAAAGATGGAATATTAGACGTTTTATTTAATTTGAAGAACAGGAAAATATTTTTATTATACTGTATTGCCAGCAAAAGTGTTACTGCCATGAAAAGCAGGAACACTGTGCACTGTGTTTGCCCTGCACATAATTGCTTACTAAATGGATGGCTTATGAGGCAAATACTACAGCTACAGTGGTATGTAGACAGACTGATATTAATTACTGGTTTCTCTTCTGAGAACAAAAAATTCATTACCTAGTACTGTGTTTTGTACCATTTTAAATTCACTGTTTGGAAGAAACAGAAATAGTTTTTCAGGTTCTGCATACTCAGGAGTTCAATACCTGGTTGGGCAAGTTACCATCCACAGCATACATTAACATGCTCCAGTAACTTGTTCTTCTAACACAAGCCGTACATACTGTAAACGGCATCCACTGGTTTATTTTTAAATTTTTGGAGTAGCTCTTCTTCGCTAGGGCAACAAATGTTTCCAAAAGAAACACAATATGAAAGCTTACATTGTTAAAAGTTTGTCCTCCACTCCAGACAATAAAATATCAGAATAGGACTTTAAGTCCTGCATTACTAATGATCTCTGAGGCTTGTTAGGCACGAATGCGGCTGTTTCAAATCCAAAGCATCTAAGGTTGTTTCAGTGATATATTCGTTTTGTGAACAAAAGTAATGTCTACGCTGAGTCTCATATATTTTTGCAGAATACAGTGGCTGTTTACCAGTGTCATGCTCCTACTACTGTTGTGTTTCTTCAGAATATATATAGGCATTTCCAGCCAAGTTTAGGGATAATAAAGAGTCCAAAGTACAGTAGTACACTGGGTTGAAGTATTTTTCAATCAGTGATTTATTGGCTCAAAACATATTTGCAGATTTGCAGAGTTTTGAGCCAATAAGTCACTGATTGAAAAATACTTCAACCCAGTGTACTACAGTACTTTGGACTCTTGTAAGTACTTTGACCCATGGCAGGTCAGATATATTACTGTTATAGCACCTGATCTGAAAGGATTTGAGGTGAGAGGTTCCAGCACTCCATTTTAGTAGGGATAATAAAGAGTGGTTTCCCCTTATTTGTGAAAAGTAGAAAGAATGCAGAATGATTGCACAAGGGTTTTTTCATCTAATGTTTATGAAGGTCTTTGGTTATTTTCTATTGTATAGTATTTAATCTGACCTTCCCTCCATTTTCCCATTTTTATTTGTCTGCACATTTTTATTAGGTTTAATTAGATTTCCTCCTCGTATGGGGAGGTTGCCTAGGGTCAAACAATTGGATAACAACTGTGGGAATAAGTGCTGTAGAAGCAAGGACCACATCAGCCAGCTGATGCAGTCCTTGATCTGATAGGTGGGCCCGATGGATGACTCAATAGTTTGGTAAATACATTGCCATATCGGGTCTAAAGGCCCTGCATCAGCATCTTAAATCTGCCCATATGTGGCCACCTTTACTCCTATCCTGCCTTGGCATTCTAACTCTCCATCCCATTGCCTATTTTTCTTTACTCTTTGTCAACAAAACATTTCTTGAAACTCCTTTGCATTAGGTATTCTCTGCTATCACAAAGATTGCAGAGCTCCTGCAACGTCGTTAAATCTACTTTTATTTTTCATTTGGCATAATCACAGCAATGTTTCTGACACAAGTCCTTTCACAAGCTGGCAAAGCATGAGCATGTCAGTGTATGGAGTCTGAAACGTTGCTGTGATCATGCCAGATGTTATTTCTAAAGTGATTTTCATGATTGGAGGTATGTGCTTATGTACATACTATGGTCTATTAAAAAGCCTGTACACAGATAACTGTGCTGGATATTTGCTACAACTGTCTTTAGGTGCTGCTACCTGTGCCTGCAGATGAACTACTAATACAGTAATTTCATATATTACTTCCACTTATAAATATACACACAAAGGGAGGTTTCCAAAATTTTCAGTGGTAGAAATGATGCTCTCATGCGTATTCACAAAGCATATTACTAGTAAGTAGTCTAATCTGCAGTGTTTACCTTAAAACACTATTAAACCCAGAGCAACATGAAGATATTTACCTAAACATAGAATGTAATTACTGTTAAACAGAGTTTAGAAGTTGGCTTTATTTTAAAGTTTGCATTATTATAGAATTTTACATTAGTAGGCCTACGGCTCATAGGCAGCGAAGATGTCCAAAGACTTCTCAGGGAGAGATACAGTATCTGCAGTTCAGAGAAATATGCATCACTTACTATTATGGAAGTTAGTTCCAAACAATGCCCAGCTACAAGTACAAGAATCTAACATTAATTATATATCCTGTATACTGTAATTTAATTGGAAGCATCTGTCAACGGGAAGCACAGTTGTTGCCATTTCTCTAACAGAACCAGAAATATATGAATGTCATATAACTTACAACCCTAATTAAGATTAATCTGATGATATTATTTTAGTGTCAGCAGAGCAGCTCCTCTATCACATGTGTGTAGTAAACATGAATAGCACATGCTGCTTATTAAATGAGACATATGTCATTCTGCTCCATCTTGTCATTACAAATAGCAGGAATTTCTGGAAGTGATCGCTTAAATAGAATTAAATGTCTGTCTGTTGAAGTATATAGTGTGTGCAGGCTACTTTGATTCGTAAAATGTAGGACCTTGCAGGTACTGTACATGTTTCTGCCAGAACTTGTGAAAATACCCCATGCTTTCTATTATCTTAAAGGACAAGGACAGTTAAACTAAAAAAGTAGGCTAGAAATGTTGTGTAGTACATTATGGGGCAAATTTACTAAAATTCCCTTAAAATCCCTCGAATCTCTTCGAAATTCGATAAGCATTCGACTATTGAATGCTTATCGAATATTTTTAGGGTATCTTTTTGCTCGATGTTCGATTTCTCGATGAAATCATACGATTGGATAACGATCATTCAATTTAAAAAAAAAATCGTACTTTTGCCTTCGAGCCTCCGAAAAATTCATACGATTAGAACGATTGAGGTGTTCGATCGTACAAATGGTATTCGAGCAGGACTTAGCAAAAGAAGCCTATGGGCTTCAATTGGTATTCGGTAGGTTCAATCTGGCGAAGTAGTTATTCAAAGGATTTTAAAATTTAAAATCCTTCGATCATCGAATGATCAAATTATCAAATATCCGATCATTCAATCTATTCGATAATTCGGTATTCGATGATTGAAGAGGCCAAATTTGCATATTCGAATATCCGAAAAAATCATACGATTGGTATTCGAACGAATTCGGTCGAACTTTGAATCCTTCACACGAATTTTGTAAATTTGCCCCTATGTTTTGGGCTTCTGTACCAGCCCAAGGCAGCCACAACCCTTTAGCAGGGAAGATCTGTGCCTCTAAAGATGACCCAGTAACTCCCCATATTATTTTCAGCTGATTCACTGCACATGCTCTGTGCTGCTATACTTACTGAGCTTAGGGGCTCAGTATAAGGTTGAATAGTAATGAATATGGATAATTACTACAAGACAGCACAGAAGCCAGTGCAACTACCATCAGTATTTAATAATGTAGCATCAGATTATATTACAAACAAACCTCATTTTCTGCTTGATAATTTGTGACAACCCCTAAACTCATCTTCTCAACAGCTGTTCAGAGTCCACTAAGCATGGACTTTCCAAGATGGTGCCCCCCTTTCACAAGATTGAAGTAATTGATCATTGCTGCTGTTGAGAAGCTGAAACTTTCGGCTGGTGCAATAAGTTCAGTATATAAAGCATGGCATTTTTAGCCCTATACATGTTTAGGGTTTAGTTCTCCTTTAAAGGCCTTTGCCTTCTAGCTGGTTTGCACAGACCTGTAAGATTCATATCACAGGTGACTCTGTAGATGCTCCATGCCAAACTAGAGTGGGGTTTACAGCAGAGGTGGGTTTACAGCAACAGGCATTCCACATATATTTACAAGAGTGAGGCAAACAAACAAACATTTATGAGATACTTCCCTTGTAAAAAGGAGAGTGTCTACTCAAACTTGGATGATTAAATTGGCAATTAAATACTGTAAATAATTTAGAGTATTTGCCACCCTTCATATTATATATAAGTTATTATTTTACCACTTGATTGACTGATTAAACTAAACATTTTGTGCAAGGTGCATACTAAATATGTGTTACACACCAATTTAAGGTTATTACTGATTAATGTATGTAGTATCTGAAAAGTGACATGCAACAATCATATTTTTTCCAGTACATTCAGTCCTGTTCAAGTACAGCTTTCCAGTGGAATTGAGCCATTAAAGAAAAAGCAGTTCTGAAAAGTTCTTAGGCCATCAGTATTAGTTTAGTGTCAGAATCAGTCAGAAAGAGAAGGATGGTGAAGGGGTTAATATGAGATGTCTAATAATATGCTGCAATCTCCCTAATGAAGCATGAAAGCATTCTGGGCATCAGTGGACATGAACAAGAACACAATCCTGCTGATTTACACGCTATGCTTTATGCCTACATACTGCTAATTTCATTAAGGAAGGCCAAATAAAAATTACTGCTACAACTACAAGGAATGAGCTTTGGACTGATGGATATTTGAGTGGAAATGAAGGGAGGGAGCAACATGTAGTGTGATGAAATTATGGCTGATGGCAGTTGATTCCCTGGGCAGGGTGCCAGTCTGCCTTGTCTTTCACTCTTTAGCTGCACAGGTATCCATGTCTGCTTATACTACTGTACTGCAGAACCTGTGCCAAAGGCACACATAATAATTAATTATCACTTGCTTTTCTACATCACCTTTCAATGTGAAATCCACTTCATTTGCTATCCTGCTGCAGCCAACCTTTAAGTGAGAAGCTGGCAGAATATTTTGAAAGAGTCTGCTGTCAAAGAAACTGTGCTCCAAGAGCTTCATATTCATGGAAACAGAAGTTACAGTGTTATTAAATCTATTAATTCATTTTGATTCACACACAATCAGTGGAACAACATATCTTAGTTTTATTAGTACACTAGTTGTGTGCAACAGGTTTACTAAAGGTCTGTCTGGCAATTGTAAAAATGTTTGATATGCATGTTTTTCAGCATTTCCACTGCTAAAACCTTCACCCTGCAAATTACATTATTTGGGGTCAGATTTAAATACTATGGGTCCAAGATTTTTAGAGTAAATCATAAAATCCTCAAAGCTTTTTCTGATCTCACCCACTCTGTTTTATCAATATATGTCACACTACCTGGGTCATTATAGCCATTTCTGAATGGGGTCAGAAAATAGCTGCTCAGAGTAGAAGTTATATGTACTTTCAAGGACAACGTATAACTATTTTGTAATAACAGTTGTAAATTGAGAATAAACTACAAAACTTAGAACCAAAATTTGCATTTTGCAATGTATTAGACATTAGACAGTTATTGCTCTGTGAATTTTAATTGGGTATAAAGCATTTTTTAAGACCTGCTTGAAAGTGGGGTATATTTTTAGCACACAAATAATGAATCCTCAGTAATAAGTTTTAACACATGCAGTGAATACTAGCACAAACTATACAAGCAGAAAAGGTATTCCAGTTGTTTGTGGTATGATAGGCTCACAAAACATATAATATATGCAAGCAAAGGAAAATTGCTTGCATGGGGGAAACATTGTCAGTATGGATAGTTTTCTGGTAACTTTTCCTTATGACATAATGGAACAGGAGGTTTGTATCCAGATACCCATGGAGTGACACTGTGACAGGTGGAGCAGAAAAGAGGCATGACTGAGGGACAAGTAGGAAAGTCATTAGGGTTTAATGCATGGCATTATTGGGATTGTAGTGCAGGGACAAGCAGGGTTAAAGGCTTAGCCTTTAAATAGAGGGGAAAAGTATGGGAACCCAGCATACGAGGGGACCTCCTGCCCGCCCAACGTGGTAAGTTGGGGGATAATGTCACAGCTTTGACATAGTGGGTATGCCCTGCTGGGTAGCCGAAAGAGGGTGCAGTGTTAAGGTGAGATTGACTTGCGGCTAGGCTTAGGGACAAGTAGGCGGTAGCTGCTTAGCTTTAGGCTGGAGAACAGGTTGGTTAAGAGGAGTACTGTTCATTTATTGGAAGTACTGTTAACTGTTATAGTATGCAGCTATAAGTGGCTAGTGTTTTACACATGTCAACATGTTATTCATTTGTTATAATAAGAATGTTGGTATGTTTCGTGGATATTTTACTCTAAGCTTGAGTAAGGTTATGTAATAAAGGAAGCTGCAACCCAAAAAATGCTGAGGTTGTCATTTACTGGGGTAAGGGGTTGGGGACCCACATCCACAGCACTGGGTTAAGATAGATACTTTAAAACATTCTGATTCAGAGAACATGTTTCTTAATCACCCCCCTAGACAGAGTATGGCTATGAGTACATTGGAGGAAAAGGAGACCATACGATGGTTTTCAGTATTGTTTTTCAGAATTTTAAAAATGATTTTCAAAAAAACACTGCCACAAGAGTTTGACTGCATTTGTAAAAGAATATCACTATTACTGCATCACTTTGATGCTCTTGCTAGAGAGGGCCTGTCGAGGGTTTTAGCCTCAGTATTTCAACCACAAATAAATGATAGCTATGGCTATTATTAAGGGCTTCATATACAATATATACACCATCTGCTTTAACAGTTTACTGTCACACCAGTTTTCCTTCTATCACACATTCAGTAAATCCAACATCAGACAGAAAACATAAACAAATAACTTGAAGCCTTACAGTGGGCATTTAAGTATATTTAAAGTTCCCTTTCCTAAACAAAACTTGTTCCCATTTTAAAAAACCTTAAGGGAGGCCACTTGGGACAGAACTGTTTAGTGAGTTTGCTATTGATCCTTAGCATGCAGGTCAGATTCAAAAGCAACAGTTATGACCCGTGTGACACCCTCAAGTCACTGATTGGCTACTGTCTAGTAACCAATCAGTGGAGACCAAGAGAACTTTAAAGCAGGAAGTAGTGTTCTGGCTATTATGTTAGACATCCACTCTCTCCAGCCTTTATATTGCAATTTTGGCTAACTGACTATATTAGAAAAATGTTATATGTAGCACAGCCTATCTATTTACCCAGTTTTTATTATTACACTAAACAATTCCTTTAATCCTCACTGCAAATTGCAACTGGGAAGTAAGGATCGGAACAATTTTATTTCTGTGCTGGAATAAAATGCTGCAAGAAGGACAGTAAATAAATAGTTAAATATTAAATGCTGATTCCACTGTTAAGGTTAAAAAAATACCAATGATAAATCAGTCCATCTATATCTGAAACAATTTTTGAATTAATATGTTTGCTGTGTTGGTAAAATAATTCCCATTAGGCTACGAGATCTTGCTCTACGATACAAAATTTGAACAAAACTCTTCTGCTCACACAAGACATAGTCACATTCATTCTCAACACAATTTGTTGAAAGCTGAAACTTGTATTTTAACACAAGCTTTTTCCAGGTAAAATATTAAGGTCATCTTCCAAGCATTTGGATGTGTCATTGTAATGTTCTCCCAATATCTTATATATAATCTTAGACTAAAATAGAGCCGGCCACAAATGACAAAGGAAACATTTGCTACAACCATGAGCCTTTTTATCTCAACAAAATTCTTCAAAGTACTGTAAAGAATGTTATGTGGCATCCAGCTGAGCAAGGTTAAACTTTACTCTACATTATCTCCTAAGTAGAATCATAAAGCTATTACATGTGCTTCACCATAAAAAGGAAATAACTAGGTACAGAACAATTATTTAGAAATTCTTTAGAATTATTTTAGAAAACACTCTCTCGTTTAGTTAAACAACCGCATCGCTAATATAATACATTGATAAGATTCAGTATTGTGATCAGATTGTGAGGCAAATAAATGGATAGTGCAAAATTTTACCCCAGATTACATACAGTTCAAAAGAGAATATGGACTGTGAGTATTGTAGAACACATAGGCGAGTCTATACCAATTTGTCAACATGCTTTTTCAATGCAACATTTTTCAAACCACGCATTTTTTTTCTCAGTACATTCGAGCCTATAAATGTTGCCTATTCCTACCCACAGTTATTTCTGATTGCCACAGTCATCTCAGGGGAAACACAGCCATCAATGTTTTATTCTCAAAGAGCAGCTGCTTCCCAGTTAAGTGTATTGCCTTTAGGAATGCTGGATTCCAGGTCTAGGTCCAGATACTCACTACATGGCAAAGTAGCTTGCCACAGGAAAATTAATATGACATTCAAAGTACACAAAAGGATATTTTAACTTTCATAGCTGATTGAATATGTAAAATATTCTTAATTTTACATCACTTATAGTATATTTACTGATTATGGATATTAGACCAGGTAATATCCCTTAAGTGGAATCCTAGTCCTTTAGATTCAAAGATTGCTGGATAAAATATTTTCCTTAAATTTATGTGATGCATTAAAATCTATTTTAGTGACAGGGCTGGATCTAGGGCAGGCAAAAGAGGCATGTGCCCAGAGGCAACAGTGGGCATGCACTAGGACCCTAGACACATGCCTCTGCTGTCTCCTCAAACTACAGAAGTGGAAAGTTTAAAAGGAGGGTGGGGATAGAGGAGTTGCAGAATAAGCATAGACCGGAAAAAATTATTGACTAAAGAAAAATATAAGAAAGAATAAAATGTAAAATTTCAAGCAAAACATAAAATTCAACAAAGAATGGTAGGTGGTCAGTGGCTTGCTGAATTCAATAAAATATCAGAATATGTAGAAGAAGGATATAGCAACAAAGCAAATATTTACTAAATAAGGAAATATTAACTAGCAGTTAGGCAGGTAAAATAGAGTTATAAGGTTGCACTTGATGGACGGAGCTTACTATGCAACACATCCATGCAAAAAGTACTCATACCAATGCACAGCTGATAAGCATGGAAAGAGACACTGAAAATTATAAAATAGTATTCCCTGGGAGACCAAAAACTGTATGAAAGAATCTTCACCAATTAGAATGCTGCCAACCAAAAACTTAATTACATGTGTCAATCATAAATCAGAATTGTGCTTACTAGCATTGGTAATAGCTGCACTGGCCAGTACAACAATTTAGAGGACCTAAAAAAAATGTTTATAGTGAAAGCAAAAACTGTGGTCATATAAACTGATTTTTTTTATCTTTGATTATTACAACATGCACCTTCCCATTTTAACAAAATCTGTTTTAGCATTGGTTATCATTCAGTGGCTTTTGCAAATGTCTAATTATTTACATTTTTCCTGTATTTTCTAGAAAACATTTTTTATCCTTGGCAGACTGTCCAACAAAACGCAAACACATTTACAGAATAAAATAATAGCATTCAATTATAAGGTCAAGAGGATTTCAATTTAATGCGACACTGTGATGTGAAGAATGTTAATGGGGCTCCTTTACACACCAGAAGAGTTTTTTAATAGAATACCTGATGCAGTAATCATTACTTGAAAGGTTTTCTTACATTAAACAAGGCTACATTTGAAGAAACTATTTATAGTGACAAATTTACATTTCCAATTATATCCAGAGTTCAGTTATTTGTGATGTAGAAAAAAAAAGTGGTCACCGATTAGTTAAAATATTATTGGAGTTTGTACTCTGACTTCTAAATGGAGATATTTGAGGTAAATAGCTTGTAAAATGAAATAAAACACATTTGGCTGTTTCCCAAGAAAGAGAAAATGTACACAGATATAAATATTCACAAGCTATAGGCAAATGTGTAAAAAAAAGCCAATTATAATAAAGGATGGGAAATACTAGCAAAATGAAGTACTGTTGAAAGACTATCCAAATTAAAAAAAAAAGGATAATCAGCGCCTGTGGAAAATGAAATCAGAAACTAATATGGTGTAATATGTTCAATTATATAGGCGCCACCCAGTGTTTGCATTAATTATCACAAGGGTGCCTGCTGTTTACCTTTAATATTCACACCAAAATTAGGAAACACATTATACGGAAACCCCCAAATAACAAAGAGGTCATCTCCCTTAGACTCCATTGTAATAAATAATTCTCATTTGTAAACAATGATTTCCTTTTTCTTTATTATATAGTTATGGTACTTTTTACTCAGAATGTTCAGGAGCTGGGGTTTTCTGGATAATGGATTTTTCCGTAAATTGAATCTTCATGCCTTAAATCTACTTTTAAATCATTTAAACATCAAATAAACCCAATAGGCTGATTTTGTTTCCAATAAGGATTAACTATATCTTGGTTTGGATCAATTACAAAGTATTGTTTTATTACTACAGAGAAAAAGATAATCATTTATACAAATTTGGATTGTTTGGGTAAAATGGAGTCTATGGGAGATGATCATTCTGTAATTTAACTTTCTGAATAACGAGTTTCTGGATAATGGATCCCATACTAAAACAGTACTTTGAACTTGATCCCAACAAAGATATAATTAATCCTTATTGAAGGCAACAAAAAAAATTTACTAAATGCTTAAGTAAAGATAGAAAAAAAAATCAAATGTAAAGAAAAATGAACAGGGTGAGCATAAATGGGAAGGGGAGGGGGGCATAAGGTAAGGTTAAGACCAGGAAAAAAATGGAAGCTGAGAGAAGATAGATGGGAGAAGGGTATAGTAGAAGGAAAGTTAGAGAGAAAATTATGAAAGGGATATTAGGGACAATTAACATATGCTTCTTAATACCCAGCTTATAATACTTATATTCCTTTATGGATGAATGCAATATGACATTCTTAGTATTAACATTAGTGATTGCAAATATAAAGGATTTATTTTTAAAAGATTGTTGGAGAAAATTTAAATATTTGCATACAATGTTTAAACACAAAAATGTTTTAAAAGCTATCTTTTCAACTTCTTCTAAGCGAATGGGTAGCCTTTGAAGTATACTCAAAACCTTATCACACATTTTGGAGGATGGTTTTTCAGTGATTATATTTTTAAACATGCTTGTCTCCTCATTTTGCATATACACATGCTGGAAAAAAAGGTAAATGAAGAACTTTTTTTAAATATGTTGTAAAGATGCAGTTGAAGTAGAAGCTGTTAGTCATATGATACTCATTTATAGAAATGATCCATACTTGCATTCATTTTTTATGAATTAATTCATTATTTTTTATATGCTCAGAGATTTCAACCAGGTGCAGACTAATATGATACACTGTCTTTAGCACAAAAGGCTATGAAGAACACTAATTGCAGAACAATGATAGAAGCTACCTAACTGCAGGTGCCATCTGGCCTCTCATATTGGGAAAAGAGATTTAGAAAGATAGTGGAAAGTTTGGTCACAGGGACCTTATTAGGAGGTCATAACACAGCAAATCACCCTCATGATTCTCAGGGAGTGTTTGCAAATCCATCTTTAACTGAGCACAGACCTCAATCAGAAGCTTAGTGAAGATCCAATCATTACAATCTGTCACAGCAGCACCTGCTCCCAGCTAATGTGTAGAGTTCCTCAGCCAAGGCTTTGTTGTCCTCTGTGCTGCAAACTGAACAATGTTTGATTGGAGCAGAATGGGACAGTTTAGTTAAATCATTAAAACTACATTTCTTATGATCTTTAAACTTTTATTTGTGTTACAGATGCAGTCACTTGGATTTGTAAGTTAAATGCGTCGTGACTCAGGGCTAATTGAAGAAACTGTGTTATCCAAAGTTATCTTAACTCATTTAATGCATTTAACGTTTTCATTAGCATACCAAAGCCCCATTGTTTTCAATGGTGAACTCTTTAATTGGATGGGATGCTGTGACACAGTATTCTGTGCTAAGTGGGATAAATGAGATAGATGAGTTAAGTCACGACGCATTTAACACACAAATCCAAGTGACTGCATCTGTACATATAGTTCCAACGTATAATAATTTTCTTATCAAACATTTTATTTGGATACAATTTGGCTTTAGATAGTACAGGAGATTAATACATATATTGTATTTTTTTTAATCAGGTAGTATCATTATCCTGTTATGATATTTGTGGTCTGATTTAATAGTAGCTAATGCTATGTCCATTATAGGAAATCAGTTAACAGAGATAAAGGCATAGCTTATGCTAAATCAACACACATAAGAGGTTATGTCATAAAAGACGATTTACTACTATTCATATTGTTTTTCTTTTCCACAAAACCATGAAAAACATAATACAAAACATTGTCATCTGAAAACTGTTGAGGCCAAGTAGAAATCACTGGGAACTGTGCTTTTACAATTTTATGCCCACAGTTGCCTGTTACTGACAGACTTTCAGATGTGTTTTTAAGGTGATTCATGAAATATCTGTGTGAGTTGATGTGTCTCCATTTGCCTGTAAAAAACCCTGTCAAACAAATTTGCAAAGAATATATTGAAATACTGGCCATAACTTTTAGCAGGAATAAAAACCCAAGATATTATTAGGTTATCCTTTGTAGAAATGAAAGAGATATCAGGCTCTACACTTGGGATTCTGTTTCTTGTATCTGTAACAATTTTTTTTACCTGTATTGTTCTTTAAATTAGTTTCATGATTGCTGTACCTAAGTCTGGACTAGTCCTTTCAATGCAATAAACAAAACTACAGAGGATCTCAATATTTTATGCAAACACATTTAAAGAAAAATATTTACTTGGACATCATAATCAAGTGAAAAAGATTTGAATACTTAAGTAAGACCATTTATTGTCTAGATTTGATTCAGGCTGTTTTCAGGAAATGATATTTTAACCCAGTTGCAAATTTTCAAAATCGCTAAGAACATAACTGTCCTATGTTGACAAAGAGCCATCTTTTCCCATAATGCTTTGGATAACACTAGAGACTTTTCACCAGAGTTGCCACCTGCATGGACATCACAAATCCACTTGCAGGCATAGGTGCCAGTTTGCTAGTGAACGGGACTGCTACTAGCGGTCATTTGCACTCTATCGCAAGGAAACTTTTTGCTTTGGCAAACGATTGTTACTCCGCAAGTGTGGATTTTTCACATCACCTCTTTGGCCAGAGTTGACTTCAGCACCTTAGACCAGGCAAAGTGGTAAAAAGAAGCTAGATCTGCCTCAATCTTCTGTGACTTACATCATATCCTGTCTGCTGGAAATGCATTAAAGTTCAAAAAATGCTGTGACTTTTCCTTTTTTGAAGCTGGATTGCCTGCAATAGTCCTAACTAGTAATGGGCGAATCCGCTGTGTTTCGCTTTGCAGAATTTTTTGGCAAAACTGAGAATAATTTAAATAATGCCGCTGCGTCTCATTTTGGATGCAGACATCCATTGCCCGCATCCAAAACGAGACACCAACGAATTTTCGCCCTGCGAAATTCTGCTGCTATTTCACAAATTTATTAGCCTGCAGCGAATTGCGGGAATTTGCAGCAAATGTGCTAACAGATTTTTTTTGGGTAACTGGTTTCCTCCACACATTTTATAACATATGGAACATTCATTTTACAGTGGGCTCATGTGTAACTCTATTGTCTTTATTAAGGATCCCTGGACATGTGTAAGAAAAAGTTGTAATTTAAACCATTTGCACCAACATTTATAATAAAGACCTCCATACAACTTTAAAATTACTGCCCTATGCAAATTGACTTAAGTGCAAGGCCACAAGTGAATTTTCGCTAGGCACAAATGAATGCTAGCGCATCTTTGCACAGCCGAAGTAACGCTAGCAAAAAGTCACAGCAATCAATGTCTGGGACGAAACTTCACATTTTAGTTAATTAGCGTATTCACAGCACATTTGCGCCTGGCAAACTGTTGCGCGCTTATTTAGACACGTGTCAGAATAGTTTTGACGCACAGTGCAATGTGATAAAACTGCCATATGAAATGCATACCCCCAACGGTCCCTTTTTTTGGAGGGACATTCCCTCTTTTGACGGCGCAACCTGCAGTCCCTCATTTCTTTCATATTGGAAAGTCCCTCTTTTCTCTGCACGGAATAGACAGAAAAAGAAAGAAGTTTCTAACTTAATTGGCTTTTGATAGAGAGCCTAGAAGAACAGCTAACAGGTGCAAAAAAGATGCTTTTTAACAATTTTGATATAATAAAATAAGTAATTGATTGTATTTGTAACAGTTTAGATAAGGAGAAATATTTTCAAACTTTTATAACCTGCCAAATTTGGTAAAATGAAAATGTTAATTAGTAGGTGTGAACACAAAAATGGGTGTGGTAAAAATGTTGCAGCGCTACGTATGGAAAAAAAATTCTGTCCCTCTTTTTACTTCCAAAATGTTTGGAGGTATGGAAATGTGAAAAAAAATTGTAAAAAATGGCATCTTTTGCTTTGTGTGTGAATGTGCTGAATAGCATTGGAGTCAATGAGAAGAGCAATTTACACGCGTGTTTAACTTTTTAAGACTCTTATCTTTTCGAAAGGAAAAAAGGCATCCCATTTTGCCAGCTTCTTAAAAACATCTGTGATTGTTATTTAAAATAGTGAAAAATTAAAAAGTAATATTTTAATATATATTAATTTATTATATTTTTCACTGCAGAGATTGTGCTGTTTTGAAGTGAAGTGGCGAACTCGACACAAAAGCGGCGAACTCGACGCACGGCGAACTCGACGCATGATGAAACGAGACGCGTGGCGAATTTTTTGAGCGTTTCGCCAAAACTTTCACCATCGGCGAATGTCGGAAGTTCGCCCATCACTAGTTGTGATGGCTGATTCTGTTAATGCCTTTAAGAGTGGCTTGGATGATTTCGTGGACAGACATAATATCAAAGGCTATTGTGATACTAAACTATATAGTTAGTCTACATATGGAAAGGTTTGGAGGGGTGTGTGTATGGATGCTGGGTTTTAATTTTTCAGGGGTTGAACTGGATGGACTTTGTCTTTTTTCAACTCAGTTTAACTATGAAACTATGTAACTACAAGTAAATGGGCTTTTTTCATAGTAACTTTTTTGTGCAAAATTGACCATTGGGGTCAATGGACATTTTGACCTGTGTTTTTTTTTGTAGTAAATTACCATGTTTTTTACCCACAATGCAGAATTTTTCTTTGATTTTTACATGGGAAAGTTTTAATGAATGAGATTTTTCATGCAACTTTGCCTAATTTAGCAGCTTTGCAACTTCACTAACTGTAACAAATAACCCATGTCACTCAAGTTAAAACATTATTTTTATCACACCTTTTTAACACTTGCTTGCTATGAAATGTTACTACATGGTAAGACCTGTGATCTCAAACCTAAACCTTTGGGCTGTGTCTGCTGTTATCATGTACTCAGTGTTCCATATTAAATATGAACCCCATAAAACTCAAAAGCCCAGTCCATAAAGAGACCCCAAAAACTACTATGAATGAAGTGGTAAAATCATTTTGCTTTATATAGTAAAGCCCATTATAAATCAATGCCTGCATTTATTTCTCTTGTATTGTGATTCATGGCAGATAAAAGTTTTTATGTTAAATCTCCAGCTGCTATTTTGTTCATTATTTTCCCATTCGTTTGTGTGTAAAGATCCTTTAATTTTTTTCATACAATAAAATGGGAAGTATAGGAGCGACTCAAAAATATAATTTGAACAATATGGGGGTTATATACTTCAACTCAAATTAATCTCAGTTATTTATGAAAACAAAGCTTACCAGACTCCCTTCCATGAATTGAGCTCAAATTAGTTGTCAATAATTTTTCTTGAAAAAGTCAGAGTGACAAAATGAAGAGTCAATTAAAATTGTACTACTGACACTCCAAAAACTCTATTTTGTCGAATTGTCTCTATAAAAACCCTGACATCAGATTATCCAGCACAGATCACAATGTCAAGAAACAATTTCAGGAACATATGCCATTGACTTCTACATGACCTTGACAGGTTTGAGATGTATTTTAGGATTTAGATTTTTAGCAGCTTTGGGAATAAAAATGTCTAAAAGAATGTCTAAAAGTTTTAATTTTTTTCCACAAAAAATGTTCCCCTTGAAAACCTTGGCCAGATAAATTTGAGGTTTAATCAGTGGGCCTTTAAATATATTAAGCTCTATGGATTTGGGAACAATGCAGGCATAATTGTTGTGCCAAGGTTAATCTAAGTACATTGATGTCCAAACATTAACCAAAAGGACAGCAAATATCTGTCACAATTTAGAAGAATTAGTAAAGTTTAGTAGAAAAGGCAGAACAGATGCAAGGGAGTTTGGTGCAACTATACAAAGGTTTAAGGGGCATATTTTGATTCAAGTAACTTAAATTAATTGTAATGCAGGCAATGACCTTATCTGGCCATAACTGAGGCTGTAAATGAGCCATAATAATTATATTAAAAATAGGCACATATTGACAAAAAAATCATTATTTATGATGAGCTGGAGAGAAATGCTAGAGTGTTAAGGAGTGCATATAGAACAAGACACCAGACTTCTTGCTCTTCAGTATAGAAGTACTAAGAAGAAGGACACGGATCATAACACAAAATATTGTGTTTTGAGATTTTATTTTCTTTGTAATATACCCTTTGACCAACAAATGATAATTAGACTTACTTGTTATATTCGTGTAATAGCACACCTTTGTTCAGGAGACTTTGCATAGTGTCACACAGCCAACAGAGACAAAGGCTATAAGAAGCAATACAAAATGTGGTGGCAAGTCAACTAGGGAAAAATGCAGGCTTTTTGAGAACTAACAAATAGTGATGGGCGAATTCGCGAATAAATTCGCGAAACGCTAGCAAAAATTCGGCGTCGTTTTTGACGCGACGCGCCGAAAACGACGCGAGCCGAAAACGACGCGACGCTCCGCGATTGACGCGCCGCGCGCCAAAAACAACGCGCGACTCGTTTCGCTAATTTTTTCGCCAATTCGCGGATTTCTCTGGGAATTCGCGAATTTTTCGGCGAAACGCGCGAGATTCGCCCATCACTACTAACAAAGTATCATAGTTCCTACCATAAGCAAAGCAAGATATGGAAAATTACATCTTTTTGGCAAAAATTATCTTTTTGGAAATTCTTCTTCATGCCTATGTATTTCTTGTATTTAATGCTATACAGTTGTCTATTCCTTTTTTTAGGCAGGGGTGTTGTTGTTGTTGTTTGTGTACAGCCTTGCTAGATTTTCTTATCTCACATTTCTTATTAATCCTGTGAAGGGCTCAGAATAATGCGCTCATATACACAATGATTTTCCAGCAGGATTTCAGACCAATGTAGTCTGATTGATCTGCTACAAAGATAGTAAGAACCACAGCCATAAAAAATTAAATAAATACTGCACCTGCTGTGTTGTGAGATAAAGAATGCACCTACGTGACTAATTTTTTTCAATTGTTCCGCCCAAAAAATCTTCATTACCTTATAATGGTTTTTAGACACAAGTGTTTCACTTGGGATGGTAAACTGATTTTTCTCATAAAAAACTGAATATGACATCCATATGTATACACATTTGGTACCTAGAAATGATTTCCTTATACACATGTAGAACAGAAAACAAAATACCTTTGCAGAAGGTTGTAAAAAGTTGATTAAGCCTTGGCCTTTTTATTTTTGTTTAGCTCAAGAGGATAGAAAGAAAAGTGTTTCTTACCAATTATGACATTGTTTAGATGGGGCTATTGTTCTGCACTTTGATCCTTTTATATTCTGATGGATCCGTTCATCAGTATGTTCTTAAAACTTTCATATCAGCAAAACAAAAAAAATGCTGAAAAAAGTGCTGATCTATGTATATCTAAATATACACACACATATATACATATACTATATATATATTTATATATATATATATATATATATAGCAAGGCACTGTTAATACAGTAACATTGGTTAATCTCTTTGGAAATTACAAAGTGCTTATGCAAATATGACTGCAAAACAGCAAGGCTAGAATATTGCTCTTTTACATACAAACCCCTTGGAGAAGTTAGTAAAAATTTTCCCACTTATGTTATATTGAATTAATTAATGTTCCTAGTATTCTCCTGCAGGACAAATAAAAAGGAAATATCCTCAATCCTCAATGTCCCTTTCAATTGAATCAGAATGGCAAACCACAACATTGCCAAGAGCAGATAAGATAATTTGGCAAATATCATCTTCCAGCATTAGCTTAAAAATTATCATTAATGCAAAAAAATACTAAATAATAATAATATCTACATGTTCAATCAACTTACCCAGCACATTCCTCCCCTTAAATGCCATTATAAGTGATGGGCAAATTTATTCGCCTGGGTGAAAATTTGCCTGTGTCTCGTTTTGGACGTGGGTGTCCATTTTTGGATGCCAGCATCCATTTTTTTAATGCCGGTAATGGCAGGCGGTGTCGAAAAACGAGTCGCGGTTGCGTTTCCCGAATTTCTACTAGAAGTTCACGAAACGCCCCAGATTCGCCCATCACTAGCCATTTTCTGAGCCACTGACCATTGCTTTTTTAATCTTGTATATTTCAACAGTGATTTTAAAGCGTATGAACAGTAAAATAAATTTTGAATAGAGGCATGCAACCCATACGTAACTTCAACTTTGTGACTGATGCTTGAACATTATCCTGAAGTATTTGTTGATATTGGTTTGAATTCATTAGCCCCTTGACTTTAACAAGGGCCCCAGTGCCTGAACTAGCAGCCTGTCTGATACAGTTTTATGGCAAAATTTGCCCTAACACAGCAGGGCAATGTAAATGCTATCGGAAAAAGTGAACATTTTTCTCAATTTGTACATTTTTCTGCAGTTTCAGAAATTATTTGGCAAAGTTAAACACATCAGTTCACTCATCTGTAGTATCTATCACTGTTTGATTAAATGGGCTAATTCAACTAAATGTTATCTCCTTCACCTCCTAATGGTACATTTTTTGAATTTTGCACGTAACAATAGCAATTTAAGAGTTATTGGATCAGTCAAGGTCAATCCAGTTTTCAAGGGCAGAAAGTAATGAGGGGTATAGCTACAGAATTTGTTGTACAGCCATTAAATGGCATATACCAAGCAGATAAAGTTGCAGTAATAATATATAATACAGATTCTGGATTGATTGCCCAACTATTCAAGTCAGTTTGAACAACTAGCACAATTCCTGACAGAAATATTGATGTGGCAGCAAATTTTTTCTTTCCTACATACTTTTTAAAAATACTCTTCAAATTATTCATTGAATGCTTCGCAGCAAAGTTGATACAAATCATCTTAATATATCACCTCCAGGGATTTCAACATGAATTGACACAGTTAATCATTCATCAACATAATGTCATAAAGCCCATTTGTTACCCTTGATAAAATCCTCCTCATTTTTCTGTTACGCTCATATACTCTGCGTGCCCATCATTAACACATTGTGGGCAACATAAACGCAGACCAAGAGAGAACAATTGAACCTTCCACTTGCTGCAATCACATACCCATCTCAGAAACTCTACCTTTTTAAATTTCACAGTGATATTTCAAATGCATATTCCTTTGTATTAAAGTTTAAAGAAACCTGTGTAAAGCTGCTTATGTTTTCTTGAATAAAAATACACAGACACACATATCTGATTGGTTCCTGGTAGAACTGACCATAATGTGTGGCTGTTGTGTGTATGGTAGGGAGTAGGGACTTCACATTGTTCTATGGGGGGGAGTAATATAAATGATGAACAATTTCTGTAAAGCTGCATAATATATTCACACCAGAAAAAAATTATTAAAAGCAATAATTGAATGTAAATTTCATAAGGCTGGATTTATTATGAATTATGTATTGCCAAGAATGATTGTTAGAATACAGGGAATAAAAATTATTGTCAAATTATTGAGACAGGTTTTAAACTTTGGGGGCAGATTTATTAAAGTGCGAGGTTGCTAACGCTAGCATCAATTCGCTAGTGTTATCTTCTGCAGGGATATCACCAATTTACTAAGGGGCACAGGCACCATTTCACTAATGAAAGAAATAGCCGCTAGCAGTCATTTGTATTCTATTGCCAGATGACTTTACTCCACAAATTTGCAAAAATGCAGATTTTACTGAACGTTACCTCTTTCGCCAAACTTGCCTTTACCAGTTCAGACCAGGCAAAGTGCAGTGGAGTACATAGATCTTACACAATCTTTTGTTACCTTGTACAACATATTCTGTGAGTGTAAAAAACATCAAAGTTCAAAAAACACTCGCATATTTTGCTTTTTTAGGGTGACAGGCTACAAAAGTCCTAAAAAATGTTGTTTGGGTAACCAGTTTCCCCCATACATTTTCTAACATATAGAACATTAACTATACAGTGGGCTCACGTGTAGGGCATTATAGCAACTCTATTTTCTTTATTAAGGTTCCCTGGACTTGTGTAATTAACAGTGGAAATGTAATGTATTTGCTGCAACATAAAGACATCCATTCAACTTTAAATTTCCCGCTGTCCTCTAGCAAATTTGCGCTAGGCAGAAATTAATGCTAGCACATCTTTGCTTTGAATTGCCCACATTAACAAAGTAAGTGAAAATTCGCCAGTGTCCGGCGCACCCAGGATGAAACTCCGCATTTTACTAAATTATCGTTGTCGAGCAAAAATATATATTCCTGCATCATATTTGGAACTGAAGATTTGTGCTTTTTTTTTTCAAGCCAAAATGTTTCTGTAATTCAGATGTGAAGAAATAGATCCTAGTTAATAAACTGCACATGGTTTTCCTGTTTCTGATCATGAATTAATCTAAGATTAATTACCCCATAAAAACTGAATACAACTAGAAACAGGTAATTAAGTTATAACAGTCCAAAACAGCTACAAAATGTCTGAATGTCATGTTTTCCCAAAGCATATAAAACCATGGAGAAAACTGCTTGGTACTAATATATAATCCCCATTGGAATTTAAATGGGTAAGAGGATACATTAATGTTAAGCATGGTTCTCTCTAGCAATACAATAACTTTGTTCTTGCAGTTTGGACCATTAAGTTCAAGGTAAAAATGCAAATCCTTAGCTAACAATGCATTATAATAATGTGAATAACAATGACCCAGTGAACCATCCCAGAGAATTTCCAACTCTCTAAAGCGCAACAGTGGTGACTTTTATACCACTCCAGCTGAAGCTTGGTATTGCAAATGCTGATGTGTGAGCACTTGTCCATAAAACACCCCTGTTTCCAGCAGATTTCATAATAAAGTTGCTACAGACACTGAAACAAAGCAGCAATAGTTTCAGCTGAGGACCTGGAAGTTTTAAAAGAGGTTTTTGGCCATATATTGTAAGAGCTTAGAAAAGTTATAGTGCAACTCTGGTGCCAAAAATTCTATTTGACAGTAAACAGGGATTCTCAACAGCTCCATCAAACCAGATGTTTGACACTCTAAAATTCTTCAGTTGATGAAGGGATATATAATGCTCTTTAAACTGATGCAGTGCAAGTTTGATTCTGCCTTATACAGGTTAATGTTTAGTTAAACTGTATGACACAAAAGGATGTCCCATCAACATAAGGATTTTGCATTTGTCTGGAGGAGAAATTATTTCCAAAGCAGGTCTGTTGCTGTATTAATTATCTGCAGAACAGCTGGATGGCGGGATAAAGTCACAACGCAGGGACAGACGCAGCCAATTATTGCTTGATTTCATTGCAACGGCACAGAAACAAAATGATCTGCCAGGCCCCCTATTGGGGAAAGTAATGATGGAAGAAAGAAGAGAGGAGACAGAGAAAGACAGAGGGCAAGACAAACAAAAAGACAAACAGAGGACCCAAGACTTCTAAAAGCTCTGCATGGCACTAAAATAGGAATACAATTTTCAGTCTTTTCCTTGTACTCCATAAGCATACATTTTGGAAACAAACATATTTAATGTTTTGCTATGATGGCATCTGGAATAAAACTGGTATGGTAAATTCATTAACCTTTATGCAGATGCAGAAAGGTTTTCTTTGGCCTGCTTGTAACCACCACAACTCCCCCCCCCCCTACATTTCCAGAACTTGCACAGTCAACAAGAGGATACAGCCATGGATTAGATGAAAACTATTGCATCCATGACTTGCAAAATTAAACTGTTTCAGGTCACCAAAGCTGACAGCTGTCACAGAACTGTCAACAACCGGTAAAATAGGTAAATAAAAAAAGGCATGAGGATCACTGCTTGCCCCATTGTCAGTGCTACAATTAAGCAGCTTACATTTGTAAATGAGTTGAACCAGTAGGATACAGAATCAGTGGATATTTATCACATGCATATGACAGAATTTGCAGTTTTATCCAGTTAGACAACAGGCACTTCCATAAACCATATTATTAATCATGTATAGGTGTGTTTCATTTACTAGTGGTTAATTTATAACAAAAGTATAATATGCAAAAGCAGTTTTCAGTTTAAAAAGAAAAAAGTGCCAGTGGCAGAGGGTTAACGTGTCCTTTCCCTGCCTCGGGGACTCCTGCGCAGAGTTTTATCCAATTAGAACCTGATATTGGTTTGACTTAGCCAAGGAGCAGCCCCCCTCCCATGGCCTGCGCCTGTCTGATTTACTCCCCCTGTCTTGCTGGAGAGCTCAGCATATCGGAGCAATTAACCTCTCCCACAGTCAAGAACATGGGATTCTGAACATTTATCTTTACAACGCCAAAATGGGAGGTATTCTATTAACCCTATAAAGAGGAGTTAAATGAATCTAATAATGCCATCATTTTCCTACCAAATTGACTATTATTTCTGCCAAATCCTTTTGACAGGCTGACTGAGGAAGCATTATAAAAATACAATATAATATAAAAAAGTAAAGGTACTTACTACTTTGGTGCATAATGCTTACTTTCTTGGAATCGCATAACATTTACATCTTTTGGTACTTAAGATACTTAAGGGGTTATTTATTAAGGTTCGAGTTGTGTTCTTTATGAAAAACCAAGGTAATTTTTTTGTCAAAATTATCATTTTAGGGAAAAAAAAACCTCAATGAAAAACTTGAATTATTCCAGATTTATTATACCTCGACCCTAGAAATAGCTTGAATCAGAAAATACACCATCTAAAACGTGTTGAGATCATATACAAGTTAATGGCAGAGGTCCCTTGAATCAATTCAAGATGTTAAAAGCTTTCATTATGTGCAAAGTTTTTTCAAAGATTTTTGCTGAAAAACTCAGTCAGTACAAGCTATTCAATGTTTTTTTTGCTGAAAACTTGATCAAATTGAGTTTTTGTGTTTAGAAACTGGCTGAATCAAGTTTTTTCCATTTTTCTTAAATAAGAAACCATTTGAGTTCTGAGTTCATTCAAGGTCATGTGAGGTAAAAAAAAAACTCTAACATTCGATACATAACCCCCTAAATGTCATCTTAAATAACTGTATCTGTAGTGTTTCATCCAGGCTTTCCAGTTTTCTCCCACACTCCAAAAACATGCAAAACTCCTGTAATTCAGTCCATGAATGTGATAAGGAAGCTCCATTGGTGTATAATCTCTGTAAAGTGGAACACAATAAGTCTGTACTATGTAAATAAAGGCTAATAATAAGAGCGTCCCCATGTAATACTAACAAAATTATTTTGTGTGCTGTGACACAACTAATTTATAATAATGTTAAATAATTGTAAAAAGAGTGATCCTTACCTTCAAGTCTCCTTGCAATTGGAGACTTGATCAATCTTCAAACTCAAACTACGTATATAAACTTTAAAAAAAAAATTATAAATAAAAAGCTCCAATGGTCTATTTTTAATTCTCTGAATATCTTCAGCTCCATCATTACATGACACCATCAGTTGATGTATGAAAACTATACATCAAAATCTATAAAGTACTCATGCTCTGGTACCACAACCCCAAATAACTTCACAAATTGTTTCCAGAATACCCCCCACCTTTAGTAATTTTTTACATGCTTTTTCTTGATTAACTTCCACTGAAATCAGTATAAAACAATGGCTGCAAATCTGCGGCCGTATGGCATAAAATAACACACATATATAAGTTCATTTATTTTGCACAGCTTTTTACACTGTTTTTCGGCACAGCATAATAAATAGGCCCCTTGATGTCAAATTATTGTGATGAAAATGATCTTTCTTCCATACTCTTATTCTTTTACATATTTTGTACAATTGATAAATACCTCAATAAAACTATAAGTAACAAAAAATAGTGATAAAAAAGAAAATCAGTATTCAAGAGTGTATTATGGAATAAAAATAGGAGAGGTTAAATATTACAGAAAAGTAAGGTTAAGTAGTAGAATGCAAACAGAACTGCAATAGTTAAAATACTAAAATAAGATCTGTCTTGTTTAATATTTCACTTTTAATAATGTATAATCAAGTGAATTAATATTGTGAAAATTCTGCTCTTTAAACATGTTTGATAAAAAATGTACATCTTAAATGGATGATTAGTTTGATACTCTAGGCGGGTATGCACATGAAGTCCCATAATTCTGAACACTGAATCTATGGATCAAACATGAATCAATATAGGATAAGGCAGATTCCACAGATGGATAATAAAGTGCTCCTTCCTTTGGCTATACCAACAAAAGCTGTTCCCCAAATATATAAAATAGAGACTGGAGCAGTAAATAGTTGGGATTTACTCTGTAAGGCTATGCCCAAATGCTAGATATCAAATAATATAAACACCAAGTCCACCAGCAGCACTTGCACTACCCACTAGGCAGACATCTTTATCACGTTTGAATTCAACAACACTTTAGAGAATAATTTCTGCATTCATTGAAATTGTACTGTATAATTTATTTGATTTCTATTTAATATGCCCTTTAGCAGGAGCATTTATAGGTTCTAAGACGTGCAAAGATATTTGAGCTTTCAAAAACAGAGTTGGTGAGCAGCAGCCCTCCAACCATGCAGTTAGCATCACAGCAATCAGCCTACAGCCACTGATACTGGGAATGATACACATTTTCTAACTTAATTGGCTTTTGGCAGAGAGCCCAGAATAGATACTTAGATATTTTTGTATTGATTTAAGGTAAGAAGGTCTCTTGGGGAACCCGTGATTTGCAGCTTACAGGAAACTTGACCTTCATTAACAAAA
Source organism: Xenopus borealis (assembly GCA_024363595.1). NCBI lineage: Eukaryota > Metazoa > Chordata > Amphibia > Anura > Pipidae > Xenopus > Xenopus borealis. Next base: position 69,723,857 of record CM044443.1, on the reverse strand, counting down.
TTGTAATAACACATAAAAACCACAGAAATGTGTGTCAAACTTTCCTAACCTGCCAAATTTTGTAAAATGGACAAGGTATGTAATCGGTGTGGCCACAAAATGGGCGAGGTCTCCAAATTTCCCCCACTCTCTGCACAGCAATTATTTTTGTCCCTCTTTCTATTTCTAAAATGTTGGAAGGTAAGATTTATGTAACTCAAGTGTCCAGGTTCTTCACATGTAATATTACATTGCTTAAGAGAGGGGGGCCAGGCCTGGATTTGTGGAAAGGACACCTAGGGTGTCATGAATCCATCCCAGCTGCAGCCTCATTGGTTCTAAAGCATGAAGGGCATGCTAAAGATTTGATAGTTTTTTAAGTTTCCGGTGCACCAATCCCCAGGGCTCCAGACCCAACAAAGGAAATATGTGCATGTGTAAAGCAGAGGGAGCGGGGGAAAAGATCAGTGGGGGGTTTAGGGGAGCCCTGCAGGTAAATCCAGCCCTGGCGGGGGCTCAATACATTTAGTATGCTGAATATGTAAATGAATTACTGAAACCCCATGCCTGAACAAGGTACACAACATTCTCAAAAGTGGGTAAAGTTTTGGTCAAATTGGTTTCATGACCTAATTTGTCCCCTTGGTATGGATTTAGTTTGATTAATCAACATTTCCATCCAGACTGTTTTATAAAACCCTGATAAAGGCACTCCAAAGGACAATTCACCACATACAGTATCTACATAGACTGGGTACAAGTAAGGAGCTTGTTGCTATCCCTATGACTATGAGGACAGTATGAGACAGATGGGTTGGACAGGGTTGTGCAAATGGTTTGTTTTTTAGGGGAAGCAGCACCCTAACAGTCCAAGAAAATCAGAGCAGCGGACAGATTTACCAAGCATGTGTGCCTCATTCATAAATGGGCTTTTTATACCTACATTTGTATGTGCTGATCATTTCACCATACTCATAAGTTTATAGGTGCTGATTATTAAGGCACAAGAGTAAGGTTACCCAGTCTATGTTTTCATTGGTATATGAGGCTTTCTGGATAAATTGCTGTGAATCTGCAGGGAATGGAATGAAAAAAAGCTAATTTCTGAATTCAAAAATATGACTCTTTATTACTTATGATATGTTAGGGCCAAGAAAAAGCTGCCTTCTTTGTATTTCAGAGAAAAAGAAAACCAGACCAACAGGGATTGAAAATCTACTGTTCTGACATGGAAGTATAAGACTCTACATTATTTAAGTTTCTCCTTTTTTGTGCAAGGTCATGCTTTCCAGCAACATATTATCCTACTCACGAAAAAATCATGTGGCACTAAAAGAGATAAACATGACACTGCAGGAAAAGTAAATTCTGTGTTTTGAAAGAGTTTCCAGATAGATCCCAAAACTATAATATCTATAGTCGGCTTGAGACTTAGGGGCAAATTCACTAAATTTGTAAAAAAAAAAATTCTAAGACCCAAAATAGTTTTGGCTTATTGGCTGAAAAAGAGTGATTTTTTTAAGGGTGCCCACCTTTCACCATACATTTATTAACATGTGGCACCTTAAATATAGTGTGGGCACATGTGTAGGGCATTAGAACACCTACAGTATATATACTTTTATTAAGTTTCCCTGGGCGTGTGTAGTGTTCTGTATGCGCTGCAGTATGCAGTATATTAAAAACTCATTTAACGGATTCTTCATACAGCATGCAATATCTTAGAACATTCTTTGATGGGAAATTAATGTTTATTTAATATATTTCTTAATAAGTTACTGGTAAACTATTATTCATCCAAGGCTAAGCAGCAAGTAATATAGCATAAGAGATATAGAAAAAATAACCTTACTCATAATAAATTTGAATGTGCATACATTTTTATTTGTTTGGTTCACTGGATAATGTGGCTGTTTCCTTGGTGAGCTGAACTGAACAAACTGACTCTCTTCTGAGTATAAGGAGCTTCTTAGCATTCTTTTGCATTATGCACTGGAACCTCCAAAATCTTCCAGTACTATACTAGTGATACAAATATCTATAGTTATATTTATGCTCTTTATGAACTCTGGCAACAACACAGAACTGTGCAACATGTACTTTTTAGCTGATGCTCAAATGCCTAATTCTGTCACCCTGATGTCCTACAATGAATTATTCTGCTTTCTAGAGTAACTGGTATCCTCCACATTTATGTGTGGGAAAAATATAATTGTCACCTTTGTTCCAGCGTCACTATTATACTGAAGCTCAGAAAGACTTTGATTAGGATTAACCACTAAAAGTGTAGAAACACACCATGCAAAAAGGTAGACTGCTACTTTGCCCTATTACCTTCCCCTATATCTATAACATTATCTCTGTGCACACTAGAAGAATTATTCAACAAACTTTGGTATAAACACATCTGCCAGAGGGCAT
>CM044443.1:69675451-69721242 GCA_024363595.1 Xenopus borealis | reverse complement strand
TGTGACTTGTGCTCTGATAAACTTCAGTCACTCTTTACTAAATAATCTTCTATTTGGTCTATGCATGATCTAATGCTTAAGTATAACATCAAGATTGCCATGTAGAACTTGGAATTTGAACTGTAGGTGGAGACTAGAGAAAAGCAGGAGGGGAAGTAGTCTGCATTCACTATTGAGGACAGTAGAGAGAAATGGAAACTAAAGACAAGAACAGCAACCAAAAAAAATGAATGAATAGAAATGGTCAACATAGAAGAATGGTGTGGGAACTGATGGAGGCCTCAAAGCAGAAATATTAGAATTGTGGGAACTAAAATGTTTTAAAGATAGTTATTCCCTGCAGCAGCAATAGTCTCACACATTTGTTGTCACTGTGCTTCTCAGCCATATTAATTGCATTAAACTATGTATACTGGATGAGCAATTCTCTTCCCATTTAAATATTTTAGTTTCTGAAATTTAGTATCTCGAATGGTTGATTTCTCACAAACGTAAAGTAAAATATCTATCATTAATAAAGATACATGGGGCAGATTTACTAAAGGGTGAAGTGACTATTGCTGGCGAAGTCTGAATTTTCACCTGGAGATGTGTTGCAATGTCTGCGAAGCAAATGCTGATGAATTTTCGCCCTTCAGTTAAATTTGCCCCTTAGACCATTGGAATCAAAGCAAAACTGTGTGTAACAATGTGAACATTTGCCCAATATTTTTACTTTGGCACAAGTTTCAGCGTGTCACGTGAGACACAAAGAACACCACTAAGCTGCAAGTATAACTAATTACATCACTAATAGCGACATTTATAAGGATATCATTTGCAGGATATTCACGGCTCGTGTGTATCACACACACACACACACGTAATGGAATCAAATCTGTTATCCAGAATGCTGGTGACCTGTCCAGATAAGGGTTTTTTTTCTGCAGTTTGTATTTGTATAACAATACATAAATTTTACAAAAAAGCATAACATTACAGTGCTACAAAACAAGCTGGCGCTATAGAAATACATATTAATAATAATAATAATAATAACACTAAGGGGCATATTTACTTAGGGTCGGATTCGAGGATTAATAAACCCTCGAATTTGAAAATCAAATTTAAAGGGAAAGTATCGAACGATTTTACTGCACTTCGATTGGTTGAACGAACGATCAAATAGAAAAATTCCCATCGAACGATTCGAACGAATTTAAACAATTGATTTAATTTTTTTTATTCGATCTAAAAATGCTTTAAAACACCTATGGGAGCTTCCCATAATGTTTTAAAGGAATTCTGTAGGTTCAATCTGGCGAACTGGCCTATTGAATTTTTTTTTTTTTTAAGGGCAAGTACTTCGACCATCGATTGATCGAATAGTCGAATAGATTTTTATTTGATCTATTCGATCTATTCGATTCGATCGGATATTTCAAATTCGATGGTCGAAGTCACCTAATTTGCATATTTGAAAATTCTAAATTTTTCAATTCGATCGAAATTACGAATTCTTCACACGAATTTCATAAATCTGCCCCTAAATAAACCAAATAAGATTGTTTGCATCAGTATGGGTTTATACAGCTAAGAATCAAGTAAAAGTTACTTTGTTATTATTACAGAGAAAAAGTAAATAATGCAAAAGTTTTTAAATTATTTGATTGAAATTGACTCCATAGGAGATGTTTTTTCTGAATATCAGATTTCTGAGAGATGTAATATCTGCATAAATTAAAATATTTGCATTTACAGGTCCTAATATGCAAATAACATATTAAATCCACTGATGTTTCTGATATTACCAAAATAACTTTCAATGAGAAATAAAGTGACCTGCTGCTTAAAAAACATCAACAACATCTTTTTTAAATTAGTTTCTGTATGTTCCATTGAAATTTTCAGGATGTTGACAACCAGGGGAAGTAGAGTCAAGGGCTCTTTCATAGAAACAAAGTGTAAGGGCCCCCACCCAAACTCATCATGTCCTCATTTCTGCAATGTTTGATTTAGTAATTATTTATACTTATTTAGAGCACTAACTAACTAAACTAGTGACTAAATAAATGGGGGTAGTAATTGCTCTGTAGTGGAGAAAATACAAAAATTAAGAAAACAAGTAGTGATAATTATTATGCAGCATCATATACTATGCTTAATATTAAAGTGTCTGTATCACTCTAAATAACAACATGAATTTCAATAGAATCCTTGTACAGTATATTTGCTGGAAGGGAGACCTTTTACACTCCACAAGGTTGCTCACAAACTGCTTAATTCACTTGAGTTCATTACCGGAAAGCTCCAGAAATGGTGCTGACTGAGTTTTTTCTTTAATAGCATCAACATAAATATTTGACATTTCTAAATGTGTGGACACTAGTGGCTAATATGGATACTATGAAGCTAAAGCTGTCCACTCTACACTTTGTAAGGACTTATCTGTGTTATACCTTTAATTCAGTGTACCTGCAAATATAAAGATTTTAAAGGTGGCGTTCATCTTCACAAAACCTATAGTTTTCCAATAGTGTACCACAAATAATGTTTTTTCCCTTAAATAGGGGAATGGTAAATTGTAAAATGATTTCACTGAACTACACCATTTAATACAACAAATAAAAACAATGTTTTCTCATGACAGTATCCCTTTAACAATTCCCTCTGGCAGATGTGTTTATACCAAAGTTTGTTGAAGAATTCTTCTAGTGTGCACAGAGATACTGTTGTAGATATAGGGGAAGGTAATAGGGCAAAGTAGCAGTCTACCTTTTTGCATGGTGTGTTTCTACACATTTAGTGGTTAATCCTAATCAAAGTCTTTCTGAGCTTCAGTATAATAGTGACGCTGGAACAAAGGTGACAATTATATTTTTCCCACACATAAATGTGGAGGATACCAGTTACTCTGGAAAGCAGTATAATTCATTGTAGGACATCAGGGTGACAGAATTAAGCATTTGAGCATCAGCTAAAAAGTACATGTTGCACAGTTCTGTGTTGTTGCCAGAGTTAATAAAGAGCATAAATATAACTGGCAGAATATACAAAATATAGGATTAATGGTGAAGAGAAGTGTATTTTGGACCCTATTATACTAAATTGCACAACATTATCTCTTGCGATCTGTAAGGCTCATTGACAAAAGTAACTAGCTTGAAACATGAGATCTGAAATAAAATACTGTATAAGATACATTTAAGAACATAGCAATGCTATAAATGGTCATGTGGAGGGGACATCTATAATGTATTAGCCTCATTTTAACAACAGGGTATATATGATGTATTTTTATAATACACAAGTTTCAGTGAGTCACATTGCTTATTCATGGATCTTTTCTATTATAAGCAAGCATGTGTGTGAGACGAGTATGTAGGGAGTGGAGAGAGAAAGATCACCTTTTCATTTTATAAGGATGAACAGTAGTCTATTATTTGCTATAGTACATACATAGCAATGTTTTCAGGGTTGCAGAAATGTCAGTCACCGTGGAATATTAGATATTCTATACAGTACAATAGATTATGCATTTCAGGAATACGTTCTGTACAATGCACACTTGTCTTAATGATAAATAGTTACTGGCTTTTCCAACCTTGTCTTTACGGTGACCAGATGTTCCCTATAACTATGGAAACATTCAGGGCCACTTTAACAATGCAAATGATGGGGCGCCTGCTCAGGGTCCACTGCGCGGGGGGCTGGGCTAGACTGAGGGAGGAGACGTGCACAGTAAGGAAGACAGAAGGAGGGGAACAGGGAAGGAGGAAGCTGGAGGGAAGGAACACACAGGGAGAGAGGGGACGCACACAGGGAGGGAGATGGAAGGAGGGGAACCGGGAGGGCAGAAGATGAAGTAAGGGGATGCACAAAGGGAGGGAGGGGACTAGGGCTGCCACCTGGCTGATAGTTTTACCAGCCTGGCCGGTACTTTTGATGGTTGATCCCAGTGTTGTTAACAGAAAAAAAAAGATAAATATATAGGAAGGTTGGCATTTTTTTTTAAGAAAAGGTGGCAACCCTAGAGGGGACACACACTAGGAGGGAGATGGAGAGAGGAAACACAGGGAGGGAGGGGAGGCGAGACTGGATTGGAACACTTTTCTGGTGCGCAGTGGTTGTGGGGGGCCCACTAGTTGGCTCTTTGCCCAGGACCCACCAAGGCCTTAAAACAGCCCTGGAAACATATGAAAAATGTGTGAAGGAAGGCTGTGTGCTAGAATGGTCCATTTTTCATCAGTATTCCCTGTTAAAGGGAAGGTTTGGTGGCTTTATTATATCTATAGTACCAACGTGATGGTAATATATTAGTCAGTGAGGATATTTACTCCAAGCCTAGAAGACTTAACTGTATACCTGAAAATCTGCCAAGAGCAAAGTTTATTAAAGGGAAACTGTGAAAATGAAAAGTTATAAAGGTTTATATAAGCTTCATCTCAGAAAAATTACTTATTATTGGTGCATGTTAACTTTGCCTAGATGATGAGGGTACTTTTTAAATGCAGTAAAGCTCATATTTATCAGCAAGTGGCTGTTTTGTGCATATTTTCCCCAAATCACTTAAATATTGCATTTCTATACCCTTTTTCTATACCCTATTATATAGGGCTCAATATTTACAAATGGCTCACAAATGAGATGGGTGATTACATGAGCATGGCCATGGTTAGGCTATAGCAGTGATGGCACTTTTACAAATATAAAAGTGCAGTTAACGAAACCTGGCAAATGTGCCATATTTAAAAAGCTCTTAAGGACACTCACACTGCTAACACAAATATAAAATTATATTTCCACATTTAACATCAATCTTGGCCAACTCTTAAAATGGAAACCACATGGCTAATTTTTTCTCTGTGCCAATAATTATTAGAACTACATTTAAAGTGTGTTACAGCTGTTTTCAGTTTGCTATCAATAAACATCTGATTCCAACATGAAGAGGGAATGAAAAAAGATTGGCTTGATTATTTAAGAAATGGTACAGAATTTTGAAATTATCATATTTAAAAACTTCCTTATTTCAAAATTTAAATGTCATATCAATTTTGAATAGTTTGCTTGAAATTCAGTTTGTTAAATTCCTTTCCCAACACAAAAGTCTTCTGCACATTGTTGCCATAATCTTGAGCTGGCATCAGTGACCACAGTATTTATGCTTGTCACAATGTATTTTTGTTGAAAATTACAAAAGCAATAAAATGCCACCAGTAATTTGTAATAAAACAGCTATTTTTTCTTACAGTTTCAAACCTGTTTCTAAGTAGTAGATTGAAAAGCGATTTGTAAAGGAATTAAAAGAAGAAGCACAGAACTGTAGTGTTTATATTATGTTCAGTTCTCATGTAATTCTTTCACTTCTTAATTAATTATCTTGGATGAGAGTAGTGGGATGAAAGTGTCCGGTGATGAGATTATTATTTAGATGACTAAAGGTGACTGCAGATTTTGTGAAGGAAGGAAAGACGAAAGGAAGGAAGGAAGCCACAACGCAGTATTTTAATTACAATAAAATATTCATAGATGTAAATATTTAACTGACTCATCTACCGATCCAAAATTAATCCAAGCACAAACACTAAACATTGTATACAATAATTTAAAAAAGATCAGTGATAATTTAATTCAGATCTATAAAGTACTAAAGAACATAAAAGCAAGCTAAAAAAATAAATATAATTTTGTGAGATTGGGCAATCTTCTGTTTCTACCTGGGATGCTGATTTTACATTCTGATTTGAAGCACAATTAGCATTAGTACTTGGTTTGGAAGCTTTGCACTACATGAGATGTCAAAGTTCTATTTTGATATAGGAGAATAAGGCATCAAAATGAAGGGGTAGTTCACAATTGAAAAAACTCATCCTACAAATAGCATACTAAATAAGTAATTAAGCTAATTTGAAAATTTGTGTGGATAGGTGCACCTATACTGTTTGAATCTATAATAGTTGCACAGTTTCTGCCCAACAAGTTTATACTTTATAGGGGACACAATAGGATGTCAGCTGATGTCTAAAATGTACATATAAAGGATGTTTATATACTGTACAGCGGAACTCCACTTTTACATCCTTGAAACATATGTTATTACTAATATGACGTTGATTCGTCCTGGTCCAGTGCAGGTGAACTGTGTTAATTTCTACCCGGATTTTATTTTTTCCCTAATTTTACATCATTTGTTTTTTTTGCTCCAAGGAAAACATAAAAGAGCTGTAACATTATATGTGGCTAATGCATCTGGCACTATTTCAATGTTTATTTGTTGTGCCTATCAATTTAGGTGTTATGTTTTTTTTTTAAAACTGCTTAATGTTGCTATGGCAACCCTGAACATTTTGGTATATTGTTGTTTATTAGACACTGAATTTTAATTAATCATGCTGCTTTGTTAAAGACTTGCTTAAATTTGCTTTTTTTTTCCCACAAAGAACAACTTTTGAAAGCACAGTTGCTTGATGAAATATAAAACTTGCCCATGAGCATGCAAGATACAAAAACTTAGTTAAGGCAGTGAAACTAAATCTTCCCCTGGTGTTTTTGTGCAGCAGGGATAGTAATAAATGACCTTGTATGACTTCAGATTATTGAGCTCCGTTAGGGACATTTTTATGCATAGTCCATTTCTGATTATGTTTTTAGGATATGAATTATAAAAGAGAATAAAATCAATGTACTTTTTTTTTTCTTTAAAGGAATTGTTCAGTGTAAAAATAAAAACTGGGTAAAATAGATATCCAGTGCAAAATAGAACATGTTTTCATTATAGTTAGTTAAAAATCAGTAAAAGCTGGAGTCACCAAATGGTCAGAATCAAATGCAAACTCACTAAACAGTTTTGACCCATGCACTCCCCTTAAAGTAAGTAAGAGTTGGAGAGATGTCAAGCAGGATGTAGTGTTCTGGCTATTATATTAGAAATCCAGTCACTCCAGTCTTTAAAGCTGACAAGTTGGCTTTTTATTTTATAAATATATTATTTTGCACAGCCTAACTTTTTACCCAGTTATTTTTATTTTTACACTGAACTGTTCCTTTAAATAAACATTTTCTTTGACACAATTGACAATGATCAGGGATTGCTGCAAGGTGGTTAATTACTTATACAGGTTTTTTGCTCTCATGACTCATCCCTTCCCGATAATGTGCAGGAGCAGGGCTAAAATTTCATTCCACAACTCTCCCTGCCCTCTCCCTGCCCTTTCTCCAATCCGAATAGTCCATGCACAACTGACTGGAGAGGGCCACCCTACCCTTCAGCTTTTTTTACAAAGAAATCTATATAAGCATGGCCCTATATAGAAAATATGGCAGCAATCAAGAATGGCAGACTAGTATCTGGAATGCATACACAACTTGAATGTTTTCTAATCTATGAAAAAGATTTTAAAAATTGTAATGTGAAAAACTCGAATCAGTGAATTTTGGGTGAAGAACCCAAAAACTTGAATTAAGTTGGAAAAAAAACTTGAATTGCTTGATATAATTTACAATGAAAAAAACTCAAACCACTCTAAAACTCACTGAAAAAGCTCAGACATCATGAAGGCTACAAACATCTTCAAATGGTTGAAGGGACCTCTGCTATTGACTACTCTGCTATCTACATGACCTCTACAGGTTTTAACTGGAGTATTTTTGGATTCAATCTATTTCCACATTTGGGATATCATAAATCTAAAAAAAAAAATTTTAATTAAAAAAGAAAATGTTTTTTTTTTTAACCAGAAAATTAGAGTTATGACTGAAAAATACCATTGAAAACTCGAACTTTGATAAATAACCCCCTTAAAACTTTTTAAAGTTTATCTTAAACACAGCTAATAAAAAAGTCAGTTTCAAAACTACTCATGGAAGTTTCCAAGCTTTTAGTTTCCCTTTAACATATTTAGTTATGTAGGTTAACAGTTATAAGTGACAGCTCCTAATATATAGGAGAAATATGTAGGACACGACTAAACTGTAAAACTTTGAGGAAATCATGCTGAATGCCATTTTTCCCATTTATGTTCTAGCAGCAAGAGAATAGAATGCCATTTCACTTTTAAACCCAAAAAGTGAAGATCAAGTGACATGTTGTAGTTGAACTGCAGTAAGGAACTGTCCAATTAGCAAATATACCTTTGTCATATTAAGATAACACAAGGCTACAGGCCATACTCTGTAACCATCTGTAAATGGTTAACTGAAGCCTCATAGCTTTTTTTTTTTAGAATAAATGTACCAAGCTGATCCACCACATTTTTTTCAATAGAAGAGCAGCAGTGTTCAGCAGATCTTCCCTTCAGGTCTCTAGCAGTACGTGTTTTTCAATCTGCTCCTTGACTGAGCGTGAAATTCACACGAAATGGGAAAAAAAAGCAATTTTGACTGCCGTTATTTCCAGATTTGAAACTAAAGAAGGAATCAGAAAACAGAACATCTCCCTTCTCTTGAGTGACTACAAGAATTGTGTATCAGGTTTCAGATTATATAGAAAATGTGTCTGTGTATCCCAGGAGCCAATGAGAAATACATTTTAGAATAGATGATGAAGGTTCTTGTAATGTCACGTCTGAGCAACAGTCCATAGTTATAACAGTGATACCAGGAATAATATAATTTATAATTTATAACAGCTTCTACCCACACTAGCTCTTAGCTACTCCAAGCAGGCTAGCGGCTAAGTCATATATATGTGGTTAGCAAGCATTGTCCTCAAGTAAACTAAGCAGCATAGTTCAGAACAAATGTAATATAACCAAGTGTACATAGTGCAGCGCAAATACAATAATATCAGCTGCTTTTTTTTATATCAGTTAAAGTCCAGACAGTTATAGAGGTTATGCTAGGCCAAGGGTAGCAGATAAGACACTAGTCCAAACAGGTTAGTGAGAGTAAATGAATACTGTTCCCCAGTCTTACATTTCAAGTAGCCCATGTACAGGTTAAGCAATGATGATTACAGTCAGAGCTATTTTTCATATTCTCTTAACAGATCAGAGGATGTGCTACAACAAATTAAGCCCTGTGGAGATGATCAGACAGGGAAAGAAAACTGAAAATCTGTCTTAAATTATCGACAGATTTCATGGAAGACACTTAAACAATACTCCTGTAAAATTGGGTCATCTTATTTCTATATGTTAAATGACGAAAGAAGACTTGCCTGGGTTCCCCTGCAAAAAAAATCTTCAGAGGGACATGACACACTGTGATCACCAACTGCCATTGTGACTTCCCACTTCATGCCTGCTCCCCGTCACTGTGTGCCTCCATGCTAGAGACTGCTTCCCCTATAGTTATGCCACTACATACTGGATCAAAATGATTGTGCAACCCTATCTGAAAACCAGTAAAAATAGTAAAACAACATAAGCATATGGAAGAAGATATCTCCTTGCTGATGTTTTCCTATAAATCTTTTATATCAGTGTAAAACAGACCTTTAGAAACAGCAACACAGAGTTTGCAATTCAGATTTAGGTTTAGGTCAGAGGCTTAACTATAGTTGCCAAGAGCAAGAGGAATTATGGAATTATGGTTAATTAAGGTCCAGGGTTAATGTCTTCATCAATTTAATTTACCTTCTTTAAAGAAATACATGGAGCATCTATGTTAGGTAGTAAAAAAGTCAATCATCTGTGCAGCTGAGAAAGGACTGTATACTTACAATGTGCTCCAATTAATAACAGTTAGTTCCTGACAAAGCAAAGTCCCTTGGCAGAAAATGCATTAATTTAATTGAGAAATAAACAAATACTAAACAACTTCTCTGTGGCTTAAATGTTTTTTAAGAGTCTGTGGGCCTCAATAACCAATGTTTTTAGTAAATGATCACCTCTGTTAAGTAAGTATAAAATTTAAATCAGTGTAGTTATCAAATACAAACGTATCTGACTGGTTTAGTTCAGGTACAATGACAACATAAAATGTCTAATTAGTTGCTATGGGTTACTAGGCAGGGACATATTGTTGAAAAAGGCATGTGTTGAATTTTAAAGTGAATGCACTATTAAAGTGTGGCTGCAAGGTAAGTATAATAAGTATAACAAGTAAGGTTGCCACCTGGCCGGTAAAAGAAATGCACAATCCCAATGTTATTTATAAGGCAAAGTGACAGAAATAATGGAAGGCCACTATATTGTCCAGACAGGTGTCATATTAACAAGTTGTGACTTTTAATTGTACAGTAATCATGTGTTGATTGTAAAAAAATCACCTTTTGAGGAGAGCCTGTCAACTTTCTCTCTGTTAATTAGAAGGGCATTTTGATGGCATAAAGGGTAACACACAATAGAGCATTGCCATTATTAGTAGAACATATTTCTGCATGCTCTTCCTTTTTGCTTTATTGTAGATTTCAATGCATAAATTATAGTCTTGGACAGTTCTGATTGTTGAGTGTGTGTTGAGATGTCCAAGAGTTAAGTCATGACAACAGTTGGTCACTATCACTAATGAGACTATATTTGACAACAGAATCATTGGTTTCTACATCCAGAAAATCTGTACACAGCAACAAACAGACTTTTTAATATTCTTTATTATAACCTATATAATCTGCAGGACACTGACAGTATAACAGAGTAGGATCTATAAATGTATATGCAACCAAGCTCAACTGAATATTTACAAGTCATCAACTTAAACTGAAAATTCATATTGTGCATAACTATAAATCTAAAAGCCCAGCCATGTCATAACAGAGTGCTGCCTGCTGCCTAGTAGGGCAAACATATATATATATATATATATATATATATATATATATATATATATATAAATAAATAAATTTTAAAGGTTGCACATTTGGGTAAGTGACGGATTACTGCAAGTTTATATACAATCACTTTGTTTTAAATTTTAAAAAATTGATTTTAAAAACTTAATAAATCCTAAATACTGGAGATGTTCTCTTTGCCCTTGGTCAGACTAATGAGAAAAAAAAAATAAATACAGTGGAAAGATTAGATTTGTAATGCAATAGTACATGCATATTAAGGAAGTGATATATTAATGTACTGAATTGGCTGTCCTGTTATTACATTTGAGGTAAAAGTGTCAACTCTTTATCACATCACATTTGAAAAGCATCTGTGAAAAAATTAGAATCAGATTCTGCACTTAGGAATGTAAAACCGCTGCAGATGCCTGCATTGTAAATGAAAAAATTAATAACTTATAATTCTATTCTTTTTTCTATTCATTTTTCTATATATATATAAAACAAGTCTTTCCTAAAAAGAAACAGAATTAACATTTGTATTAGCTCTGGATAAATCATGTGGAAGCTTAAAACGAGCAATACTTGTCATTGTTGCATATGTTGATTTTATAGCATCAATTCTGTTTCTGATGCTTTAAAATCAACATATTTTATTTATAGCAAATAGGTGCCACAATTTCAAAGAGTAGCCCTCTAAGCCATATGTGTTTCTACATTTCAGCGTGTTTCTGCTTATTTATGTAATAACATGGCAAGTACAGCTGGTGCAACTCTCAATTTTTTTGTTTTTTGTCACCCTGGTCAAATTGCCTTAAAACCTGGATCATGAACAAACCCAGTTTCAAATGTAATCCACCTAGGCAATGCTTGTATACCAATCCCCTGATGCCACCTCATAGAGCAGTGGGCTATAATTAGCTGCTTAGTACTCTATCTTTATGCAAGTCCTGCTATTCCACATCACCAGTAGTGATGAGCAAAAATTTTCATCAAGTATATTTGCAGCTAAATTCTACTTCTTGCCATCTGTGAATATTTTCACAAAAGAGCCTTATGATTTTGCCACAAAAAAAACATGGCGACAAAATGCCCATAGACCCAAGTGCATTTTAAGATAAAAAAAAGGTTGCTGCAAAAAATACCCATAGGTGCCAATATATTCTGCTCAAGTCCCCAAGGAAAAAATGTTTACTTCAACATGTTTTGTATTTTTGCACGGTTTCAGATACAGTATGCTCATCACTAATCACCAGATTTAGACAACAACCCAATGTACAATGAGTGAGTTTGATACATATACTGTAGGTGTTACCAATTATAGCAAGCCTATTCTTTTTATAACTATTGCTGGGCAATCTTACAAAGTCATGTCATTTTCACCAGGTCTATTGTAGCAACAGACTATGATTTCCTACAAGTATTTACATTTATTTGTTTATTTTTCTTTCTTTAAATGTAATTAAAAGTATTTAGCATCCTCAAACTCCTCTCTTTTGTGCAAATTTTCTTACAAAAAAAAAAAGATTTTACAAGAGAAGAAGGAAGCTCTCATTGACTTCTACATAACTTTGGCGTATTTTTGGATTCAATTTTTTCATTGTTTTTACACTTAGGGCAGATTTATCAAGAATCGAATTGAAAGTTGAAATTTTAAATTGTTTGTGGTAAAAGCTGTCAAATTCAACTAGGGAGTTATCCAAATTCAATTCGAGTTTTTTTTTTTTTATTTGAATTTCATTTTCAACATTTATCATACTCTGGCCCTTTAAGAATTCAAATTCGACACCTAAAACCTCACAAATCACTGTTTCAGTCAATGGGAGAGGTGCAGGGATCAGGTGCAGGGATCAATTTGAAGATGTTTGCAGCCTTTCACACATTTAAGATTTTTCGGAGAAAAAAACTCGAATTGAGTTTGATTGAATTCAATTTGAACTTTCAGATTGTTTAAATTTGTATATATATAAATTCTATTTTATGAATACATTTTTGCCAGTCTAATTTCGAATTTATGGGAGTTTTAAAAAGACTGTTTAACCTTTCATAAATGTGTCTCTTAATCAATTACAAACAATAGTGGATTTGAGTAATAATAGAAAAATACAACAATCTGTGGTAACAAAAAATACATGGTGCTCATAAATTCGCCCCTTATGTTTAATAAAATGTCTATTATTCCAAACAAGCATTGCCTCTCCAGTAAGGTAAGAAAATGAAAGAGAATGAAAGATTTTATATGAGGTAGAAAATTTAAAGCCAATATGCATCATTATTAATTTATGTGAGGAATTGTGGCCTGCTGGTCTGCTAAAATTACTGAAGTAAATACAGTAGGGTAATTAAAGGAATGAGGAAAAAGCCTAAGGCGATCTCTAGGATTACCAAAATCTGCTCGTTTTTATTAAACATGAAATAAACAGGCCAGATAGGGCAACTACTTCTTATATACTATCTGTTTCACAGTACATTTCCACAACAAACTAATATCCCGGATGCACTGAGACAACATTGGCTAAATTGTGATACTTAAAAATGCAAGTAAATGTATAATATTGTTGGAAACATTTTTTACAGTCATGAGTATATCCTTCATCTTGTTAATTTGTCAGTTGGTTGGGGTGGTGGAATGGTCTCCTGATGTAGTCTGTATTAACTAACAAATTTTAAATGATAAAAAATTCATGGTTGTCCGAGTAGTTAAGAGAATAAGCTGCAGTAAGATATTGAAAATTATCATGTTTTTGGTCTTATTTTCAGGAATGGAAGGTTTTTTTTTATATAATTTAAATATTCCTTAATCCAAAATATTTAGTTAACTAATGGTTAATTTCAGGTAGCTGTTAATTAATACATTTGTAAGGTACTGAAAGAGTTGAATAAGAATGAAACTAAGTAAGTTTTATCAGAAAGGTCTATGTAAATACACCCATTAAATCTCACAGTGCTGCTGCTCCTCCTTGAAAAGAACAACTGCATTCATCTCCTTCCATTTGTTACACTGCAGTATCAGATTTCATTCTATCAGTTAAAGGAAACCTGTCATGATTGAGTTAACACTAGGAAGGAAATAAAACTTTTAAAACAAACCACATACCCCTATTTATTATGCTCAAATCTCACTAATTCTCAATTTATAACTACTTTTAAAATGTGCATGAGACACTAACTGAAGCCCTGACTTTCCAGAAAGTCAGGAGAGCAAAGCATCATGGGTAGAATCAGTCCTGCAGACTCCTCTCACGATATCACCAGTTTGTGCAGTTGTTAGTGGCTGGAGTAGCCCACACAATCTGAATAGAACAATAGAAGGTGTTTCAAATAATTCCCATAGAATATCAAGTCCTGGTGTGACAAGAGTTATACAGAGCTTGTCTATCATAGAGTATACTCTGACTAAGCATGAATGAGATTTGGCAGTTTGGCACAGCCCACACACAGAAAACAAAGGGGTGTTTAAACATGGCAGCGCCTATGAAGCCCTTTTTACATGAAGGATATTTTCTAATCCGTTTCAGATATAGACAAAAACAGTTGACTAAAGGGTTTAACTAAGGATGGAAAATAAATATTTTACTCATGTCTCAAGGTGACAGGTCCTCTTTAAAACCTCCTTGCCCAGGCAGAAGTCTGTGTAGCAGTACCACCTTCTTTACTCCCCTCCTCTCTCCTGGCTGTAATCTGAGCTATCAGCAAAATACACATGCAGGGAAGTTAGGACACACCAAACTGATATGCCAGCTGCTATCTTAAACAAACAAATGTTTACTGCAATTGGAGATTAATAATCTCAGGAAATCTCCAGAGCTCAGCTATTAGATTAGAATACAAGAAAACAAAATCAACCATCTGATTGGTTGCTATGGACAACATCTCCAAAGCTCTCTGGAGATATTTTTCTCTAATGTTATTAAACATGTTTACTCAGGCATGGTAAAGCATTCTACAGATAGCATAGCATAAATATAACATACGGTGGTCATTTAAGGACATGCTCAATAGAAATGTGAGCGTACCATGCAATCTCCTGGAACATTTCCAGCAAGTTTGCAGCACACTGGCTTACTTATTACATTGGCTTACTCATTCACAGAAAACGGTTGTCATACATTCAATCTCTTTCTCTTTTAAAGTCCATGCTCATAGAAATCTACACTCGCACCTGTAGCATCCTCTCTAAAATAGACAACATACTCCCTCAGTAATCCCACATCCAACATCCTCCCTTGGCAATTCCACCTCCTCCCTCTGTTATCAGATGTCCTCCTTTGTTACTTTTTTTCCCAAAATCCTTGTTAGTGTGCAAATGAAATTATTTTAAACTACAACAATGTAGGAAAATCCTTTAAAAACAACCTCAATGCTAAATGTAATTATTTCAGGTCCCTATCATTAAATCAATGATTTTATCCAAGTTTGTTAAGTCATTTAACTTTGACACAGTTTGTTATTGTGTGCTTTGGTTGATCATTTACTATATGTGCCAAATGAAAATTTGTATACATGCAATTAAATATTAACAAGTTTGATGAAAATCATTATTTTTTATAAAAATATATTAGACTAATTACATTTCACATCTGGGCTTTATTTTTTAATCTAGGCGAAAGCCCTATTGTATTTCATTACATTTCAGTGGTTGAAATCAAGGTTTTATTGAAATGTTAACAGAGGAGAAGGAGAAAAGTGGCTTGAAAGAGGATAACTGAAGGAGGGTCATTGAAGGTTAAAGGAGAATTTAATCCTTAATTTAAAAAAAAAACCCTACAACCCACCCTACATAGATCCCCTTTCCTGTTCCCCCAGCCTAGCTGTTACCCCTGGTAAATGCCCTCAACTATTTACTTAAAGTACCTCTCGTGCAGATTCAGGGCATTGGAGTTCACAGGCACCATCTTCTTGACTCTTCCGTATTCTTTGGGTCTTCTGCTTTCACATTCGGTGCATGCGCAGTTGTCATGAAACAGAAGATTGCTCCAATTGCACATGTGCTAATATGCCACTCTATTCCCGAAGCTTACCAAAAAGAAGAAGATGGCGCTTGTGAACACCGATGCCCTGAATCTGCACTGAGAGGTAAGTATAGAGTTAGGGGCATTTACCAGCAGTAACAGCTAAGCTGGGGTGTAACAGGGAGGGGGGGTCTATGTGGGGTAGGGTTTTTTTTGTAACTAAAGGTGGCCATAGACGCACAGATAATATCGTACGAAACGAATTTTCGTACGATATTCGGTGCGTGTATGGTGGGAAATGAGCCGACCGACATCGTCAGAGGATTAAGATATCGGTCGGCTGGTTGATCGGACTGGATGGAAAATTTTGATCGGATGCCTTTGAAAGCTCCCTGAACATCGGCCATTGTTAGTGCTGAATCGTCAGATACAAGTAGAATTCTATTGTTTCTACCTGTATATCTGACGATTCAGCTCTACACGTGTGTGTTGAAACGAACGATCTTTCTTGGAAAGATCTTTCCCGAGAAAGATCGTAATTGTTACGTCTATGGCCAGCTTAAGGGTTGAATTGTCCTTTAAAGGAGGGTGACTGATGGAGAAGCACCGAGATGCGAGTATAAATTTCTGTGAGCATGGACTTAAAAGTGAGGGAGAGAGAATACATGACAACAGTTTTCTGTGAAGGAGTAAGCCTCAAGTAAGAAATTGGTAGTTCTCAGGGAATTCTGTGTCTTATGCGAGTATAAATTTCTATGAGAATGGACTTAAAAGTGAGGGAGAGAGAATACATGACAACAGTTTTCTGTGAAGGAGTTAGCCTCAAGTAAGAAATCGGTAGTTCTCAGGGAATTCTGTGTCTTATGCATTGTGCATTAGGTGTATGTTATGCCCCTTGAGACACTTTGGGGCAGATTTATCAAGGGTCAAAGTGAAAATTAAAAAATTGAATTTTGCATTATTTTTGTGTACTTTAACTAGGGAATAGTCCAAATTCGATTCAAATTTCAAAATTTATCATGTACATTCTCTTTAAAAATTCAAATTCGGCCATTTGCAATGTAAAATCTGCCGAATTGCTGTTTTAGCCTATGGGGGGCATCCTAGAACCCATAGGTAGTCAATTGGTGGACTAAAAAAGTTTTTTTAGGGAAAAACTTTGAATCGAATGCGACCTGTTTGATCGAAAAAAAATTCAAAATTATTTTGGTTGATCTTTTTCAATTCTAAGTTTTTGCACTTCGAAATTCGAGCCTTGTTACATCTGCCCCTTGGAGAAAACAGGGGTCATTTACTTATCTGAAGTGCAGTGTGCAAGTGTGCAAATGCAATGTCAGACATAGTGCTATGCTTTTACCCATAATGCTTGTGTGTATGTGTGTATATGTGTTCACCTAATTCGAGCATCCTTGCTAAGGGGAGATTTACCTAAGGTATTTGTAGTCAATGGGGAAGATTTATCAATATGTGAGATCAGAGTTCACCACAGAAATAATTACGCACTATTCATTCCTTAGGGATTTTTGGAATTGTATTTATCAGTGGGTTACAATTTGAGATAAATACAATTCTAAAAATGTCATAGGAATGAATAGAAAGTGGATGAGTTTTTCTGTGATGAGCTCTGACCTCTGACCTTTTGTTAAATCTGCCCCAATACAGTATGTCAAAATTCAGATACTCGTGCATTTGCTTCAATCCAAATCAGATAAAACTGAGCTGAAATATCTGGATGGCATCCCTTTCAATGCTCGGCATCAAAAGACAATGTGCACCTGATTCTTTAGGCACAAGTTTGCTTAAAGGTGGTGGTGGCTCTAGAGTTCTCTTCTGTCAATAGATATTTTTGTGTAAATATGCAGGAGAACCCTAGAGCTACTACCACCTTTAAAGCAAATGTGTAACAGAAGGTGGGACAAATAAACAGAAATGTAAGGATCGGCTTTTTTAAAAACAATTATTTTACTTATCATTGATGTACTGTGACAATTTGGCTAAGTGGTGGGAATACTGAAAAAGAAGGTGAGTGTCTGTTATGCAAATATTGCACAGTATTGTTTCTTTACACATGGTACAATGAGTTAAGATATTCAAAGAATAGATAAGTTCTGGCTTGCAAATTCCTCTAATTGGCAGGATTTTAATTATTTACAGCACCATACTAATATATTCATTGCTCACAGATGCCTACACTTCTGCTTGTAAGTACTATCATGAAGAGACAGCTTTTCTGCTTCATAATGTCATGTCCCATGAAAAGAGGTACATCAATATGTATGAGAAACTTTGAGAGCACTTTTTGCAAATGGTTTTAAAGCATCTGACAAGTGAAGAACTAGGAACCAGACAGAGGCATTACTTTAACATGAAGTATGGTTTTGTGGCAATGCTACCTGATCAAATATTGCAATATATAGTACCAGGTTAGATGAAGGGGTACTAGAATGCTATTGAATGCCAGTTTTTTTAACCAAAACTGCAGAAATAGATTCACATTTTTTAAATTGAAGGCAGCGCCATATCGTACTCAGCAATTACTTACGAAGCTTGGCATTAACAGAAATTAAGAACCAAAGCATAGGAAATATCAAAACTATGATTACCTTCTAGATAATACATGCCATACCTGTACCTCAGATAATACATGCCATAACTATACTTCCGTACCTTAATTCTTAGGTCATAAAGATCATCTTTGCTATGTAAATGCTAAAATCCTGCCCTCAGCACTTAGGCAGCTGCTATACTCTAATCATTTCCACAATTTTTATTTTGTTTTTTTCTGCTATTTATTTGATCAGTTGCTTTTCCAGTGACTTCTTTCTACTCATTATTACCAATAAGCAGATCTGGCAGTTTGCTAGCACCATGGCAGCTTCACTGCACCACATTTGTTGCTAATAGTGCTCCCTTTGTTCAGTTTTATCATTTAGGGGGGTTATTTACTAATCGTCAATTTTTTTTCATATATTTAACAGAAATAAACTTGACGTAACTCGCCATTCACCTAATTTATTGATAATTAAACTGGAAAAATGGAATAGAAAAAAAAACTTGAGTTTTCTGAATATCTAAATTTTTTCAAGTTAATAGACTTTAAAAAAAAAACTCAAATTTATTGAGTTTTCAAGCAAAAACTAGTGTCAAACCCCCAAAACACCCATAAATCATGAAGGCAAAAAACATCTTCAAATGGTTAAATGGACCTCTGCTTTTACATGAATTCAACAGGTTTTAGCTAGAGTATTTTCAAATTCGGATTAAAGTTCAAAGATTTGCCTGTGACAAAAGCAGGTATAAAAATGTTGGCCTATTTGTACCCCCTTTTATATACTTTGAACCTTGGCCCTATTTTGTCAAAACAATGTCTCCCAGGATAGCTGAAGTAAGAGCCGATTAATGTTCATGTTCAATAGTGAAGTTGAATAGCTGGACAGTGAAGATCCTTCTAAGAATCATCGTCTAGAGAATCTGTAATTGATTTTGCCATATAGGCCAAACGACTGAATTTTGTTACTATTTTTGCTACATTCTTTGTTTACTGAAGTTCAAACAGAATACAGCATTTGCATTCAAAGCACTGACATGTCTGTTTTCTTTAGATAATTACAGTAGCAGAGATTTTTTAATTAAATCAACAAAAAATAAATTTCCCAGGAAAGGGTTACAGAACACAAATTATAGTCATTTCTCATAGTCAGCTCTTTTCACTGACTTAGCATGCAATATATATTGTCATGTGCACAATACCTATAGGGAGGCTATAAAATAGAATCCATAAGTACAGCTATGTTGATGTGTATTAAATACAGCATATATTCACTGAAGTCTTTCTTAGAAAATTATCATATACAATATTTTCTAGCATATAATACTGAATAAAAACTCTTCCCAAATCCCAATGGTGAAAGCATAGGAAGTATGCATTGTATGCATTTTAATAATTTGACTTTACACAACATAATTCTAACCACAAAAGAGTGTAAACAGAGCTTTTCTAAATCACCTCAACGATTAATATCTTTAGCATATGTTGACTGCTTCATTTATTATGAGCTTATTATGGAAAACACATATATTGCTTTCTAATGAAGTTACAGCATATTTCAAGGATATACTACCATTAAATAATCTAGATGTCCTAATTGTTTCAGCAGATTTTATTTTCTTGTAATTTGCAATGACATTAAGAACTAGGGCTTTATTCACCAAGCTGTGTTAAGCAAAGAAACAATGTTAAACTATTTCTTTGTATTTGACAGATGTAGTTTATCGCTTTATAGAGAACTTACTCATAGGGGCAGATTTACTAAGGGTCGAATTTCAGATTAAAAAAAAAGAAATTCGACCACTGAATTCTTTTAAAGGGCGTTTTCTATCGATTTTTTTCCGATCGATTAAAAATCATTTGAATCATTCAAATGCATTGTTAAAGTCAAATGATCTTCACCAAAATCCTTTGATTTTCCAAAACATTGAAATTTGAAAATTTGAGAGAGAGAGACATGGGGGGAAATTCACTAAAGCACGAAATTCGCCAGCGTTAGTGAAAATTGTAACTTTGCAAATTTAAATTCACCAGCGATGTAGATAGTCTAGTGCAACTTCGCACCCTAACGCTGGCAAAGGGGGCGAAAATTTGCAAATTCACTAAATTATTAATTTTTCTGAACGTTAGCCCCTTCGCCAGAGTTCACTTCGCCAGTTTAGAGCAGGTGAATGCAATAGAGTAGATGAGATTTTGTAAAAAAAGTCCAAAAATAGTTGAAATTTTTTCTAAGTCCCAAGAAAACGCTGGCGTTTTTTCCTTAGCGTAGGGTGATAGAAAAAAAAAATGAAGGAAACATTTTTTTGGGTACCCTGCTCCCCCCTTAATTTCCTAACATAGGGCAAATATACTAGACTAGGGGCACATGTGTAGGGCAATAAAACAACTATGTTGTTTAGGCTTTATTAGGGTTCCCTGGGCGTGTGTAGTGTAATGTTTGAACTGTAACATATACTCTATTCAAACATCAAAGTTCCCACCGTATACAAATTAGCCTTCGGTAGCACAACTGCACCTTGCCTGGCGAACTTTTGCTAGCGCAATTTCGCTACCATTCGATTAGATGAATGCAACTTCACTTTTTATTGAATTTGACGAGCGCTGGCGAAAATTAGTGAATTTCCCACATAGAGACATCATGTATAGGTTAGCATTTGGGTCACCATCTATAGTATCTATAATTTTTTACTTTAGTTGTATACCATATCTCCCACATGAGATTTGGCCAACTGCCATAACACATCCAAAACATAATGTGCATGTTTTAATATAAAATAAATTACATTACATGGAAAATGTCTCAGTCAGCTATCCGGTACTTTCACATGGGGAAAGCAATTTAGCAATGACTGATCTTTCCAGGAGCCGACCCAGAGCCCGATGTGTCTGATCAAACATGGGTAAACAGCAGCATTCTAAGCACACTAAACTAAATCTTACCGATTTGCAAATAGTGTAACAGCTTCCAGAGATGAAATGTAATAGTGCAAAATTTAAGCAAGCATTATTAAATTGTCTAAGCTGTCTTTCAGCAGGTTGAGGGAGACATATTTTATCAATTTTTCTGATGCTTTAATGCTCTGTGAATACAGTACTCATACTGATCAAGGGCATTTATGCTTGTGTCAGGATTTTTTAATATATATATATAACTGAAACTTTGGTCATTTTCTGCAACAACCTAATGGCCTCCTATTTAACCATTCATTATGCAAGGTACATATTTTTTTATTATAGCTTGAAATAAAAAAAAAAACTATAATGAAATATTCCACTGCATTAGTCAGAAGGTCCATCTGCCCATGATTTATCCACCAGTTATTTTAAGTGCTGAGAGCTCTCTTGGTTCTGCTCCTGCCAGTTCCATTTCCAACCAATAAACACTCTTTCCTACTTAGACATTGTTTTCTGCTAGGGGAAGTTACATGAAACCTGACAGGTCTCTGGATGTATCTGTAAAGATTTAGCAGCTGATTCTAGGGATGACTTAAGGACAAGCATTGGATTTCCTCTGTAACCCTACACAACCAGAGTCCTAATAGTCTTATTTTCAATGACAAAGTGAATTTGGCCTAAAGATTTTATTGCTTTTGTTCTACATATAACTATAATATAACCAATGATAATAAGAAGGCACTACTTTCCTACCCTGGTAGTACTGAAATGGTCAAATAGGTAAGTAATGGAACCCTCTTGTTAGATTAAAAGAAGATTTTGGACTGACCAGAGCAAATGATAGCATTTCGCAGTGATGTAACCTATTTAAAAAAGGCTGACAATAATCCTGTATATCTGGTGCTAAGATAACCTAAATCACATATTATTTCAGTGATATCGGCATGGCTAAACATTGTTTTAGCAGTGGCTGCCATACTGTTTGTGACCTAGTGACCCATCAAAATGTAAGCAAATTTTGGGATAAAGAAAGCAGCATTCATACATGTATGTATGTGTACATGAGTGAGTCTATTTATAAACAGCCTCATATTCGTCATTTTAGTGGTTTTTGAAACCACAACCAAACTCACAACCTCTAAAACTATGAATATTGTGACATTACCAAATCAGAACAAAAAAAATACGAAAGGAAATGGAAGTTGAATGATGCACTTAAAGGGATCCTGTCATGGGAAATTTTTTTTTTCAAATTGCATCAGTTAATAGTGCTATTCCAGAAGAATTCTGCATTGAAATCCATTTCTCAAAAGAGCAAACAGATTTTTTTAATATTTCATTTTGAAATCTGACATGGGGCTAGACATATTGTCAATTTCCCAGCTGCCCCAAGTCATGTGACTTGTGCTCTGATAAACTTCAATCACTCTTTACTGCTGTACTGCAAGTTGGAGTGATATCACTCCCTCCCTTTCCCCCACCCACCAGCCTAACAAAAGAACAATGAGAAGGTAACCAGATAACAGCTCCCTAACACAAGATAACAGCTACCTGGTAGATCTAAGAACAGCACTCAAAAGTAAAACCCATGTCCCACTGTGTACTATTCTGTTACATTGAGAAAGAAAAACAACAGCCTGCCAGAAAGCAGTTCCCTCCTAAAGTGCTGGCACAAGTCACATTACCGGGGCAGCTGGGAAATTGACAAAATGGCTAGCCCCATGTCAGATTTCAAAACTGAATATACTCTAAAAACATCTGTTTGAGCTTTTGAGAAATAGATTTCAGTGCAGAAGTCTACTATAGCAGCACTATTTACAGATGCATTTTTAAAAAAAAACATGATTTCCCATGACAGTTTCCCTTTAAAAATAAAAATACCTTGAAAACCTCTAAAAAAATTTGAGTTTTCTCATTGCAAGCAAAAAACAAAATCCTATAAAAGTCTGAATTGATTTAGAGTTTTCCTAAAGTATTAGTGCAGCTCCCATTGACTTTTAAACAACCTGTATTAGTGTTTTTCATTATTTTTACACTTAATATCACATTTTTGAGCTTTTAAAAAAAAAATTATAAAACCATGCATTTTTAGAGATTTGTGTAAAAATTAGAAATTCGATTCTCAATAGTAAATGACCCCTTTAGTGCATTTTTTTTACCCACAATGGAGAGTTTTCCCATAATTTCAATTACTTTTTTAGTCAGTTTGTGAATAATTGATGGAACTTCTGGCACCCAGTGGCTATGAGATCATGACCTTCTGTAGGTGCTAATCAGCAACATGCACATCATTTATTGCATCTGTGTACCCTGTACTTTGCACCTTGCATGCAGTTCACCAAAGCAAGCGGACATTTGCATTATGCACAGGCTGTATAGAGAATGTAATGTGCAAGGGGATTAGAAAATTTAGCTCTACACACCTGCATGCATTAATTGATTAGCTATTTAATGCAAATCATAACAAAGCCTTGATTCCACTTTCTATTTACTAACCAGTCAGTAACTATCTGTTATTTTTTCAATCTATTTATTCATCATCTATTAATTTATTACAAAAAAGTCACACCAGAAATTATATTGTATTACTGCCAGAATGCCTACATCATTGCTCTTTTATCAGAAAACTATCAATGGGTATTAATCCTGTCTTACTGTATTCACTACTATTCTATTACTGACATGCACACTTGCTTCAGACCTTTGTCTACTGCTGCATTATTCTGAGTGGTAATAAATAACAACACATTCAGCTGGAAAGCTGCCAGGACTGTAATAGCACAATAAACTGTCCCTAATAATGTAATCATGCGTGAAGCTTCAATGCGAGTATCTGTCTGTGTCACTATGTCACCTTGTAGGGCGGTATAGAAAAGGCATAAATGGGCCCAGAGCCCCTCCTATCTTCATGTCCCTGTAATTCTGCAGTAGAAGCGAGTGAGACTGAAAGGAAAGAATGGAAATGGAACAGATACTGAATAAATATAGTGTTAGAGATCTACTGGCACACAGGGAGTGTGGCACACTTATGTTAATACAGATCTATATCATACAAGAAAATGGAATTGTAAATCGATTTAGACAGTACTTCCTGACTCATACATAGCACTGTCCATTCCACAGAATGATACAGTATGCAAAAATTTGTAAATACCTAAGCAGCGGAAGTATGGTATGAGCATTAAGCATGGAAAATGTTCACACATAGAGATGCTAATCTCCCAAAGTATTGGTGTATTGACACTGACCTGTATATGAAAATTCTCATAACTGATGAGTAAAGGAAAACTATACCCCCAAAATGAATACTTGAGCAACAGATTATTGTTATTATTATTATTATTATTATTACAGTTTATATCAAATTAAGTGGCATATTAAAGAATCTTATCAAACTGGAATATATATTTAATTAAATATTGCCCTATTACATCTCTTACCTTGAACCACCATTTCATGATGGTCTGTGTGCTGCCTCAGAGATCACCTGACCAGAAATATTTAAACTCTAACTGTAAAGGGAAGAAGTGTGGAAGCAAAAGACACAACTCTGCCTGTTAACTGGCTCGTGTGACCTAACTTTATAGTTTGTTTGGTATGTTTGTGTGAACCGTTGGATCCGAGGATCCCAGGAGGCTGTCCTTATTTTTTAAAATGGCAATTTTCTATTTATGATTACCCAATGGCACATACTACTAAAAAAGTATATTATTATGAAAATGGCTTATTTACATGAAGCAGGGTTCACATATAAGTTTTTTTAGGCAATATCTATCTATGGAGACCTACATTGTTTGGGGGTTATAGTTTTCCTTTAAGAATAAGAATGATTAGAAATTATCAGCAGATCACCTAGGAGGGATGAGGAAGAGAAAACATTGATTTTCATACTCCAGATCACTCCACATACATAGAGAGTCTAAAGGCCTGGATTTGTGGAGAGGCCACCTAGGCCCGGGCCTAGGGCAGCAGGATTTTAGGGGGCGGCAAGCTGCCCAACCACACCCACATTGGTTCAGAAATTTAAATTTCCTGTATGCCAGTTCCCATTACTCCATCCTGTTCATGAAAATTTGAGCAAATAAAAGGGAGGAGACAGGGGCGACAAATGACAGCGGGCCTATGGGCGCCCGCTAGGTAAATCCGGCCCTGAGAGTCTGCTCTAAGTGGTACACCAGAATAAACTAAAAACTTGAAGCAGAATTATAAAATGTAGCAAGTTATCATGCAATATGAAAGACTTATGGATTTTATTTAAGCATGTAACATACATTCAAAAATGTATGCAAAGATTGCAGGAGCAAAAGGGGTTCAGGATATATCCATCATGGTCTGGAGCCATACAGATGAAGCCACTTTGGATTGTGCATTTGACACAGAAAAACTTAACTCATCAATCCCATTTATCCCACTTATCACAGAATATTTTCCCATCCAATTAAAGAGTTCACCATTGAAAACAATGGAGCTTTGGTATGCTAATGAAAAGGTTAAATGCATTAAATGAGTTAAGATAACTTTAGATAAAACAGTTTCTTCAATTAAACCTGAGTCATGATGCATTTAACTCACAAATCCCAGTGGCTGCATCTGTATATGTGTACTCTGCCCTTGCATTCTTTCAGCTTTTCATTTTCAATATTTTTAATATATCCGATAAAACAATATAAAAAAATAGGACAAGTGTCAGATTATTGACAAAAACCACCTAGAGAAAACCCATGGGCTTCAACCTCTTACTCTTACTCTAACTGAACTGAAGTGTACTGCAGGCTTAATCAGTTGCTGGTCAATATATGACCTTGCAGAATGAGTGAATGTTTTAATGCTTCAGAGAAATTAGCTAAGTTTATAGGCCTGGTCTGATATGAACCACTGACAGAGTGCCTCTTCTGAATTGTTATCAAAAAAATTGATTTATGCACTGGACTTCTAAAGCATCAAATGTTGTTTTGATCTTTTGAAGAAAAGAAAAAGATTGTGCAGGCCAGATTTCACATTTAATTTAATTGAATGTTCTATTCAAAGTTGGGCATTATGACATATTAGGGTCGGTTTAATTAAGAGCCAACAATTCTACCAGTAACTGTGGATTGTGGGAAACCTAAGGTACATTCTATACCTCTTTTGACAATGTGTTTTCCCAGGTTTGATGAATGTTTAGGCAGGACCAGAACTAGGAGTAAGCAGTGAGATGATGTTAGGACCCTAGGCGCATACTTCTGCTACCTCCAGGCCTGCTGAACTAACATGTGTCAAGGGCGGGTGGGAGAGTTGAAGAGTTGCTGATCACAGAAGAGAGTTGGGGGTGTGGGGAGGTTGGATAGAGAGAGTTATAAGGAAGGGGGCGGTGATGAAGCCAGGGGCTTGCCTTGGGTGTCCTCATGTGATGAAGCAGCTCTGTCTTTAATATATATAAGTATTAGTAAATACTGGTATATTACACTCAAAGGATTTGCAAACGTTTGCAATTCCATATGGTTTATTAGGATGGCCACACAAACAACAAGAAGTTTATTGAATTCACCACTTTGCAAGATAATCTTCAGATGTTAATTCAAGTTTTATGGTGCAGGAAAGTACATATAAGAGTTGAACATTAACTTAACAGTTGAGCACAATCTAAAATGGGTGAATGGTGGATCATTTGAGCAAACACACCAGAACCCACATAGCAAAGAACATACCATCAGAGCTAGATTTGTGTGTAGGGAGGTTTTCACCAACACTCTTCAGTGTTATGCTTTTATAAACTACACATGATGTTCTATTTAAAATAAATATTTTAATCAAAAAATAATTGTTTCAAGTTCTCAAACATTTTGTAATTGGCATGTGACAATAAATTACTTTGTTTTGCCACAAAGTATCTGTGTTATGTTAATTTTGTTCTATAAAAGTAAAGTGTAATTTTGTGTCTTGTTCTGCATTTTTGATTCAGAGTATAGGCAACGAAGCAGTACCAATGGCAGAAAGTAACTCATGGAAAAGAGGAGTGGGTGATATTACTAAAGACTGTGCAGCATTAATGCATATACATAATTTGTAACAGCAACTGAGAGTGGGGATTATAACAAATTAAAGAACACAAAGTGGGTCTGTTGCTTACAGAAATAAATACACATACAGCACTGACATGCAACAAAAATGAATTGCTTCTTCCCAATAGTTTTAAGTCATTGTTTAGGGCTGAAATGCAAGAGGCATAATCATTTGAAGTTAAAAATAGCAATCAATGCTTAAGGGTACTCTTACATTTGAAATATAGCTTGAACACGAAACATTGCTTCAATTCTCATAGTTGCAAAACAAAAAAATGAAACCGGCATTTGACATAAATAGCATTTCTCAAAGAACAATTCATGGGTAAAAAAAACACATACAACAAATAAATGCTGCCTGCATTTGCTTGAAAATAATATTTTACTAAACTACATAAGATTGCTTTTTTGTCCTACAAACCATTTCACTTTGATTACTTGTGAGCCTGCAATTTAAGTTTCCGTATTTTAAATTAGCTTCACATAATAATCCACTGTTTTGCAGTCTTATCCATTCTTAACTAAAATATTGAACAAAATGAATTATCACTTATTATCGTAAATTACTTTGGGATATGCTAAGAGCAATGCATACTATATCAAGTTTTTTAACATCACAATAATACAAAGCAATTTCAGAAACAGTCATAACTGTTCACGTCTAATATTTTTTTGTATATTTTCATGCTTCAGTGAACATAAGTAACAGAACAGAACTACAGTATGCAATATAATGGGTATAAAATTGCACCAGTTGCACAATGGCCATAGCACACTGCATTTTGTGCAACAGCTCTATGCACCCTTGTGCAAGTTCAGTGCTCTGCATGGGTGTCATGGCCTTAATACCTGTTCCAAACTGTACCTTGTTTCACTTGGTACTTCTTCCTTACAGGGATACTTTCATAGGGAATTTTTTTTCTCAAAAGAGCAAACAGAATTGTTTAAAGGGCACCAATAATACCTAAAATGATTTACTAAGTAAATACAATATGTGAAAGTTCAAGAAATCTGATTTTTAAAACAGTAAGAATTGTTTGTATAATGTAAATGATCAGCTCACTATGCCTTCTGCAAAATCTCCCCTATCTCCACTGCAGTACTAGCTGAGGCAGGCATCTTGGATTTCCCTGACTCCTCCTACCTATATCTTCACAGCCAACTGTAGCTCTGAAATCTCGCACATACTCAGTTGAAATTCCTTGCTTGCCTAATAAACCTTCTAAGCTATTTTGAAATCTGCCAAACTTCTGTGTTAGTGCTGCCACCTTGTGGAAGTTGGTGTGTGCACTTCTCTTGATACTTCTAGAGTTTACTAAAGCTAGGCATTCTGGGTAGCTCATTTGCATGTTGTAGTCAGTGACAAAGTATGGGATTTTTTAAAAACGGCTGTTTTTTTTTAAAAAACTGTACATGTAGTTTGATTAAACATGTTTAGGTTGTACTGGTCACGTTGTTAATATGTGTTTGATTTTGGCTATGATTGGTGCGCTTTAAATTAATTTTGAAATCTGACATGGGTCTAGACATATTGTTAGTTTCCCAGATGTCCACAGTCATGTGACTTGTGCTTTGATAAACTTCAGCCACTCTTTACTGCTATACTTCAAGTTGGAGTGATATCACCCTCATCTATCCTCCCACCAGCAGCCTAACAACAGAACAATGGGAAGGTAACCAGATGGCAGGTATCTAAAAAATCCCTAGTACAGCTAAGAACAGCACTCAATAGTAAAATCCAGGTCCCACTGCAACACATTCAGTTACAGTGAGTAGGGGAAAAAACAGTTCTATCCTAAAGTGCTGATTCTTTGTTAGGGATGACTGTTTATGATTTGCAGACAGGAGCCAATGTGCTGGGTAATTTATCAGTATTTAAAGAAAAAATATAAGCAGACCTTTGCAGGAAAAAACACAAGTCCAGGAAAAATGCAGCAAAACACAAATCCGAGTACAGGCTGAATTTCGGGGGCTGGCAGCCGAAAACAGAATGCTATTGAGGCTAAAAGGTCAAGACAGACAGAGTTCATGGAAAGTCCAAAAATCAAGCCAAGGTCAATACTGAGAAGTCAAAATAGATCAAGGAGGGATAACTGGGAAAAAGGAATGAGGCAGGGACAGAACAAGGTTTACCAGATAACAGGATTCAGGAACAAACAGGAATTCACAAGGCTTGGAGTCAGTATGAACTAATAATCCAGCTAAATAGTGCTCTAATTCATAATTACCCTCAGCTAGATAGAGGACTTGCACTAATACTGGCTGACCAGGAGGCAGTAAACCCACATTCATCTTGGAGCCAGGCCAACACCACACCGCCTCCTGTGGCTCAATCAGGAGGAGCAGTGTTCAAAACCAGGTAGTTCCTTACACTCTTTCTGAAAGCACATAACTAGGTAAAATACCCTGAGATGGCTGTTTACACACCAATATTACAACTAAAAAATATACACTCACTGGTTCAGGAATTGAATTGAATTATTTGCAGTGGAAACAATGTAGTAAAAACAATATCATAAAAATTACAGAAACCCTTTAAGCGTCATGGAAGCCACACCATGAAGGGCTAACAACTTTGTGCTCTATTTGGGCAGAGCTGAGAAAGTTGAGCCTTTGAGTGGCCGAGCAACTACAAGTGTGTCAATTGTGGGACAAAACATGGAATTTGGACCTGTTTCTTATCTTTTCACCATATAAATAAACTCTCTGAGATGTATGGCAATAAAACAGCATTCATATTCTATTAGATTTTAGATCAAATGGGACACCCTAAAAATGCAGATTCATATTTCTTTACACACAATAATTTCCATGTTGAATTCTGCTTAGTACTTGAGGATACTTAGGGGCGTATTTACTATTATTCCCCAAAAATAATTTGTTTCTATTCGATATTCGATTAGCATTCGATTTTCGAATGGTAATCGAATAGTTCTATGCTACCTTTTATTTGACATTCAATCATTTGATGATCGAATACAAACCTATTCGATCAGTCGAATAAATCATTCGACTGAATGAAGATATCATTCGATCGTTCGAATTATTTGTACGATTCGAACGATTCGAACGATTGAACACTTCGATTGTAGGAATCCTATTCGATCAGGACTTAGTCTCAGAAGCCTATGGGAGTGCTCCCATAGGCTTCTATTGCAATTCGGTAGGTCCAATCTGCCGAAGTAGGCAATCGAAGAAACTTAAAAAATGAAATCCTTCGCTGATCGAATGATCAAATAATTGAATATTCGTCCATTCGACTCTATTCAAATGTATTCGATCGTTCGACCATTCCCTATTCGATGATCGAATATGCCAAAATTCACATATTCGACCAAAAGAAGAAATCCTACGTTCGAACTTCGATCGAACTTGGAATCCTTCACGTGAATTTAGTAAATCGGCCTCTTAAAGTAGATTTTTATTTGATCATACATAAAATGTATTTTTATGAAGAGGACTTCTGCCTAGGAATTATGTCCTCTGCTAATGGATCACAAGGGTTTCTCTTGTGGTTCGCACCACACATATATATCTAAATCTGGCAAAGATCTACCCAGTTATAAACACCATTACAGGTTAGCAGTAGGGAGAAACATAAATGCATACATACCAAATTATAAAGTATTTATAGCAATTTATCATTATATTAGACAATATTAAAGAGAATAAAGGTATAAACACAGAATATATCCCTCTTTAAAAACAATATTTGGGATCATACATACGTCTAAAAATCTTTTGAAAAGAAGATTCATCAGCCATAAAATAAAATAATATAAACTATTCAAGACTGTAAAAAAGAATAAAAAAGTGCTATAAACTATTTAAATTTACGATTGTCCACCCATTTATATCAACCTGACAAGTAGAGAATTGAGGTTCCATGTCTCCAAGCACATTCAAATCATAACAAATGCCAGATCAGCGTGTGTCTTTTATAAAGATAACATTGGCTGCTAGGCACATCTTTCAGGCATATTTTTCTGATCCATCATGTCTCCATGTAATGTGGATTGATTCTGTCACACTGCGGAGGGAAATTGTAATATTGCATATTATAGTTACGATATAAATGGACAGTAAAATCTCAGGCAATTGTCCTCATATCACACTGAAGTCTGAAAAATTGCTTTTTTCAGAGATGACTTTGATTGGCGTCAAGGTCCTATTAATAATTTAAGAAATATAAAGCTCCTAAGTAATATTTTACTATGTTCAATAATTGAAAATATACAGTTTTGCACCAAATTTATTGTTTCACGTACGGCAACATTTTATTTGTGTGGTCTTTTTAACCATAAATTAACAAACCATGATGGAAAAAACAAAGACATCATTATCATTATATTAATATTATAGCTCCCATACTAGAAATGAATGTCTTTTTCTCCATGAGAGTGTTTACATTAGTAATACCAATCTCATATTCAGTGTTGGACTAACCCACAGGGATACCAGGACAACTCCCAGTGGGCCCAGGTGTCAGTGGGCCCTGTTGCTTCTTGTCACTTCAAAAAACACTGGCACTCAAGGCAAATTGTTGTTCCCTCAAATTTCTTTTGGAGTTTCTGGGTGAATAAAACCCAGTGCTGATGTATGTATGAAGAGTTCCCGGTCTGCTTTTTAGTCCCATTCTGGCCCTGGTGACCACCGTGTAATTTAGCTCTTGTATCTGCTTTCAAACATAGGCAAGGCTCTCGTAAAAAAATCCATAAGTAACCAGGTCACTGCACTGTCAAGGACAGACTGAGAGGCACAATTGAATAGCTATGCTGACATGTTCCTTAAGGGGAAGATTTATAAAGATTCACCTGTCCATGTTTGGGCAAATGATTGCTGAAAAAACAAGTATATTCCTAAACTCAAATGCTTTTTCTGCAATCAATTGCTCGGGCATGCAAATGTGCCCATAGATATCTGTAAGAGGAATTGAAGTAACCTAAATTCTAATTTAAAATTCACTGTACTGTAATAGAAGTTTTGGGCAGATAATAAATGTTGTGTATATTTCACCAATGATGAAAAGTTACAAGCACTAGCTCTAGGGAAAATGTGTGGTATTGTAGCAGGTAAATGCAACATTTTGTTTGCCAGCTTTAGTAAGCTGGATAATGGGTCCCTGGAGTGAATGGAGGGAGAGTAGGGTGGGCACGCTATTCTATATATACCAACCAGAGTTTGCAGCCGATTACTTATTAAATTAATAATTAGAGCCCTGAGCCCTGGTAAATAAGGCTTTAGTTTAGAAGACTGGCTGTCTGTGCCTGGTAAAGCAGGAGCTGCAAAGAACATGCTGGAAATTCGGTGAATTTTTATTAAAAAACTATGTTTTGTTTGTAGGGGCTGGTCACTAGGCCTCACCCTTTATAGAGAGGGTTGTTTCTTTCTGTATTAGATAGCTCCAGGTTGCAATAGTATTTTTTTTTTTTTTTTTAAATAAAACTGACCGTGGTTCGGTTGTACCCTATTTTGGGACTCGTATAATTTTGTGGGCATGTGAGCAAGGGTGAGCCCAGTCTGAACCAAGGAGACCAACATTCCATTACTGGTAATCCCTAAAATACCTTAAAAAATTATACTGCTGCAAACAGAAACATATGTGAAATAGCAAAATGAAAACGGCTCCAGTACATTGAATGGAAAAATGCCTGATTAGAATTAGTAAATACATGTCTAGGTTATTGAATTTTCACAAAATAAGTAAGAATTTTATGCAAATAAATATAAATAGTGATGGGCAAATCTGTGGTGTTTCACTTTGCAATTTATTTGCGAATTTCGTGAGAAATTCTTGAAACGGCAAAAATTTCATGAAACACCAAAGGTGTCTCCTTTTGGATGCACGTGTCTCGTTTTGGTCGCTGGCATCCAAAAAAAATGGGAGGCACGCTTCTTGTTTTTTTTATGACTGCAAATTCACCCATCACTAAATATAAACCCATAAACTGCATCCTTAGTAGCCATTAGAAACCACAGATAAAGCTTCTATTACTGTCAATGACAATTTTAGGACTTGAAAGCCCATAAAGTCTAAAGTAAAGAAATACCTTTACTGAATTTCACTGCTGTAACTGGAGTACGCATTAAGCAATGACATGTTCCAGAAGAAAGAATGAAACACCCTATTTAAGGATGGCCCAGGAATAGAACATATTGCTGCACAATAAGATTCTAAAAGGAAGTGAAGGAAAAAGAGTGATTGTCCTATCCCAAACTTCTAAAGAAATATTGTATGCCAATGGGATGAGAGATAATAGCAGTAATGAACACTCCTCTAGTGCCAGATTATCAAATGGATTGTAAGTATAGCTTTGGATAACTTGGGTAGATGTAGGAACATAGTAGAGAGAACTAGGCTACAAACATGACAGTCATTCAAAATAGGTTAAATTAAAAAAAAGTGCATATTCAATGGCCGCATAAATTAACAATGGACTATTTTGATTGTTCATGCTTAAAAGAACCCCAGGCAACCTTTATTTATTTATTTATTTATTTACAATGCACATTGTGCCTAATCCATTCCTCCTTTGCCCAAATATATTTTTAAGCAATTCAGTTTTAAACATATTTGTGGATTCATGTTTAGTGATGGGGGAATTTATTCGCCAGGTGCGAATCCTTACTGAAGTCAAAACAATCCTACTGAATTTATTTAATGCTTCAATGATTTTTAGTAGACTGAAGATATGATGATCCAAATTACAGAAGAAACCCTTATCTGGAAAACTCCAAGCACCAAACATTCTGTATAGCAGGTCCAATACCTGTAGCGGTTTGTGAAAAAAAGTTGTGACTCCTAATTAATTAAAGAAGCACTATCATTGTTTCAACATTGGTTCAAGGAATAGGGATTGTGCTGAACATACTATTTTTTTTAATTAGGGCAAAATCTACCTCCCAAGTGCCAAATATGGCTAACATGGAGTAGCTTGAATTTCCCTGAATGAAAAAAGAAATAAAAATCAAAGCTTTTTCTTAATTAAAACAACAGGCATGTTTAGCACAAGTCATATTCATTTAACTCATGTCAAAGAGGGAGTATACTGTCCCTTAATTTTCTCAGAGATCCTTGTTCTGTTAGTTTACTAAGAATATCTTTATATAAAAAAAGCTTTAGTATACATATTTAACACAGATTAAATGATAGAAGTAATAACTGCATATTTGAGTGTAGATAATGCAGTACAGTAAGCATTCTCAAAGACAAAGATGACCTGTTGCAAGCAAGGTTCTACTGCATGCAAGGTATTGTTCTCAGATACTAGGAATCTATTAATCAAAACCTTACAACACAGGGAACAACATGTTATAGTGTGTCTGAATAGACCATAATTTTTCTTTAATCTACAATACACACAGAACCCTTGTCTAAAATGAATGATTAAGGCATCCATTTATACTCTAGAGAATATATATTTTATTGAACTATTGGTCTTTATAACACTTTGGAAACTCTTGTGGTATTTTAATGTAATTTTACATTATTATTATTATTATTATATTATTATTATTAATAATAATAATAATATAATAAGCTCAGGTGAAATTCAATCTAGATGATACTGTTCTCATCATTACTGTTCTTCCAGAATCACAAGGATATGATGAGGAATATAAATTTAAAGAATTTTAGATTTAAAAAGATGTGACCTTAGTGGCGCCAATAGTGGGCCCCTTTGATTTTGCATAATATTAAGGGGCAGATTTATCGAGGGTCGAATTTTGACCCTCAAATTTTTCCCGAAGTAAAAAATTTGTATATCCAATTCGTAGGATTTTACTGCTATTCAATATATAAAATGATCGAATAGTGATCATTCAATTTCATGAAAAAATTGTACTAAACGCTCCATTTCACGAAAAAATCGTACAAGTAATACGATTGTAATTATGTATGCGTTAAGTCTCTGTATTGGTAAAAGATCAGTGAACAAAGATATTTTGCACAAATTAAAATCATTGACCCTTGGGGATTCTGTGAATGCCTTATTATTCTTCTCTATTTTCTAGTTTTTGTTTTGTGTGAGTTTTATCTGTGCACTCCTCCTCTAGGTGGTAACTATTATCTTTTAGTAACTTGTGGCTTGTAGGTGTGAGGCTGCACACTCTGTGCTTTTGTTACATCATAATATACATGTATACAATAAGTTGCTTGCCCAAAGTGACTGTAACTAAATACCAATATTTCTTATGACATAGCTAAAAACATTTATTTAAATTTAAAATGTTTTCATATTTCTTATGTCTTATACTTGATTATATACCACTTAAAAGCACAGTATATCCCAGTTTATATAATAGTCAAAAAAGTATGTTCAGCACAAGTCCTCTTCGTTGTTGGGTTTGGGAGGAACTGCCCCTTTAAATTTACAAAGTCAGGTTGGACAGCCTTGACCCTTACACAAAGCACTTGCCTATTGACCTTGTGTTTTTATATGTTCATTGATCTGCTTGGAAACTTCTAATAGTGCCATAAATTACAGTAGATATTACATTTTCCTCTTTCAAATTTATAGGATATTACAAAAACCTCACTCTTTCTGTCATATGTTTATATGTGTAGGTGCTCCATCTAAAGTTAGATGTTTTAGATTTATTTTATTCTTAAGTATACTTTATACACCACAAACATGTGTTAAAAATCATTACATGAGTTATATAATATTGTCCTTGACCAGTCGACATCTCATGGGTGATCAGCAGGAACTAGTTTAGAAAATCAATTTAAATTGTTTCCTTGCAGTTTATGTGGACATTAAGGGGCAGATTTATTAAGGGTCAAATAAAAAATTTGATTTACCAGTTTTTTTATGGTCAAAACTGTTAAATTCGACTAGGTAAATATCCAAATTTGATTAGAGTTTTTTTTTTTACTATTTGCCACCTACAACCTGCCGAATTACTGTATAAGTCTATGGGAGAGGTCCAGGGATCAAGTTGGTGATGTTTGTAGCCTTCCTCACATTTAAGTTTTTTTTTGGGAGAAAAACTCAAATGGTGTTTTGTATAATTCAAATCAAATTCAATTTGCATTTTTGGATTGGTGAAATCTTTTACAGTTTTAACAATTAGATTTTTTCAATAAATTTCCTCTCATCAAATTTTGAATTTAATCGAATTTAAGGGAGTTTAAAAAGACTCACATGAAGTATCTACTTCTGATGCTATAAGAAAAAAATAGAGGCCCCAACAAGCACAAATGTTTACAAAGTTACTGAAGCAATATTCAGTATTTAAATCTGCTTGAAGCACTGTATTTCAAAATTATGCAGTCACGATGTAATGCAGTACTCTGGACAAATATAAGATTTGATTGTAGACTAACAGGTGAATAAATTACTGAATCAGTAATGTATTTTTACCATTGAAAGGATTTATTCCAGTGTGGAAAAGCAAAGCACAAATCCTTTCTTCCTGTATGTGATTTGTATTGGGGAGTATGGATAGCTAATATTGCTCAATGCTGGTGTTGAGGAGAGCTGAGCACTAACATCCCATTAAACAAAATGTTATTTGGACCTTTCTGAGCAGTCACAGTTTGCTCATCAAAACTGTTGTGTTTAGAAAATGTGTAGTTGCCCATAACATTAAGATCTTTACTTAAATTCTCTAACATTGTAGTAGGCTCATCAAAACTAATTACTGATTGTATGCTAATGGCAACTGCACTGGCACAAGAGAGAAAATTGGCCCTTTAATGTTAGGTTAGTATAAAGAAAAGAATATGCTGTGGCACTGTGGCATGCCTTCATCTTAATAAAATGCTCATATTGCTCAGATTTCTTGTCATTACTTTCATATCATACAATAGTTTGTTAACGTTTTAAATATTTTGTAGCTATATTTTCCACATGCCTCATTTCTTTCACTTTGCAGCTGTTTCCACTTTGCAACAAGGTGGACCCTTCCTGCCTGTAGAAGGAAAATTATTAGTTGGTCTGATATAATGTTTGCCTTTATGGGTCATAACTCACCAAAGCTGTTTCTCATTTCAGTTTTAACAAAGTTTTACACACTTTTTCTAGATAAGAAAGTATCTACTCACAATATTGTTCTAAGCTTGGTCAAGAAAACAATAATGCATCTCCAACCGCTGTCTGACACATGAACAAACATATGGCTTAGTTTCCCTGGTATAAACAGCTACCTCATAAAAAGTTTGTAATTCAGTTTCTGAAGTAGGGAGGATATCTTTAATTGGTAAGAATTTTAAAGCTCTGTTTGTCTAGAGGGATCTTACATCCCATATATCGCTTAGGCACAATTTTGTTCTACATTTTGCAGATGTTAATTTCTTATCGAAGAAAGAACGTGGTATACTGGGCATTTTCTATGTTTCCTATAGGGAATTCTTACCAAGTAAGTGTTCTCATTAATTATTTTCTTCAAATTATTAAAAAAATAATTTAAAAGATTAATTGCATGTACACACATATGTTCCTTGGGTGGGTACCAGATCTTTCCCTTAATTGTTGTAAGATTATCTTGTCATACTTTGACATGGTTGTGTTTTGTTGAGGAAACAGTGACAGTTTTAATAAACTGTGGAAAAAAATTGCTTTACAATCTCCATTGACTTCTATATAAACATAACTGACTTTCCATTTTTATTTTCTTTAATAACCATATCTAGCTAAGTTTCAGAAAATAATTGCGAGGCAAGTTTTTTTCTGTGGCGTTTATTTATTTATTTTATGGAAAAACACTTTTTCAAAGATACATCTGACACTTTCTATCCATTTGCAGATGTCCTTATATTATAAATATCATCATTTATTCCCAAGTTAAGTTAAGGTAACCCAGCATTTCAGTATAGCTTATTGGTTATTTCTTTCTCAATAGCAGGATACAATGCTGATTTCTGGTCCTTAAAGCTATGCAAGTAATTATTTCTATATTAATGAAATGGAAATAAGTGTTTATACTGGTATTGATCAGGGCAACTTTTAAAGATTTCCTGCAGAGCCTTTTTACATCTCATCATCATCACTGAGAATAGACTGATGGTAGACCACATACTCTTTTGGTAATGTACCTACTTTTATTTTTTAAATCTTTTAGCTGTCAGTCTATCACTTTTTGCTTAAATGAGTTATAAACTGCTATGCTACTTTATTGTACTTTCAGATCTTTATCTGTGTTACTTC
The DNA here is from genome assembly GCA_024363595.1 of Xenopus borealis. NCBI lineage: Eukaryota > Metazoa > Chordata > Amphibia > Anura > Pipidae > Xenopus > Xenopus borealis. Next base: position 69,682,957 of record CM044443.1, on the reverse strand, counting down.
AGGTTTATCTCTATGAGCTGTTTTTGCAGCAAGGTCAATCCAAGGCTCTCTCATTTCTGCCTGAACTGCATTCATCATGTCAATTCCAAACAGTAAGTTACATTTTTTTTTAATTTTCAAGAAGTCGTGATAGTCTTCTGTATATGATTCAAATGTGACAGGCCTAAAGAGAATATTTCTGACATGTTCATCTCTGACTGATCATCTTGATGATTAAAATGAATCTTTATTGTGAAAGACAGAGGCTATGTCTGCCAGCATGCATCTTTTTTGACAGTTTGAGACATGGATTTACACTGCTATCCTATTAGTACTCAAGTTTGAGGCCATGGACTCAGGCCACACCTCAGGATATTTAAAACTCTTGCTGAGCTAAATTAACAATCAACTCAAGTCAGCAAGCATACATATTCTATGAAATACCACTATATTGTTTAAGGTGAAGGATTCTAGACTGTCGGCATGGCACCCATAGGGGGACAATGAATGGAAATCAAGTACATAAAGAATAGTATTTAATGCTTCTTTGTTTTACTAGATATTCTTGAAAGACCGACCTAAATGTTAATTAAGATTAGACATTTGCAAGATCAATGATAGATAGATTTATAGATAGATGATAGATAGATAGATATACATTTTTTATTATTTACAAGAGGGGTTTTGAATAGATATTGGACCTCAAAGGGTGAGCTTGAAAACAAGATGTGTGGATACTAGTGTTAGAAATGATGTTGTAATGAAAGAATGCTCTTCCATTTAGACATGTCAACAGAAATATTATTTGAAGCTTATACAGCAATTAGCCTTATTGTCCAGATTAGCAAGAATTGGCCCATCCAATCTAATATACACACATATTTTGGCTAGCGCAGACTCAATTCATTTTAGATAAGCAATCCTGCTTAATTGCATGCAGAATGGATTGGTTCCAAATACAAACATCTCACAATCCTTGTTCATTGTTCAATATTTTTTCAGCATACATAATGTTAATTTGTAAGATTGTTTTTAATAATATAATCATTTTAAACAGTAATGTAGCAGTGATGGCAGAAAATAAACCAAATCCACTGACATTTAATAATTCAAAAATCCACTAAAACTTAATTCAAGCACTTACACTATTCTGGCCATATTTAGAGCTTTAGAGTGTAAACTGAGCATAATTACACAGTTATTTGCTTCCAGTTTTATGTTCTGAAGCTCTATATATATGACGGGAAACCTTTTTTCAATTTCAGTCATTGATACACAGCAGCTTGTTTATATGAACTATAATAGTGTTTCTGAACCAAATCAATTTTACCAGTGCAGGGCATCATTACATAATATTTTCATTACTTTAGAACACTTTGAGTTTTTGGTGTTCCTTTAATATTTGAAGCTATAAAAACTGAAGAGGTATATCAGCACCAGTTGGTGGAGTGCACAGGGAACAGCCATTTGGGCAGCAGAGAAGTGCTGAAGTCACTGTGAGAGAGTGTAAGTGAATTTGTGCAATTTCAACAAAGACTGATATGAAAGCATTGAATTACATCATTTAAAGTTAAAAGGGTATTTTTTCAATATATGAAACATCATGTGCAGTTGCTGGAGATATTCTAAGATTTAAAAAATAACAAGTGAGTCTAATTTTATATGAATGCAATTAGCTGGGTTACTGGTGTTACTGCTGGTATGTACTATGTACTATGGCTTTATGGGTAGCTTCACGGTAGGGGAATACAAAAGATGTAGAGGGCCAAGATGTAGAGTGGATGATTTTGCTATACGGATAGGTATATTTATCAAAGGTCGAATTTCAAATTCATGTGAGAGTTTTTTTAACTCTAATACATTTTAATAAACGTGAGAAAAAACTTGAATGACAGGAAGAGTAGTAACATGTCCAAATTGGTCCCTGGACCTCTTCCATTGACATACATGAACTTGGCAGGTTTTAGATGGCGAATAATCACATTTGAATATTTAAATGGCTATATTTAAATAAATCTCAAAATTTGAATTTGAATTAAAATTCAAATCAAGTTTGGATGATTCAAAATTCGATTTTGAGAGTTTTGACCATAAAAATTAAAGAATTCCAATTCTAATTTTCAATTCAACCATTAATAAATCTGCCCCTCAATCAGTCATGGCACAGGTGCCACAGTGTGTTATGGACTGCTTATGGTGAGGTCAGCTATGTCTTTCTTCTGGTGCATTTTTTGCATGTTATGCTGCTCAGATGTGGTTTGCATTAACACAGACTTGGACTCGCAGAAACACTCCCTGAACCAGCAAGGGGGAAAAAAGCCTTGTATCAATTGCAAGCAAGCTCTTAACCTCCAGGTTTTTAATCAAAATCCTTTATCTTTTTCATCTCTATGTCCCTCATAGAGTTTCATAAAGTCCTACACATGTCTCATCCCACCAGGTCTCTGTAATACCAATTATATTATAATGTTCTGTTCAGACAATCAACTTCAACATGGATTATTATTTTTTAGTCTACATCCATTATTCATTGGAAAGTTATATTTCTAGTTAATGTTAGAAATATTCTTAAAGGACCAGTAACATCAAAAAATGAAATTGTTTTAAATTAATAATAAAAATATAATGCATTGTTGCCCTGCACTGGTAAAACTGCAGTGTTTGCTTCAGAAACACTACTATTGTTTATATAAATAAGCTGTTGTGTAGCAATGTGGGTAGCCATTCAAAGGAAAAAAGGCTCAAGTTACACAACAGATAGCAGATAAGCTCTGTAGAACATAATGTTATCTGTTATCCATTACTTATCCTGTGCCATGTAGCCTTTTTTCAATATCCGCCATTGCTATTTAGCAGCTTGTTTATATAAACTGTAGTAGTGTTTCTGAAGCAAACAGATCAGTGCAGGGCAATAATATATGATATTTTCTTTACTTTAAAACACTTAAATTTTTTGGTCTTACTGTACCTTTAACATGTATAGCTATATGTCCATACCATATACAGTATGTGCCCCTCTCATTCCTCTTATTTGATATTATTCTAATCCAACAACCCTATCTACACTAGCTTCTGGATAATAGTCTAACCCACATACCTCCCCCTTACCTAGTTTAAACACACTTGCAACCTCTTAGCCCTTGTTTCCTCTATGGAGAATGGATTCCCTTCCATTGAGGTGAATTCATCAATGGCTATATAGATTGTACCCCAAAGTTAAATAAGCCCAACATGCTTCTCCTTTTAAACTGGCAATACAATAATCTCCAGGAAATTTACTGGCCTAAGACAAATATAGTTTTAATATCATGACATAATGTTTATGCAAAATAAATTCTTGCTGGATGTATGAAAGAGGAATGGACTTTCATTGTAAATGAAGCTTGTGCTTAAAATCAGTTAATTATTAATATGCAGATTTACATTAAAAAATCTTTACACTGTAAAAAAAAAAAAGCCTGATTTAATAATTTGTAATAAGAGTCTGTAAAAAAAATGGTTTCCAGGGACTATTTGTTGCCTGAAGCTTTTATGAATAATTATGACAGGAGGGGTTAAATGCTGAACTTGGGTTACATGTCTAAATTAGCTAGAAAATCACTTTCCAAATAGAATTTTAATTAGGAATAAACATATTTAATCTTCTGATAGACGCGTCACAGAAAAAAAAACTGGGAGGCACATGTATTAAAAAATCCAATTCGCATAATTTCCAAATTCAAAAACTGTTAAAAACTGAAAGACTAATTTCTTGATTCCTAGCATATTTATGAAAGAACTTGCTTGTATTAAATAATGCAAAAAAACAGTTCAAAATTCCAATAGTGTTTCATGCAATGAAAAACTTGCATTGGTGGAAAAATGCTATCTTGAATTTAATAAATCAGCTTCTAGTATTTGCAGGCCTTTTAAATCTATTTGTATACTGCACTCCCCAAACACACACATTCAAAATGGTACTTAAAGGAAAGGAAAAAATCACAAGAGACAAACAGAAAATATAATAAATGAATAATCGATGTTACTGTACAATGTCCTCCTGGTTGTTTGCAGAGTGCAATATGCAACATGTGTTTTGTGTGTGCGTTCATAGGGGTTTTCTAATTGTGCCTGTGAGGGAAGATACTCTTTATCCTACAGCACTGGGAACCGAGTTATTTATGTACTAGACTGGACTTGGTCCATTAGATAGCCTTACCTTATACAGAAGGATGCTGAGTGTTTACTTGAAGTTTAGTTGTAGAAGAATCATAATTCAATTATTGATTATAATAAGGACTTATGCAATTTCAATGCAACCAATAATAATTTAGCTCTTATTGGCTCTTAATAGAATCAATAGTTGCTATGGAGACTAAAGTACTCTACATTTACCATACATTCTGTTAAAACCAGTTGATTGTGACTGTAAATAACAGTGCTTGAAGCACTGGGACTGAGTCCTATAAAAGTTTAAGAAACTCAACTCAAATAATTGTAAAGCCAATATGTTTATTAAATAACCACCACATCATTGATTACCTCTTTAAAGTTAATAGCAGCTGCAAAGCAGTAGAAGCATTTCCAGCAGAAGGGTGAATAGAGGTAGATACAGAGCTCCTCTTTACCCAGCAGTTTGGACCAAGCAAATAATTTATCCATCTCCGCCTGACAGTGTTGGCTTTAACTCAAGATAAACTCACTTTTTTTTATCTTTTATTCCAACTCCGATTGGTTTGTATCTTGTTCATATAACTGATGGACTTCTTTTTTTAATGTAAAATTTCATCTTTTTCACCTTCATTGCTTTCATTTTCCTTTTTATAATTCTACTTGAGCTTTACCCCTTCTGCTGAAAATCTTACCAATAAACAAATATTGTAGTGTGACTGTGCTGGGCTGTAGGTAGGCATAATCTTTTTTTACAACTGTAGAAGTAACAATGCAGGGTAAATACTAGCTTATGTAAATACAAAAACAAGTGCATGCATGAATGAAAATACCTTTAGCAAATGGCATCATTGTATCCTCTCAATTTTGAATACATTTTAGCATGTTGTAATTGCAGTTGGGTTCCTAAATGAGCCTTTTGGACCAACATGTAATACAATAGTCACTTACGTACACACATTACTATACATGTCAAGACAGTCTTGTTTATTAACATTTTCAAAATCTGTACCAGGGCAGTAACCTATTACAACCAGTGTAATATTTATTTTTAATATTTTATTTTTATTATTCTCCCTGCAGCTGGCTGAAAAAAAGATCACTGATTGGTTGCTATAGGTTACTACAAATTTGACCACTGTTGATAAATGGGCCCTGGTATGTTTCCACAGTGACTGCATCAAGTCTTAATAACCATCATATTGAGAGACTGTCATATTGCTGTAATTTCCTTTTAATGTGGACTTTGGCAGGAATACTTAACAAAAGAGCTGACATTTTTGTTCAGGATGGCTTAACAGAAGGTTTTCAATTAAGGAACTTATACAGTATATAAGTGCAATAGCAATTAGTTCCTTATTAGGGTGGCTAAGCCTTCCTCAGTATTCATTATTCTCTACTACAAATCACTGTGCATTGATTTCATTGCATTTTAGATGAGCCTGAAACCCACAATTAGAAAATGCACAGTTTCTATACAATTTCAGAGATCGCAAAGCTACCCTATAAATAACAGAATCCCTCAATTCTAATATGTTGGTAGGGTCCAAACTTTATGGGGCAGATTTACTAAGGGTCCAATTAGTAAAAAAAAAAAAATCAAATGATTCAAACGATTTTATCCATTCGATCGAATTTTTTTTATTCGATCAAAATTAATGAAAGTCAATTCAGTAGCTTTAATCAGGCAAACTAGGCAGTTGAATAATAATTTAAAGGGGAAGTAATTCGACTGTCAAATAGTTGAATATTCGAATAGATTTTTATTCAAATTATTCGAATCATTTGATTCGATCGAATTTTCAAAATTCACTGGCCGAAGTTGTCTTCAAAAACATTCGAAAATTCGAATATTTTTGAAAATTTGATCGAACTTCAAATCCTTCATGTGAATTTAATAAATCTGCCCCTAAATGTGTTTAAATGTGAATAAAAAAATGTCCATAATCTTATTTTACAGATAAGGTTTATAAATGACAGTTTGCACATTTTTACAAAATAAACATGCCCCAAGCATTGATTTCTATCTGGATACTATGGACCATTAAGGACCAGGCTTTCCATTCTACTGCAGGCTCTAGCAGACAAGAGCTCATGGGAACTGCACATCACCAATATTTTAGGCTAATGTCACACTTGGCATTTGTGAGCATTGTATTACTGCCAGTTTTCCAGTAAAATAGCAAAAAACAAAGCCCCATTCCTTCTTATAGTTATAAAATGCCTGGAAATGATTGCTGCCTGGAAACAAAGCTTTCTGTTTATTTAAATCTTATTATTATTTAGTTTTAGTGTTTTTGTTTCTTTTCTGTACCTGGAACAGCACAAGGAATTCTGATCGCCCACATAGATCAAAATATCAATATTTATAAGCAGCAGATTCCCATTCCAACAAGTACTATGTTGGAGACCCAAGTGGTAAACTTTCCTCTATTGCTCAGGAAGTCTCCAGTAAGTAATCTATGACCCAAGGAACGAAGGTATTCCCATTGGCCGAAGAGTAATTTTTAAATCCTCTTTACTACTTTAGCTAAATTAATTAAGATGTCTACTGCTAATACAGTAATATAGGTAAATAATGCAAACTATAAACATAATGATCTTTGCAGCTCTCAGTAAACATTAGCAATTCCGTTTTCTAATACACTGTGGTATTGATGCTTTTAGAATTGCTACAAGTCCAGAAAAAGCACATAAAGGCCAGCAACCCTTGTCTTAATGCAATAACAACCACATGCACATCATCTGCAGGTAGAATTTCAGGCTTCATGGCATATGGCTTAAACAAGAAATAGCCAGCTTCTTCTGAGAAGAGCTAATTGCCAGTGAAACACTATGAAACATTGTGAAGCCTTGCATTTGTTCAATACATGGGTTAACCAAACAATTTTTCACGCTTCCACAGTTGTATGTGTCTACTTTTATTGTCATTTTCAGCCAGGTTGTCAGGACATTCAAGTGTGTCACAATGTTTAATGAAGTGTGTAACCAATTACTGCATCAAAGAATAAATGGAGGGGTGACAAAGAACAAAAAGAAGTTAAAGATAAAAAGATCTAAACATTTTTAAATAATATAACAAGTTGCCTGTCTGAGATGCATATATACCATTGATGCACATATTATAGAATTATAACAGTCTCATGTACTGCCCAAGGCCTGGGACAATCTCTCTAATAAATGAGAATTTTTATTGCATGATCAAAGATTTGGTGGGAAGCATCAAGAGTATCTGATTCCCGAATGCTCCTAAAAATTTAAAGAAGCAGCATAACTATACAGTATTATTGGCATGCTCAAAACTTGAGATTCCATTGAATACCAAAAGGGCTACTGTAAGATGACATAGATCATAGACTGTTTGGGCTATTTGAAATG
>CM044443.1:69606112-69631018 GCA_024363595.1 Xenopus borealis | reverse complement strand
TCATTGAAGTATTAAGCTATTACAGAAATATTATACATTTTACTAATGCAGGCAGGGTTTTGCAAATTTTTCCTGAGAAATTCGCAAAAAAGTCGGCAAAGCAAAACGCCTCAGATTCACCCATCAATATTAATTATATCTTAGTTTGGATCAAGTACAAGATATTTTTTTATTATCAAAGAAAAAAAGGAAATATTTTTGTATAATTTGGATTATTTGGATAAAATAGAGTCTTAAGGGAGCTATCATCATCATTTACTTATTTCGCCATCATGTAATTCAGAGATTTCTGGATAAAGGGTTTCCAGATAATGGATCCCATACCACATAAAACAACTTCAGCAAATTTATTTATATATACGTTCAAAACTTTTTCCTTTCACTTTACTAACAAATAATAGGATTAGGGCTTCTCATGCCAAGACAACTTTAGAACTTTGCCTCAGGCAGCCATGTACAGCTGGTTACCTGGGACAGGTAAATTTGGCTCCTCTAGTGCAAAAACCTTAGTTACTGTCACTACTCCAATGTGGCCCCTCTTCATGCATAGAAATCATACATGCAAAGGGGCACAGAATCAGGAAGATGTGACCACATTATAAAAATGATATAGCAGTACACTTTGCTTAGTATAAATAACCATGTGTCATGTACAAGTTGAAGTTACAGCTTGTTAGTTTATTGTCAACAAACTCCTCATAATGTCCACTCAAATTTGACTTTTCACATGCAAAAGCAAAGCAAAATATGTGAAAACACTAGTTGAGGCTTGCATTATAATGAAGCCGTAGATTGAGTTAAAATCTGAATCATCATACACTTTAATAGTCTTCTTACTGTGTTAGTGACAAATATTTTGCCTTTCTTCCCTCAAAAACCTCTCTTTTCCTCCTACTAATACTTAGAGAGGTTGAACGCCTGGCAAGAGATATAGTTAGATAACCCGCAAGTTTGTTTTTCACTAATGATATTTACATAATTAATCTGTCAACATTTTGGTACATAAATATTATTTTGCCCCTCTATCCCTTTTTAGTTGAGATATTCTTTTCTAAAATACTGCAAACGTTCCTAATTTCAAGACCTTCCTTAGCTCAGTTATTTATAAGGTACCGGGAAACTCTGAGATTTATAATGTTAGGTGAGAAACATAAAGACAAATGGTAACCCTGATCAATAAACAGTACCATGGACTTGTTGCTGTAAAGACTGGACCGCAGTCTATCACATTGCTACATAAATTGTAAGTTCCTTTGGCAATCTAAAAGAACCTCTTCAGTAATTATCCCCAATCTGTTATAATGCAACATAAATTTCAACATTCTTTGGCAGCAAAAATATATTTATGTTCTCCACACTGGATTCTATGTCACATTTGATTCAATATGTTATTAAAGCATACTATATCATTGCTGTTTGTTCACTTTACTTGGAGGTAATGCTCAGACCTGGATGATATGTGGTTTAAGTCGATGTACATAAATTACCATTAATAAACATTAGCGAGGGTTTAATCAGTGTTTAATAAAGTGTCAATAGAACTGTGATCAGGGGATTCTAATTAAATTAAATACCTAACTGCTAATTAGAAGCATGAGTCAGATACAACAATGTGGTAGGCTGTATGTACAGTATACCTGTTGATGTTCCGCACAGCAAATAAGTTGACCTGCCTTAACTAAAAGGGTTCAAGAATGGCTTCAGTTGAAAAGACAAGTACATTAAGCACACTTTATTGCAAGGAATAGCATTTATATATACATACAAAATTATATTGAATTATGATTAATATATACATACAAAATTATATTGAATTATGATTAAAATCGATGAGAAAATGTTATTTTGTGGTAAGTTTTCACATAAAATTTATGGGGAAGCTTCAATTTCAGGAGAAAAAAAATTCTTCTAATTCAGTTTCAGTTTTTTCTCCCATAGACTTTTTTCATGTGAGAAACAGAGAGGTACATTTTTATCACTGAACTACATATGACTCTATGGAAAATTTTGAATTGAATAAGGTGTTAAATTTTCTCATCAAACTGAATCTGCCTTATGTTTCATATTTTAATATGTAAAGGTGGCCATGGACTCACAGATAATATCGTACAAAACTAATTTTCGTACAATATTCGGTGCGTTTATGGTGGGATATGATATCTGGCGGCTGGTTGATCTGTTTGGATGGAAAATTTTGATTGGATACCTATGAAGAACATCGGTGTGAGGAAAAAAGCATTTGTTTTACCTGGTGGTCTAGTGGGCCGGTGGGGACGCCCGACGCACCATTCGTAAGGACGCCCGCCTCATGTAGCTGCTCTCATTTTTCTTAGGCGCGCCTCTTCTAGATTTAAAGGCGCATTTTACGTCAGGGCGCAAGGGCGCCAAATTCAAAGGTACTTAAATGGATGGGTTTGTTGTGATCATTGCGCGTGATGGTGGTGGTTTTTGTACCTGGTGCTTTTGTGCTTGTATCCTGATTGCTATTCTGATTTGATTCCTGTGTTTGACCCTGCCTGGCTTTGACTATTCTGATTATCTGTATTCTCACCCGTGGCTGTTATCTGACTACCAATTCTGCCTCATCCTCTTCTGATTGATTATGCGGTTTTGACCTTTGCCTGCCTGATGATCCTAGCTATCCGCCTGCCTAGACCCAGCCTGTCTGACCACGAATCTGCCTACTCCTGTCTGTACCGTGACCTTTGGCCTTAAAGACTTTCTATACAGTCGTGCTCCATTGCTGGCCAGAACTACTGCCCTGTACCTCTCGTTTAAGTCCAGGTGTCATCTGAGTAGCTGAAGGCTCTACTCCCGAAGCCAAAGGCGGTCACACTACTGCTGAAGCACGAGCCAAGACCAGGGTGCTTGGCATTTGTTCTGGTATTGGGTGCCGACCGTGACAATTGGCCATTGTTAGTGCTGAATCGACAGATACAGGTAGAAGTCTATTGTTTCTACCTGTATATCTGATGATTCAACTCTATGCATGTTTGTTGAAATGAACAATCTTTTCCGAGAAAGATCGTAATTGTTATGTCTATGGCCAGCATTAGGATATTTAGTGCTGGAGGAATTCAGACTATATACAGTACAGCTCATGGGATTACAGGATGACTCCATAAATCTTTTTCACAAGTCCCTTTATAATTAATGACACTGTTTTTTTAAGAAATATTTTTTTAGAAGAATGTTGTTTGTTGCAAAAAGGATCAGCACTCTCAGGTCTTAAAATTGTAGAAGTTATTTTTATAAATCAAATGGCTCAAGGCTAATGTTTCAGACCCAGCAAATGCCTTTCTCAAAGTGCCAAAATCAACTATGGACATGCCTCAAAACCACAAACTGGTGGGGAAACTGCAAATTTACTGCAGTTGTTGTTTTCCCAACAGTTTGTGGTTTTAAAGCATGTCCATAGTTGCTTTTGCCACTTTGAGAAAGGCCTTGACTTTTTTTGACGGTCAACATTTTTTTTTTGATGCGTGATATTTTTTACCTCCCATTGTAGTCGATGGGGCATAATTTTTGCAGCAAAACTTGGCAAAATATTGGTTCATCACTATTATTGACACCGTCAATAGTTCAAGGGACCTCTGCCATTGACTTCTACATGAGCTTGGCAGGTTTTTATTCAAATTATAACTTTTTCCAGGGTCAATGTGTGATAAATCTCACATTCAAATTCAAGTTGGTTATTTTAAATTCGAATTTGTGAGTTCTAACCAAAAAAATTGAAAATTTGAATTTGAAGTTACCATTCAAACCTTAATAAATCTGCCCCTATGTGTGTGTGTTTTTATGTATGGCTGATTCTGCTGAAAAGGACACTGTTGTCACAACTTTTATTATAATACCACTGAAATTTACTCAAACTTGGTATTTTCTCTCCAGTTCTGATTTCATTACTGGTGTACTAGAAGTTCAGCACATCTGATTTCTCTGACACAACCCTAATAAGTATATTCTAGTAATAATAATTGATGTTGTTTTACCTTGTGAAGCACAGGCACTGATCCAGATACTGCTCTGAATAACACAGTCAGTGTTGTATTTGTACAAATCTGCAAAATGTAATGTGCAAAATGCAAAAATAGAGCTGATTGAAGGCTTTTTCCTGCACTTTGCACACTGCCTATTGTTTGTTAAATGACCCATTGTATCTTTTGTACCAGGAGATATATTCCTCCAAGAATGACAATACCTAAATCATCAAGATAAACTAAATCTGTTAATTTTTAATATTGAGCATTACTGGGACCATGATTTGCCCAGCAATTCTGTTGTTGGTTGGTTCTATAGTCTCCCAGAGATTAGCCTGTAACCATAGAAAAAACTACAAATATAATCTAATATCATGTATTGCATTAAATCTATAACATCTGTTTCAATATAAAGTATATAATTTAAAATAAAGTAATTTAGCCTTTATGGATGATTTCATTCATACTAGGAGCCTTTTTATTGGATCTGGCTAACATGTTTATAAATTCTGATTTTACTAATGAATGTAGAAATAGTTCTTTTGATGATTGTATGATCCATAGTATATCTGAATTCCTTACAACAGATGTATTAGAATTTGTTTTTGAGATCTAACACTGATGTACAGTGTTTTTCTGCATATCACTTATGCTGTTTAATTGTAAACTCAGGTTTGGAGACAGAATATGTAATGTAATTGATTAAACCTATAACTGAAATGCAGGATGTGTTTTTTTTCAGTGGATCACCAAAGCACCAATAATCCATCACTTAATCTTTGTCATTCAACAATGTATAACTAACATCAAATACATGGCCTCTAGTATATGTAGGGTTAATCATCAGCAAAATATTGTTGTTTGTTAGAACAACAAACCAAAAGAGGGGAGTGATGCATTTCTGTATTACTTGTTTTCTGAAATGCATGTTTACTACACGGTACAGTATTATAATACTGTGTGATTGCATATAATGATCATTTAGTGAATGACACCAATTACACAGAACAGTAAGAGAAAAATGTATTACAAGGCAAGAAGACTTCTTCACTGCTGGAACAGACAGTTGTCATTGCAAAAGTGGGAATGTTTTAAGAATGAATTACACCGAGCTAATCATAAATTCAGTTCCAAATGAGAATGTTAAAGATAAGACTTTGTGAAGAAATTAGTTTTGAAGGTTAGTTTGATGCAGAAGTTCAGGTGGCACTTAAAGGCAGGCAAATATCTATATTTCAGGTACTATAAGAAAAGCAAAAATAAATCCATAAAATTATAAGGTTAGCTCCAGGGACTCAGTGTATCTGATGCTCAAAATGTATCTTCGATCTGCAGCACATACTGTATAAGGAAAATGACCAAAATAAACTATAGAAAGAGTAGTCCTTGTGTCTCTTATTGCATAGCAGGAAGAGCATGTCAAGTCATATACTGTATCAGGAGGACAGTGCTGCATAATGGGTTGTAGGGTTCACTGCAATCAATAGGTGTACCTTTCCTCAAGAAAACTCCAATGCACTTCCCCATCGTGCACCATAAGAGAGAAGAAGAAAATTACCTCTTTTATCTACTGGATTAATCTACTGGATTTTAACCAGGGATACTACAGCCAAGTCAGACAAGTGATACTACACTCTTAGGGGCAGATTTACTTAATTCGTGTGAAGGATTCGAATGGATTAAAAATTTGATTGAATTGCAATTACGATTTTTTCGAATTTTAAATTTGTCCACTTTGATAATTGAATTTGCAAAATGTGATCGTATTGAATGTTTCGAATAGATTGAATAAAAATCTATTCGATCATTTGACCATTCGGTGATCGAAGTACTTGCCCTTTAACATTTTTATTCGATCCAATTCGCCATATTAAACCTACCGAATTGCTATATATGCCTATGGGAAGCTCCCATAGGCTTTTTTTAAAGTTTTCTTATCGAATAAAAATCATACGATCGAACACTTCGATCGTTTCATTTGTACAATTTTTTCGTGAGATCAAACGAAATTTTCGATCATACGATTTTATCGAGAAATCGAAAACCGGTAAAATCCTTCAAATTCGATGAAAATCGTAATAGGGTCAAATTCGAGGGCTAAAAGCGCTTGAGAATTCGACCCTTAGTAAATCTGCCCCAACTGATCAGATATGAACCATTCGAAAATCCAGAAAAATAAAAAGAAGTTTTTATGAAGTATAGAACAATTTGTGGTTCCTTGTGGAAGTAACACATCAATTTATCAGAGTATCACAGGAAGACTGGGAATGACAAATATAGCAGTACCTGTGTAGAATGAAATAATTTCACAGGAATTATATCAACACTAACTGCCCAAATGCACCGATATTCCCTCCTATACTCTCAGGCCCCAATGGAATTACTTCTGTTTTTTGTGATTTGCTAGTAATTGTTTAATAAGCAGATTGTTACTGCTTGAAGTGGAGGCAATAGGTCTACATAAACACAGCTATATAATAATTCAACTCAGTTCATTGTTTCTGGGAAACTTTGGAGCCTCCTAATGCCAGCAGGTACGCTGGCATTAGTATAAAAATGTGCCAAGGTCATTATACAGAACCACTGTAATTTACAAACTGCTTTCTAAGGAGCCTTTTAATCACTGGTAGATTGTATATTTACATTTGTAACACAGTAAAAAGTCACGTTTATTTTCCTGCAAAGTATTCAAAAGTGTGTTAGAAACCAAAGGGTTAGTATGTGGTGTTCCTGTTCAAAGTTTATGTAAGAGGAAGGAGCTTGTGGCTCTTCTTTGATTTCATTTGGTGCTGGGAGTTCATCTGATGAAGATCCTAGGGTATAAAGCCACAGTAAGAAGCTTAGAGTAGACCCTCTTAGCGAAGTCAGGGCAAGTGATCTCATGAGTAAGGTGTAGACAATGGATAACAGATATAAAGAGCAGGTTGTGCTCCACCAAGAAGATCTAGTCTGGGGTAGTTCCCCAGGTAGTACCCACCAAGTGTAGGGCCCCAGTCTTAAAGTGATACTGACACTAAAAAAATATTTTTTAACACATGAATGTACATTTTAAATGTTACCTATAGGTATGAGTCCATGCTCTGAACCAGTACAAACAATGATATTATTTTATTTGGGCCAAATAAACCACAGAAGAGAAGTTGGAATAGATAAGGAAATTGAAACTGGAACAACAAGGGGTATGAATCTGGAAAGTGAAGAGCTGGAAGGAGATTATATATTCGGATGAGGATTAAAAAAATGTTACACAAGCACATGTTAGAGGAACAGAGTAGAAGGGAAGCTCAGAACATGCACAAGCTCAACAGAAAAGCATAACGGTCGCCTAATAAAGTAATCCCTAGTTTGTTGTATGAATGTGACAAGGAACTTAGATTGGAAGTTCACCTGGGGCAAGGACTGCTGTGAATGATGAAAAATATCATAATAAACATAATACCACTGCTACAGCCTCTAGAATAACAGCAGCTCTTATATAAATCTTTATGAATCACAGTACACAAACAATTTACATTCAGTCTAGGCCTATTATAACACTAAAATAAGAGTATCAGCCTAGGGCAATCCTCATTAGTGTTCAAGATAAAACTGTATTTATCAGTTATTTTATTATCTTCATAATCTGCCATCTTGCTGTTCTTTTATCTAATGTTATTTGTGATCTGGTTTAAACCCCATAGGGTTCCTTTACAAAGACTCTGGGTGTAAGAGATTGTGCAAAGCTGTGCCCTTAAGTTCAATAAGCATTAGGGTCCAAGGAATTACTTTTTTGAAGAATATAGGAGTAGCATGACCAAGATATTATTGTGAATATGATGTAAGTTGTTAATTAAAAAGAAGTTTATTCATAATATTATTATGTTAAACAAAAGCTTAAATTATGTTGTGTGATTTTATATATTTTGACTGTTCTAGTTTGCATACAATTATACATTTTTAAGAACTAACATCTTTCCTGCTTTGCATTCATTTACATTTCGTATCTTACCATCTCTGCACAATTATTCTGCTAAAAGGAAAATATATGTTATTTATAAGTAGGGTTTTTCTTCCATGTATTTTTTCCTTAAATAGACAATGATGGATGAGTGTATACCATGGCTTATTATGTGCATCTTTCCCACCATATTTGCATATATACTCATCAACTGCCAAAGCATGCCTGGCTTGAGGGTTTCGCAGTACATTAAAAGACCTTATATATCACCAGTGAGCCTTCAGATTAATAGCAAATACCATCTCATGCACCTGTTTTGGGGAAATAGTTATGCCTATGTGCTATAAGAACTACAATCCCTATTGTTTAAAAAAAGAGAAGCTATATCTAAAAGGAGAAGGAAAGGGATAATCACTAGGGAGTGGAATTGTGTTACCCCACCCCCTGTAATTATAAATGGTTAAATGATAACCTTAGACCCTTGGCCACGGTACTATTCGACTGAACACTACTCTGTCATTGTGATTCCTGGGGATCCCTTGAAGCTGCATGGGCAGTGCTTTTTGAACAGTAAAATTTAAATAAAAATTAAAATATTGTGCATTGATTAATATAGTACCCTGGGTGGTGCAATTTTCAGTGAAGAGAATAACTAGACATGCCCCTGTGGAGGGGGGAGCGGTCTAACAAAATGCACAAAAACTGTCTCAGTTGTTATAGCAACAGGGCAGGCATACCCGAGTATTTCTGAGTCAATTGTTCTTATTAGCATACACAAGCATGTAAAAGTCTTAAGGAGAACATACTGTATAGTGGCCAGTTCACAATGAAGATTATCAAATTTTAATGCTTGTAACCTTGAATATTCCATGTGCACCCCAAGACAATTTGTTGTGCATTCTTCCACAGAACATCAGCTATTTATGAGTGCAGTAATTTTGACTACACTAGAGGAAAGAAATAAGGCTGCTTCCATTGATTTGTAAAAATAAAATCAAGGCAGCAATGTAAATAAATAAATGATGTAAATAAATAAATGTAAAGGTTGCTTTGATCCACTGTAAGGGGCATCACAATAGGACACTAGTACACTTCAGTTGCTCACAGTTTCACTTTCCAAGCAACATTTTTAGTTTTTTTTACATAGTTTTTTACATAATTATAGCATATTGATAATTACCACTGAAACGCTACAATAGATTTCTCCTGACTAGTGATGAGTGAAAAAACTTGCCATGTACAGATGTGCTATCCGGGTTTTGCTGGGGAGCGAAAATTTGCCATGTGGCTCATTTTGCTTTGCACAAAAAAAAGTGACAAAAAAAGGCTCGGGAGACAAGCACATACGTCATTTTATCCTTCCTCTCTCCTTCCACATCAACCAAAAGGATATGGGCCATTCCACTGTCTATATGATGGCATACATATAGATATATAGTTTATTAATTTTATTGTGGGATACGAAGCACCCAGATATTATCTGTTGGCGGTCAGATTTATTATTAGTTGTGCCTGTGTTTGTAATAATATATATATATAGTAATATATAAATGTATATAGTACTTTTTGCTTAAACAGCAACATAGTGTAGTGGTAGTTACCATTACCAAGAAGAAACAGGCAACATGGAAGCCCTGTTCTTTCTATTGAAAAATCAATTGTAGAATAGTGGATAGGAGCTCTAACAATGTAGGGCATGGAAAAACATATTGCTAGCCCCAAAGCAGAAACAAGGTGCCGTGACAAAAATGCTTATAGACTCTAATGTAGTTTGCTACAAAAATGTTGCACAACAAAAATGTTTTGTACATTTTTCAGTGAAGCAAATGGGACAGATTCACTCATCACTTCCTGACTTTTTGTGCTAAGAGCCCACTTTATGGGCCACATTTTATCCAGGCCCCCCTAAGATGATAACATGGTTATTAATAAATGATAATGTGTCCATAACCAAGAGCCTTTCATAGTTTCAAGGATTTTCAAAACAATAGATTGGCTCTAAATCTTTACTATTTCTCTGGGCTCTCCTCTCCACTGTATTAAACCCCCAAAGGAGGGCAATCCTACAGTATGTGAATCTGACATTTAGCTTTATTTCCATTGCAACCAGAATTTGCTCAAAAGGGATTATTCGACTTGTAGCAGGGACCACCAACATATGTTCTAAATTTCCAGTAAGATTGTGCATATTGCTGGAACGACATCAGTAACACCAAGCATGCTTACCCTCAAGTCTGCATCCAATTTGTAACATTTCACGATTACATTAAAGGGGATCTTTAGCTCACTTGTTCCTTTGACAATATCCATGTTTGTAGTCATCATTTATATGAGGAACATACTCAACTGATATTGCTTAAGCTGTCAGAACTCAATAAATCTATCAATGTTGTTTGGGTCAGACAACGTCAAACAGGCTCACCTTGGCAGATTCAACATGCTACCTCCTGCCCTCATTGACCTGTATTTGCTGATATGCTGCCTTCAATCCCATCTCATATAAATCAACAAGGCTGTTACTTGGACTGGGTGAGTGAATGTAGCCTGAAATTGGCATTATTTATTTCTAGAAGAGCTGTGCACTTGTGAAGTAAGCAGTGCAGCAGTACTGGGTAAAGCAGCAAAGCTGGATGAATTTGCATCACTCAGACTGATATCAAGGAAATGCCAAACAAAAGCATGTCCCTGTGTATTATGATGATAAAAAGAAACATCCAGCAGTATTCAGTGAACACACAGTGAAATAAGGAAGAGTCTCAAAAATGCCTGTTTCAATATGGCTGACTGGAATTAAACAAAACAGAAAAACATTTGACTCATGCTAATAATTCAAAGGCTCTACAGATATTCAACAATGTAGAAATATCTTGTTACTTTTTTATTCCTGCAATATAATACCATTCCTCTTTCACACATAATGTGTTTGTTGCGTACTAATTAAATGGCTATTATCCTACTTTTAAGGAAAGAGAAAGCAGAGCTTCCATGCACTTTGTTTGACTTACAAATTCTTTGGGGGAATTACAAGTACAATTACAAGGTAGTTGATGCATGAAACAAGCTTTTAATGGTGGTGGTAAGGGAAATTAAGGAAGTCAATTTCAGGGCCGACTTTATAGCAAATGATTAAGAACTCTTGCTGAAAAGACAATGCGGATGTTCATAGATATCACTCATGTTGATGTTGCTTTAAAAGAACACTAGTGAAACTGTATATTTTTGTGAAAGGAGATATTTAGAAACAGCTGTACAGAACATTATCATGTTTGCTTTGGAATTTGGTTCCCAAGTTTTAATTCTTTTTATCCTTCTTAAAGTGGTTCCATTTATGTGGCTTTTCCAGCTCAGACCCACCATAACAAATATTCAGATGGGCTCAGATCATGGACCCTTCTGTATGGTAGTCTTGCTCTCCAGTGGCAGGGTTAGCTGAGCTGGGGGTGCTGTCAGGCAGGGAGCAGATTGCCTTAGGGTACCAGAAGATTTTTTAGAGGGGTCCTCACTATCTGCTATTTAGTAGACCAAAAGATTTGAATAGTCATGTATTACTTTAATTTATATAAGAAGTCAATTATGTCTTATTTTAGTATATAATACAGTGTATAGAATGTGTATTATGCGCTTTATGGGTACGCATGTTAAGGTAGATAATGTGTTTTTTGCATCTTCTAATCCATAGGGAACCACAGGTAGGTTTTGCCATTGAAAGCTTAGGTCTGCAAAACTCTGGGTAAATGTAAGTCGCCTCTGTGTCTTATAATTTTCCTCTTCCTTTCTGCTGTTCCAGCTGCTTGCTGCTATTTTGGGATACATTAATGCAGCTTTTCCAAGCTAAACTGGCTGAATACCTCCTGCTCAGATATACAGATTACAGACAGAGCAAAGAGAAGGGGTTAGAAACAGTCCTTTCCTGTAGTATGAAAGCGTCTACATGCCCCCAGTTCGTTCTCCATCAGGGTCAGCGCAGGCAGGGCAGGGGATGTTAATGAGCAGGAACGGCTTTGACATGCAATTAATAGAAGTGGGAAGGTGGCTTGTAAAGCTGATTCCTTTATGTGACAAAATAGGAGATCTCTGTAATTACCTAACTACATTCTGTAGTGAAGTAACTAATAACAGACCTGTCCAATCCTAATGAATTCCAATGCAAGCCCAATATTGAGACAGGACCTTTTGTCTATACCCCAATGTATTAAGGGCAGATGCACATAACTTGCTCTTTTCTGTGACTGCCATTTGGGAAGCCTGTGAACAGGATTCTGTTTATGAAAAAAAAATAAAAGAAGAGCGTGAAAACCACAGGCTGAAGAACTCACCAGTAATAATATTCATTGCCCCAGACCTACAGCTTAGGGAGGTCATTAGTACCCAACAGAAAATAGCAGGAACTCACAGATCCCACAGCAGGCAGGCATTTTATTTCAAATGTAGGGTGCACCACTGTCTTACGGGTTTCATGCACTCAGCATTTACTCATATGCTCGATTAAATGCTCTGTGCATTTTGGTTCAGAACATATTAAAGAAGCAGCCTAGAATTAATTTACTTCTGTGTTAGTTAACCTTTTTCTCAGGTGACACAAACAAAAGGGTAGATTTATTACAGATCAGAGTGGAGCAATTGATTTATTACCACATCAATCAATAAGGACTGTTTTGTAATGGATTGACAAAATATTAATAACAAACCTGGAGAGGCCATTTGCTCTTCCAGGAAAGTTGCTTCAGTCAATATTGATAATGAATGCATCCACTAAAAAAATATGATTATTGTTGCATATCGCCTTCTATGTGATTTGACATCCTAGCCATACCAGATGTCCTTTTATCTGGGCTAGGATAATGAATCTGGAAGGCTTAAATAATTATACATATTAATTTTGATCAATAAAGCTAACTCCTCAAAGGCCCAAAAATAAAGATCCCCCTGTTTGCTGACTGCATTCAGGCCTGGTACAGTCAGTAGCTGAATGGGTCTATTCAAATATTGGCCAGAAAATTGATTCATGTTGGTCCTATACGGTATATGGCTGTAAGTTCAGTAAAGAAATATTAAATCTGTAAGTAATATGAATGCCTGTGCAAGACCACAAGTACTGGTGGCACAGAATGCATATTTTCACACATGTCATAAATTATCTTATTTTGCTTGCACTATTACATAAATCTAATAGACAAGATCTGGCATGATTTACCTGTTGGTGGTCACCATATAACTGTTAAAGGGCACGGAAAAAAATAACTGGGGGTGCCAAATTTGTTATGCACCTCAGAGAGACCTTTTCCCAAGATGACTATGAAGATTCTCATTCATCCAGGTCATGGTATATTTATCAAAAGTAACTCAAAGCAACTGGACTTGCTGAGATATTTTAATGAAGATGTTTCACTGCTCATCCGAGCAGCTTCTTCAGTTCAACTGACTGGTGTAGGGGAGTTCTCGGCATATAGACTCTTCCAACAATCCAACCACAACGGCACATTGTAACTCTTCAGAGAGGTGACATCTGAAATTTACAGTGGTGTTGATTCTGTGTAGTTACAGTGATAGGATAACCAATGTGTCATGCAACTTCTAGAAAACAGGTGTTACTTGTGAGAGTTGCATGAATGGATGTGTCAAGAGTTCTGAAACTGCCGGGGAACAGATGTGAGAACAGCATTGTATGTAGCAGACAGGTGGTGTCAAAGGCCCCCACCTCTGTTCAGGGATGGTTTCTCTACCTTATCATGAATCACCTCTTTCATACCAGCGATGTTCTTTATCCAAAATTTGGACATTGCTATCTTCAAATGGGTGTCCCTTGTCTTTTAAGTATAATGGTGGTTAAACTTTTCCCCAAGGCTGGTTCAACAGGCTCAGGGTACTTTACAAGGAGCACACATAGTCATGTTACTTCTGCTCCCAGTGAAATGGTACAAAATGTTAGCCATTTACGCAAAGGGGGGTTCTTAAAGGGGTTGGAATCCCAGCTGTAACGATGTTCCACAGCACCGTTTCTATATAAGTTTCCAAAAAACGTTTTAACAGATGCAAGAAAATTCACCAGTGAGGATTCAACTGATTATGTCGGGCATATTGCTATTATCTAACATCTTACTTATAGAGATAATAATGCAATTTGTGTATTCATTATATGACAGTGGAATCAGACATGGGCCCACCAACCCAGACCCGTTCCTATGCTTCCTTAACCCATTTCCCTCAGAGTCAGAAAAACCTACACAGGCATACCCGTGTGTGAAGTGGGGGGAAGGAATCAGAGGCATAGAGGAGTTTGCAGTGTGGAGGCCCCTAAGGTTGCAGACCTAAAGTTCTTAAAGGAAAGCTATACCCCCAAAATGAATACTTGAGCAACAGATTAAGTGACATATTAAAGAATCTTACCAAACTGGAATGTATATTTAAGTAAATATTGCTCTATTACATCTCTTGCCTTGAGCCACCATTTCGTGATGGTCTGTGCTGCCTCAGAGATCACCTGACCAGAAATATTTTAACTCTAACTGTAACAGGAAGAAGTGTGGAAGCAAAAGACACAACTCTGCCTGTTAACTGGCTTATGTGACCTAAAGTTTGTTTGGTATGTTTGTGTGCACCATTGAATCATAAGATCCCAGGAGGCTGTCCTTATTTTTTAAAATGGCGATTTTCTGTTTATAATTACCCAATGGCACATACTACTAAAAAAGTATATTATTACGAAAATGGTATATTTACATGAAGCATGGTTTTTTTTTATGCAATATCTTTTTATAGAGACCTGCATTGTTTGGGGGGGGGGTATAGTTTTCCATTACAATTTCAGTTCAGATCAATCAGCTTAAGATCCCCTTGTGATGATAGCCAACAGTATTGATGGGTGAATTTATTCGCCAGTCGCAAATTCGCGGCGAATTCCCGCCAGCAAATAATTTAGTGAAACGCCAGCAAAAATTCACTGGCGGCAAATAAAAATCGAGCCGCGCGTCAAAATTGGCGCAACGCGCATGGAAAACAACGCAACATGCAACGAGACGCGACTTGTCAAAAAATGAGTTTTTCAGCAAAACAGGATATATTCGCCCATCACTACTAAACAGAGAATAAATGGCTTGGATGATGAGTGCTAAACTAACCCAAAGGTCAACTATAACCTAAATATTGCAAATTAAGGTGTGGTACAAATGTAATGATTCCAGTATTGCTTACTGCAGATGGGGAAAATTCCAAGCACTTTAATAAACCCACCTTTCTTAAATGTTTGATTGTTTTGGATACCCTTTAAATACGTACCTGTTGAGCACTTAGACAGTAAATACTACATTTATTTGCATTCATTTGTCCAAATTGACTAAAACAAAATTTGCTTTCCTTAAAGGACCAAGAACAATAATGTTTATATCATATATTATCTAAGCCTTCCAGATTCATTATCCTAGCAAAGATAAAAGGACATCTGGTATGGCTACGATGTCAAATCACATAGAAGGCGATATGCAACAATAATCATATTTTTTATTAGTGGATGCATTCATCATCAATATCGACTGAAGTAACTTTCCTGGAAGAGCAAATGTCCTTACTTTTTAAAATGGCAATTTTCTGTTTATGATTACCCAATGGCACATACTACTAAAAAAGTATATTATTATGAAAATGGTTTATTTACATGAAGCAGGTTTTTTTTATGCAATATCTTTTTATAGAGACCTGCATTGTTCGGGGGGGGGGTACAGTTTTCCTTTAATTTCACTTTTTACAATTTCAGTTCAGATCAGCTTAAAATCCCCTTGTGATGATAGCCAACAGTAGTGATGGGTGAATTTATTTGCCAGGCACAAATATCATATATTGCATGAAATATTTGCACTTTATCTTAAATATTAGTTGGAAACAGTAGCTTTTCTGCTTCACTTTTCAAAGCTTTTCATAATCTTTACAGACAACATCTCATTGGTCCCATTTTGTCCTACAAAATTATTTTTTATTTCAGAGAATTGTGGAAATCAGTCAGGCTTAATTCCAATAATGACCATGACAATTACTCTAATCTCTGCTGTTACACTTCTGCATTATACTCTGCTGATTTCATATGTGTATCTTCCTAGAGTTGCTTGATGCATATATCTTATCCTGTCTTATTAAAAATGACAAAATCTGTGCTGCAATGAGCCTACAGTGAATATATTTCATGCAGTATAAAACACTTAATAAACCAGCCAACCTTGTCAAGTGTCACACTTTTTCCTGGGTGTCACCCACTAACACAAAACTAGCTTTTTGTAGCATAAAATTGTGAAGGTAAAGAGGACTTTGTACCTGCATGATGACACACTCAGTAGAAATGTGTACAGTTGGTAGCTCCTGTGTCCTTAGAAATATTAGTTTACCCCCAGTAACTGAACTAGGTGGGGGGCGGGCCCTGGTGCGGGCCGTACAGCCAGGCCCCCCAACCTCATCCATGACTAATATCTGTGCCGCTGCAGCCAACTCTAGCCAGCTGCAGCGGGTGCAAGACTGCTGGGGGGCCCTGTGGGGGTGTGGGCCCTGCCTCAGTTGCACCCCCTGCTCCCCCAATAGTTACGCCCCTGTTTACCCCTGAAAAATGACAAGAGGTCTTGCAAAATAATGCATCTGTTAAAGGGAGATGTACAAAGAGCAAAATGTTTGGTCTTTGGCACAGCAAATATTGCTGTATGCTTGGGCCCCCAATTTTCAACAGACTGCCAAAAGATCCTATTAGACTGGAGTAATTTTGTATGATCACAAAACTTTATGCCAAAGTATATATACAGGCATGCATGTTTAACATCTAACAACAGATGGTTTACTGTGAAAGCAATTCCAAAACCTTCAGCTTGGTTTTCTTTAAGAAGCCCATGGTGACTTGAAGTATGTTTAGGTTCATTGTCTTGTGAGAGCCATGAAAGAAATAAAGTAAAATTCGAGATAAATCCAAGGCAGTAAACTTCGACTGCAAAGTGCTTTATTGGGAAAGTAGGTGCTCTACTACATGTTTCGGGCTAGACCAAGCACCTACTTCCCCCAGTAAAGCACTTTGCAAATGAAGTTTACTGCCTTGGATTTGCCCTGCATTTTACTATATTTATTTGATCGTGTCATTTGGGGTTGGTACAGGACACCCATGCAGGATAATTTACAGTAGAACTGGTACTGGTGAGCTACAGTTTACTTAAATATATTGCTTGGGAGAGCTGTCCCCTGTTCAGCTTCTTGGCTCACTGTATCACATTGGCATCCAGAATTTTCTGATAATTTTCTGGAATCCATTCTTCCCTTCACACAAATAATGTTTCCTGTGCCACTGGTTTCCACACAGCTCCAATGCATAATGGATTCACCCACATGTGTAACAGTTGGCTGTGTGTTTTTTCACAGTACTTGTTTTCAAAAGCCCTCTGCTGTTTTGCATACTTCAAAGGTGAGACTTCCATGTTTGTGCAAGCAACTTTACAGTGTGGAACAGAGAAACACCACTCCTGCATCAGCCAAACTAACCTGCAGATATTTGGCAGTCATATGAGAGTTTGTTTTTGGCTTTTTTCCCAACGTAAGAACAATTCTTTCTAAAAGTTTGCATGACCTTCCAGAAGGAAAGGAAACAAATGGCACTCACATATCCCACAGAAAGGCTCATTAATAGAACTGTAGACTTTATTAGGCAAATTATAGATAAAGCCTTATGAGTTTCATGCACTTATGCATGTAATTATAGGCTGATCAGGCATGGTTTTGTATAAAAAACAAGAGACATTAAAACAAATAGCCCCATATGTAATATAAGGCACTAAGTTTGCCCAGTAGCAGTAACCCATGACAACCAATAAGATGCTTGCATTTACAGGTGACTATTAAATGCTACCTGCTGATTGTTTGCTATGGGTTAGATCCCTGGGAAAACTTAGTTCCTTTTATTACATAACTCCAAGTATGTTTAAATACACTGAAGTAGTAATGGGCGAATTCGCAAAACGAGACACGACACACATCGAAAACGTTCCACAAATTTTTTGCTAGTTCGCAAATTTCACTGGAAATTCGCTCATTTTTCGGCAAAGCAAAACAGGATAGATTGGCCCATCACAACACTTAAGGCATCCTCTGGCATTTGGTTGGAAAATAGGACTTGTAATAGCAGGATACATCAAAATCATAGTTTTAAGAGGTGGTTCACCTTTAAGTTAATTTTTAGTATGTTATACAGTAGAACAGCCAATTCTAAGCAACTTTTCAACTGGTCTTCATAATTAATTTTTTTTTTTTTTATAGTTTTTTAATTATTTGCCTTCTTTTCTTGACTATACAATTTTCAATGACATACATTTTTTGTAAAAGCAAATGCTCCGTAAGGCTACAGATTTATGTTTATTGCTAGTTTTTATTACTCGTCTTTCTATTCAAGCCCTCTGGTATTCATATTCCAGTTTCTAATTCAAATCAAGGCATGGCTGCTAGGGTAATTTGGACCCTAGCAACCAGATTGTGAAAATGGCAAACTGGAGATACTGAATGAATAAAAACTAAAGAACTCAAAAATCACAAATAAAAAATGAAAACCAATTGCAGATTATCTTAAAATATCACTCTCTACATCATAATAAAACTCAAAGGTGAACAACCCATTTAAGTATAGGGTATATAGTTGCTGTACCTAACCATGCCTGTTCAGCCTATGATTAAGTGCCAAAGCTTAAGGCTTTGTCTAATAAAGTCTGCAGTTCTTTTACTTTGCTTTTGCTTTTACTTTTGTCTGTGGGATCTGTGGCTTGAGTTGTAGATCTGGGGCAGACTCAACGTATGAACTTGTGAGATTTGCAATTCATATGGCTATGCACCAAGCACCTTTTTACTACCTTCCAGAACTTGCCTTGACTTTCACAGTTTCCCTTAACTGCCATTTCTTGACAGTGGATGCTGTGAGACAAACGGCTGTACATTTACGTTTGAAAATATGTTTTTCATGTACTGTACTTTGGCAAGATCTGACCTAACCTTTGCATCCAACTGTACTTAAAGGAGAACCCTAAAAATGAGTGTGGGTAATTCTATATACTGAACGTATTGCACCAGCATAAAGTTTCAGCATCTCAGTAGCAGCAATGATCCAGGACTTCAAACTTGTCACAGGGGGTCACCATATTGGAAAGCAGGACTGGACTGAGAATTAAAATAGGCCCTGGTATTTCAGGTACACAAGAGGCCCATCAGCCCACCTAGAGGCCCAAACAGCCCCCACCAGCCCACTAAACACTGACTTTCTATGGGACCTTATAGCAGCCCCTCTGGCATTTGCCCTAACCCACAAATGGCCAGTCCGGGCCTGTTGGAAAGTGTTTGCGACACTCACATGCTCAGTGGACCCTGAGCAGCTGTTGAGAAGCTAAGCTTAGGGGTTGTTGCAAATTATCAAGCAGAAAATGAGGTTGGCCTGTACTATAAGCTCATGCTACAAAGGCTGATTATTAAAGTTTAGTTAAGATTTAGTTCTCCTTTAAGACCATTAGACAACTGGATATAAGGTTGTTAGAATATAGGAGGGAAATTATAAATATGTTTTTGAGAAGTCCAGAGGCGGTGGCAATAGGAAAGTTCTCTGCATCTTCATAATTGTCATTAACCCCATCATTGCAGACACTTCCTTGTGTTACATTTAAGATCCATAACCCATAAATAATGTAATGCTAGTGTAGCAAAAAGTCAGCCAGTTTAATTTCTTCATTTATTTCCACTTTATAAGTGGGAAAAAAGATAAAAACCTTGGCTACCTTTAGCATGCATTAACTCCTATTTTTTCCACAGTGTAAGTACTAATAAGCTTGCCAATTTTAGAAAAAAAAATGCACTGAATCCTGGATTTGTTTTGGCCGAATTCCTGCACTTTTTGCAGAGCCTACAATGCTTAAGCTTTGATTCAGCTCAGTGGAACACTTAGGGGCATATTTATTAAGGATCAAGTTGTGTTTTCCATGAAAATTCGAGTTTTAGAGGTTTAGAGGTTTTACAGATTACTGATGTTTTGTAATTTGGACCTTCATACCTTAAGGGGCAGATTTATAAAGGGTCGAATTCCAGGGTTAAAAAACCCTGGAATTCGACCGTCGAATTTTGGTTGAATTGCAATCCTTCAAATTCAAATATTGAATTAGAAGGATTTCTAATTCAACTAATCGAACGATCGAATAGAAAAAATTTGATCGAATGATTAAATCGTTTGAATCGAACAATTCCAACAATTTTAACCATTCAATCAAATTTTTTCATTCGACCAAAAATAATGAAACCCAATTCGTTAGCTTTGATCTGGTGAACTAGGCAGTCAAATAAAAATTTAAAGGGGAAGTATAGTATTTTGACTGTCAAATAGTCAAATATTCAAATAGATTTTTATTCAAATCATTCGATTCGATCGAATTTTCAAAATTCACTGGTCGAGGTGGTCTTCAAAAACATTCAAAAATTCTAATTCGATCGAACTTCGAATACTTCATGTGAATTTAGTAAATCTGCCCCTAAGTCTACTAGAAAATCATGTAAACATTAAATAAACCCAATAAGCTGATTTTGCTTCCAATAACGATTAATTATATCTATGTTTGAATCAATTACAAGCTACTGTTTTATTATTACAGAGAAAAAACTAATAATTTTAAAAATTTTTGATTATTTTATTATAATGGAGTCTATGGTAGATGGCCTTCCCGTAATTTGGAACTTTCTGGATAACAGGTTTCTGGATAATGGATCCCATACCTGTACTATATAGCACTAGAAGGCTGAGAAAGTTACATATGTGTCCCTAGAGCAATGCCTTCTAATACTGATCCTTCAGCATAAAAAATTACCTGAAGTTTCATTTTACTTACCTACAGTACATTGAAAGATCAGCAATTTGTATGTGCAACATGACCTTAGAGAAGCCATATTTCTAACAGCAAGGGAGCAGACTGGTATTTTTGCGTACAGAACAATCAAATAATCATCAGCACTTTTGTAACAAGAAACACCAGAGAAAATATTCCACAGTAAAATAGAGTTGTGTTGTAAAATAGTACAGCTTCCTACATTAGCAATACAGAGTTTTACAAGCTGCAAAAATATCTGTTTTTATCTTGGCATTCAATATGTTCAATCTCTATAGAAAAAAGCAGAGGAAGAAGCAGCACTACTAACTGGTGAAATACATGTATGGAATTATTTATGATTATTTCAGAAATAGCACAGCATTAGCAGTAAGCCTTTCATTTACCTCATGGGGGACATGATTAACAATATATACCTAGAAGTTATATAGTATGCTACCTCTGCTCACTGTAGCAAGATCCGCACTGGAACTAGTTGTAACAGACAGGACCTACAGTCACAACTATACATTTCACCAGCTAAAGAGTATTTGCTCAGCTAATGCTAAAGCTAAATCTAAGTCAAACTGTTAATGAAATGAGAGAAACATCATCATGTACCATCTAGCCTCTAATTCCACTGACTCTTGACATGAAAAACATTCATATTTTGAAAAGCTTATTGGCTCATTTACTACATGGAGTAAAGGTTCAGGGCAAAGTGCCTATTGCAATGCATGATTTGCACTTGTCATATGTCAAACTCTTTGGGGTTATTTACTAAACCTAAAATATCTCAGAAAAACTTGTGGGGGAAACAATTATACCTCGATGCTGCAAAAAGCCCAAATCTGAAAATTCCCCATCTCAGACCTGTGAAGGTCCTGTATAAGTCAATGGGAGAGGCACCTGCACCTATACCAGTTATCATGATCTGTGCTGGGTTTACAGTACTTGAACCTGCTTGTGGCACAAGTTCTGTGTGCATTGTACACAGAGGGTACAATGTTGCACATATTAGTGCCTATTCACCTGTGTAAGTAAATGGCCCCTCTTATCCTTTTGGTTACCTAAATATAATTGATGATGGGTATAAAAATCTAAAGGGCAACTAAGGCCTCACCATTATCCTGTATGATAATGCAAATCCATGTTATTGCCTCCATGATTGTAGCTCTGCCTGCTATGAAAACAAAACGTCCTTGCATTACAACTTTAGCTTAGTCTATGCATCCTAGTATTAGAGAAGCTTATGAGAAGAATAAAATTAACTTGGGCAGAAAATGGGCATGCCAATATGTTAGCCAGGAAAGAGACGAAACTTGATTATGGTTCAATGTCATACTACATTGAAATTCATGTGCCACATATATGTGTGTGTGTGTGTATGTGTCTACAAACCATATTAATATCTGCCAGTTTACCTTGGACATCCTGGCATCCACAACTAAGACTTGAAAATGGAGTAAACAAAAAAATTATGAACAATAAATGAACCAATCATAATAATGATTCAATTAAGCAAAGAAGCCAAGGCAGTTTGCAGATGAACTCAAGGCTGAAATCCAACAAAAACAGCCCTTCATTCGATAAATCACTTACCACTTACCAGAATACATACACCGATAATGGTTTTAAAAATGTTAAAGTATTAAATAAAAGAAAAGTTTTATAATTCATACTGTATGGGACCTGACAGTTTCTACATTTTTAAAATGCTAGTGGTACTATGTGAAATTGATGGCCTCAAAACAGTGCCATGGCAACAGGACCAGGACATTCACCCACCATAGATTGCATACCTATGTTTCCTGCAGAGACGTGGAAAAAGCTGAAAGCTTGCCCTCCAAGGTAGGTCTATTTGTATAAATCTTTTAGCATGAAGGCTGAATTCATAAGAATAATTCTTTGCTGCAAATAAACAAGCCAACCAACAAAGGATTCATAGAAATAAAAGAATGGAGACAGATATTCTTTACGATATTAACCTTTTATGTGCTAGATTTGATACAGATTTGTGCTGCTTTATTGAGCAGTGCTGCTAAATAGGAATGTGTGCAAGGCATGCATTTGCTGCCTTTCCTACTGAGTAATTTGCAGGTGGTATACAGATTGCTTCTCCCACAATGCACTAATACTGTCTGAACTAGCATAATTATGTGTCAGAACTGTATATGCTGCATACAATAAAACCAGTGGGATATCAGGTATGGATATACAGAAATCAAAGATTAGCATTGTCTTCAGTACAGTATTGTGAAAATCCTTACATAATATGAACAGATAACATGGGCTCATACAGAATAATATATAGGTACACATTTCTACAAATAATATATGTGTGAACAAGAGCTTCATTACTGCACAGGGACTTCAATATTCCACCTCAGCTGGGAAGCCCACATTATCAGGTTGCCAGTGCCATCTCTATCAACATTGCATCCACCTTTATTTGTTATTCTTAATCTTTTTCTTTTTTTTGCTATGCCTGTGATTTTCTGGCGTTCTGCACCCCTGCCTTTTCGACTATCAGGCTTCCTTTACTAACAATCCTCATCTGTGTCTTCGTTCCGCAGGTATGTGGGGGATGGTGGAACAGGACGGTAAAGGACAAGCATGCCCTGTGGGGAGAAATAAATAATCCTGGATTTTATATTAATCTGGAGGTTTAGAGATAAGATTTTCCTGCTGCTGCACAATGTGTACTTTTATATTAATGGTCGCTAGTGAGTGGTTTTATTATGTGCTACGTTCATGCTGTGTAATCTTCACCTATGCACAGTGTAATTTATCTAATAGTGTCCGATCTTTACTAGTGCCTTATATTCATTACGGGCACATTTTTATTTTTGGAATGGGTGTATTTTGCTATCAGTGCCCACTGTGCTCATATGCACTGGATAGATGAAAAGTAGAGACAGCTCAGAGGGGGATGAGAATGAATAGTGGCCTCTACAAAGACAATCCAAAACAGAGATAAGCGTTTCGCCTCTTTTAGTACAACTGAGAAGCTTTTAAGATTCAGTGTAATTTTAGATAGGATAGGAATAATAGGTGTGTATATTTTTTTTCTCAATTTAGCATAAATATAAACTATAGGTTTGAGTAAAACTGGTACCCAAAGAGAAAAATGAATTAGCCGCATGTCAACAGATCATATTAGAGACAAGTACAGATTATATTGTATAAACTGAACAATTACATTTAGGATATTTGTACTGGATATTTAGATATTTTATTTCGATGTAATGGTCAAATAGCCAAATATTTTCATTTTAATATACTGACACACAGGAGGTAAAGCACAAGGCTGACCTCTACATACTGTCTAGATGATGACCACCATTACTTACTTAGGCCATGGCCAAAACGGGCTGAAATCAGCCTGCTGAGATCCATAGGGCACATTCAGGTCTCTTCCCATCTGGGAAAACACACTCAGCGGATTTTGGCTAAAAATGCAAAGTTTTGATTTTCTTCACCAAAATCCACTGCAGGTGTCCGCACAGAGCCAACACAAGGCTTCCTAATGTGAATAGGAAGAGGATAAGGAAAGGAGTCTACTAGCAGTTGGGGGCTGAAATCGGACTGTGTATTTTAGTGGTCCAGTGTACTGTGTATTTTGGCTCTAGCCTTGGGAGGTCATCATCTGACAGTGTCTTCTGTTCTAGGTGATCCTGTTTGCCAGAACTACTGTAGGCAGGGGTTAGCCAACATTGTTAAAGTGGTCTTTAAAAAGTCCTTTATTATACTGATCTGCATTATACCATCTAATGTCATCTATCAAAAATCCATTCCTAACTAAGATTGGGTTGTAATGCAAGATGTGAACCAGCAAATAACCTTTAATTGAAAAAAACAGGTTATAACAATAACAGTGCAGATTTTTCAAAAAATCAAAATATATAATATATGGGTATGATGGCAAATTAACACAAAAAGTTGAAATTCTTTCACTCCAGGGGGCAGATTCACTAAGCAGCGAAAATGCGCTAGTGTTGCCTTCGCTAATGTTCGCCGCACTTCGCAAGGTGAATTTTCTCCAGCGCTACGCAAATTCACTAAAGTTACGCTCAGGTCAGCAAACGGTAGTGTAGTTGCGCTAGTGTTATTTCACCAGGCAATGCACATTTACGCTAGCGATGTC
>CM044443.1:69566522-69603858 GCA_024363595.1 Xenopus borealis | reverse complement strand
CGCTGGTGAATTAGCGCTAGCATTAGACGCTTCATGCTTTAGTGAAT
Organism: Xenopus borealis; assembly: GCA_024363595.1. Classification (NCBI taxonomy): domain Eukaryota; kingdom Metazoa; phylum Chordata; class Amphibia; order Anura; family Pipidae; genus Xenopus; species Xenopus borealis. The sequence continues at coordinate 69,603,811 of CM044443.1, read as the reverse complement.
CTGCCACCAGGTGAGAAATTGGTGGCTCCTGGAAAGCACTCTTGCTTGCTTAGTCAGTTATTGTCACCAATACTAGCAAAAACCTAAAAAAAAAAAAATGTTTTTCCTTATGAGAAAACATGACCGATGTTATGTTTTTTTTTAAGATTTTTTTAAAATCTGCCACATGTTCTCTACTGTTTCTGAAATGTATTCTTTAAATATCCAAATTGTAGTATATGCTTACCTGCTCAAAGTAGTCAAATTAAGTCTGTGGAAAAAGAGTTAGCATCTGTCATTTTAAAAAACAAACTTCCCCTTCATATTTTTTAGATTTTTTTTAGGTTTTAGATGTTTTTGAAACCACAACTGAAATCGCTTTCTCTAAAACCACAAATGTCATGAAACATGTTAAAAAAATCTAAGCTAAAAATGCACGAACGTTTAAAGTCACTGAAAAGTAGCGAAAACTATGATTTTTTTTTGTGTCGCACTAAAGTCAGAAATAAAAATTTACCAGGGTATGCAAATAACTATTCTGCCTTAAATATGTTACATTTTTCTAGATTATGCACATGCTTATAAACTAAATCAATGTGTTATTTTCAGTATTGACTCTTTTCTTTTGTACCACTGCTTTTACTGGGAGAAACAAGTGGACTACTGAGCAGATGGCTTGAAGGAGATATGATTATTCTTACTACTATACAAACCTATTGATGGTGGTCAAAACTGTCAAATTTGATTAGGGAATTTTAGATTTTCAAGATTTATCATACTCTAGCCTTTTAAGAATTCAAATTTGACTATTCACCACCTAAAATCTGCTGAATTCACGTATAAGTTAATGGGAGAGGTCCAGTGACCAATTTGGAGATGTTTGCAGCCTTCCTGTCATTCGATTTTATTCAAATTTGAAATTTCTGATTTTTTAATAAATTACCCACCTGTCTAATTTCAAGTAAAGTGCCTCCCCAACTCTTTATTTGTTGCTGCACTTGCATCAGATTCTATTAGTAACCTCATCTGACATTTGCATTGAGACCTACGAATTGCATTTCTTTCACTCACTTGCTACAATGCGATGCCAAAACAAGCTTACATAAAATCATCTGTAGTTACTGCATGTAATATAAATATTATCTTATTAATCAACTGATAATAAAATCTATGACAATAATAGATGTGTCAGTTTCAGTTTGCAAATCATAACATTACACTTTAAAATGTGAAACTGAGGTGTTGGCCTCAACACTGTATTTTTTTAATGAAATAATTATAAAGTTACAGCAATCCGTGGATAATTTTACTAAAATACTTTGGATGTGTTAAACGTACATTAGTGAATGCTACCATTCATGAATGGTTATGAGAGTTGTGTGCCATACATTTACAGATGCAGAAACTGTTACTGGCACATTAGCAAACCCAGACACAAGATACTACATCAAAGAGAAACATTTTTATCCCGATCTCTAAAAATATTCAATTCTGTTTCTTTTGTGACCTTTTTTTGACTTTAAACTGCTTGTATAAAGCAATGAAAGGTATGAGAAAGAGAGATACTCGCACAAAGAAGATAAGAGCCACAGGAAAGATGAGAAATGGGAGATATGGGGAAAGAGCAGGTCAGACAGTCCTAAAAAGGGGTGACTATGCTGGAGACAGCTCTGGGTGACAAATGATTTTTTTAGACAACAACGAGGGAAAGGCAGAGAGATCAGCTGAGCAACTAGGAGCAGCAGTTTCCTTCTCTAATGCGTCTGCAACTGACAAAGTGCTATCATGTATTTATGCTAGGATGTCACTTCCTTTTATCTACCATTGTATCGCACTGCGGAATACGCTGTCATTTTGTAAATACACAATATTAATAATGGGCACAAACAGCTCAGGAAAGGAGGGGGAAATGATAAAATATGTCTATAGGAGAAAAGATATTGACAGATATGAATCTCCTTTTTTGGAGATAAAATCAACTGTTCTCATGTTGCACAATACACACCTCTTTGCCAGATGCAGCATTTTAAGATTGTTATTAGATTCTCCCTCCTCTCTCTACCTATACACAATAGCAGACAGCAGGCAGGAGTCCAATTATGGTGTAATCCCAGTGGTGTGTAACCCCCTATATGCCTGCTTAGTTGGCTATAGATTGGAAAAGTATTTCCCACAATTTAGACCACTAGCTATTATTTAGATTATTATTACGATTATTTGTTACTATAAACACTTAGTTATATAGTGATGACATATTCCACAGAGGTATGCAAGAGAATGAAACAAAATTACGGAGAATGGCAGTGGAAGGGTCCATAGTTTGAAAATATTTTTAATGACCGAGTAACTGCATGTTCGAAAACACAGACATGAAGCTCAGGCTGGTGATTTAGGGAGGGAGAGATTGAGAGAGTGTAGAGAGATTGAATGAGACAGGTTTGAAGATGAGAAAATAAATGCACAGATCCTAGAAATAAAAATCTGAAAGAAAGGCATTAGTGGGTTATGGAAAAAAGAAAGATGCAGCTCAGGAATATAAAAAGGGATTTAAAGATGCAGCAAACGGCTAGAGACTTCAGCTCTGGAGATTATGAAATGCGAATAGATCAAGAAAGTTTTGGGAACCATTTCAGAAAAGTGAAGAAATGTATAAAACAGAACAGGTTAATCTAAGGTAAAATCCATTTTTGGTCATTTGTCAACAGTATAAGATTTCTTTTTTTTTTTAAGCATAGTTGTGTTTAGTGGGACTTAAACAAAATACTGAAACTGTACTGATGAAGAAAAATGTGTATGCCCAAAACTTTGAAGGGCTGGTGGCATTTAGAGTAATGAATAGTGAAAACACTCTATTTTGTGTTGGTGCAGTAAAATCCTAATGTATTTTATATTGCTTGTTGGTTTTAATGCTTAGTTCACAGCACACTGGGTATGTATTGCGCCGCAGAAAACAAAAAAACGGATGGTGGGACCTCCCCAATGAATTAAATAACTTCAAGATATTGGGCCCCACTGCATTGGACCCTTAAACTTCGCAAATAAGACATTTTTACAAACATTTATTGCAGTCTCACTGGGTCCCTCTAGTTCCTAGGACCCCCAGGAGTTGCAGGGTCTTTTTCCCCTAAAGGTGTACCCATACCTAACTGTTACTTGGTCTTTTGTGTAGCACATACAAGGGCCACTTTCAAAATGCGCCTACTACAGATGAAGCCACTTTGGATTGTGCATTTGACACAGAATAACTTACCTCATCTATCCCATTTAACTCACTTATCACAGAATCACAGCATCCCATCCAATTAAAGAGTTCATCATTGAAAACAATGGTGCTTTGGTATGCTAATGAAAAGGTTAAACGCATTAAATGAGTTAAGATGACTTTAGATAACACAGTTTCTTCAATTACCCCTGATTCACGACGCATTTAACTCACAAATCCAAGTGGCTGCATCTGTACATGCTTAAAGTGGACCCATCACCCCAAAAAAATATTCAGAATCCTATTTCATCACATTAGTCAAGCAAAATGAACATTAATTACACTATATAAATTATTTTAATCTTCTTTTCTTCAGTCTGGGGATTCATATTTATAGCAAGCTGGACACTGTTATTAAGACAAGCCTTGCATCATCTCAGAATCTTGTTTGTGCACTTAAATGGTTAAGAGAACTGGGGGAATGTGTGGGGAGCAGTGACATCTAGAAAGTGCTGAATGGAAAGTGAAAGTAATTATCTGCCCCGCCTCTATGCCTAAGGCAGCTGAGATTTTTAAATGAGCTTAAAACAGCTATGAATGCTTTAATAAAAATTTGAATTTGGATTTCATGTTTAATTTGAAAAGGACTTTTATTATACAGATTTTTGTGTCTGGGTGACGGGTCCACTTTAAGTTCATGAAGTGGGCAACATTTCTGATGGCAGCCCTGTATGTATGTGTAAATATTTCTGCCTCTTTTTGTCTTTAGTATTTATAAAACACAGGGTATGTGGAAGCAATATTACATTGTTGGTCATGTCTCTAACTGCAAAACTGCTACGCCAATAACCTGAATTGTTTCTATCAACTGTCTTCATGTAGTAGTGTGTGGTTTCTTTTGGGGTAGGTTTAAGGGTATTTTAACTATCCTGTTTCTGGGGTGTGTAAGCATGGTTTTACAGCAGCAGCACCTCCATATGAATGTCTTAGATATAAAATTTTGCCTAATATGTAGACTCATATCCAAGAATCCATGTACATTGGTACAAAAAGAACAGTTTATATAGTGGATAATGTACCCCCACTGTAATTTATAAAGACATTATACAGCGCTACGAAACAAGTTGGCGCTATAGAAATACATGTTAATAATAATATAAGTCACAGAGGAGTTATGTGACCATATAAAAACATGAGGCCGCAGTGCTTTTATACAGGTCACATAACTCTGAATTTCAGTAGAGGGTACATTATGCATTATAATCTACAGTGAAATGTCGGGAGGTGGCTGGTGGGGTCAGAGGGGTTGGCGTCCATTCTGGTCGCCGGTGTCCAATTCGGGTGCGTCTGTGTCAAATTTGGACTTGCGGCATCAAATTCACATTGGCGGCATCAAATTTGCATGTGCAGCGTCAGATTCAGCAGCGGGGGACCCCTGTTAAAAAAGCACATTCTGATGTCAGAATGCACAGTTATATATTTTACAGCCTTGTCCCATAGGGAATTGACCAGACTGTAGATTATAGGAATATAACATTCAGGCAATGGGTGGGTCCAGAGACAGAAACTTTAAGTAAAAGTAGATATAGCATTAGTGACTATTACCATATGCAAATAAAATCTGCAACAGTATATGTGGAGTACTGTACATGTGTTGCTAAGCAAAAGTGTCTATAGTACACCTATGTACTGTATTTAAGGTTGCCGCCTGGCCGGTGACTGGTAAAAATGATTGTTGATCCCAATGTTATTAATAGGAAGGAAAGATAAATATATAGGATGGCCGGAATTTTTTTCCAGAAAAGTTAGCAACCCTAACTGTATTCTGTGTAAGTAACCTTGATTGAAATAAATTAAGAAAACTTATGTAGAGTTAAACTCTTCACAGCCCACTAAATGCAACACCTCATCCCTCATCATTTCTCCACAAAAAATGACAACAATTACAATCTGTTAGTTAATCATCCTGTCCAAACCCCTATACAGTAATTATTACTAATAAGTAGAATATTATCTCTCTGTGGTGTCAGACTGGTTGATACTGGATTCCCTGCTGGAAACTAATGCTGTTCCCTACAGACCTACTGTACCAGGATGGAGACTTGGGAGAAATTGAAGGTACTCATGGGGGGGGGCATGCATGCAGCATCAGCCCCAGTTGGCTTCATTCCAACAATTGGGCTCCTTGGCAGTAACCCATGGCTTAGCTTTAAGTGTCTCATTTTATCCTGTACGCATTACCCAACCCCATATTACATTTTTTTTCCCACTGGACCCCAGAAAGGTTAATTAAATAAAGTGCACCCTATAATGAAGCAATCTATAATACTGATGGGTGTTTGCTACCTATGTGTTATATGACAAAGGGCAAAGCAGCGCATATGCTTGTGTCTTTCTAGTAGCAGCACAGTCAGGCAAGATACAGATAATCTTCTTCTAATAAGCAGTCACGTTGTTTGAAAATGAATCTGCTTGATCACTGATGTTTTCTAATTTCAGAAAAAAATCTCTTTGTCACTATATATCCTAATTTGACTGAGCAGCAAATAATCTTTGCTAATGAGCATGTGATTGTGAAGTGATGATTCAGCAGTAGTGACAAGTAACAAGCAAAATCACAGCTTTTTTTTCCTGCATATTTGAAAGCTCTGGGCAGACTGTAGTAAAACTGGCGGTGGGCAAGAAAAAGTAATAAAAAAAAAAGTAGATTGATACATTATGGAGCCAAGCATGATGTGACTGCCGACATCCAGATATGGAGATAATGGGATCCTGACATGATCAGTAAAATGACAACCAGGTAATGCAAAAATTTGCAGTGACATCTGAAATTTAGTAATCAAACCAATGGCAGAATCTCAGAGCTAAAGCAAGACAGTACAATCACATACTTCTGGCTGTGACTAATATGAAAAATAATACCTTTAAAAAAGAGGTTATAACAATATATTGGGAGTTCTCAAAATAAAACATTTATTATTTTAATGTGTAATATGCAGCATGCCATATGTGGCACAGGAGGATTTGATGAGGTTCTTCCAGTAACAGTACCAGTGTAGTGGTTTTGGTTTGGAACAACAGATTTAAACAATAATCATTTCTAAGTTATCACACAAATTAACTGATGCCATCTTTTAACACTCAAGATTTGCATCCATTAATATAGTTTATGAATATTAAATGATTGCATACAGTCACTAGATTTCCAGCACTCAAATACAAACATGCAATATACAGTTCTTCCAAGCTTATTCTGTGTAATCCAGGGGCATGCCTAGAGACATGGAATGAAAACACAACAGAATGCTGCAGAGTCAAAAAAGCAATCAAGTAAAGAATTTAAACATTTATAACGAGGATGAATAAACAGATTGGTTATTACTATTTCATTCTCCACACCTGTCATTAGACCATTATGCTTCTTGACTTGTGCATACTGAAAATATTACAGAGGCTGGTGCAGTAATGATAACAAGCTCTGCAGATAGATTCCTACACAATCTTGTTCTGACTACATATCTGTTGGATATGTTGGATGAAGCTGGGGCCTCAGCCAGATGTTTTGTCTCAGGCGAGCATTAAATGCTACTGGCTGTTATTCCTTTAACCTCTGGAAAATACAATACAGGCATTTTCTAAAATCTTGGTACACTTGGACAGTTTTCACCCCAAAGTGAATTAAAATTTAATTTTCATTATTTATAATCATATAAAAATTGAGATAGTCAATTTAAAAGACTTAAAATGGTTTGCCTAACCTCTCACCTTTACTTGCACCATAAATACCCAACTAAATATAGTTGGAATGTTCGGCTAATTTAAAGGGTTACTATTTATCAGTTGTGCAGTCCCATGTGCTTTAACTATGTATTGCTGCATCACTATAACCCATAATGATAGCTTTATCCGTTGTTGGAAACTGCAGACATGGAATCACTTGCTCGGTGAAAGGAAAATAAGTAACAATGAAAGTTTTTTTTTTACAGATAATTGTTTAGAACCATACATATGCAGTGGCTTGTTGTGCATTTCTTACAATATGCAATTTGTAGCTTTGAAACTGGTTACAATCCAAAAAGACAGCCTTCATTTTTTGCTTCTCGCCTTATTTTCATCCTTTACCCCTCCCCTCCTTCTACAATTCTATATAAATATATACACAAAGACATCTGGCCCTTAGAGGTTTTTCCAGTGACTCATTTCACTGCCAATTAGAAGCATATTGAAAGGGTGGATGACGTGGTGATATCTAGATGTTAAACATCTTGAGGGGAAATAATTTTCCATGGGTGGGAGGACTATATTACCATCTCTCTGTGAAATACAGAGATGGGAACTATGTTATTCAGGGATTAGAAAGAGAAAAGAATAACAAAGTGGCAGCTCAACTGGACAAATAAAGAAAGCTACTATGTAGGTTTTTTTTGTCTATATACTGTAGTTATTAGTTCTGCAAGGGCCACTCCTTTGGAAAGCTAATCTTAAATTTGGCCACCAAAACTCTGGGCTGAATCAGCATGATAGAATCATTTGACCCCCAGGCCAACAACCAGATCCAAGTGCTATCAAGAGAAGACCACATCATATTCTTCTGGAAATAATTTTTTGCATTTGTGATAGATATCTGATGATTGTAATGAAGATGCTGGTTGGTCATGTTGTGGGGAGGGTTCTTATATGACCACTGTTATTGGTCATGTATATTGCAAATATATTGAGCAGATTCATCAAACTCCCAGTAGTGTTTGCTGAAGTTTTTTTTACAATTTTCCTAACCAGTTTTCATGATTGCAAATTTAAATTCAAAGTTGATTCACTCAAAGTTGGAGGGGGTTGGGTTGAAGGGAGTTGTTCACCTTCCAAATAATCCACAATTCATTTCAGATGTTTTAACCATCTAATGGGGTTTCTGTTAACAGTTGTAATTTGCTACATTAGTAGATACTTATCTATAGCCATTCTGAGCTTAATAACTGCATTTCATTAAAAGCAGCTGATACTGATACAATAGTTTCTAAAATTCCACAGATCTTTTGAGAAATATATCAACTAATGTTGCAAATCAGAGGTTGCACCTGGATTACTGAGCTGCCGGCCAGAAACATCACAGAGATGAATATTACATTTTAAACATCAATTTTAGAAAACCAGTATAAAAACAGACAGTGATTAGAATAAGTCTTACTTTTTTGGTGTATTATCTGAAACCAACTCAAATGATAAAAGCAATGGTAAGGTAAGCAACCCATTTATCACTTTGCCTGCAAGTGATCAGCATCCTTCCAGCATTGTTGTGTTGCTTAGCAACTCATTTTTTTCCTTTCATTTAAATAGAATGAGGTAATTAGAACCTTTTTTCAAATTATAGGAGATTTAATGATACTTAATAAAATAAGTATATTCGCAGTTTATGGGTATGAGTAGGTAAAAGCAATTTCTTCTGTGTTTCTTATATATGCCCCACAATTGTTCTAGGTTACGATTACCATGTTCATCTGGGCACTTCTCAGATTGGCCGCCTATATCAAACCAGTAAGTATTGTTGTTGACATTTGCCTTTTACTTTCTATAGGCAGGCAGTTTGATGATATTTTCTGTCTGTTTCTAAGCAGTGCAAATGGTATTATCATGGCCTCTATAGTGCAAAGGAACCAGTAACAGAGAACAAGAGAAGAACACATTTGAGAGTACTAGAAGAAAGTGCTTATACTTATAAAGTATATGTTTACTAATATGTGTTGACTGCAAATATGTTAAGTGAATTCTAAAATATATTGTTATCCTATTTGTTAATAATCATTACTGTTTAAACAATATTCTACTAGTTTCAGAATATGGTTATACCTTAGCTAAATGCCCTGATATGAATTGTGACAAAACTAACAGTGAAAAGCTACAGTACATGTGGGGAATGAGTGACCCTGATGTCAAGGAAAAGTGGTGGTTAAAATGGCCCAGACTGCCTGTCTTGGCTTATGCTAATATGAAATGTGCTATGGCTGATGCACTGGGAGCAGACAGGCCTGTGTTCCACTGCCTCTTGTTTGTCAATTAATATGATTTTTATTTAATATTATCAGCAATGGTGGTGGTGCATATTAGCTGCCACTGACCAACTGCTTTTATGTGTATTTTCAAGTTAAGAACTACCTGTACCATTGGTGTCAAGCAGTATTCCTTTACTGGCCCCTTGGTACTCATGGACTTCTGCCTGGGGTATAATCAATGTTCCCCATGGTCATCAATCCTAAAAGTCTTCACCTAATTTAAAAGAGTATAAACCATTATAAACAGCAGTAAAACTGTATCTCTTTTTTCCAGAATCCTATAAAAATACTGATTTCAGCAGATCCCCCCAATTTTTTTTCCTTAAAAATTGTTTTCATCATGGTTATCTATGGTATTGCTCACAGAAAGTATATAGTGCTTTATAGTTTCTTGTGTGGAAAAAACTGTACTCAACAGTAAACAGCACAAAAATATTATATTTATTTATTTGTTATTTTTTGGTTTGTCAACATTTATCTGTATTTGGGCAACTGACTGATGAAATAACAATTTCGTTACTGAACTCACAACTCGAATGATATCTTATTTAAGAAAAAACTCGAATATGAAAAACTCAATTCTGAGAGTTTGATTTTCAGTCCTGAAACCCAAAAACTCTAATTGATCAAATTTTTGGTGAAAAAAAAATTGAATGCTTAAATTAATCGAGTTTTCAGACAAAACCCCAAAACACGAAAATCCTGCAGGCTTTTAACATCTTCAAATGGTTCAAGGGACCTCTGCCATTTTGACTGAATTCCCGAATCCTCTCTGAAAGATTCGGCAGAATACTGAACCTTAATCCAAATCCTAATTTGCATATACAAAAAAGTTAACTTCCTTGTTTTGTTATGAAAAGTCACGATTTCCCTCCCCACCCCTAATTTACATATGCAAATTAGGAGTCGGATTCTATTCGGCCAGACACAAGGATTATGGCAAATCCGAATCCTGCTGAAAAAAAGATGAATCCCAAACTGAATCCTGGATTTGGTGCATCCATAGTATTTTCGAAATCAAGTTGTTTCTAGGTTTGAGGGTAAAATAAATTAGTTTTTTAACCCAAAAATATTTTTGTTTTGACCAAAAAGCTAAAATTTTCATGGAAAACACAACTCAAACCTCAATAAATCTGCTCCTAAATGTTAAAAGCTGTTGTCTGGGTAACAAAAAGCCAAGGCATATTAAATCTGCAACCAAAATTTGTTTCCATAACTTCTTTGTAATATGAAATGTCCAATAATGCACATATTATTATACAGTAATATAGGGAGAATAAAGGTATGGGACCTGTTATCCAGAATGCTTGGAACCTGGTCTTTCTGTAATTTGTATTGCCATACATTAATTAAATATTGAATAGACCCAACAGAATTGTTTTGCCACCAACAAGGATAAATTATACCTTAGTTGGGATCAAGTACTGAGTACAGTTTTATTATTACAGAGAAAAAGGAGATTCTTTTTCAAAATTTTAATTATTTGATAAAAAAAACAAATCTAAAGGAGAATGCCTTCCCATAATTTGAAGCTTTCTGGACAGCGTTTTTCCCGCATAACAGATCCCATACCTATAAGATCCTTCATTGTCTTGCTATATTAGATTTTAGAAAGAACAGAGGACATCAAAAAACGTTTTTCCAGTTTGTTTTATAATAGCACTTAAATCAGATTTTATAATGATTTCAACTACTGTCCAGCTTCAAACTTGGAAAAAGAAAAATGCCTCAAAGGCATTTTTGCTGCACTGCTTGCCTAAAGGCTTACTTTGAGTACAGAACAGCTTATCCAAAAATCATTTACTGTATTTACATGGAAAAAATGTATAGCACTGTTTGAAAATGATCTACCTGGGGGGTAATACTGATCCACTAGAATAGGGAGTTCCTTTTGGTTTGAGGTGGGCCCTTCCCCTTTTAGATGCCTTTATGATTAATTTTAAGTAAGAAAAACTGACCAATAAAATTAAGCAGAAAATGAGTTCAGGCAAGAATATTTTAATAGTAGCGCCAATTCAGGGAGAAAGTACTGTACATACAGTACCATGCTCAGGCAGTTTATGCCAGTTATAATCCCATGAGATTTATTTTACTTTTCAAGGTCCTTTAACAGAAAAAAAGGGAGAAAAACTACAAAGGCGATGAGCGCAGAAAAAAACATATACAAACCTAAAACACACCTGATAAAAGACATATACTTTGAACCTTGCAGTCATTTGAGTGGGTACAGTACAGAGAAATATTGCTTTTTGTTCATCCTTCAGTCTTTCAGGCACATTCTTGCCACAGCTGTGACAATCCCTGTCAAAGAAGTCTCCCCTCGCATCCCTACAGTGGTGTTAACAGGCAGAACAAACAGCTTCTAATGTTGTATCTCTGAAGCTCTGATGTGTTTTAATAATTGACGCAGTATTGCATCTTGAATCCATTTTTTGGTCTTCTTTATGTATTTCAAAGAATGAGGAGTACCTCATTTCTTTTTGTAGCAAATACTTATTTTGAGTGCAACATCTACACAAACTACATTAAACTGTGTTGTCCAAGGCAATTACAGGAAACTGTTGTAGGAAAGTATGAAAACATTAAGTTCCAGCATATATAAAGAACAGGTACTTTACCCACAGTTTCTGTGCATTCTGTGCTCCATTGTTTTCTTGAAATTCAATTATATACAGTTGTGCTTATAAGTTTACATATCCTGGCAGAATTTATGATTTCTTAACCATTTTTCAGAGAGTAAGAATGATAACACAAACACCTTTCCTTAAAGTCAAATGCTGTTGGTTGGCTTGAGGCCTTATCTAAGGAAAAGGTGAAGGGGGTTGTTTTATTGATTCAAGTTTAATTTTTTTTTTCTTTTTCGGTTGGACACCCCACCTTGATCTTAATATCAGTGCAGCAATCAGCAGAGTGTCTCTGAAATAGCTTTCCTAGATACTATGGGTTTGAGTGGGGACTAAATAAATGATCATCTAATGATAATACAAATGATTGGATAATCTTTTCATAGATTATCAATATGAAGTTAAACAAAAAGTGTATTTTCTCTTCAGGGCAGTTAAATATAGTCATCTTTAAATTATTTGTATATTTTTCAAGGTATAACAGAATGTTGAAACTATAGAGAATGAGAGGATTGTATAGGACCATCCTGTGCAAACATGTTGAAATCAAAATCTATTTTTAGTATAATTTATACAGTAGTATTTGTAGATAATTGGTCTTAATTTTCTATATTTTGTGGTTTAAAGAACCACTGACACTATTTTGTGGTTTAAAGAGCCACTGATGCCAGAAAATAACCTTTTTTTATAGCTATTATAATATTATCTTTGAATGCTATTAATAATTTTGCCATAAAAGTATTTGCCTGATGTTTTTACATTACCCTTCTTACCCCCATGTTCTTCTATGAGGGGGCTGCCCTATTTGTACAGCAATAGTCGGTTAGCATTATAAACTCTAACTGACAGACTGAGATGGGACAGTCAGCTTGGCAAAACAGTCAGGTTTAAGAAGTTCAGGTAATAATTACTTACACTTACACAAGCAGAACTGTCAGCAAAAAACTATCAATGTGACCTATTTGTAACTTTTAATGTAGATTAATATTTTGAAAAGAAAATTGTTCGTGTCAGTAAAACTTTAAAATAAAAATAACCCTTAGTCTGAACCATCACAGTCAATTTATGTTTCAGTTGGCAGGGTCAGTGACCCTGACAAACAGGTAACACTTTAGTAGCTTGCTAGAAACAGGCAGAATAGGAACACTAATAATAAAAAAATACAAAATTAATTAAATGCATTAAAGGGGTGGTTCACCTGTAAGTTAGTTTATTAGTAGTAGTTTATTTAGTATGTTATAGAATGGTCAGTTGGTTGCTATTATTTTTTTTTTATAGTTTTTTAATTATTTAGCTATCTAAAACAAATGCTATGTAAGGCTGAAACTGTGTTATTAGTGTTGCTTGTTATTACTCCTCTCCTCTATTCAAGCCCTCTACTATTCATATTCAGGGTCGGACTGCTGGGGGCCCGGGATAAAACCAGGTGGGCCCCAACCTTGGTGGGCCTCTAGGCCATTCGTTTAGTTAATTTTGGAGGGCATTAAAAAATTATTCAATTTTGCACATATGCAGGCAGTGGGCGGCATGGGCCCATTACAATGAAATTTCAATGGTTACCGGTAGGTGATGGGTAAGTGTGGGCCCACCGCCGTCTGTTGCCCACTTTGGTCACTTCCACTTTTGCCCACATCTGCCTGCCATTCCTCTTTGGAGCTGGGCTGCACGTAAAATCTATGTAGCAAGCAGCAGGCAGCCAAACACATAACCTGTCCCAAAAGAGCATTCTATTCAGTGTGGGGGACCAGACAGGCCCTCAGGATGTTCGTTGCTTCAGTCGAGCAGTTGCCAGCGGCAGAAAATGGGTGCTGCAGGCTTCTGCATAGTGCAGCTGAGATCCATATAGAAATGTAGCGGCTCTGGGCAGATTTACAGCTTGCTTTGCCTCCCACTCTCAAACAGCTGTTTTCTCCTTTACACTTCAGCCCTCTTGGAGCAAGCAAGACATGCTCAGCAGGGAAGGCAATGGAAAGGAATTCCAGCTATCTGTACATTGCAGTTCATAACTTGAGGACATAACTGAATACAATTGTGACCCCAGCTGCATCATCAGGTGTATTGACTTTGGTCTAACTAAACTAAAATTTAAAAAAAATTTAAAAATGTTTATAAAAGTTTGTGTCAGTGTTACTAGGGTGGGGACCAGCAGAAAAAAAGTTTTTTTAACCTCTTAGGGGTAGTACACCTTTAGGCTAACTTTTACTATGTTATAGAAAGGACAATTCTTAGCAGTGTTTGAATTGGTCTTTTTTATATTTTGTAATATATTTTGTAATTTATTAGCAAATTTCTTGAAAGAAGCAACTAATGTCCCACATTTAGTGCAAGAAAAGACATGTTACAGGGAACAGGGATTCTGTTGTGCTTTTGTATTTATAACTAATATTTTAGTTTAATATTGTTACAGCCATTCCAGTTTTTTTTAATAAAAATTTTTATTTTGATATTTGTGGGTGCTATTTTTTCCCAGTGGGGCGGGCCCTTGAGATGAGGTTTCCTGGTTGGTCCAACACTGTTCCTATTCCAGTCTCTTATTCAAAACAATTCATGGCTGCTAGGGTCATTTGGGCCCTAGCAACTAGACTGCTAATATTGCAAACTAGAGAGCTGCTGAATAAAAAGCTAAATAACTGAAAAACCACAAATAATAAAAAATGAAACTGAAGGAAAATTGATTCAGAATATCATTCTCTACATCTGGGATCCCCAACGTTTTGAACCCGTGAGCAACATTCAGAAGTAAAAGGCGTTGGGGTGCAACACAAGCATGAAAAATGTTCCTGGGGTGCCAAATACGGACTGTGATTGGCCATTTAGTAGCCCCTATGTGGATTGTCATACTACATTGGGGCTCTGTTTGGCAGTGCACCTAGCTTTTATACAGCCAAAACTTGTCTCCAAGCCTGGAATTCAAAACTAAGCACCTGCTTTGAGGCAACTGGGAGCAACATCCAAGGAGTTGGAGAGCAACATGTTGCTCACGAGCTACTGTTTGGGGATCACTGCTTTACATCATACTAAACGTTAACTCAAAGGTAAAAGTAAATACAGATACATATTTTTTGCTTAATTCACTATTTCATTGGACCACTAATTCCTTTTTTTTCTTACCTTTTTGATAATTTTGCCCCAAAATATCACTGTGGTTCTGTATGAAATGATCACAAAACACCGAATAACTATGAATATTATTATAAACTCAATAAACTCATTTCCTGTAGTGACCCCAGACATCAGTAATGCTAAAAACTTATTTAAGAGTCTAATACATTTATTCTGCACCCATCTGCTCAGACAGGTGCAATAATGACATGCTTAGGTTTACATACACATATAAATATTGTTATTTATTGAAGCATCATAACAACACAATTTAATCTCACAAGCCATCTGCGACCCGAGATTACTTAAATAACAAAGTCATCAATGCCTCTTTAAGGTCACTGGGTTTTACTGAAAACCGCTCACTCCTAAAATTGCTATACATCAGCAACGCACAAGGGCTTGATTTATTTGAGTTCACAATTCTTTTTCGTTTTCCATTGTTGAATAGGAAAGTGAATGACAGTTCCTGATGTTGTTATAGGTATGAATGATTTATGATAGGCCAACTACATGCATAAATTAGATGGATTTCAACAAGAAAATATCTGGAAAATAGTATTGTCAGATAAACACACAAGCAAGGTTATCAATAATGCAGCAATGCTTTCCACTGCTGCCGCTTACTGTTAGTTATCAGGCAAGCATAATCTGATTTGCAAACCTTCGCAAAATTACCAATCATTTACACAGGTTATATTGTACAACCAACAGGTATTATTATGATTATCTGTGATGTAAATGGAAAATTACTTTTAAATATCTTCATTACCGTACTTTGGACTTTGAAGTGCGTTTTTTATAAATACCTGCTGTGATTTAGAGGGAAACTATCTTTTTGTGAAAATAGGAGATGAAGAGCTTCCGCTCAGATGTCTTCACTACAGTTTATTGCAGAAATTGCCTAATGTTCTGCAGACCCCAACCCATCCTTCTCAGGAATTTAAACCAATTTCACACACTGAGGTTTTATTACCCCTAACAGTAGAAGATGTTTTGTCCTTTTCCCCTACATCAGTTATTCTAATAAATACCTACAAAGTACTGCAAACATTTTAATTCTTGCGGTTAGCTGTGTGCAGACAATCCTGGTCCCAAAGGTAAATGGCAGGTTTGTTAGAGTTGTAATGTGGCAGACCCTGCTATCTAGACCTGCCTTGTCCATGGTTTCCACCAATAGGCAAGTCTTTCTATAATGAGGACCATTCATTTGGTAAACTTTTGTAGTGAAAAAAGTATACACAGATGTTTAAGAAGGTTTAGGTTCTAGTGTAGAAGAATCTTTAGGATGTTTAGAATGTGACCCTTGCTAGTTCTAATAAGACAATCTAGCAGGTATACAAGCAAGAGGGTTTCTTGTTTTGGTATGATTATGGTGACAGCATTTTGTTGTGTTTATGATGATGACTTTATTTTAAAAGTGTTGTAAAGGATATAACAATACAAAGTCAACTTTATTATAACTACTATGGTAATGCTACCACATGGTATAATTACAATATGGCTGTATAATGTGGCCCCCGAAAACTGACTTTATAATTAAAAATACATTCAAACCATTTAGGGGCAGATTTTTTAAAGGTCCAGTTGTACACTCGGGTTTTCAGGGATATTTTTCAGTCAAAACCCAAACTTTCTAGTTGAAAAAAAAAAACATTTTTTGAGATGTATTATGCCCTGAGCAGGAAATACTGTAGCTTGAATCCAAAAATACTCCAGCTAAAACCTGTCGAGGTAATGTAAAAGTCAATGGCCAGGGGAGGGAAATTGCATGACTTTTTGTCACAAAACAAGGAATTAAAAAAGATTTCCCCTTCCCACCCTTAATTTGCATATGCATATGCAAATTAGGGTTCGGATTCAGTTCGGTATTCGGCCGAATCTTTCTTGAAGGATTTGGGGGTTCGGCCGAATCCAAAATAGTGGAGTCGTGCATCCCTAGTTTTTGGTGAGTTTTGCTCAAAGACTCGATTAATTTGAGTGATTCGAGTTTTTTTCCACAGAAAACTTGATCAGTTTGGGTATTCAAGTTTTTCAACTACACTGATTCAAGCTTTTCACATTCGAGTTTTAGAAGTTATAAAACCTTCAAGTTGTGAGTTCATTTGTGGTATAAAATCCCCACAAACCTCTAAAACTCAACCTTTGATAAATAACCTCTGTAAAGTGGACCTGACACCCAGAAATAAAAAGCTGTATAATAAAAGTCCTTTTCAAATTAAACATGAAACGCAATTTCTATTTTTTGTTAAAACATTCATAGCTGTTGTAAGCTCATTTAAAAGTCTTAGCTCTCAAACAAATATTGTCTACCACTCCTCTATGCCAGTGGCATAGAGGCGGGGCAGACAATTACTTTCACTTACCATTCAGCACTTCCTAGATGTCACTTCTCTCCACACATTCCCCTGTTCTCTTGACTGTTTAATTAGGTCGATAGGTCATGAGGATGGACATCGGTACCACATTCTGGGGCACAAACAATCAGGTGAAAACAAGCATGTGCAATGACTTCATCAGCCTGCAAGCGCACTAACTGTGCCAAATTCAAATGGATCTTTTGGTTTATGTTGAGTGTACATTCTGGTTCTCAGATACCTGACTTCTGACTTCCTGACTTCTGACTCCCTGAGGGGATCTGGACCCTGGCCTAATCGCACCCCCTGCTCCCCCGGTAGTTACCCACTGCCACATGTTCCGCTGCAGAAAGTTCAAGGGTTCCAAAAGGGCATCGGTAAAAACCAGAATAAGGTAGGGCTCTCCGACAACACCTAAAGGGTAATTCCGTCAGTCCTTGGGTTCCTATAACTACAGATGTAACAGGCTCCTGCCTGCTTGCTATAATTATGAATGCCCAGAAAAAAGGAAAAAAGATTCAAATAATTTATATAGTGCTTGACTATTGTGATAAAATAGGATTTTGAATATTTTTGCCCATTAATATAAATGAAAAAGCAGACAAACAGAATATCATATAGTTACATAGTTAAATTGGGTTGAAAAAATACAAAGTTCATCAAGTTCAACCCCTCCAAATGAAAATCCAGCATCTATATACACACACCCCTGCATCGAACGATTCTAACAGTTTTAATTTGATCGTAAACTAACCTATCGTGTCAAAAACAGTCCATTGAAAAAAGACTTCCAATAATTCCAAGTAAAAAAACTTCGAAATTTGACCCTTGATAAATCTGCCCCTTTCTGTCTATTTATATGAATTAGAATGTCCACATTGCCAAGGTTTTTTTCTACAGCTTGACACTGAATAGACTCAGCATTCATAAAGAGTAGCCTGTGGTATAACACTTTGTTCTATTTCCTCTCTTCCTACTCTACTACTTTTGTCTTTTGCTGGTACTTCCATGAAAAAGGGTTAAATGAAATGGATACTTAAGATCTATTCCTTTTTAGTTCGCATTTAAGGGGATATCAGCCAAGAAGCCAATAACATGAAAATGAAACCAATGCTTTAACTTTAAAACTTAAAGATGTTATAATATGAGCTATGGTCTACTCCAGTGGACTGAACAGTAAATATAAAAAGGATAATTAAATTATACATTTTAAGTAATATATGGCAAAATGGAGATATCAAAATATAATTATACCCATTAAAACCTTCTACAAGGGGATGTTAACGTAATTATCGTGCATAAAGAACATTCCTTTTTCTACCAGAATCATGCTGGCAACACAAGAGGCTTGAACACAGCAAATATACTAAGATGTTTGTAAAGGAAATATAAATGAGATTTTTTGCCTTGTTTTGCTGTGGAAATGATGCCCATAGACTTGAATGGCGTTGTGGTGTCAAATTCACCCATCCCTAGGGAGGACATGGAGTAGAGGAGTACATACAAAAATAATTATATAATTTAACATTGTGATTTAAGGTAACAACAAAACCTATTCAGAAGCATAATACTCTAGAAACAAGAGACTCTATGGGCAAAAAGTGATTATAATGTTTGTAGCTAAGACAAATTTGGGTGGCCACTATCAAAAATAGAAAAATGCAAAAGTTGTTAAGGTTCATATTTTTATCAATAGAATATTATAACGTGTTCTGATTACATCAAAAATTGGATATGTGTTACAGTAGGTTCAGTTGTAACAGTAGGTTGTAATGTGTGACCTATCTCATGTTAGTGTTGAAGGCACTGTTATAAGTCATACCAAAGACTTGAAAAAATATCCACATAATCAGTTAACTCTAGCTACCAAGCTAAAAAATCTGCCATTTGAATTACGAGTATATTTATTATAATAAAAAAAAAAATCACATGAATTTGAAATTCGACCTTTTATAAATGGGTCTTCCAAAGTAAAATACATTAGTGAGGTGAAAATTCACATAATGCATTAAAGTCTAGGGGCATCAAATTTTTTTGATGCGCAATGCCATTCAAGTCTATAGGAGTCAGAAAAATCTGCTCATCCCTGCTGGTAATATTTAGGTCATTTTTAACAAGCGACAATGTTATCTGTAAATGATCATGTTAAGGAACTCTAAGCCCAGTTTGATTGTATGGGAAATGGTAACAGGTATTGTGGATTACGTGTGAGAATTGGGATTCTACTAAAAGCTTATAATGCAAGTAGTGATGGGCGAATCTATCCCGAAAAATATGCGAATTTCCAGCAAAATTCACTAATTGGTGAAAAAATTCCCAAAACGAGTCACGGCCCGTTTTTGACGCACGTCGCGTCGATTTCGCCGTGCATTGCATCGTTTTTGACTCAACATCAGGGGTGCTTTTTGCACAAGGTGACAGAGCTAATGCCTTGAATGGTTGTCCATTGTGCCCTTTCACCAACAATAAATCCATTCACTATATGACTACATCACTGATATGGAGAGTTGCTATTGCACTCTCCTTGTCATGAACTGCACCCTAAATCCAGAACCCAAGCTAAGCTCCCTGGTCTTGGCTCCCACTTCTGCCTATAACCTCCGCCTTTCACCTCGGGAGGAGCCCTCTGCTAATTGGATGTTGCCAGGTCTTATTTGAGAGAGAAGCAAAGCAATAGGTTCTGGACGAGCAAAGGGGCTCGATCATCTGACCAAGGATACTGGATAGAAGAACACCACCAGACACCACAGGGTGGTACAGGCAGACCGGGCCTGCACAAGCAGAGCAGAATCATCAGACAGGCCGGGATCAGGATTGGAGAGAACAGAATAATCATAGGCAGGCAAGTGTCAGGATTGGAGATAATCAGAATAGTCACACACAGGCGAAGGTCAAGACTGGGGATAGAGTAGTCAGGCAAAGCAAGGGTCAATATCAGAAGATCAATCAGGAATAACTTAGATTAAGCACCCTGGAACTCTACTAACAGAACCCAACAATGGGCCACTTGCTGTAGATTGAATTCCCCTCTGATAATATTTTAATTTTGCGCCATTGCGTGTGATGTCATCACGCCAGCACATAAACCCGGAAGAGCGTCGGTGCATGAAGAGAAAGGAGCAGTGCAGCGGGCATCCACTCTGCTGGAGCGGCGGTGGACCCCACTAGACCACCAGGGTGAGTCCTTACACTCCTTTAGTAAAATAGCATAGTTTCAAGTAAAAAGGCACTTTTCTCACATAGACTTATGCCAGAAGAGACAGTGAATGTTATGAATGGGGTGTAAGGGAATAGGATCAAGTGAGCAAAGAGGAGTTTGAGGTAGATTGCAAGAAAAATAATCAATAAATATTTAGCTACATGTATGTCCTAAATTCTTGATTGTGAGATGAGGTTCCTGCTTAATCTAGTAACTCTATATGTAGTTCACACTTGTATTCAAAGGTGTGTTCTGTTAATGAGAAGCAATTGCCCAAACATGACCTCACATTTTCACAATCACATATTTATTAAAAATCCTTTCCTGGCCTGGAGCTCTACTGTACATGTCCTATATCAATAAAATAATTTTAGCAATGATAAGATGAGAGGATTTTCTTTCTTTATTATTTTTCTCCTATTAAATAATTTAACCCCTTGATAATATTATTCTTTATTATTAGGGGGAACCATAACCATCACATTAGGATAAGGAATTAAGCACAAAGACCAGTGCAAACTGGTTAAAACTTTACAAATGATAAAGGGCATTTTCAGGATTCTATAGCAGAGGATTGATAGGTATGTGTTTATAGTGGAGGCAAATTGATAAGACTAACTACAGAATAAAGGTTTAAAAAAAAGTCTATAACATGTTGTCAGGGGTGCGTTTTGCACAAGGTGACAGAGCTAATGCCTTGAATGGTTGTCCATTGTGCCCTTTCACCAACACACAGATTAGGATAAAAGACATTCCCACTCATTATGAAATTAAACACATCATCAAGTCAAAAGCATTCGCTAAATCACATTTTATTTAGTCAATTTACAGCCTTACCCAAGTTCTATTTACACGCTCCTCCTAATACTGTTTACACAGAGTACAAACAGGTAGGTAATGGAAACCCAACTAAATAGAGGCTAGTCTGGATGCACAGTCAAGTGAAGCTCTGTTACATGATGCTTTGTCCTAGACTGAAACTACAGTTATAGGAGCCCTTATTTGGAAACACATTATTCGAAAGCTCAGAATAACAGTGAACCCATCTCACATACAGTCAATTTTAAGCAAATAGTTCTAATTAAAAAAAAAGTCGTACAATATTAACTGTATGACTCCATACTGGTGGCCAAATCTCATTGGGTTATTTGATCTTTAGATATTTGTAGCAGATTTATGGTAAACCAAATTACAGATCCCTTTATCAGAAAAATTGCAGGTCCCAAACATTTGATATAATACTGTAGACACTGTAACAGTAAAGGCAAGAAAGTAGTTTCCCCAAGATGTCAGCAAAAATTATTAACAGCACCGGCAAACTAATAACATGTTGATATCATCAGGAGCATGCCCAGTGGAAGCTGATTTTGTCCTGTCTTTCAGTATGATTATCTTATCAAAAGGTCTTTTGTCCATGCTTAGTGGTGACAGCAGAAGGATTATTTTTTTGTACAGGTATGGAACCTGTTATTCAAGATGCTCAGGATCTGAGGTATTCCGGACAATGGAAAATGGTACTGTTTTATTATTACAGAGAAAAGGAAATTATTTTTAAAAATGTGGATTATTTGAATAAAATTGAGTCTATGGGAGATGACCATCTCGTAATTTAAAGCTTTCTGGACAAAGTGTTTCTGGATAATGGATCCCATACCTATATAAAAACATAAAATGCATTTATATCAACTAAAGGATTAATTATGGTTCATGGGCCAGTATGTTCCCTTTAAATCATGGCCTCTAATTCACTTCACCACTGGATTCATATACTGGTGCACCAATGCAGTTACCAGTAGCAACCGATCAGCAACACAGTATGTTTTCAACAGTCAACTAAAAATGAGAAAATTCAAATAAAAATCTGTTTGGTTTATATGGGTGTCTGCACTGGTGCAATGTAGCACTTATGTTATTAAATCACTCCCTAAATCACTGTCATAATCAGGTGTTGTCCTAGGGCTTAAATGTACAAATAATTATATGGCAAATTATTTTTGGTGTGACTGTGACCTGCATAGTACTTTAAAAGGTGATGTCCCTCCATAGCATATTAGCGTTAAGGGGTATTGGAACAGTGCTGTGAGGTGTTTAAGTATATCTCAATTGGTTTATATGGCTATAGGCTTTGTATAAACGGAATATACATTTGTCAACTTCGCTTTCAATTCAAGTCCCAAAGAGAGATAGATCCTGGGTTAGCTAATCATTTGTCACAGCAGGCTAACTCAAGTAATCTACGTAGCTAATTTCTGCAAGGAATAACAGAAGCAAATGGAAACGGAAAAACATAATTATCTCCATTATTATACATGAGTAACTTTAATACCATCCTGTGAATAATATTGCCCTAATAGGACAATACTTTTTCCATTAGTTCTACTGTTCCATAATTTTTATAACAAACACCCTATGATGTTAGACAAAGGCAAATATATTATGTTATGACCTTATACATTTGGTATCTAAACAGATTCTTGGCAAGCTGGTATAGTAAATTTTCCAGCATTCTTTTACAAATGCAGCATGGAAAGATGTACTCAGCAATGTATATCTGAGTAAAACTGATGTGTAGCAATGCTTGTTGATCCAAAGGTTATAGAAACCTCAGAAGGGGAATTGTAAGTGCAAAGACCAAGCTTTGAAAGTGTAACAAATTACAAATATTTGCAGCATAGATATATAGTATCTACACCTCTATACCCTAAAACAAAGGCATACATTATATGGAAGAGACCCTACTCATATATTTCCTTCTAGATTGTCTTGCCTTAGTACTACATAAGAACTATTTTAGGTTTGATGACAAGTTTTACTGGCAACACCAAGGCATGTCAATGGGGGGTATCAGTCGCCCCGTCATTTGCTAACATCTATGTGCACAACATAGAACAAAAGATTTTCTTACAGGGTCCACACAAGAAACACATTTTGAAATACTGGAGATATGTGGATGACATATTAATTATTTGACAAGGTACAGAGGAAACCTACAGTCACATGCTGGCAGAAGCTAACACTTGTGGCCCTACTATTAAATTTAAATGAATGGTTCACACCTGTTCACATTTTATACAAAATGCTAATGGGGCACAAGCACTGTGTCACTGTATGTAGTAAATCTTAGAGTGGTCCTGATAGGTTTCTTTGTCTCCTGCTCTATTCTGCCTTTCCTATGCTCCCTGTGTGCCCTGCTCTGTCTGTGTGTGACTTACTGTGCCTGTGTGTGCCCTGCTCTGTCTGTGTGTGCCCTGCTCTGTCTGTGTGTGCCCTGCTCTGCCTGTGTGTGCCCTGCTCTGCCTGTGTGTGACTTACTCTGCCTGTGCAGGGTTGGACTATATTTGGATTGACCAAAAAAAAAATTCTGGTGCCGTGGAGCCCTGCTCTGTCTGTGTGTGACATACTCTGCCTGTGTGTGACATACTCTGCCTTTGTGTGCCTTATTCTGCCTGTGTGTGCCTTACTCTGCCTTTGTGTGCCTTACTCTGCCTGTGTGTGCCCTACACTGCCTGTGGAACATAAGCCTGATATTTTTTCTGTGGGTTTGTTAGCACTTGAAAATAAATTATTGTTAGGGGCCCCTAAGGTGTTTAATCATGTGCTGGGGGTGCTGTGTTATCCACAGGGGAAGAGGAGGTATATGGATTTAAAGGGTATGTCTTAATATGACAAGTTTTTTTCACATATGAGGAGTGATGGCTGAATCTGGGGAGTTTCGCTTTGCCGAATTTTTCAAAAGGGCAAAAACTTTGTCAAACGCCGCCAGCATCTCGTTTTGGACACTGCACACATTTTGCAGGAATTCGTGGAAATTCGCCCATAACTACATACCAGATATAGGTGATATCCCTGCAATGAGCTCCAACCATTTGTTTTTTTTGGTGTGCTACCACAATTAATTTGGACATGGTTTTGTGGTAACATGGGTGTGGTTTAAAGTGGGTGTGGTTTAAAAGCAGGGTCAACACTGGCTTCCATTATCCACTAAGTAGGCCAGAAAAATTTCAGCCCTCGGTAACAGAAGTTGAACAGCGCTGTTCTAGATATTAAACTTAATGTCTGTGATAATAAAATTGTAACAGAAATGTATTCAAAACCCATAGATCGCAACACATTACTGTTATCAACCAGTTACCATGATCCACACATTATCAGCGCTATACCAAAAAGCCAATATACATGCAAGCCACGTTGGTCAAATACTTTAAATTTTAATTTCAATCGCCTACTTCACCAGATCATTCCCTAAAATTGAGTTTGGAAAAGCTGAAAATCGTTTGAATATTCGATTCGAATTTGATTTGAATATTCGATCGATTGATTGAATTTTCCCTATTCTATCATTCGTTCGATCGATTGAATTGCGCTACAAAAAATTGAATTCGAAATTCAAATTTTTTAAATTCCCCACTATTCCCTGGTCGAATTTCAAATTTTTTTTGCATTCAAAATTCGACCCTTAGTAAATCTGCCCCTAAGGGTCGAAGCCTTAGACATTTTCTCTGCCCCTCAGATGTTACTTTGAAAAAAGAAATAAAGTTGTTTTGGGGAACATCGAAAAGGGGTACTCGTTAGTTACGGGGGTATGTCACCCCACAAGAGGCAACACCATCCACCTAAGGGATTTCTCCAAATGCAATACTTGAAATGTAATTTATATGTTGAAATGGATTAGCCTATTTAGGCCAAACAAGTAGAGCAGTGAAAGAACATAGAGGCAATATTAGAAACTTTAAAGCACTCTTGTATATAGACATTTTGCTACTCTTGGCCACAATCAGATTTAACTGAAGTGGCTGCCTGGTACTAGAACAGGTAAAACTACCAAAAAGAGGGGGAAATATTCAGAAAATACTCTTGCAAAGTAAAGCAATATGGATTAAAAAATGGAATACACTTATACCCATGGGTCTTACTGATTATATAATTTTTTGTAATCTGTCTCTGACCTCTTATGTCTAATTTCAGATTTTGTCCTGTCCTAATTACTATTCTCTATGAAAGGATAAGAGATAAACACAATGTTAAACACAATGATAAAACAATAGTAGAATTAAGACGTGACAGTGTGCACTATAAATTATGTTAAGCATCATGTGTTCAGTTTAGGTAGGTCCATTAAGTGAGTACTTTCCACAATACTTTGACTGTATATACGTATGAACTGCTTGTAACTAAAGGACATTGGTAACAGCGAATTTGCACTCCAAGAACGGTGCTGTCGCTGTAGTCTGCAGGTAATTGGGCATTAAAACCTCTTTCTTTGTCTATAGTTGTTTCATTCTGAAAGATGGTAAGTTACAAACACCATGACAACCAGTGTGCCGTGTCTGCTGTAAATACAAATGCAATTTGTAGCATTTTGAATTTTCGTTTCACAAAAAAAGCATAGAATCAAACTACTTAATCACTACAAGCCACTGTGTTATAATACAGTAGGGGTAGGAATATTGTAAGCCCTTAGATGTTACAGAACTGTTACTTACATTCTAAATGTTCTTGATATCTGTAGAAAACCTTTGCAGGGAATTCAAGAGTTAACTCTTTTGAAGGAGGTATCTGTTTACACTGACAGTAATGAATTGCAGCAACTAGGTATCAATTTCATAATTCATAGAACAGAAGAGTCAGAGTTTGAGAGTCTAGTCCTAGAAGAATTGCTTATAATTGGCTTTCATGTGTTCTCTTTTGCTGAACTTTATACAGTGAGGGAATTAGCCAGTTTCTTTTATTTACCATGAATCCAACACTGTCTGACAGAATAGATTGCTCTGTCACAACTAGCAAAATAAAGGAGGACATGAACAGCTGTGGGCTTTGGGCACCCTGATGCCTGTACAAGACAGCAAGGATAGTATATAAGGCAACAGGTCAAACCTATGGTGCAGGTTGCCTATTTCCATGAAGATCATTATTATTACTGTGTATACAACATTTTTATCTGGATTCACAGAATATGGAAAGTACTTCTTGCAGCAGTAATGTACTCTCTTACAGTACAATCCCTTGTAGAGACAATCTCTATGACCCTAACTGTCAGAAACTTGGTCCCAACTGCACCTGATCAGTCCCCAATTGTCCATAATGTTCCTCATAGACATGTGCTTGTATATGGACACGGGTGTTCAGACGGTGCATTTACTGGCTTGTTCGAACCCACCTAGCCCCTAGGCCCGCTGTTGTTTTTCACCCCTGTCCCCTCCCTTTTATTTGCTTATTTCTGAACCAATGTGGGTGTTGTTGGGCAGCATGCTGCCTCCCAAAATCCTGCCGCCCTAGGCAAGGAACTAGGTGGCATCTCCACAAATCCGGGTCTGCCAGGCCCTAAAGAAATTACAAGGACTGTTTCTTCTCCCTCACATTCCTTTACATTATAGCTAGTAATGTAACTAGAGGGGGGCGGAACCTGGTGCAGGACGTTCAGCCGGACCCCCTACTCACCTCCATATGCCATTTTTGCTCCTGGAATCAGCAGCGCTCGAGCTGCTGGGGCCCCTGAGGGGGAGCGGACCCTGGCCCAATCGCACCCCCTGCTCCCCCGGTAGTATTGACACTGATTATAGCAAAAGAAGATGCTACGCTTTGCAGCTGTATGTGGATTGTTGGTACTAGAAATATATTTATAGAAAAAATTGGCAACTGAGATGGCCTTGTCTGTTTTGTCAAATTAGCGGGTGGCGGATGAATATTACAATTACAATATTCAGTTGCATTTTGTACAATTTTGGGTTGGATTTTGTAGCTGTTTGTACAAATGTAACAGCATAATACTGTCCCATAAGTAGTGTTGTTAGAATCAAGCAGGTGTGATATCACAATTGTGTCATCAGAACTCATTGGAAAAGTATCACTCAAGCATTCAATGTATTAACGGATATAAAGGGCATCAGCAATGAAAACCTTTCTACACAGATGTAAAGCCTGCACTCATACATAAACGGTATCAAGCTGCAAAAAAAAGTTTCAGCATCCACATAGGATGTTGCCACTTTGCAAGAGTGGTTTGATTGAATTGGAAGACTTGGCAGCAAACTGGCAAGTGAGGCTAAATGGTGACTTTGGTATAAATAACATAAATGTGAGGTATGGCTAAATAGTAATGTATTGGGGGTCTCGTTATTAGAAAAGGATCTGGGGATTTTTGTGTAAACAAACTATGCAATTCTAGGCAGTGCCATTCAGAGGCTATTAAATCAAATGCAGTACTGCCTTGCATAAAAAGGGGCATTAATTCATGGGATGAGAATAATTTAGCCTTTTTATACCGTAGGTCCTTGGTAATGTTGCAAATGATAAGGGTCCATTGTATATTTGGTACCTCAAATTAGTTGTGCATTCCACTTAGTGGCTTATCATTTTTTACCTATGTCTTTATATAAACACATCAATATCCCAGGTGGAGTTCACCAACTGCTACAAAAAAGGGATGCATTTTGAACATTAATCTGAATATTAACGGAACTGTTCAGTGATGGGCTATTCATTCGCCAGACGGGAATTTGCCGCATTTCTCTGGCGGCTAATAAATCCGCAAATCACCTGTGAAAATTCTCTGGCGTCTGTTTTGAATGCTGGCGTATTTTGACCAATTAATTTGTGCTGATGTCTAAGAACCGATGCTGGCGTCCAAAACCCGATGCTGGTGTCAAAAATGAGATGCTGTTTCGCATATTTTTGCCGTTTTACAAATTTGCTAATTTTTTTGGCGAAACGGAACAAATTCACCCATCACTAGTTATGTCCCATGTGCCCCCCTTCAAGTTACTGACTAACAGAGTTAGAGAGATAAAAAGTAGCAAGTTGTATTCTGTTCTATTTTAGACATCCACTCACTCTGGCCTTTATACATTACATTTTTGGCTAACTAACTATATTATAAACATTTTTATTTGGCACAGCCTTTCTATTTACCCAGTATTTATTTTTGCATTGAACTGTTCCTTTAAGGTGCATTAGTTTTTACCTCTGGGAGAGGTAAGTATACTTGTTACATTACTATAAAAGGTTTACTTAGCTCTCTCTATTCTCTATCTATTTATGCAGCAATACATATTCAAGGGATGGCATGAATAAAGAGAATGTTCTCTTTTTAAATAATTGGTCTTGGCTAGGTTTAAGACAGAACACGCCAGGAAACTGATTATCACGTAATATAAAAAGCAGAAGTCCCATCTCCAAGTCAGAAAACCAAAAATGTATTTCTACTCTTTGGTATTTCATTATTATTTCTGACCTGTGATTAACTATCCTTAAATAGGTACAGTATGGGATCTGTTATCAGGACAGCTATTATTGGGAATTATGGAAATGGCAATTTCCTTTTTGTCATTGTAAAACAGTATCATGTACTTTATCCAAAACTAAGATATCATTAATCCTTATTGGAAATAAAACCATCCTTTAGAATTTTAGAATTACTTATATTAGACATCCTCTATAATAATGTTTAATTAATGTTTAAATATTATTTAGTTAAGGTATGGTGATGCAAATTACAGAAGATACCATATCTAGAAACCCCCATGTCTAAAGCATTCTGTATTACACTTACTACACCTGAATTCTGTATGTAATCAAGAAAATAATATGGAAAGTTATATACAATGTTCATAGTTCTCAAAAATTAAAAAAAAGTAAAGAAAAACACAACTAACCACCCCGTATAGTACATCAGCGAGAATTTTGTCCATGGCCACTTTTTAGTCACACCCAAAAATACCACTCCCAATTAACTAAACCACACCCTTTTCTACATGGCTGGAATGGTAGCATCAGGAGTAAAAACACACATTTCATAAGATATTGGTACAACCTGATCACCAAGCAGTTCATGGCACACTCTGGCGCCAATGCATTTCATGAAAAAGGTTGCCCTCAAACATGTCACTACATGCTGTGGCCCCAAGCATTTCTAGACACACTGTGGCCTCAAGCATGTCATGACACATTTTGGCCACAAATAATTTTATGGAAACTATGGCACCCAATTATTTCACAATACCACATAGACCACAAGCACTTCCTTACAGAAAAATTGATTCCAAGCCCAGAACAGTCTTTAACATCAGCACAACTCAGTTTTCTTTTCTCCAGATGGCTGTGGGTGAGCTTTATATAATGTAGGGCAGTACAGGATTAACAAGATGACTGCAGGGTAGAGAGTTGTGTATGATTCTAGGAAACCTCCTCCATCCACTTAACTTTCCTTTTAATCAATTGCTATTACAGTATTAAGGAAAAAACATGAACATTAATTTATATAAAGCAGTTCCATATAAAGAACTGCTGATCAGATATGTGGCTTGAAAACTCTGACCTTATCAGTGTCACTTTACATTCCATGGCTGGGGACACACTAGGGCTCTTTTATAAACACTTGGCAAATTTGCCCCAGGGCAGCGACCCATAGCAACCAATCAAATGCTTATATTCATTGTTTAACCAGCTGTTAGCTGAAAAAAGCAAATTGCTGACTGATTGCTATGCCAATGGGCAAATTTGCCCAGTGTTTATAAATGAGCCCCAGTGAGAAATGCATAGTGTTACTTTGGTAACAATCTCAAAAAGGATTAACTGCATTGCAGACTGCATCTATTTTAGTCCATTTCTCTGACTGGTAGAAAACTGTATTTAATTCTGTTGTCTGTTCCTTGCAAATCACTTAATCTCCCTGTGACTCAAGTACCAATCCTGCAAACTGTATGGGTCTGAGATTAATTTTTCCAAAATGCACTGTACAGACCTGTAGTGTGATGTAAGGAGACAGCTAGTGCTTTCTACTGCAGTGGTGAATAAAAATGGGCAGCTTTCTCTGCTAATTCCTGTTCATAAGATACAGTACAGTGGTTGTATTGGCAGCAGTAGAACAGTTGTGGCTGTGGAATAATTTTTCTTATCCCACGTATAGATATAATAATTTTGGGTGCAAAGCATTGGGATGTACTGTAGCAATGATTGTATTTCTGGAATGTGGCAAGCATTCTTACAAAACACCCACCCATGATTCTGTCTCTGAATTCTTCCTGTGTTTTTTACATTGCAATGATTCCAAGCATGTGAATCACTTCCCCAATTCACCTAGCTATAGTGCTTTAATGGGATGTATCCATTTCATTTGTGTCCTGCTAAATACCCTGCAAACTGCTCCCTGCTCTAAAGATTCTAGTTTATCAGCTTTTTTGTGCAATTTCTTATTGTTCTTGTGACCTATTTCTTTTATATTCCTGCCAAAATACCAACATTAATCTCCCTCTCTCTCTCTCTGCCTGAAGCGAAACAGAGTAATTGGATTTATCTGCTTTTGGAAAGTGTTAGGTTTATTTTACTCTTTTCTCTTGAATCTTTCTTTTTATGAGCAACACAACCATGGTGGGTGATAGGTTAGCAAGGGAAGAAGCTTATTTGGAAACAGAACTAATGCTAATAATATATGGAATTAAATCACATTTTGCATATAGCAAACTCATCTTAACTTCCTAAGGCGTCATGATTCTTTTCATGTGTGGTCATATATAGAATTAATGTGATAAAAACATTTGTATTTGAATTGATATTTTGCTTTATGATATCATACTTCACTGGTACTGATGGGGTAATCAGCATTACCTTACAAGTGGGCAGGAATTAATTGGCTGAATATGGTGTACTGAGCCCACTTAAAACTTCAGAAGGTGCAATAATGACAAACTTCTCTGGAAAATAACAATATTTCTCATATGCATTATTTTACTTGCCTCACTTAGTAAATATTGCCCCCTAACCTGAAGTTTGTGTGCTGGGAAAAACCTTTCCATGACAAAAAGTAAATACTTTAGTCTTTATTAAAGTTATATATATATATAATCACATCATAAAAAGCCCACATGTTTCAACAACATCAGAAGAAAATGTACAAAAAGTGTCAGTGACTTGTTACTCCTGGTTAAAACACATGTGCTTTTTTATAATGTGTTTTTATTTGTGGAGTGTGCATTCCCTGGGTTTCTGGGCTGTGGCTGTTTCCAGTGTATTGGCACCTCATTTCTTTTCAGGGTGTGAATTTTCCATGCTTGTTAAAATAAACACTTTGTCAAAAGTATTTGAAAACATATTAAGACAAAACATATCCAAAAGGACATAAAGCCATATATTTAAAGGGGTTGTTCACCTTTATATTAACTTTTAGTATGATGTAGAGCAGCGCTGTCCAACTTCTGTGTTACCAAGGGCCGAAATTTTTCTGGCCTACATAGTGGAGGGCCGATAATGGAAGCCAGTGTTCTTAAGCCGGGATCTTATCTTACTGAACTTATCACTCATATGTGAAAAAAGTTGTCATATTAAGACATTCAACAAAAAACGTGGAGAAAAATTACTATGTCCTTTAGAGTCATAGATTCCTGCCTATTCTTTCACAGTCTTCCAGCTGTGCACAAGAAGGTAAAATACAAGGAGTTGGATCAGCGCCTTTGGAAAAAATCAGAAACACTATCTGGTGCAGTATGTCCTGCTTAAAGTTAAACAAGCACCCTGTACATGTACACAACTATATACTCTCCCCCATATGCAATAAAAGGCAATCAATTTGCCCAAGAGCAGAAACATATAGCAACCAATAGGATATTTGCTTTTAAACAGGTGACTGCTACATTCTATCTTCTGATTGGTTGCTATGACTTACTGCTCCTGGGCAAACTTAGTGCCTTTTATTACATAACCCTCAGAGTGTTTAAATAAGAAGGATTCCTCTCCCACAGTTGCACTGTTAGACACTATTCACTGCTTTGATGTAGAATACAAATACTTCTGTTGATTATAGTTTGAAGATCAGTATAATATGCTCAAGCTAAGTAGTAGAACTCACCAGTTATATGGAGTGGTCCAGGTGCACCGCCCTGAACCCTCAGCTTGGGGAGCGGACAACCGTTTAGAAGAAAAAAAGGCAGGCACTTCAAAAGACCAATCTTCCAGGAGGCTCAGTCAAATCATCAAGTAAACTTTATTGCAGTGCCCAAGAATACAGCTTAACACGTTTGTATCACTTGGATACTTAATCATAAGCTACTGCTATTAAGCTGTATTCTTGGGCACTGCAATAAAGTTTAACTGATGATTTGACTGAGCCTCCTGGAAGATTGGTCTTTTGAAGTAAACTATTCACTACTTTCACCAGTATGGCTGGAGTGCCTACTTACAAAAGTTAGGGTTACGATGTCGCATATATCATCCCACAACTTCAAGAGAGCAGAGATCCCATTGCATAATAGCATTTATTAAAAAATGTTATGTTAAAAAGTTTACACTCACATTTAGTTAGTAGGAAGTCAGTGACGTAAGTATATATTCATTTCCGAATGTCCACAATAAGAAGTACGTAATTTGCTGGCAAAAGTTTTTATTACTCCTCGTGTTGGTCCCCGCAGCTGTTCGTGACGTCACTTCCGCCTGATGCGTTTCGCCACTCTCATTGGCAGAGGCATCTCCAGCCATGCTGGTGAAAGCGGTGAATAGTGTCTAACAGTGCAACTGTGGGTGAGGAATCCTTATTTAAACACACAGTATATAGTTGTGTACATGCACAGGGTGCTTGTTTGACATTAAGCAGGACATACTGCACCAGATAGTGTTTCTGATTTTTTTCCGTAGCCGAAGGCGCTGATCCAACTCCTCATATTAAGACATACCCTTAAGTCCATATGCCTCCTCTTCTCCTGTGGATAACACAGCACCCCAGTACATGATTAAACACCTTAGGGGCCCCTAACAATAATTTATTTTCAAATGCTAACAAACCCCCAGAACAAATACCAGGCTTATGTTCCACAGGCAGACCAAGTCACATGCAGGCAGAGTATGTCACACAGAGGCAGAGTATTTTACACACAGACAGAGTATGTCACACATAGGCAGAGCAGGACACACAAAGGCAGAGTATTTCACACACTGGCAGAGTATGTCACACATAGGCAGAGCAGGACACACACAGGCAGAGCATGTCACACATAGGCAGAGCAGGACACACACAGGCAGGATCACTATAAGATGTACTACATACAGTGACACAGTGGTGGTGCCCCATTAGCATTTTGTATAAAATGTGAACATGTGAACAATGTGGGCAGTTTCAGTCTGGGTCTCAGGTGTGAACGGTACATGGCTTTGGGGGTGTGAACAATAGAGGTGTTACAACAATACCATTTATATCTTAAACATGGGAAGCAAACACAGCAGACAGGGGGGCATAGAAGGGGGTCACAGGCCACCAGTTGGACAGCCCTGATGTAGAGGGTGATATTCTGAGATGATTTGCAATTGGTTTTCATTTTTTATTATTTATTATTTATTTGTATTTTTTTTTATTATTATTATTATTTAGTATCCCTCCAGTTTGTAATTTCAGCAATCTGGTTGCTAGGGTCCAACTAAGAGACTGGAAGGAGAACAGGAGAGGGTCAGAATAGAAAGGTGAGTAATAAAATGTAGCAATAACAATACATTTGTAGCTTTACAGAGCAATACAGAGCATTTGTTTTTAAATGGCACCCAGCTGGATACAGTCAGAGGAAAACAAATAATTAAAAAACTATAACAAATGAATAATTAAAACCAACTGCAAAGTTTTTGAAAAATTGCCATATTATAACATACTAAAAAAGTTAACTTAAAGGAGACAAATCCCTTACATTTCCGTTATATTTACAATTAAGTTAAGGCCTTGAATTTAGGAATTAGTATAATCGCATATGCACCAGAGGTAGATGCGTTTTAAAGGGGGGTTTCAATAAGGAGCAGCAAGGAAAGAGAATACAGAACAATTTTGTATGCAGATTTTTGGATACTCCATGTAACAGAATTAATATAATGAAAACACTAAACTAAGGCAAACCTGAAAGAATGCATAAAAACTGTGCATGGTGTAAAACATTTTTATATTTGAAATATTTTTAAACGGTTTGGATATGGTCTGAAATGATTCAAATGTAGATAAAGTCTTGTGCATTCCTCAGCTTCACCTCAAGATGCCTTAATATGTGTCCCAAATGAAGCATGCATTTTGAGCTCCATTAAGAAATACATACAATGAGTATTGTGCCAGCGACTCCAATACAGAGAGGCCAATATGTATGATATCCTTCTGGAACGAGATATATAACTGCATTTGCAGGATTGCAGCAGATGGAAAGTGAGAATGATACTTGATATATATTTCAACATATAATTAATTGTATTGGCAAGTATACGGTTAGAGAAGCTGTCACTCAACCTAAGAAAGATAAAACTTAAACTTCGAGGACATGGCACCTGAAGATTGGAAATACCAATCTGGTACAAGTTACAGAGCACACCTATGTCCCAGATGCAAATTCAATGAATGAGCATTAAAGGATGTGATTTTGTTCCTCTAGCACTTGTGAAAACTTGAAGTGCAGGTGGGATAGAAGGAGAGAGTAGGAAAAATAGTAGGTGTGCCCTGGTGCATAGGCCCAGGCTTTTAGTCCACTTAAAATTATACTTACACTTTCCGATATATATATATAGAAATGTGTTGGTATCAGTGAAGAGAAGCTGTACGCAAAATATAAGCAGCTGAAAGCCTCCAATGTTGCCCCCAGCCCAGCAAATCTTGGCAACAGCGACCCTCCGACACCATTAAAACACCTTGCAAAGTTGTTTCAGTCACGCTGGGCTGGGGGAGGTGCAATCCTACCATAGGCTGGAGTCTGTTTCCATTTGTTATTAGCCTATGGAGGGATCGTTCTGCCCCCAGCTTAACTGAAACAATTCAGCAAAATGATTTAATGCTGTCAGAGGGTCGCCATGACTAAGGTTCACTGGGCTGGGGGTGGCTTTGGGAGGCTTTCAAGTGCTTATATTTTGTGTGCAGCTTATTTGCATGGATACCAACACATTCCTATTTGTATAGGAACATGTCAGTAGCACTTTAAGGTAATTTCTATGTGACGTTTGTACAGTATGTTCTCCCTCTCTAGTCCCACTATGTGCCCTTCTTTCCTCAGGCCAACTGGTTGTTGATAATGAGCCTTGTATTTGTGTGTCACTGCATAATTTCTCAGCACTATATCAAATAATAATAGTGAATTCAGAAATAAAAATTAGAGTTTCAGCAGATATGATAAAATAGTGTCAAGGGCAGAAATGGTTGGTTAAGTATATACGGAAATTTACAGTACTACAGGCCAAATTGCTTCCTCTGGGAAAAATATATTGCTTTTATTTGAGAGCCAAAAAATAAGCATTTTGGAGAAAATGTAGGGGGCAGATGAAACAGCAGCTAAAGGCTTAATGCACATTATATATATATAGCGAAGAAGAAGATAAGCACTCCAATCTCACTGGTCAAACATTTATTCCACTGTGCATACCAATGTTTCGGTCCACATTT
The DNA here is from genome assembly GCA_024363595.1 of Xenopus borealis. Taxonomy (NCBI): domain Eukaryota; kingdom Metazoa; phylum Chordata; class Amphibia; order Anura; family Pipidae; genus Xenopus; species Xenopus borealis. The sequence continues at coordinate 69,567,922 of CM044443.1, read as the reverse complement.
GGACCTTTGAAGGTTTGGTATGCACAGTGGAATAAATGTTTGACCAGTGAGATTGGAGTGCTTATCTTCTTCATCGCTATTTACTCTGGACACTTGGAAGAGATATAATATATATATATATATATATATTCCACATACAAAAAAACTTAGGGACAGATTTATCAACATGAGACAGGAGATGAGTGTCCTATGATGACCTTCATTTACAAGTGCAGGACCCTACTGGGGTGTCTACTGGCAAACCATCTGAGAATACCCAAGACAAAACACAAGAGAGAAAAGTAATTGCCTTCATTTTAAAATTAAAATTTCTATTTCAAATCTAACAAACTCGTCGAACTCACTACAAACAAAAGTGCACTGTAAGCCTCCCGACAATAATTAGATCAAGCCTGTTAAATCTCACTAGCATGCCACATTCGTACACAGCATCTTCTTAAATGCATTTGTGAAGTTGGATTAAATTATATGTAGGCATCTGTGCAAATAAAAGAGAGTGAACATCTGCCTTCACACAAAAAGACAAAGAACAAAACTAATACTCCCCAAACATATTTTAATTATTACCTCCTAGATCAAAAATAGCTAAGGGGAGGAGCAAAAAAAGTCATTCATTGAAATTTTAAGGGAATTTAAAGAGCATTGTAAACTCACATGATATGTTATGCCTAAACTATTTTAATTTCCCACATTTCATTATTAGAGATGTTTGCAGAAGAGAAACCAATTTTGTCACAGATGGGCCATGGGTAAACACAATACTTTTGCAAGTACTTGCGCTGTTAAGGGGACATTAATGCAAACACATTATGTATATTAGAAAGGGCGTGTGAAAGCTTTCTGTGCTGACTTTAGTTTTGTTTTGCAAAGAGTGCAGTTCTTTTCATATTAACACACCGCATTTGACATGAAATAAATAACAGTTTTTTTTTTTTCACTTCGGAGATCCACCCAATAGATTCGGTGAGTTGCTGGCAAAAGTTAACTTGAGTCTTGCAAACAGATCTGTTTCACCAGAGGGAAAAAATGCTTCTCACATTCAGCACCCTGGAGAGCAACGCGTTCAGCGTCAGCGGTCAAAGGTTTCTGGGGCTAATCTACTAACATCAGCCCTAAATGTCACCAGCTCAGTTACCCTAAGCAACAAATCAATCATTTGGTTTCATTTTCTAATAGTAGACTGATTAAAACAAATAGGTGGTTGGCCATTATGAGTAACTATACTGGTGCAATTTAGCACATATATCAGTCATCTGACTGATCATAACAACAAGCTCCAGACTATTTCACAATACAGATGCATTTTAGATGGATTCAGTAGAGCCAGCGTATTTACTAATTGTATGTTCAACCACAATATATTAAAAGTAGTCACAGGCACTGAACACGTTTAGTGATGG
>CM044443.1:69547735-69566358 GCA_024363595.1 Xenopus borealis | reverse complement strand
TATGTTTAGTATACAAAATACAGCATTTCTAGCATTATTCTATTTTAGACTTTAGTTCCACATTAACAACCGCGATCTTTGGATTACTCTACATTGACAATGCAACATACAGTTTCCAATAGCATAAATCATTGGAATTAAGGAGTTATAATTATCCACACACACATGCTTTTATGCAAATGAGTAAAAGAAGCCATTGTTGTTCTGATGAGAAAACCTCATCCTCTTGAAACAATGTAATTTTCAGTATCCATCCTGTTGTAACTGTTTGTTTTAGGATTTAATATTACATTGATGCCAGATGTGGCTGAGGTACCCATTACCCAAACAAACAACAGAAAATGTGCTGGAACAAATCTGAACATCAGAAATAGCCCATAAAAACCTGATTTTGTGTTTGTGTTTTTTCCTCTGCAAAAAAATATATTGATTCAGCATATAGATGCAGTACTACAAATTATAAGGGGGAAAAAAAATCACTGAATAAAGAAAATGATGACGCAGGTAACTAATATATAACACAATCGTAAGCAAAACGAGACAAGAATAATTGCAGAATGGCTGAAAAATAACTTAAAGGCACATTTTTAAATATTTATTTTTTTCTGTATCAACCTACTAAATGGTAAAATAAAGATTTAACTGTTGGAAGAAAGTCAAGATGTTGCATTTCCTTTAGATTACACAGTATAAGCAGACTATAAATACAGAAGAATGCACTATTATTACTTTTATGATCTTGGTAGCCATTAATAGAATATTATGGTATATAATATAGTTGAAGATCAAGTCAGTGAATACTGTTACTTATAAATAGATCAGCATTGTCATTTAAAACACTGACATAGTTAACAAATATCACATCAAAACTCATTGTAACAGCTGAAATAAGGATGCTCTGGAAACACCTCCAGTTTTCAACCAGTTACATCCACTGAATTCACTGGGGAGACACCAGGGTCTGTAATTACAACTATCAAAGGCCAAATTGACAAGTTAAACATAAGCTGTAGGACCAAGAAACATTATCATGATCGGATATCACGTGCTCAGATGTGATAGAGCTCTGCAATTACTGGAAGCTAAATGACTCCCTCCTACAAAGCACAGAGGGTATAATTGCACCCCCTTCTTACATGCATGGATATACTGCTCTAGTGAGATTGCTGCAGACTTGGCATCCCTATACCATTAACCTTATGCAGTATAAAAGCAAAATATTGCAGAAACAGGGTTTTGTGGGTCTTGTGAATACAGGAATTATTGCAGCATGTTTTAACATATCAATATTTCAAAAAGTAAGGCCAATCTTTAACATAGATGTAATGGACTCTAGGAGTGACTCAACACCTGGAGGGCAAGGTGAACAGTGTAAAAAACCATCTGCAATTGTTGCACTTTGCTCCCTGCTGGCCTTTGCATTTCTGTTTTGGAGCATTAGGAAGCTCTTTATTCTTGGTGGGGGGGGGGGGGGGGGGGGGGGGTGAGGTCTTTCCCTATGTCAGGCAGTAAGGACAATAATGCCTTGACCCTGTCAACACTGTGGTCTAAAACTTGCACTTGACTTTTATTCAACATTTGCGGAAAATGGGGAAATCCGAAATTTCACAAAAAAATATAGAAATTTAACCGTTTTCACGAATTTGTGAAATTTGAACTACTACACTATAAATTTGTGAATTTCAATAAAATTCACTATAAATTTGTGAATTTTGAACTAGTCCATTAAATTATGAAATTCAAACGTTTTCACTATAAATTTGTGAATTTCGAACATTTTCACTATAAATTTGTGAATTTCGAACGATTTCACGAAAAATGAGCGGAAATCAGAAATGGATGCCGGCAAATTTTCTCTGGCGAATTTTCACGGCCATTTCGCAAATTTGTTCCCCAGTGGCGAATCGCGGGAATTCGCTGCGAATTCGAGCTAGGCGAATAAATTCGCCCATCACTATAAATTACCCCTTTTGAGTAAATAGAAGTACAGGTTTCGGCTATTGACCCCATAGCCACAGCAAATTTATAGAAGGTTTTTATTTTTTTCTTAGGCAATTTAATACCTGACAGTTTTGAAGTTAATGACACGAGCAACAATTTGGACACTTCTAATAAACATTATGCTAACTAGTCACTGTGCTGAGGTCAGAAATGAATGGCTGATCATTTCATGTTATTATGGTGTTATTGTGTTGCAACTGATGGAACACAAAAGGAAAGCATGATGACAAATAAATTCACTGTCTTATAAAAAATTATTCTATGTGGCTTGATACCTAGGGATTATATACTATATGTTAGAAATTAGTCTTAATTTGAGGTATGGTACTTAGTAGTAAAGTATGGGGCCTGTTATACAGAATGCTCTGGACCTGGGATATTTCCATAATTTGCATCTCCATAACTTAAATCTACTAGAAAATCATGTAAACGTTTATTAAACCCAATAGGATCATTTTGCATCCAACGAGGATTAATTCCATTTTAGTTTGGATCAAGTACAAGGAAATCATTTATACATTTTTTTTAAATTAGAATTATTTGATTTAATGGATTCTATAGGAGACAACCTTTCCGTAATTTTGAGCTTTCTGGATAATTGATTTGCAGGATAACAGACCATATACTGTAACTGTACATATAAGACATTAGCCTTGCTATGTAGTATGGCAGATAAAGATATGTGTACAGTATGTTAAAAACTAGCATTTGTGATGTGGAACACAGTGAGTGATATATGTTATACATTAGCTAAGCTATATAGTATAACACCTACCCAACTATACATGGTAGCTGTTCATTTTAATATATGTGTCATCTTTAATATGTGTGTCATCTTTAATATGTGTGTCAGCCTTACCTACAGTATGCTGTGTGTCATCCAGCAAGAAATATAACGAAAAACTTAAATAGGAAACGTGTTACTGGCCTTACACATCTTGTGCAAAAAATCAAAATGTGTTTATTTGAAAATTCAATGTTTTGATCACGTAGTGTGACTTTATTCAAGGACAAACAAACAGTGTTTTACCTCCACCATAAGTGTTAGAAAATGGTGCTGGAGCAGTTCTGTGGAGCAACTTTGCACATATGCGAATTGGTGCTCACGTGTGTGAATTGGCACTCGCAGAAGCCCAGAAAGACAGTGAAATAGCAAAGAGAGTTATGAGGGAGGGGTAGGTGACAGAGAAGGTAAGTGCCTGGTGCTCCCTCCCAGCTTTGTGCCCTAGGCATGTGCCTAATCTGCCTAACCCTAGTTCCGGGCAGGATTTTAGTTACACCCACATTGGTTCAGAAACACTGGGGATACGCAGGAGATACAATAGTTTTTTAAATTTCCCATGCGCCAATCCCCATTGCTCCGGTCCTGATGATAAAAATTTGCAAATAAAGGGCAGAGTATGGGGGTGACAAACGTCAGTGGGCCTCGAGGGCACCTGCTATGTAAATCCGATCCTGAGGGTGCCTGCCCTGCTAGCGTGTACCAGTGTGTCTCCAGCACGGACAAAAAAACAAGCATTTGAATAAGACAGCATTGTACGCAGCATTGCCAAGCACTGACAAGTATTTTGAATTCATTATTGTTCTATTAATAATATGTGAAAGGCTGTTTCCTACTCCCAGACTCTGCAAGTGATACAAATCAGCAGTGAGCATGAGACACAATGTATATTCTGTATTAATGCAAAGCATGGGAGTAGTTGTCCCACCTGTTAGGTGCCTTTAACTTTTCAATTTCTTTTAAAGTTATTCATATCAAAACAATATTACAGTAGCAAGCAGGTTTTTTGCCACATACCACAAGACTCAGTAGAAGGGAAAGCAGTTGTTTCCTTTATGGTCACCTGGATAAGGAATATATAAGTATATAAGCAGAGTAAAACATAAATATTGTTTTGATATGAAGAACTACATTTCTTTGCATTCCCTGTTCATACAGAAGACATCTGGCAATTTCTTATACTTGCTATCTGAGCAAGTGACATTCTGTATTTCCTGTCAAAATCTGTCACTTAGCCCCTGTTTCCAAGTGAGACTTGGTGTAATTCCTATTTCTGTGCATCACACATGGGATTACTCACATGTCCCTTTCAATACGCTTAGCCTGCGTATATGGTTAGGAAGGGGCGATTGGCTGAGAAATGCTTATCACTGCTCTCCTTGTATTTTACGCATCAGTTAAGGGGGCAGTAAAATTTAATATAGCTGGGCCTGCAGCAAGGAGCAGTGTCTAAGGTCATCTGTCCAGATTCACATATGAAGCTTGAATGTTTTACTGAATGGATACCCATACACAAAGATAGTTTATTGAACTGAAAAGGAAGCATTGGCCATTTGTCACTATAACTATATATTTTTATATCAATATAGTCAAACAAGACAATGGCTACCTGCTAAATGGTGCTTGCTTCCACCTGATGGTGTAGCATAAGCAAATGGAACAACAGATAATATTTAGTTATATATGTCTGTGCATCGACATGTGCAATATACTCACTTGGGAGCAAATGTAACCCAAGAAACATGGTTTTAATAGATGTTCTGTAATCAGGGCTAATTTGGGCCTATTTATGGTGGATATGTCAGCATTCAAGAAGGCTAATTTGTTGTAAAATATTTTAACGGGCACAGCTTTTTGCTCAATGGCAATGAAATGAATTATAGATGGCCAAAGCAAGGTGCATGTGATTACTACATACCCAAGAAGTCTCAGGCAGATTCTACAGAAAGTCAATACTTTTTGTTTACAAATCTAGTGACTAGTTCTGTCCAAATGGTGAAAGTTGTAGTTCTGCAACAGAAGATGTTAGAGGGGTGCAAGGTATACAGTATATTTGCACTAGTTGAAACCTTACAGTTTGCCCCACAGAACAATGGTGTTAACTATTTCAGGTTAGAGGGGTGTATTAATAATAATAATAATAATAATAATAATAATATAGTTGCCCCCAGGCAGATCAATGTGCAATGTGTAAAATGTAAAGTGACCGTTTGCAAAGTATTCGATATTGTAACCCGAAGGAGCCGTACAAAAGTGACTGTGTCTTGATAACATGTCGATTTCAGTCTGAAATGGAATGTGAACATATCAACTTGCGTTTTACTTTCCGTTCAGCGAGCACGGGCAGGAAATGGTCAGAAATGCCGATACATGAAGAAGAAGAAGGAGGAGGAGGAGGAGGACTCCACGTACCATCGCAGCTGTCGCTTTGTTTCTGGATTTGCGGCAACAGTGTCCTCTGCCGGCAGAAATGCGGCATGATACTGAAGGCCGGGCAGTCAAATGACTCGGCCATGATTTCCATATTCATACACGCAGTACACTTGATTTATTGTGCAGGATTAACACATAGATGCTTGCATAGCACAGTGTGCATCGTAGTTTATAGTGGCTTTCCATAGGACAATGCATGCTTAGGGAGAATTCTCTCTCTCATCCTAATCCAGTTTTCCTTCTCAGACTGCTCATTTCTCCCCTAACCAAGCCGTCCCGATCTACTCCCAAGAGACCTGATGCTCTCACCTATCTCTGTCTCTATGTCCCTACGCGCAGACAGATGGATATGGATGAATTGTATGCAATACAGGCAACGTCTGAGCGGACAGAATGACGGCATTTATGTATTTGTGTACTCAGACAGGTGATGCATAGCTGTGAGTATCTTACTATAACGCGCATGGCACTGTGCCCATCCAAATTGACATTCTTGGGGTGCAGACCCCTATTGAGCATGAAATCGGCAGTTTCAAAGACTAGAGCGTTCACTTTTACGCGGCATCTGCCATTTATGTATCTCTCTGGAATCTCCCACATAAGAAGTCCCAAATCCATTTAACTGATGTATTTTTTTATACATAAACAGGTTAATGCATATGCTATTCTGGGTATTTCAACATAAGACATAAGTGCAAACAGACATAGACCTTGACAGATGTTTTCAATGCGCCCATTAAATGCATGAAGCTTTGCGTCCCTGTTGGTAGTACGCATTCTGTGTAATCAGTTTACAAACACATTCCTGTAAAGGCGCAGCATGTTGTATTTTATCTGGCACACATGTAACCAAGTAGGTGATCCAACCATTCATATAAGATTATACCACACATAACGCCATAAAAGTTCCCTTACCTGAGGATGGCGCTGTCCCCTTGTCGAACCGTCACGTTGTCCATGGCTTTAGGGAAACCGGCATCCCCGCTGCGCACCGGCACTCCTGCGGGTACAAGGAAGAGCAACCTGAGACACAGGGCTAACAGCCACCTCCAGGGGGCGAACCCCATCCTGCCCCCCAACAACACAGTCTGAGCTTCCTGAGGACTCTACCCCCAGAGCATCCCCAAAGCAGGCGTAGGAATTTCCGGGCAGGCTCTGATCTGAACTATTGGATCCCGAAAATCGACCTCTAGGGCTATAAACTGATCCGGAGCTCCCCGGGATCCGCACTCTTCTGTAGCTACCCTGTCTCTTCTTGCCTCCCTCCCTCTACCTCTCCTCCTTCTCTCCGTCCCTCCTTTCTCTTTCTCTCTCTACTTGCTCCCCTCCCCGCTCTGCTACTTCTTTCCTCTCCGTGCCTCACTCTCTACACTAGGCATAAGCCCAGTGCATTCAGCACTTTTAGAGGGTGATTTAGCCTAGTGCCTCTCTTTCCACTGTCCTGACAGTTCCTCCTGAGAAGTTTAACATACAATGCCTGGTGGCCAATTGATTTATTTTGGTTCTGCAGCGTTACGAATTTATAGTATTAAACACCACTGTGCAACCCGCTGTGTCTAGTTGATGCCGAACTTTTTAAGTCCATCAGTTAGTCATTGTTACTACGGTTATTGGCAGAGATAGAACGAAAAACACGTTCTGCAGCGGAGGAGGGTGGGGGCTCTCATACATTTCTAAAGTGAATATTATATCAGCAATAACCACCCTCTATAGACTGAGCACAAGGGCGCAGTGAGAGACTGTGCAGGTGAAAATAGACCGTGGACAACGTTCCCTCAGTGCTAACGTTTCAGAACCCTTAGCTGTGGACAGCTCCGTTCTATTAGGTACTACGAACGGATTGGTTTCTCTAAACCGCTTCTCTACTGGGTACGGTATGTCCATTCACTTCTCTTTCCAACGACAGATCCTGACTAGGCACAGTACACCGCTAGGATGATCTTTAGAAGGACACCTTTCTTTTTTGGCATACAGTAGCATGCCGATTATTTATTTATTTATTTTTTTGGAAAATATAGTTGCCTTCTTTTATGTAAAGTGTGCCTATTCTCTTCCGGCTTCTAGTAGATATAGTATGCCAATAATAATCTCTTTATAAAGACAACAAGTTCTAAACTCAGTATGCTCATTAACCCATGTCTGCAAATACAGCTCCTCTCTATTCGGTACAATTTGCAGCTTAGCTTTTCTTCAACAAGACTCCTAGCTCCTTTCTGTTAGCTACAATATCCTGATCACCTTCTTTTTACAAATTAAGCCCCTTCTTTTCTATGTGCTGATTATCTTTTCTTTACATGACTTAGTTTTACCAAATACTGCCCTAAATTGTTAATAACATCTTACCAGATACTACCCTAAATAGTTAATAGTGTCGCTTTCTGTGTACCCCATGTTACACAGCACACAACACTTTCCTCATTGACATTTGGACAGTGTTTATCCCCCTCCTGTTAGTGATGAGCAAAGTTTTTCGCCAAGTTTCGCTGAGAAAATGAAGCCCATAGACTCCAATAAGTGAAAAAAATTGTTGCACGTAAAAAAAAAAAATGTATTGTAAATTTTGTAGCCCATAGATATTTCGGCAAATCTTTGGCGCTTTGCAAATTTTTGGTGAAGCTAAATAAGTCAGATTCGTCTATTGCTAACCACCATAAATATTACTTCCTAGAGTGCAAATGATTGCACTCTCTCAGTCTCTTAAAAAATAAGCTGAGATCTGACCTTTACATTATCTAGTCCAATCCTGGCAGTTACAGAAAGAGACAATGCCCAAACCTATGAACACTTTTGCCCTACAATTTTTGCTGAATGCTATCCACCTACTCAGAATGTAAGTTGTATGGAGCAGGGACATCCGTCCTACGATGTATCTTCCTCATGGCACTTAATCTCTGTATATAATTTATACTTATTATGTATTAACACTTGTCTTCCATGTGTGTGTACTATTCTGTATTGTAAAATTATACACTGCTGCAAATCCATGTAAATCATGTTATATATATTTATCTTCAAACAGGCAAATATTTGGATTATTGCCATTACTGATGATTGCCATTACTACCCTTGTCTAATTGTGGACTCAAAAATTACCTTATTAACTATTATTGGGCAATTTCTTGTTTTACTGTTGTTGTTTTTTTTTACCTAGAAAGCTGCCAGGTGCTTTAACTATAATAGTGCAGTCAAAGATTCTGATACTCAGCAGATTTGGGTTTAAAAAATGTTTGTACAAAAGTTACGAATTCATAAAAATACTGTTTCATTTTTGGCTGATCTGCTTAATCTGTGTTTGCATTAACGTGTGGTTCGTCTGAACAGACTCAATTATTAAAAGGTTACTTTATTAAAAGTTTACTTTTTACTTGTAGCTGTATCATTACACCCCCACAACTCTCTGAAAATTAGCAAGAGAAAGGAGCAGGGTTATTGAGACAGCAAATTTTAATAACATTCTCCTATGAAAACTAATACAACTACAAATATCAGAAATATTTTTGTGCATTTTATATTGTCTTAAAAGTTCTTACTCTACTTAAGAGAATTACCCTCCCCAATATGTTATAAGAACAATATTTTCCTAGACTGCCAGATAAACATTATTATCCAAAGGGATTATTTGAAGAAGCCTGTGGCAGAAATGAAGATAAATCAGATGTAAACAAAGTGAGACAAAATGGAAGCACTTGCAGGCTTGGCAGAAATGATTGATGTAATTCAGTTAAAATGAGACTAAAAGTAGATTTTATAAGAAACCATTTAGTGATAGGATAGCTTCCTGCAGGTGAAATCTATAGTTACTGCTATTGTCTTCTGCTCCTTGGGGACCACCTGTTTCAAGAGACATGGGGATAGTGTATACATTATTTTCCTTTTGATTATGCTGATTTGGTGAAGGTGCTGTGTCTTGATACAGGTTTTCAAGGACAAAAATAAAACTGCAGCATCAGCACTACTGGGTCATTGTCTGTGAAGGTATCTTGTGTATCAGTATTAATAATTTGTCGAGAGATTTGGGGAATTCTGTACTTAATATATCCTCTGTGATAATTAGTTCTGCAGAACACTTTTTATCCTGTAAAGCTTAATTTAAGATATATGTCAGGCATAGCAAATATTCTTGGGAGATATGCAAGCAGCCCCTGTGCTCAACTTGCAATTCAAACATATTTGTTCATCAGGTCCCGGAGTCAAAGAGAATACCTAAATTGGCACTGGTTTGCAAGAAGACTGTGATCATTTCATACGTCTCATAGTAAGGGCCTAGAAGTTAGAAAATGCAGAACTAAAGGTAGCTGCTGGATCACTGTGTCCCCTTTCATTTACTGAAGTTCCTCATCAAAAGTCATGGTTGCTCAGTAACCTGACAATGGATACAGTTATTTTTGCCACCGCACTCCCGCAATTTACTCACACTGCTGGATGTGGTGCTGGACTCCCGTAGACCCGGCTAGGTCCCTTAGCAACAATAGTATTGAAGAAATCGGATCCGCACACACAAATTCAACGTTTCGGGGGGAACAGTCAGTATGTCAGGAACAATCAGGATGAAGGGAGGACTGTTCCCCCCGAAACGTTGAATCTTTGGTGAATTAAAAGGGGAATCCCCCCAACTGCAAGAATTTGTGTGTGCGGATCCGATTTCTTCAATACTATTGTTGCTCAGTAACCTGGTCATATCAGTTGCTTGAAAGTCTGTAGAGCAACTGAGGCCTAAGTCCCTCAAAAATGTACATATCCCAAGCCTGATATACTTTTGCAATTTTGTAATTGTATTGTATGAACATGGTCTATTCTTTAAAGTTCTTTAAAGTGGTTGTTAACTTTTATATTATATTCTGAGACAATTTGCAATTGGTTTTCATTTTTTATCATGATTTTTTTTCTAGCCTTTTATTCAGCAGCTCTCCAGTTTGTTTTCAACAATCTGTTTGCTAGGGTCTGAATTACCCCAGCAACCATGCATTGATTTGGAATATGAATATGAGATATAAGGATGAGTAAGCATTAACTATAAATGTATAAGCTCACAGAGCATTTGTTTTTTTGGCTGAGGTCCCTGAACCAATTGGAAAGGTCAAAAGTGTTAGAACAAGAAGGCAAATATTTCAAAAAGTATAAAAAAGAAGAAACATTTGAAAAGTTTCTTGTAATTAGCCATTTTTTAAGATACTACCAGTTAAATTTAATTGGCCTTTTAAAAATGTACATTTAAGAAACTTATTTCAAGGGATAATAAACTTTGAAAGGAAAGTTGCCATGCAATGAAATATCATATTTTCATAAAACAGTTAAAGATTCTTGTGCTAATTTTCCATTCTTTCTATCAGTACCTTTCCTTATCAGGCGCTTACTGGAAATGAACAGCAACTGCATTTGATGAGAATAGACAACAACCACAATCTTAGAGATATAGTTTCACCTTTATATCTGCTTTGTGCAGCACAAAAACATTTAAGCTTTCACTGAGCTTCACTGAGGATTTGCTATAGAATCCTTGCTCGCTTGGAATTTATTGCCTGCATTATGCTACTCTTAGGGGTCTATTTATTATGGTGTGTAAAACGAAATTTGCCAAAGAAATCTTTGCAAAAAGCAATGTAAAATAAATGGAACATTTATAAAGGTGTGTTTATTTTACACCATGTGAATGCCAGATTTGCCCTCATTATTTTACATAGTTTCAGAACTCTAAGTAATTTCTGGTGGAAGTAAAGGCACGTAAAAAATGATGCAATTTTTACGCCGTTTTTTACACGTCAATGTGTGGCACGTTATTCCGCCGTTATTTACACCACATAATAAGTCTGCTATTTAGGGTTGGCTTTAGGATAGAGCAGCAAGTGTATTCTCCCAGGGAAACCTGTGTAAAAACATTAACAATGTGTAAAATATAAATCTTGTTATTAAAATTATTAATTAAAAAATTTCCAAACAACGTAGCTAAAACATATCACATTTTAAATTAATCGTTAGACTTTTTCAGTATATTTTTGAGAAATGTCCAGTTGCAGGTATTGCGGTTTCGGTGCACTATTAGGAAGCGTATACTGGTAGTAGTGGTTTAACAACAGCTCAAGGCTTGGATCCACTTGTACAATGTCAAACAATTGGCTAGTGCAAAGACATAGTGCAAAGACATAATGTTTAAACAGACTGCTAAGAATCCCACATGCTCCTTGCCTCTCAGTCTTGCTTATCTCAATCTGTGCTTTTTGGATTGTACCTTATATATTCCTCTTGGCATTACTGAAAGATCTCCAGCCCTGGGATTAAACTAATGGCCCTGAGTATTCATAAATGAAGCAAAGACAAAGTGATCCAAGGGAGGTTCTGTAGAGTTTTGACATGCACAGCTCAAGCCAGACTACCACAGTCTTGCCCTGCAGCACCCCTTGTGCGATGTGCCATTTCTGGCAACTGCACCTTGGGCATGCTCTTTGCTGGGCCAGGCGCCTGCTCCTTATATTAGTTTGTTTTCATGAGCCCAGTGAGTTGTGTAAGTCTGTGCCTCATTCTTGTCTGATTCCTGTCACTACATATCTAAGGGCAGAAGGGACAATACCAGACTGACTAAAGGGAGCTTGGCTTCTCAGAGAAAATCAGCACTGATGAAAGGTTTTACAGCAGTCTCAGTGGGGTTCTAAAGCACAATGAATGCAGGAGAGAAAAGAGCATAGACAGAAACCTGGTGACAGAAAAATCTAAAGAAGCAGGGGAGGGTTGTATTAACCCCTTTGCCATATAAAAAGTTTTGAAAGCCAAGGTTTTTTTGTTTATACAGAATTGATTGCAAATTTCCCAGCATGGCAAACTCTTGTTGGTGCTCTGCTTCGTACAAATTTGCAGATGTGCATAAAACAATATCGCAAGTTGGCACATGGGGCACATCATTTACCCTACTTCTTATACATACATAAATTTTTTTCCAAGGGACCTGCTAATTCCTGAAAACCCTGTATTAATCTTCTACATCAGGATAATTAATACAGATTCCTGCATACAATATGTTACAATAATTGTTATAATCAGTTTAAGGACAGAACTGTTGTTTCATATATATATGTATATATTATATATATATATATATATATATATATATACATAATTATTTTTTCTTCCTGGACAACTTCATAGACTTAAAATGGACATGCATCTAAAGATCTGTCTTCTCTCAGATACTTATTTATATGAAACTAGCAGACATATTGGAGACCAACATTACATACTTTCAATTGGTATTTGCATAACTGTTGTTCTCTTGTATGCACTATATATACTGTATGTTTATATAGTCATACTTTAATACAAAATTACTCTCTACCCCAGCTTAGTTTTCTAGTACATGTAGAGTATAGTATCTGATATCTGCAAACCTATTATACAGAAAGCTCCGAATTAAGGAAAGGCTGCCTTCCATGGACTGTTTTTTCCAAATAAGCCACACTTTTAAAAATAATTTCCTTTCTTTCTATAATAAAAAATGAGTTATCCAGAAAAGGCCATTTCCCAAGTACTGTGTATAACAGGTCCCATACCTGTATATTACAGGTTACAGATTACCATGGGTTATTGGACAATGAGCCAATAATTCAAATACCACCTCCTCTCTACTTACATGTAAAAGGGGAGTATACTCCCTTGTTCAATATAACTAAATGAATAGGGCTTGTGTCAGACAATGGGCCAGATTCAGTTCTCTGAGAAAAAAGAGATTTAATTTGAGATGCAATTCAATTCAGAAAAACTTATCTCACGTTTTATCATGTGATAACTCTATTGAAGTCACTTTTTTCCTCACAAAAACAAAAACAATGTTGGAGGCACAATAAAACATGTACCTAAAACTCTCATAATTGTGTTCAGACTTTCTATAACCTGTCGAATATTGTAAAATGGATATGGTATTTAGGGGGTGTAACCACAAAATGGCCTTTGCCAAAAAAAAAAAAGTGTTTCTGTTTCTTGAGCAAAACAGGCCAAGCAGGAAAACCGAACCAACTCCATGTTTACAATTCAGATTTTTTTTTGCACTGAAAATTATTAAAATGTATGTTTATCAAACCATTATTCACTTTCATGATTTTCAGAGCAAAACAATGAAAAATGGGAAAAACAGACAAATGCAAACGCACTAAAGGGCAAATTTTCACCTGCAAAGGCTTTCCAACACTCAGCACCACTTTGCCAGGTGCTAATTCATTCAGTACCTGAATTCACTAAAATCTGAAGTTGCGTCTTGGCATCCGAATCCTGGTGAAGTTTCACTAATGTTAATTCATCAATAGGAGCATTTCATAGTAATCTTTCTACCTAGCAAAACTTTGTTAGTACTCTTAAGCTTAGGTCAATTTGAATAGCGCGGGTACATATAGGTCATATAGACATCTTTCTTAAAGATGCTGGTGAAAATGCTTGAAGTGGGAACTTTTTATTGCAAATGTCCAAGGAAGCAAAATAAAGACAAAAGAGATCTTCTAATGCCCTTGACATGAGCCAAGCCTAAAACAAATCTGGCATGCTCGTCTAATGGTTAGAACTTTTGAAGATTATCCCGCTTTAAAATATGAAAAAAACACCAGTGTTTTTTTTAGAACTTTTTGGCATACAGGATATGACATCCCTGACATAAAATTGAGGAGGATGAATTTTGGCAAAAGGGGTAATGTTCTGTGAATTTCATTTTAGTGAAATGATCGTTGCAGATGGGATTTTTGGCAAATTTTTCCTAGCGACGGACACTTTGCCCTTTAGTAAATCTACCCCAAAAACTTGGATACAAAACTTTGGCATCTAAAAGCTCACAATGTCATGTAGAAGCCAATGGGAGATGTCCTAAGTAAAATTTAAACAATTTTTTTTGTAACAAGAAATGGGTGCTGGGACAGTTTATAGTGTCAAAAACTATTCAGGCAAACAACAAATCTACCACTAAGATATGAAATTGTCACATTTAATTTGGGCAACTTTATTATCAAATATCTACAAAACTCAAAAAGATTAGATGCCCATATTTTGCCTGAAATGTTCTTTGCCCTCTTGGCACGACTGGCAAAGGGGCAGATATACTATTGGTCGAATTCGAGGGTTAGAAAACCCTCAAAATCAACCATGTGAATAGATGGTGAATGAAATTCTTTTGAATTTGAAAATCGTATTCGAAGGATTTTACCGCAATTCAATTGCTCGAACGATCGAATAGGAAATATTGGATCTGTAAATCATTCGAATCAATTCGATTCAAACGATTTTATCGATCGATTGAATATTTCTTATTTTATCAGAAGTAACGAAACCCAATTCGGTAGCAAATCTGGAGAACTAGGCAGTCAAATAAAAAAAAAAAAAAAAGGAGAAGTACTTCGACTGTCGAATATTTGAATATATTTTTATTGCATCATTCGAATTGTTCCATTCGATTGAATTTTCAAAATTCACTGGTCGAAGTGGTCTTCAAAAACATTTGAAAATTCTAATTCTAATCTTTTTGAAAATTCGATCGATCTTCGAATCCTTCATGTGAATTTAGTAAATCTGCCCCATATTCTTGCAGAAGAAAATTTGCTAAATTATATTTACCGCAGGTTAATAAACTTGCAAAAACGTATTCTGCGTTAGATTTGTCTATATTTTGTGTGCAAATTTTTACCGCACTTTAGTAAATGGACCCCATAGTCTAATACTGTACTAATGTATAAACTGGCATTTTAAAAATAAAGCCTTATCCTCAGACAAATGTTTTTTTTAGATAATGACAAGGATTGAGTTAGTTTAAAAGTGTTGTATCTCTTTTACAAATCCCATATACAGAGTCAAGACCCCAAAATGTTACTACTATATGTATTCAACCTTGAGGAATAAAAAAATGTGACCATGTCCTGAATAAAGCATGCCCAGGATTAATGCTTCGAGAGCAGGAAGAAGCTAAGGCTTCCTAATACAAATCCATATCTCTTCAAATAGAAAGGAACAATTAGCCTGTCAATAAAAAGAAGTGCTGCCCTGGGATAGTAAATTAAGAATTGCTCCACATCTTTTACCACATCCCTCTTCAACCACTTGATTTCTATAAATACAGCTGCAAGCAGTTCTGAGACTTCTGGCCTGATCACTTTATATGGTTGCTAAAGCTATTTACTTTACTTCCTGCCGTACGGTAGAATCCAACATAAACACGCGGCTGTTTCAAGTGCCAGGAGATGCAGAATTGATGATATTAAGACTGCCGATGCTGTATTTTTGATTATGTTTAGTATTGTGGCTGTGTATTTGCTATGGTAAATTTAACATGCTTTTAGAAATTGTACTCTGAATTTTTCTATAGTGACTTAATATTCAAGCTATATTTACAGGAGAAGGAAATGTTAAATTACTGGGGATGCCAAATCGCAGGCACCCCCAGCAGTGGCATAACTATAGAGGATGCAAACCTCATAGCCTGGGGGACGGGGGGGCACGGACAGTGAGTTCTGCTTCCTCTATAGCTTTAAGAGAACCCCACTTCCCCAACCACTCTCTTAGCCCAGGGTATCAGGTAAGTGATTGGTATCAGTGGTAAGAGACAGATCATTGGGTGGTGTTTAACATTTGGCACCCCTACACAATGATTTTACTTATCCTTCTCCTGTAACATTGTTATAGGTTGAAAACAATTGAATCATAAACATGCTTTAGATTTGTTAAAGAAAAATTCATTAGATGAAATCATACAGATTCAGTACAAATCACGTTATATTTATCTAAATCAATTCAAAATACAAAAACAGCAGTAACTCTTTTAAATTTGTTTATCAAATTATCAGACAAATAACTTTTTCTTTAGCCACAGATTTTTCTTTCTTCTGTCTTCCATCACCTACATTCTCAAGTACACTGAATTGAATATTTACATCCCATTACGTAAATGAACCCTGTGTGTTTTCCAATTAATATATTCTTTGATTACAAATGGCTGATTACCACTTCTACCATAACTAGTGATTTTACATACGTTTAAGACAACCGGCTAGTGCTAGTATTGTTTGTAGTGCAGCAGTCCGGTAATTTCAGGATTAAAAAATTTAGGAACAAAGCTATAGTTCAACAGAACTATAAACATGAGGCAAATAATGATTTAACTAAGTTGTTCACTAAAACAGGATGTGATTACATTATCATAAAGCATCACTGTGTCATCAAGGCACAATGATAGAAATGCAATTGCAAATTAATGGCACAATTATGCCAAATTGAGTAGCAACACATTAGGACCAAGGAGTCAGCTGGCTCCATGTTGGAAGATGTGTTTGCAGAGCCCCCTCACACAATGGCTTTGTGTGGCAGCAGCCCTGCTCTGAACCAAAATGTGTATTCTCTTTTTTTCTACAGCCAGCATATTCAAAACTTTCTGCCTTGCCTTCTGCTGGCCCTGAAATCTTGGATGCTTCAGAGTTTTGACCTTGCCTCCATTGGGGAGTTGGTCCATACTATTGCCACAACAGGGCCTCAAAAACATCAGCCTAGGAATCACCGTTGAGACTCCATATGCATTTGATTGCAGTTTGGTACTCTTTATTGATTGTAATGTTTGCACCACCCTTTACCAAATTACACCCTGGAGTGTGTTTAGGTCACTGGTGTGATTTTATCTTTAATATGGAGAATAATGATTAAATGTTGGTGATACTCTGACTTTTGTGGAAGCCTGGCTTGTTATGATGACCCCTGTCCAGACTTTGCACATCACCTTTACCTTCCCCCCGCCCTGACTTGAAACTTGTCTTTTATTCCACCTACTCTGCTGCATTGTGCACTATTTGTGCCTGCATGGTCACTTTATTAAGATGATGTACACACTGATTTGTACACACATTGGAACATTGTCTATCTTCATGATACCAGTTGTAATCTTTACTCCATTTTACAGGGTATTCTTTAAATTCTACAAAAGCTAAATTATATAAAAAGAGTGAATTTAATGTCAGTTATCAGATCTGGCCATAGAGATAATATGGACATAATGTAGGCAACTAAAAATAGAAGCTTTGTAGGGACGGTGATTGAACAATAGTAGATAGACTGATGAGAACGGATATGTAAGGGAGACAAATGCAGAAGAGAAGAAAATAACTTATTTTGACAGTGAAGTTTTTGTCAAGGTTTTTGGTGTCACTTATACTATGAAGTTTTAAGGGTTTTTTTTCTGTAGTAATCAACTAAGCTGCAGCTTTATGACCTCATCATGGCTACCTCTTGTTAAAAAAATGTGTTTCTGAAGTGAATAAATATGGCTTTACAGGACAATGTGTCATTTCTCCTTGCTTCCACATTGTTACATACCATCTGTTTTCTCAGAGCTGGAACAGATACTAATAGTGTTTACTGCATAAGCGCATTGATTGAATAGGCTATTTCCTTTTACTCAAAACAGGCATACAGTATAACAAGAATGTTCTCCACATACGCATTTAGGACTTGGGAACCTTATTTTGGCAACAAGCTATTTACACTTATACTTAAATCCTCCATGCATTAATGCACTTCATTATAAAGCTGTAAGGAACAGTAGCCCATGGTTATCAGGTTCATCCAGCTGGAAGACTTCATTACACCGTGTATAGTTTTAATTGACAAAATCATTGAGACAGGAAAGGAGTGTTCTTCTTTAGCCAATTAAGCCAGAAGAAATAAACATAAGAATAGCAATCCATGAGGCAGATGTCTTTTCTTTGGCAAAAAAATTCCCAGTATCGGTCTATAACATCCTCAAATGCACTTGTAAAGAGTATATATGTCCCCTCACAAGTGCCCTCTCTCCAGAGAAAACAACTCAAACCTCAGCACATCTCAGGTTTCTCTAGCTCATTAATATCGTTCTTAAAGAAGAATTGAACCATGTATTTTAAATCCCCCGTCCCCCTACCCTAAATAGACCTCCTCCCTCCTCCCCTAACTATTATCCTGGGCAAATGCCCTACCCCTCCTTGCAGGTCCTGTCCAGCAGAGTTCACAGCAGCCATCTTCTCTCCTTCAGCTTTCATCCTGTAGTGAGTGGCCCAGTTGGAGTGATCTTCCATTGCCAAGCTACTGCACAGGCGCAGAAAGACAATTTCCAATTTTGTTTCCGGAAATCTTCATAACTTTCTGCACATGCGTTTGTGCCTTGGCACCAGAAGATTACTCCAACTACGCATGTGCTGAAAACGCCGCTCACTACAGGATGAAGACTGAAGGAGAGAGGATAGTTTTGCACAATTTAGTATCATTGACAAACATTGAAATAGCACTTTCAATCCACAAGATCATTAATACACAAGCTAAAAGGCAAAATTCAGAGGACACACCTTCTGTACTCCACTATCAACACTGGTTGAATGAAAAAAAATAAATCTCCATTTAACCCTTTCCCTGCCAGCCGTTTTGTCCTAAT
>CM044443.1:69535591-69546279 GCA_024363595.1 Xenopus borealis | reverse complement strand
AGTGCGGCGAACGCTAGCGAATTTTCGGATCTTAGTGAATTTGCCCCAAAATCTCCAGGCAGTACACTACCAAATGTCCAAAGAACCGCTCCACAAAACTGTATACTTCTGATTTCAAGGCCAAACACTCCACTACAGTAGGTTCACCCTGCATTAGAAAGAGGCAAATAAATATAGGGGCCCAAAAATTTAGACACCCCATTTGAGTTATCAGTTCTGTAATTCCAGATACTGCAAAATGAACACATTTACATAGATTTGGGGGGGGGGCAAGGCTAGAAAAAAGTACATTCACCGCAGAAAACCATATACTGTATTTTCGGAACGTACACATTTCCCCGAATCTAAATTAGGTATACATGTTTTTCTACTCCAAAGGACCAAGCTGCAAACCTTTCCTAAATTTGGTGATAAAGGCAGCTATTTCTCAAAATCACCTAAATATATTGAATTGGCCACATTTATCTCACTCAATTTCTTACATGGAAAACACCCTAGATATTGACACCAAGGGTCTACTGAACAGTTTCATGCCCACTATGCATAGATATACCAAAGCAGCTGGCATGAGGGGACCCCAAATAAAGATAGTGCATATGAATTTTTTCCACTGCTGATTCACCTTCTGTGAACCAAGACCCTCTAACAGTACAAAGACCCCCCCCCCCAAACCGTATATTTTGGAAAATACAAATTCTGACAAATCAAAAATGTGTAATTAAATCTTTCTACTCTAAACTACCATACTGCAAAACTACACTAAAGGCAGTGGTTTTTATGACATGTCTGAAAATCACCTAATAATATTGCAATTAGCCACATTTATCTCAGTTTGTTTGCAACTCCTCTGTTATCAACTCCAATTACAAAGACCCACTTTCATAGCACTCACTTAAAGAGCAGCAATCCACTAGAGCAAACTCCACTGGAGTCCCCATGGTTGTATTTACATAGTCTGTTAAGGTGCAACTAATCAAACCTAACCCACCTGAAACTGAGGAAGAACAAACTGCCATCATCTGGCAAACTTCCTGTAAGCCCTATAACCCACCAAACCATACAACTATGATAGCGAAATCTTAAAAAAATAAAAAACCACAATCCCTATGTTAAATTAAGAGTTAATAAAAATAATTATGGTTAATTTCTTTATTGCAGTTGTTTTAACAAGTCATAAGGCTGTTAGTAAGTCAACTTACTTACAGTTGGTAC
The DNA here is from genome assembly GCA_024363595.1 of Xenopus borealis. NCBI lineage: Eukaryota > Metazoa > Chordata > Amphibia > Anura > Pipidae > Xenopus > Xenopus borealis. The sequence continues at coordinate 69,545,067 of CM044443.1, read as the reverse complement.
TGGTTAAAATAACTGCAACAGCATTGCATTGGTTTGCTGGAAGTGAAGTAGACTGACACTCTTCCCTTTGGAAGTGGCATTACTCAGGGCTGTCTATGCCATTTATCACATTAAACAGCTGTTTGCCACACGAAGAGAGTGTGTCACAGAGTGTGACATTCAACAAATGCTGACATTTTGCCTCTTAATTTTGCAGGGGGTCATCCTTATTCATCGTCCCTCAAACAGCTTCAGGAACAAAACGGAAAAAAACATGGACTGTTTGACAGCAGCTTACTGTGAAAAAAGAGGTCTGCCGTGCATGCATACACACAAGGACAGGCAGAGATACTGTCACACACCCAGGGCAACCATTAAGCCATTGTATATTTCATAGCTCTCCAGCATTGTATATGTAGATATAATATTTACATTTGGCATCAACTTATTTGATTTATACACATGCACAGAAATGTCAACCTATACCTAAATATCAAATTGAAAAAAGAAAGTTTGAAATGTTCTACCAATAGTTACAAGGTTGAATTTGAATGATGAAAAAACTGTCCCTAAGAATTCTGTCCTGTTAAGTTAATTCAGCCATCAGGTGGTGCATTGTTTACAGAGAAGACTGGTGAAGCATATTTGCCTTCCACTGTAGCAGTGCACAGGACTCACTCTCTATCTACTCCATCAGATCTACCGCAAGAACAACCAGTGGATACCTGACCCATTGACCTAAATTTATAACCTGCTAATGGAAATGTTACTAACCACACACATAAAATTCTGGGTAAAAAAGTGGGTGTGATTATGAAATATATATTGGGTTGCCTCCTTGGTAAATGAGCATTTAGCATTGGTTTATTAAATTAACACTCACATTTTAAAAAAATTGTATCCTTCAAAGGTTTGGTGTTAAGGATATTGCCCATAAAAAAGTGTTTACTTAGGATCTCTACAATTATTAATACCATTTCTCAGAGAGTTGACAATTCAAACCTATGAATAAGCATAAGTAACTCAAGCTACTTTTACAAATTATTTATGACTTTTATGTGAAACCTATTACAGGTTGATACTGTACCTTATCGATGGTAGATTATCTTTTGTTAGAATTTCCAGTTAAAAATATGCACCTTCTATATTGTAGCTTAGGAACTGATAAAAAATAACGTTCCTTGAGTTATTTATCAGTGTCAGATAACCTCTCTCACATTACACATAAGCTATTTACAGTTTTTAGATAGAACCTGGAGAGTTTTTCCCTCATTACAATATTTCCTTTTCCCTATATTTCATACTGAATTACTACTGGAGTTCTCTCCAAGCCTGGAGTGAGTCAATTCTTTTGACAATGATACGCACTGTGCCTGATGAAATAATGCTTTGCGATATACAAGTTCTGAGCCATTTAGAGTAATTCGATTTGCATCAGAAAAGGCAGGCTGACATTGTAGAATAATGTTTGGAATAAAAAAAATTAAAGATAATTCTATATCATAAGTGGTATATAAGGATGAGGTATGGGGATGATTTTTATCCAGTATAATTTTGTGGTGAAATTTGTGGTTGGCAAAAATTTTGCGCTAATCCATTCTAAAATTTTTCCATGCAAAAAAAAGTAGGCAGTTGTGCCAGAAAAAAGGCAGAGGTCATTGTTATTTGCCCCCCTGCTTTTCCCATTAACCAATGGGATGGGTGCCGTCCCTATTCAAGAAGCAGCCTTTTTCTACTATGAAGAACTGTTGTATATGTTATTGCAAAGCTAAAAACACTGAAACCTCAATTTAATTTAAATTCCTCAATGACTCTAATAAATGTCGCCAACAGTTCACACATTTTTCAGCAAAGAAAAATAGACTTGCTTTTCTCATCATTAGTTGTTTCCATGTTTTGGGGCTGGCAAATAAATTCACAAAAAAAGTTTCAGGACAAATTCGCCGATCACTGCTAGTTGGATGTCCTGTTAGGCTAAATGGCTATATTCTACACTAAGGGGCAGATTTACTATTGGTCAAATTTCAAATTAAAAAAAATTCGAAACTCGACCATGGGAATAGTATGTGAAGTAAAACCCTTCAAATAATAATATCAAATTCGAAGGATTTTACCGCAATTCGATTGGTCGAACGATCGAATAGGAATAATTTTATCAGTTAATCGTTTGAATCGATTGATTCAAATGATTTTTTAGATCGATCAAATTTTTTTTATTCGATCAAAAATAATGATACCCAATTCGGTAGCTTTGATCTGGTGAACTAGGTCGTCAAATAAAAATTTAAAGGGGAAGTACTTTGACCATCGAATAGTCGAATATTCGAATAAAATTTGCCTAATTTGCATATTCGAAGATTCGAACTCGAATCTTTTTGAAATTCGATCAAACTTCGAATTCTTCATGTGAATTTACGTGGTAAATCTGCCCCTAAATATAATAATACACCACTGTAATACACAACACCTTAACTGTCGGTGCACCAGTCCCCAGTCGTCTATGTATAGGAACACCTGATTGACTTGTAAGATCACTATGCAGCGTTGTGAAGTCAGTTATCCACGACCTTGAGTTTTGTTTATAGTTTTACACCAGGATGTCATTTCCTGCTGTCCAGTTCAATTTTGGTGACCTTTAGGGTTTATTTATCATTCCCAAGCTGGATTCCATTTACAGATCATTCCTAAGCCTTCAGTTTGTTGTGTCACCTAGCTTTTGATTCCTCCTGGTTTTTACTTCTAAACTTGCTGCTTGCCCTAACCTATAGCCTGCTTCCACACGCAAAATGTTCCTTTCTTGCTTGTACCTCATATTGGACAATTAAATTTTTAATTTTACTGTTGCTTACCACCTGGCGAAGTTCTGAGGCCACAGAAAGACATTAGTGTAGGCAGCCGCCAGCATGGGCTTTCCTGTTCACTAAAGAATGAGTTAATTCCACGTTCCTTCTACAACAGGTTCTTGCAACCATTCTCCAAACATTTTGTAAAGACTGCAAACAATAAAAGGTACTGGACATGCATCTAAAGCTTGGTTCATTCTTTCCCATCCTTCAGAGTACAGACAGAGTTCTGCAAGACCTGCAGGGTGTACAAGACCCTCATGTTAATCGTGTGTTGCATGTGCCCTAAGCCAGTACAGCCGTGCTCCAAATCTTCTATATTCAGTAATCCTTTCTACATACACAATTTAATACACTAAGGGGAAATACAGAATATCCGGAAGCTACTGTGCCTTCTGTTTACCCTATTTTGAAATGGACATTTTCAATGTCTAAAATAAATATGATGTGAATTAATGCATGAATGCAAGTGTCAGATTCATTTTGCATATGAATAGACACAATTCTATGTATTACATGCATAGCATAATGCATACACAAATACCTTCAAAATATACGTGTTTTGTTAATCCATATAGCACTTCATTGTACATAGACATCAACACAGCCTCTCCTCCTTGTTCTCCAGATGGCTGGGCACAGCAGCCCCAGGATGGAAATGGATGATTAAGGAAGCAGTTTGCTGTGAAATTGGCTATTAAAATATAGATAAAGTTTCATATATTCAGCTACTTGTCAGATCTGTGTGTTATTCGCTGTTCTTGAAGTCCCTTCTATGCTCCAGGTAATGTCAAACCTGACAGCTCCTTCCTCAAAGCTTCCTGTCATCGAAAAGCAATGGGTTCTCAGAAACCTTGAGGAGAGAACAGCCACCTTTTGCCTATTTACTGTCAGAATCACACTTCAGATAAGGGTTTGCAGAATATTTTATCAATTAAAAAAATCATAAAAAGGTCCAATACCCTAAGCACTGATGATTTCAGGTAAATAGTTCACTCCCATCTATAAGAATACTGTCATATACCAAAAAAATTGAGTGAATTATGCTTTGCTAAATCCCAGAATAAGCAACTTTGTAAATAACATTATGGGATGGCCAGGAAGTGTGATCAGAACAAAATCAGATATGCAAAGAAGTTTCAGATACTGAAGGATATCACGTGGTTCAGTAACCAAAGTTCTGAATTTTAAGATGTATTTGCCAAATTTATATCCAACCCGTAATCCAAAAATCTACATTTTTTACATCAAATATCTATTCTTATGGATAAAAAAGTACAATAATGTCTTCAATCACACACACAAAATAGAGGTTAATTCTCCCCACAAATGCTTCCATGCGCATTTATTGCTTGATCAGTAAAAATGTATCTGAAATGTTTTACTTTGCTCTAACTAGCAAATTAAACAATATGTTATTGCTGACATAAGTAAACTGGATACAGGCTCAATGCAAACATGAGGTTATTTGGTTAGTGGAATAGGGAAATGTGCCCTCTCATTTTTGGGTGACACTGACTGACCTCAATATAATGAATTAAGAGGCTGAAAAAAAATATGTACAGTACTAGGAGCACAATTCCGTGTGTACTTGGTAAAAGGCAAGTAAAGTATGGTTGCAGCTTCTGCCAGGTGACCATATCCTATTAGAAAAAGTAAAAGAAGGATAAAAACAAATTTAAATATAAGACCTGAAACCTCTGTTTGAATTGATTGTATATATATTTAGCCAGTTTAATCAGGAAGATTACATAATATATGTTCTCAAAAATATGGACAGCAGCCTGTTAAAAAGAAGTTAAAATAACATGTATTGGTTTTCTTAAATGTTCGCCGACAGATAAAAAACTTTGCCTTTGATTAAGGGGGCCAGAGCCTGAAAAGCATTAGGTTTTTGATTCTTCTGCCTATGACTATTATTTTAACTTTCTTGGAGTGAGGGCTACTGTTAATATTGTCTGGAAAATAGTGGAAACTCTGGAGAATGCTTGAGGACTCTGCAGCCTCCCCAAATACTAAGGTGCAAATTCACTAAAGCGCGAAGCTAATTCGCCAGCGTGACGTCGATTCGCAACTTCGCCTATTCACTAACAGTGTCCCTGGCAAAAATTCCCTAGCGAAGGACATCGATGTGAGCAATATCGCACCTTTACGCCAAGCGAAGTTGCGCACTGACGAAGGGACGTAAATACGCTAATTTACTAAGATTAAAATTTTTGTGAAGGTTACCTCTTACACTAGACGTTACTTTACCAGGTCAGACCTGACGAAGATCAATACAATAGATAGGAGTTTGAAAAAAAAACTTTTTTCTTTTGAACTTAGAAAGTCCCAAAAAAAACGCTTGTGTCTTTTACCTTTTGTAGGGGGATTGTCTGAAAAAGAGCAAAAATATTTTTGGGTTACCCTCCTTCCCCCCTACATTTCGTAACATATGGCAACACAACTATACAGGGGGCACATGTTTAGGGCAATAGGACAACTTTATTTTATTTATTAAAGGTTTCCTTCTATTATACACTTAAGTTCGCGCCGTATGCAAATTAAGCATCGCTAGCGTAAATGCGCTTTGCCTGGTGAAGTAACAGTAGCGCAACTTCGCTACCGTTCTGAGCGCAAATTTGCATCTTAGTGAATTTGCGTAGCGCTTTCAAAAATTCACATGGCGAAGTGCAGCGAACGCCGGCGAAGCTGTCGGTTTCGCACTTTAGTGAATTTGCCCCTAAAGGTGAGCTGGGAGGGGCTTATTTTTGCGTTACCTACTCACATAAAATATGGCCTATTTTAATGTAGGATCAATGTCTCAGAAGGGAACCACACCAAAAGGTTCATTACTAATTTTTTTTTCATAGAAAGGGATAGAATATATGTATAGGGCCCCCAGGATGTATTCCATCACCCTAAGAGGGGATTTGAGATTTTCATTCAGTTATTGTTTGGACAAATCTTGGTGGGTACAAAAATGAACATTTCCATAGTGAAGTACAGATATCCTCATGTAACTATATACAGCATACAATGCTTTTTCAATACCAATGGCATATTTATAAAGGTGCATAAAATGTCAATGAAATACACCAAACATTGCCACCTTAAGTTCCAGTCCAAACTTAATCCTGTCTATCATTTCCTCGTTAATAATAAACTAGTGACTGGGTAAAATTTCTCCTAGTGATTGCCTATTCCCTTTTTTGTAATATGCACAGCAGAAAATTGATGGACTATCACTAATCATTTTATTCCTTTGGTGCAAAAGGCAGAGTTTGCTTACAATACTAATTTCTTGCCATTACATATGCATACATACATAAATATTTATTTACAATATTTAATATGATTGTTAAGTATGTTGTATATTTTATCATTTTCAAACTGCAAAGACTCAGTTTTAGCAATATAAAGTAATACGAGCACATCTGTTCTATTATAACATTTGGCTTTGCATTTCAACACCTGCTGGTCTGTGCTACAGTGTTCCAGTCTGTAAACAGCGACAGATCAAGGTCCACAAATAGCTTGTGTCTGGCACAGTTGAGTTTAAACATGTAGTTTACAGATTAATGAGAACCCGGTAATTATTCTATGAAATACAACTTTAATATTATATGTGTGAAAAGGCTGTTTTGCTATGATTTAATTAACTACAATAAATTCATTAAAATCAGCTTCTCTCTTATAATTTTCTTTTAGAGTTTTCCAGCACTGGAACCATGACAGAATGTTTTTTTTTTCTTTCAGTTACAGCTTCAGTTTCACTTTGCTCTAAAGTGGAATTGTCATTTCTAGCACAATGTACCCCAATATGGCGCATTGTAGGCGGTAGAAGTTAATAAACGTGTTTTACCTCAAAAAGATTTTGTTTACAGTTTTTAAGAGACTAAATGAGAACTAAAAGTTAACAAATGGATAGGGTAAAGATGGTGCACATTGTTTGGGGTTCTGTACCAGCCCAGTGAGCTTAGTGATGTACTTACAATATATTGTGAATTCAGAATATCAAAGATACAGTACAAAGCAAGTTAGTAATTAATTGGATTCACATTATATGGCAGCTGTGAAACCAGTGCAATTTGCATAAGAATGTCATCATCTGTCCTGTAGCACCAACTTTTGTGACTTGTCAAACGAATTTTCTACTTCATCTGCTATGAACCCTAAGCTTAGCTACTAACAGCTGCCCAGCGCACACTGAACAGGTGCATGTCAGTGACACTTTTAACAGAAGCCACTATGGTGAGTTCCTGTGATAGTTATGAAGGTCTGAATCATTATATATTATATTTTTTCCTGTGGGTCCTGGACCTGGTTCAAACTCTGCACCATTTATTATACTATCCTGGGAATGTTTTAGCTTACCCCTCTGCTAGAATCAAATATTTTCAACTCCTGCCATCAGTTTAAAACGCATAGCATGATTGGAGTGTTTCCCAATAAGGGTTATATGAAGTATGCCCATATCTGAAGATTTTTCTCATTCCTATTGCCATTTGTATACGGTGGTGAAGGTAGGTATAAAAGTTGTCCATAGACAGCAATATATATATAATTTATTACAACTCTTACCTGTTGCGGTGTCTCTGCAAACCTCAAATTCATATACCAACAGTGAAAAGCAATATAGCTGCAAATATGTATGTGTATTTACGTGATATCATGTGTTACTGGGGTACATATATTATGATACAATCTATAGGGTATTATATTGATATTGTCTTTAAACTGAATGAAAATTATTTCAAGATTTCAAGCCAGAATGCCCCTCTGTATCTTTGTGCTGCAGTTTGTGTGAATTCATTTTCTCTGACTGATAGAAAAGCCATTTTACTTTCAGACTCATCGTTGTAAAGAAGAGCATAACAGACCAGAGAGACAGGATAGGAAGGAAAGTCATTTTAAGATTTCTTCCAGTGTCATCACTTGAGCCTTCAGATAAAAAAGTCAGTTATCACTCTAGGGAGTCTCTGGAGAGGACATACTGTAAGTTAAAGTCATCTACCTTAAATCCACTTAACTATATTTTACAGGTCTACTTTCATGACAGACAAAACTGAGCTGGCCTTTAGGTTCTATGCAGACACGAAAACCTCAGTATGAGCTTTCTTATATATGTGACAGATTATAGAGCACTTTCTATTTTCTTTCTTTCTATTTATTTACTGTATATTTCATCTGAAATCTCCCAAGGAAAAATTATTTTTGTAAGATATACAGGTTGTTTCAGAGGTGATAGAGGAAAATCGCATTTGCTGTGCAGACTCCATTTTGTTTAAAGGGGCATCACAAAGTTCAAGAGCACATAAAAAAGCTTGAGTATCTAACAAAGCTTTTCCGTTTCTTTGGCCTCTTGTCAGCATAATACATTCTTCCTGACTACCAGGAGAAAACCTGGAAAAACTTTTTTTTTTTGCTTTCTTTTATAGTAGAAATATAGCAAAAATGTTTTGTAAAGAGGTTATTTTAGAGTGTGGCTTGATTCGCAATTTTTATTTTTAGCCTTTGTCGTTTCCAGGGCCCTTAGAGAGTGATGAAGGAAGACACTGCTTTTCAAAAGTAAAGTTTGTTGGTGTAGGATTTGTGGAGCTTAATGCAGCCCTAATAAAATATTTATTTATTATTACTAAAGTGAAAATACCATACTTTTTAGAGTTTTGCATTAAAGCAGTATTATGTAATTACCCTGCATTAACCAGTTGACAGAACCACGTTTAAAGGAGAACTACACCCTAAACATCAATATTGCTAGAAACTATGTATGCTATATTATTATATAACTTCACATTGCAAATGGCTATAAGAGCTTTTTAAATATGGCAAATCATAAATGGCAAATATTTATGCGAACACTCTGCATTTAAATTACGTCCCAACTTTGGTGGAGGAGAAAAAAATTGCAAAACAGTTTTGCAAATTGCGAATTTAAGTTACTGTCAATGCTATTTTTGTGCACAACAACCTTGCACATTGCCTGTTCTCACGCAAAGACCTGTTTAATTTGTGAACCATTTGCAAAAATGTATTTACAATGCGAATACGCAAAAAAACAAAAAGACGGGCACATCAGTGCAATATTTTAGCGTTCAGGAAAAAGCATAGGTAAAACAAACATTTGCAAATAAATATGCACTGCGGAAACTTTATAAATGACCCCAGTGTTTCTATAAGAGTAACAATTCAGTTCTACAAAGCTGTATGCATGTATTTATATCATGTATATTTTGATTTACTTTGATATATACAGCTGGACAAACAAACAGGGGTCATTACAAATATAAATAAATACAAAGTACAGTTGCATTAAAGATTAATAGGGGAATGTAATATAAGTCGGTAACACAAAAACTATTCGCAATGCGAAAAGTTAAGCATTTGCATGAACAAATTTTGCTTTTCGTGAATGTAATATACCTTTTGCAAACCCGGAAACTGTTTAGCGACCACTTCCGCCAACGGAAGGCTGTTTGCAAATTTTATACTTTGCACTAATGCGCTGTCAGTGTAATAAAACTTCTTACTGAAAAAGTCGCAAAATCCAAAAGATTATGACACCTTCAAGCACTTCTTAAGAGTGCGAAATTACAAGGGCACCTGTTGGGGCAAAATTGTACCCCCAACCAAAAGTGCGGGCTGATAGAGCCTGCATTCCGGTTGGGGGTT
>CM044443.1:69502298-69533739 GCA_024363595.1 Xenopus borealis | reverse complement strand
TTTCCTGCTAAAGGGATGTGGTTAATAATATATAGCATTTATAGCCTACTTTTTTATTAAGCTTAATTTTCCTTTAATGCCACTGTGAAATGGGATAATAAACAGCAAACACAGTGCGACTGCAAGTAGTGTCAGAGTTATATCCGAAATGCATTCTATAAGTAGGATCAGCTGTGCCTACACCATTACACTAGCCTTGTGATTTAGTAGTAAACCTACAGTATATCTTACTGACCAGACCATATCATGTTGATATTACATTTTACTAAGGATTTCAATAACAGAAAATGAAGTATGAAAATACTGTATCTTCTGACTAGCGTTGTCAAGTGCTTGCATACAACAAGCTGTGCGTTGACTATAAGTGGCATTTGGTTACTGAACTGGTCACACAAATCCATGGAGGCTGCAAGGCAACATGTTGCACCCGATTATTTATGTATGTTCATTCCTGCATTCATTTCTAAGTTTGCCTCTGTAAATATTGATTTTGCCAAATGTTTTTTTACAACACACTTAGGGGCAGATTTATCATCGGTCGAATTTTGAAAAAAAAATCGAAATTCGACCATATGAATAAACGGGAAGTAAAATTGAATTCGAAGGATTTTACCGCAATTCAATCCATCGATCAATCGAATATTAAAACTTTGATCGATTGATTAAATTATTCGAATACCAATTCGATTCCCAATTCGGTAGCTTGGTTCTGGCGAAGTAGGTGGTCGAATAAAAATTTAAAGGGGAAATAATTTGGGCGTCGATCATTTGAATAAAATATTATTCGAATATTCGAATTATTCAAATTCGACTATTCGATTGTCGAATGTGCCTAATTTGCATATTTGAAGATTAAAATGTAATAAAAATTCGATTGAACTTCGATTTATTCATGTGAATTTAGTAAATCTGCCCCTTGGTTTTAGGTATGTTAATCTTTGATGTTTAGCTTATTTTTCCAAAGGCAGATTTTTATGGTTATGTGGAAAATGTTTCCTCTTGCATTTTGACGTAAGTGAATAGGGTAGCAAACTGAGACCCCAGGTCTGCAGGCCAGAGTGAAATCACCTTAGAAAACCATTAGTGGTAGAAGTGAACCACAGTAATAAGGATATTATATTTAGCTTCACCATGAAGAAAAAACCCATAAAGGTAGCCGGACGGATGCAATATCTCTTTGAGGCTATATTACAAGTTTACAATTTGGGGCAAATTTTCTATTATTCTCCAAAATTAGCTCGACCAAATTCGAAATTCGATAAGCATTCGACCATCGAATGCTTATTGAATAGTTTTAGGCTATCATTTTGCTCGCTATATGATTTCTCGATGAATTCGTACGATCGGATACATATCGTTTGATTTCACAAAAAAAAGTGAAATTTCATTCGAGCATCCGAAAAATTCATACAATTCGAAACGATCGAACACTCCGATCGTACGAATGGTATTCGAGCAGGACTTAGCCTCAGAAGCCTATGGGGAGCTTCCCATAGGCTTCTATTACAATTCGGCAGGTTCAATCTGACGAAGTAGGCAGTCGAATAACTTTAAAATTTTAATTCCATCGATCATCGAATGATTGAATTATCGAATATCCGATCATTCAATCTATTCGATATTTGATGATCGAAGAGACCAAATTTGAATATACGATTTCACGAAAATTTGTACGATTGGAATTCGATCGAATTTGATAGAAGTTCGATCATTTCACGTGAATTTCATAAATTTTCCCCTTAATGTGCAGACTGGTCGTAGCAGGTTGTAGCACCCTTACTGATTATATGCTCAAGTTCATGTGGGCACAGGTTCTATATGGTTCAATTGTGCAGATATTCACTTAATATACAGCACAATATTTACAAAGCAGTTTTTGATATGCCAGAATCCCAGCATCGAATTAAAGATTAAAATCCCATACCATTCAAAATGTATGGCCTGGTTGAGTGTGTTTCATTTTATTTTTATTTCCTGATCATATATCTCTTGAAAGCAGTATGCTCTCGGATATTATCTTAAGGCACATAGTGCTTGTAAGCAGCTTAGAATTATTCGCCTGAATAGGTGGTCAGGTGGCTTTTTTGCTGAGGAAGGAATCTTATAAAATGGCTAAGAGCACTGATATGGGCCGACTCCTTTTTGTTATATGTAAGAGAGTTAATAACAGTGTGTTGTACCATGCTCAGAAGGCGATAAGATGTGAAATCCCAGAACTGTAGCAGCATTTTGAAAAGCACCAGGGCGCCATAGCATGTGGCAGTGTGTCAGCAGCAATAGTTTCAGAAGTGGCTGATGAGAGGGGAGAACATCATAGAGCAGCATGAAAACAAATGAATGGCTTAAGAAAAGGTAAATGATTTAAGAACACTCACATCACTTCTAAACTGATACAATGGCTTTCATGCTGTCAAAAGAGGAAGATAGGAAAAGAAAATGCTATCTCCTCAAGCCAACTTTGTGCTTATGACTTGAAATGCTGATTGTATGAGGTTACCTTCAACCAGTTTTACAAAGGGACTTTGGTGGCATTTGCAACTAGGAATCCCACGATTTGTAACCGTGTGAGCCTTTTAAACCACCAGTACATTAATATACACAATGCAATTAAAGTCTTTACAGCATGCACATATCCCACTAATTAAGAATATAGATTGTATACTAATGTTAGAAAAAAAAAACACCCCTGCGATTGTATTTTACATGTCCCTTGTATTAAGATCTGTCAAACTGACAGTACACACTGTATAGGAGAATACATAATATAAACCATATGGGTTTCGTCTTCTTTCCTCCATTAAAAACTTTCTTGTTGAAAGCATTGCAATGCCAATAAGTCATAGGAAGCAGAAACTAACTATGTAGTCAGCAATTTCTGTTGCTGTTTAGAGCCAAGAATAAAGGACTGGTTGGGAGTCTTGAATCATGTTTAATTTAATTAAATGTGTGTAATCAGATCATCTTCCCAAATATATAAAATTATTGGCGATTCTTAAAAATATCTTTCTGTGCGATCCACTTCATTATATATTAATGTTTTTATACTAATTGATTGGACAGCAGTTTAAATAATTTTGAAGCCTGATAAGACACTACCTGACTACTATATATGGTGTTTAAGCCAGATTTTAGCTGCTGACTTGACCACTATTGAGTCAACAACCTATTGACCTGTTTATGGGCCTAGTAACTATTACCTCTATGGTCAGTATCTGATAAGGGCTTGATGAGCTATTGATCAGCCCATGGATTGGATCTTTGAGTGCTGACTGTCCATGACACAAGACCCCTTATTTAAGCTGACTGACAGCCGCCGCATCCAGAAAATTGCATTTATGATCAGCTAAAATGGCCAATAATTTATAATGAATCCATACCTTAGCAGCCAGGACTTGTCTAGTTTCAAACTCTAGAGCAGGGATCTGCAACCTTGGCTCTCCAGCTGTTAAGGAACTACAAGTCCCAGAATGCAATGAAGGAGTCTGTCATGATTCATAAAGGCAAATGCATTGTGGGACTTAGTTCCTTAACAGCTGGAGAGCCAAGGTTGCAGATCCCTGCTCTAGAGAATATGATAATGTGTCTCTGCACTTCCTTGCTGAGCCAGGGAAGGTTTTTGGAACTTGTTATTGCCTATAAGCAACATAAGCTTATGCTACCTCTGTTGCCTTCACAGTCTCAAATTCCAGCCTCGTAAGGCCAGGTGTAGTGATGGGTGAATTTATTCACCGACTGCAAAAATTCGCTGGTGAAATTTGCTGCGACACAACAGCCACGCACATAAAAATGGTCACGATTCAAAATCATTTTGACACCCATTGACTTTAATGCATTTGGACAAAAAGTTGTGCAGTTGTGCATGTAAAAATTGTTGCACGCATAAAAATGGTGGCACATCAAACTAATTTTGACGCCCATTGAATTAAATAAGTTTTGTGACTATTTTAACATTTTGTAAATTTTACATAAATGTTTCAGTGAAATGGGACAGAGTTGACCATAACTAGCCAGGTGCCATCAATCCTGATACCAGGGACTTACTGTATATAATCCAGTCTTTTCCTACACAACTTTGCTTGGTCATTGAACTAATGTATCTTCTGTGATCTAGCCCACTTTGGGCCAAATTCAATTCAGTGAGAAAAAGGTTACTCAAGTGGCATTCAAAATGAGATGCAATTCAATTCAGAAAATGTTTACCACATGAAAACACTACTGAAGTCTATGGGAATAAGAAGGAACTGAATTTGGAGAAAAGTTTTTTATCCTCAAATTGAATCCCATATATGACTTTTCATGTTATAAACCAGGAGATAACTTTAACTTTTTCTCACTGAATTGAATCTGGCCTTTGTTTGTTTGAGACCTGCTATGCCCTTGTTCCTGCATTTTCAAATTTTTGTTCTGTTACCTTATTATTTATATTTCACATTTTGTTACTCCTGGTTATGTAAAGCACCTTAACATGTGTAAATAGGCTCCTACCTGCCAGTCACACACCTGTGGCTGTACCTGACATAAGCATTCTTAATTAATTTGTTATCACCCAGTACATTACCCCCAAGAGACCCTTCTTTTCTTGTAATAGACTAACAGACATCATTTTAAAGTACAGAAAATTTTATTACATAGCATATAGAGTTAGACATAGTTGTACAGCAGTTAGATCAGTAGCTGGATTGGAAACTCCCAGCAAAGATTGGACATTCATTAGGACATCACTGCTCATCATTACTTACTATAAACAAGATAAACTGGATTATACCATTGAACTATGTTTAATTTGATTGCCTTTCTCTCTTTCCTCTATACTTCTGCACATACAGTATCCTCTGCACTCCAACATCCATCAAACTATCCGGACATTGTAATCTCCTCTTCACTGCTCCCATCACCCTCTCTCAAGCTAAGCACCATGTCTTGTTTTGTTAAATTTCTTATCCCCTCTCACCCCGTCAAACAATACAATACTCGCACTCTCAAATCTTGCTACTTGCAGCTAGGGACATCTCCACAAATCAAGGCTGGAACTAGGGGTAGGCAGAAGAGGCATGTGCCTAGAACGCAAAGTTAGAGGGGCACAGGTACATACCTCTTACAACGCCTTCCCCAATACCAGAAGCTGCACGCGTCCTCTGCGCATGCACACTTGCACATGCCCTCTGCGCATACGCAAATGTTGGGGGGTGGCTTAGGCAGGCGAGATGATTGGGGAGCCTGGCCAACTTGGCACGACACTGCCACAAACCCTGGTCCAACTCACTCATTCCTCCCGTCACCTATTCCCACTCTGAAGCGTTTGACAATGTCTTTTCCAGTTTCTAAAACTTTACGCACTTCTAATATTATACACATAAAGCCAGCACCCTCTCTGCCTTTCTCGTGTGCCCTCTGGAATGCATGGTTAATCTGCAATAAACTCACAGCAGTCCATGATCTCTTTATATCCAAATCTCTTCACCTTCTCGCTATCACTGAAATATGGCTCACTCCCACCGACACTGCTTCAACTGCTGCCATATCCTATGGAGGCTTCTCACTTAGTCACACTTCTAGACAGAATGACCGTCACGGTGGTGGGGTTGGATTACTTCTCTCCCCCAAATGTAAGTTTCAAAATCTAACCACACCAACTTCTCTCTCCTTCACTTCACTTCCGTCCACAGCATACATTTGTTTTCTCCAATCTCTCTGCATGTCCCTGTCATATATCGCCCTCCTGCTCCCTACTCTACTTTCTTGGATTCTTTTGCTGCTTGACTTCCATTTTTCTCTCCATCCAAATACCTGCTCTCATTTTAGGTGACTTCTACATTCCCATTGACAACTATGCTTCTCCTGCCACCTCTAATCTCCTCTCACTAACAGCTTCACTTGGTCTCACTCAGTGGACCAACTCACCTACCCACATTGAGAGTCATGCTCTTGATCTTCTTACTGCAATCACCAAAGTAACCAATGATTTTCTCCTGGCAAAGTCATACTCATCCTTCTAGATCTCTCTACAGCCTTTGACATAGTTGACAACCCACTCCTCTTAGACAAACTATATTCAGCTGGCATTCATGACACTGCTCTTTCAAGGTTTACATCTTATCTGACTGACCGTTCCTTTAAGGTTGCCTTCTTTAACTCTACTTCTACTATGTTCCCTCTCTCTCTGTTGGAGTTCCTCAGCTCTGTTCTAGGCCCCCTGCTGATCTAACTCTATACGACCTAGCTAGGAAAAATTATTCAATCATTTGGACTTCAGTATCACCTTTATGCTGATGACACCCAACTCTACTTGTCTACTCCTGACCTCTCTACTTCTGCTTTTTCCCAATTTACAGACTGTCTCCATGCTGTCTCCTCCTGGATGTCACAGCATCACCTGGAACTGAACCTTTCAAAAAACAGAATGCATTATATTTCCTACAAGATCTCCCCCTGTCCCTCAGATATCACTCACGGTAAACAACACTACCTTTTATTTCACCACACAGTCACGATGCCTAGGAGTTTTACAGACTGGCATCTGTCTTGCCACACATATCCAAACACTTGCAATATCTTGTCCTATTCAGCTGCGCACCATTGCCTGAATACGACTATATCTCAGTTTAGAATCAACCAAAACACTTATTCAGTCTCTTATCATCTCTTGCCTTGATTACTGTAGCCTACTCCTCACAGGTATGTAAACAAGCCACCTTTCACAACTTCAGTTTGTTCTAAATGTGGCTGCCAAACTCATTTATGTATCTCACCACTCAACATTCACTGCTCCCTTACACATGTCCCTTCACTGACTCCCAATCTCCTCTAGAAATAAATTCAAATTACTAACACTCACATTCAAGACTCTAGAAAATGAAGCCCCTCCCTATATTTCATCTCTGATTTCCAAATACACTCCTTCAAGTGACCTTTAGTCTGCTTCTGACCTTTGCCACGCCTCTCCTCTCATCACTTCTGCCCATCTTGGTCAACAAAACTTCTTGGGCTTTTGCTTTCCTCTGGAACTATCTTCCTCAAGCTGTCAGGCTTTCTCCTCCTATACAAACTTTCAACACTTAAAGACCCACCTGTTTAAAGAAGCTTATTCAATGCACCTTAATTAATCAATCATTGCTGTTTCATAAATCACAAAATGTTTTCTAAAGATCTAATGTCTCAATTGTACCCTAACCTTTAGTTTGTAAGCTCTAAATTGTAGGGCCCACTACATCCTATTGTACAATATGTTATTGTATAAACCTTTGTTTGTTATCCACCTGTTTGTTATAAAGGGAATATATAGAGTAAATCACTGCGAGTCTTGTCGGCGCTATATAAATAAATGATGATATTGATGATGATGATGATGATGAATCAATGCAAAAAAATGTGCTGTGATGCAAATCAATTTTTATTTAGAAAATTTTGCTTGCAGCAGTGACTAGCGCAAGATGCATCTAAAGCAGGTTTTTGTGTACTTGACAGAAAGAATTAGCTGCAAAGATTTATGACCTTGGAAACTGTGATGAACGGAGATTGAAATTACATATAGAAAAGGGCAGATTTGCATACATTAAACAATTTGTCGATATAGTCAAGTTCACTTGTACTATGAGTGACTGTATCTTCCATAACTCACTTTCCTCACTTGCTAAAAAGCCATCCAACCCCTTTTTGATGCTATGTAAAGTATCTGCCAGAAAAACAGATTCCATAACTCCATAGCTCTCATTGTAAAAAACCCTCTCTGAATATTTAGATGAACCTCCTTTTTTCTTGAAAAAGGCCTTTGTGTCATATGCCCCCTTAAGTGTCTCTTCTCCAGCATGAACAACCCCAACTTAGCGAGTCTTGAGACCCTTTACCAGCTTAGTTTCCATTCTTTGGACTGTTTCTAATTCAGCAATATTCAGTTTGAGCACTGGGGCTGTACTATCACTCTGTAAAGTGGTAGAATTACAATGTATTTCTGCAAAACTATACGCTTTTTAATACAGCTCAAAGCCCTGTTTGCCCTTGCAGCTGCTGATTGGCATTGCTTGCTACAGTCAAGTTTAATATCTACAAGGACTCCAATGTCCTTCTCCTTTATGAATTTACCTAGTGTAGTCCCATTAAGTGGCTTGTATATTTTCGATCCCAGGTGCACAATCTTTTATTTATCAGCTGACTCTCATCTGCCACTTAGCTGACCAAATTTCTATTTGGTCAAGATCCTGCTGCAAGGATGTCGCATCCTGGATAGTGATGGGCGAATCTCCCGAGATTCGGTTCTCCGAAAAATTAGCTAATTGGCGAAAAATTCGCGAAATGAGTTACGGAACGCTTTTAACACGTGTCGCGTCAACTTTGACACGTCGTGCTGTTACCGGCGCGCGTCGCGTCGTTTCCGGCGCGCGTCGCAACTAGTTTTTCGGGCGAATTTTTGCCAAGCGAAATTTCACTGCCGACTCGCAAATTTATTCGCCAGCGGCGAATCGCGGGAATTCACCCCTGGCGAATAAATTCGCCCATCACTAATCCTGTATAGAATTAATCGAGATGCATAATTTTGTGTCATCTGCAAACATTGATACATTACTTATAATACCCTCCCCTAAGCCATTAATGAACAAGTTAGATAAAAGTGGACCGAATAAAGAATCCTGCAGCACCCCACTAAGAATCCTACTCCAAGAATGTGCTATCAAAAACAACCATCTGCACCAGTCCTGTAGCCAGTTTCCTATTCATGTACAAACATCTTTTCTAAGCCAGACAGACTTTAGTTTAGAAAGAACTCATTTGACAAAAAACAAATAGATCCCAACCCCACTGTCCAACTTCTTACTAACCTCCTGATAAAAAGCAATCAAATTTGTCTAACATGGCCTATCCTTCATAAAGCCCTGCTGGTTAGTGCTCATAATGGCATTCTCCAGAGTTTAATTTTTAATATGATCCCTTAACAAGCCTTCAAGAAACTTGTTAACAACATAGGGGCAGATTTATCAAGGGTTGAATTTTGAGGGTTAAGAGCCCTTGAATTCTTGAAGAGTTAAAAACCCTCAAATTCGAATTTCAAATTCGAGGGGTTTCAATGCAATTCGATATACCGAACGATCAAATATAAAAATTTCAAATTTGAACGATTTTAAGCAATCGATCGAGCTTCCCATAGGATTCTATAGGCAATTCAGTAGGTTCAATCAGGCAAATTTGTGGATCGAATTTTTCTTAAATCGAATTCAAATCCAATTTTGGGCTATTCAGTAGTCGAATAAGCCCAAAATGAATTCAAAATTTGAATTTTTTTAATTCGAATTTTCACTTCGAATCAATTCGACCCTTGATAAATCTGTCCTGTAATATGCCCATCGCAGATGTCAAACTTACTGGCCTATAAATGTCAGGCTAAGATCATAATACTTTTTTAAATATAAGAATTACATCAGCTTTCCTCCAATCTACAGGTACCATACCAAATGAAAGCAAGTCTCAGAATATCAGAAATAAAGGACTGGCTACCTGAGGCTGTGTTTTTAATATATGTTCAAAACTTTTTTAGTCTTAAACTGCTGCAATACGCTCCTCAGTTTCTTCTAAATCGTAGTATTTAAATGCCTCTTCTTTCTCTTTTACTTCTTTACTTCTTAAATCAGCCATATAGATAGGTCCTTAATGCTCCTTCATTTACTTCTTAAGGCAATAATTGAAAACAACAATGATTTAATATTTTAAATGACAAAAAAATCTGTTTTCTTTATGTTCTGTTATATCACAGTGTATTCCAAAAATGTACCCACTGAATTATGCTATATGTAATGAACTATTATTAAGATGTATTTCTATAGTGCCAGTGCTGTCTGTGTTGAGAGTCGTAATGATTTTTTGCATGTAAAAGATATTAGGTATACAGTGTTAGGTTTATTTAAAATGATAGCCTTCACCTCCATGTTTCCATCTTTGTTTGTTCAGTCTTTGTGATTCAAATAGAGTAATTTAAAAGTATTTTGAAAGTTATTAAAGGAGAATTCAACCCTTTAGCAATAAAACCCCTAACCCCCACCCAAGTAGACCCCCTCCCTCCTCCCCTCCAGCCTAACTGCCCCTCCAGGGAAATGCCCCTAACATTTTATTTCGTTATCCTGTGCTTCACCATGCCATTTTCTGAAGAATTAAGTAGTCACAATAAGGACAGTTTGAGTGTGCAGAGATGTGTATATTTAGAGTTTGTCTATGATTTCAAGGTAAACTATAATTAACTACAAGCAAAACATATACTTTCAGCTGCCTGAAGATTAATTTTGTGTATAGCCATGGGCAATCTGTAAGATATCCAGAACTGCATCATGTTTCCTCTAGCTCTGCTTTTATAACTATTGTCTTTCATTTATTTTTATGACAAACTTTTCTAATGGCTTATTATGCACACTGCATCTGTTTCAGCTTTGTGTCTGCATTTTAATATTTGTTTTTGTAGTATTTAAGTTGAAAATCTAGCTGGGGATATTAACTCATATCCAACTGACATTAAGATACTTAAGAAATAAAACCTCACTTGAGAAGATTAGAAGGAAACAGCTTTTCTACTAAAATCCTTTGTAATCTAAGTTGAAAACAAAAGAAAGCAAACAAGAGCATTATTAAACTATTTCATACAATACACCTAAAATGTTTTTTTACAGAAATGAATTGAATGATAGGAAACGTAAAAAGAGCCCAAGGATTTGGCAAACAGTGGAGTCCTGTTCAAACACAAATACAAAAAATACACATTCTTTAATAGCATTCTCAGTGGCATTGGAAATGTCCAGCACCATGGACAGCAGAACTGCAGAAGGTTGCACAGAAGACACAACAGCAGTGTTTGCTCCTGTTCAAAGTAAGTCAGTTGCCAGCAAGAGCACACACCAATGTCACTACACTTACAGATAATGAATTGTTGTTAAGATTATTTTAGTTTAAATAATGTGATATTATCCCAACCCCTTCACTAAGATCAGAAGTTAATACTGCATGTCCAAACCAAATATCCTGCAGGTTCTAAAACAGTTTTTTACATTCTGTACTACAGCTGGTTTAAAGAGCTAAAAGAGGCATATGATGTGTGTTTGTGTCTCATTTATACCCTTCATACAAGAAATTAAAAAGGTATTTGATTCCATGTTCCTCGAATGATGCAGGAGCTTCCCGTACAGGATGCCAAAGAGCTTCTTTTTTGCAGAATGAGAGAAAGAAACTGATGTAAATCTTCCTATTTTGAAATGCTATTGGAAGAATGGCACATTTTACATTTTTATGTCAATCATCACTATTTCACTGTTCCAAAAAATTAAAAAGATTTCTAAATATACAAATCCTACTTTATTGGAAATCATGTTCAGATAATAAATATTGCTATTTGACCCTTTTTCATTTGTTTTTCAGAGATGGATGAATATTTTTTGGAAAATGCAGCGTATAACAAGTCAAATGTCACTTTATAATAGATGGCATAAGTAAATTGTGGAGGGATATACAGTAAGTTTTTTTTACTATAATTGCTAACTTGTGAGTTTAAACTTCATACAGTGAAAGGGCATTGAATGTAGTGAAGAATGATCCAGTCCTAAACAGTTAATGATCACTAGTTCTCTTGAGGCTGCCTCCACACTAGGACATTGGGTCTCATCAATGCTTAGGATGGATGTCAGGTTCTTATCTCTATGATTAGGCCATGCACAGAACAGAATCTAAGCTCTTATCAACAAGTAAGTAGTCAGGGAACACTATTCACTGTTTTTTATCTCCAGTACACAGACAAAGTCCTAGCTGATTACTCTATTAATTTGCTAATGAGTCTGTCAGCAAGAAAAAAATCTATGCATGAATTGGCCCACCAAGATTCTCTAGATCTCTATACCATGACACCCAGAAACACACCTTTGCATCACACCATCTGGTAACAATTTGTGGTTCCCATATTCTAGATACCACAACAGCCTAAGGTTATATGGCTATGCAGGGCATAAATGAAACATCACAGATGCGAAAAATGGAATTGAAAGGAAAAGGATCATACAAAAACAAAGCAGTGTTAAAGCTGTTAAAATACATTTGAGATAACATTGTTCTACTATAAAAAATTTCTTCCTGAAGCGAGTATGTTATGGGGAGGGGCCATTATATAAATGCCCCTCCCCTTAAGGAAAATTGGAATCCCCACTGTATACTGGTGCATTGTCACATTTTCTAAACATTTCATATAGGGGCGATTTTCACACTGGGCAAAACCCCTAATATTGAATAGCCCAACATGAATACTATTCTTAGTCCCTATTAATTTTTATGATTAAAAATCCAAAATTATTCTTCTTAAGATTGGTAGCTGGCTTTGACCAAATCAAATCTGACCTTATATTTGAAGCACTAATTACCACAGGAGTGCCCATACTTTACTAATGTGAGGTCTACTTTTAGTGATTTTATCCCATTATAATCTACATCCGTAAAAACATTCTTAGCATTCTGTTCCATCGAAAATATTACTTAAATATTAAATTGATTTATGAGAAGATGTACTGTATATTTTTATATTTAACAACTATTTCACATGTAACCTGGAGTGTGATTAAGTCAAGCTGTTTGTTGAGAGTGTCTTGGGATCTACTGATCACCAGCTAAAGGTCTACTGGTAGATCCCAATCTACCTTTTGGGCACCCCTGAATTACCAGCTAGAAACTGGCCTATTCTGGGCATATTATGAGAAACCCAAATTGTCTGCTGGCATAGCATGAGCACTGCCACAGGCTGATTTAAGATGCAGACAAATAGGTCAAAGGCAAAAAAAAAAGTTCAGCAAAGTATAGCTTTACCATTTTAGATTCATTTATTGGGGTAAGACAGGACAGGGTTCATTAATAATCAGGATCAGGAATCATACTACTGAGTCCTCACAATAAGAAGGCTCCAACAGGGAGTGCTTCACAGACCAAGAAACTGGCAAACTCAGTGGTGTCAATCTACCTTTTGAGTTTGAAATTTAATTCACTCCAGCAGTGTGTTGATACCATAATGGACAAGCCCTTGTGTCTGGTACACCTGCACCAATCCTTGTCTTTCTGTTACATTGTTGCTTGTATCAACACGCATTACTGGCATCATGAAGTTATTGCCCTGCACCAGGCCATCAAGCACTCACTGCAAATAGTCCAAAAAGAATATATTTGTTATTAACTGGGGCCTATATAAAACATATGTGTCCCTCGCCTCTACATAGAATTCTCTAGTGTTTTCCTGAGAATACTCAAGATAAGTGGTTGATTTCCTATTTCCAGTACATACAATACATACAGTGGTTTGCTTTCTTTCCTTCGCAACTCTAACAGAGTAAAGGCTTCATGCCTTTACAAATTCCACAAATTATGCTTACTATATTGCCAGGCCTGGACAAGAACTAGTTCACAAACCCACTTTGCTCCAAGCAAAAGTGTTGGACAGGTTAGCCATCATACAACATACATGTCTTCTGCATTTCATTAAAGTTATTCTGTCCTAGCTTTAGTTATGCATATAACATTTTAGTATGTGTAACGGGCCTGTGTTGCAGGTTTACTACAGTACAAGAAGTGCTTTAAGGAAGAGTTTACCCACTTATTGCAATGCAAGTTGACACAAACAACATCATTTCATAATGGACAGAAGAGATAATTTTATACAAAGGGCACCCTGAAATTCTGTTTGCACCAGTTTATGTTATAAGTTATTTGTTAAAGGAGAAGGAAAGGCTAAAATTAAGTAAGCTTTATCTGAAAGGTCTATATAAATAAACCAGTAAACCCCCAAAGTAATGCTGCTCTGAGTCCTCTGTCAAAAACACACTGCATTTCTTTCCTTCTATGGTGTACACATGTGCTTCATTATCAGACTTTCTGTTTTCAGTTTAAACCTCCAGGGCTAGGGCTTGAGCATGCTCAGTTTGCTCCTCTATCCCTCCCTTCTCCCCTCTCCCTTCCCTGCTGTAATCTGAGCCCAGAGTAATGGGTGAGCAGGGAGAGACTCAGGCAGGAAGTGATGTCACACCAAGCTTATATCGCAGCTGCTATCCTAAACATACAGAGACAGTGCCCAGAGATGTTTAATCAGGTATTGTAAAGCTGTAGAATAAATATTAGTGTTTTACTATTGTGGCTAATCTATTGGCAATAAATTGCTTCAGTAGCTTTCCTTCTCCTTTATCATCTGCAACAGAATCCAGTTTAACCAATGTATTCATATCCATTTTTTTTATTTGGGCCTAAACTAAAAGCCTAACAAATACTGATCCCCTGGAGTATGTCCAGTGTCCTATACTGTCAAAGGAAATGTAAATGTTGATATAGATTATTTCTGGTATAAAACAAGGAGTAACTATAATGCCATATACATGGGAAATATTCTGAACAGATTTACAAATTCCACAGAAATTACAAAAAAGTATATTCTGAGCAGGATGTGGTTACATCCGTCAAATAAATAAAAAAAATGTAACTAAAACATTATACGATCCTATATAAACATGCATCATACGTAAGGGTGAAAGGAGAAATCTCTGCCTGCAGTTCAGTGTTTTCCATTCCATTTATTTTGCCATACTTGCACACTGAGCTGATTTATATGCAGCCATGCGGTGTACATCACAATTTAATAATTTGATTACTAATCTACTTTGCAATGGCTGAAAATACACATAAGCTATAAATATATACTGTACAGGAAGATATTCACTCATAACCAAAATTGCTTATTGTGCTCATATTATTTCGTATAATTTGTGTGAGTAGTCAAATTACTTGCATGGCTCCAGCAACTATAATTCAAGCATTCTGCAGTAGCTGTGAGAATTGGTGATCCTCTGTTACAGACAGGTAAGGAGAACAGCAAAGTATCTATCCTATTTATAAAAATACAGTAAATTGAAACAATTTAAAAATTGGAAAGAATGAACTCTGAACAAACTAATTTTTAAGTAAGAAAAAAAAGAGAAATAGATCTTGTAAAATAAAGCAATATTTCCCTTAAAAGTAGTTTTTATAGCTACTCTGTGGTGTTTATAAATGTTTTATACGTGCATAGTACACTATTGTATCACATGCTACAGCACATTGAAATTGATTTGCTAGTGACAGCGCTCCCACACATTGATTTTTGCCGTCATTTGCAGAAATGAATCTGTCCAAATAGGCTTTTAGCATTACATTAAATAGTACAATAAAATGTGCAAGTTGTATACATGGTTACTAATTTGTAAATTATATTTCAGATGATTAAAAGGATCATAGGCAAGGATGCCATGGTTTCCTGCACATGATGCAGCACCAATTTCTGCAATTCACTTTAAGTAGTACCTGGGGGGACTTTTGTAGAAAGCATTATGGCTGGATACTTTTAGTGTATCTGTTGATCAATAGAATTGTTTTATTGCATCCTCCTAAAGGAACACTAATTGTGTACCACTTTCTGCCTTCTGTACATCATTTATTTAGTTGCATTGTTTTTCTAGTGTCTGTGCATCTGCAGTACAAAAGTATGCTTGTAAGGAAGTCAATACCATGTTTAACCACAATTTCATCTCCATCAAAATGGAATTGGAAATGGTTGCACTTGGGAGTGGGGGTGTTTATTATAATTCCCACAGTTATAGAGTGCTGTGTGCCTCTATAACATCTTTCCTGGCAGAATGGAATATACAATCCAGTTGCAGCCAGACTGACTTCACATAAATATAAAATATGCACCACTAAGAGGTGACAGGTGTATTTGCTGCAGATTCCAAGTGTATCACTTTTTCCCCAGTCAGAAATAATCATCACTTATAGATCAGTGCTTATAGATCAGTGCTCCTAAGCTGCTTTTATTAGTTGGGGTTGCTCTGTGTGAACTAGGGGTGTGCATAATGCTATATTGAAGAGGAAGAAACACATAATTATGTTAGCTAATGTGTAAACCCAAATACACTTACTGCATCACTGCTTATCAGGATTGCACCACTATTTATATACATTTTACATTCCACTTCTTAAGTAAATGTCATACGAAAAGCTCTGTTTTTGTCTACTCTGGATGCAACTGTAAATATTTGTTTTTGTAATTGACATTAATAGAGTTACTATGCTGCGACTCTAATCAAAATAACTATGTCAGGTGTCATCTTATGGCATTGTGTAATGTCATGTGTCATGAGATGAAGAGACCTATGCCACAGTGTATGTGATGGATGATTCTTGACGCTCTATCGAAAACATAAATGCTAGTCTCCAGTATTCATGCCTAAATATGTCTCATGCACACAAAAGCACACTATTCATCAAAGAAAATGCTTTTAGTGATGATTAGAAACGCACCAAATTCATAATTTTGGGATTCAGACACATAATGAATGACTTGGCCTACTACCAAACTGAATTTGAACCCTAATTGAAATGTATAACTATGAGGCAAATAAAAAACAGCTTCATCTTTGAATAAAAACATGAAGCTTTCAGCCATCCAAAGCTTTAGTCACATAACTTTGAAGTTTTGAATTTGGTTTGGCAGCACTTTGGGGATACAGCTGGATACATATTCATATATATATGAAAACATTTTGTTACTGGTCCACTAATTATCATAGTTGGGATATGGTTTTTAAATACAATATATATATATATAATTGAACATAAATCATCTAAAAATGCTTTAAATATATAAACAATGTATACTACAGTGTATCTGCCATATCGGCATGTAAAAGAAAATCATGCTGTATATTTGGTATCTGTATTGTACTCGTGGGCAGCTAAATAAAACATATCTTAAATTACAATTAGCTATGCAGTTAACAATGTGTTTACATATGTGATAATTACTGTAGCTCATTGTGAGACAGAATTATTTCTTATGTTAATTTACTGTGCTTAACATGTCAGGAGATTGGTTACACCAAAGTATGGAGCAGTGATTAACAATGACATCAACGTTTCATCCTTTGCTAGGCTAATCATCACAAAAGAAGAAAAAAACAGAATGTGCTGCAATTAGTGAAGGCATCTTATTTAAAATAATAGATGCAATCACTGTTAAAAATGACTGTTAACTAGATGATAAGCTAAGAGTTTTGTGATGGCTAGCAGAAATCCAGAAAACTACTGTATGAATAAAAGGGACACATTCAAACGTGTATAAGTGTGTTTGAATTAAAGCATATTTGTGAATGTGTATGTGTCTGTCAGTGTAACAACTAGGAAGGCAGTGAGCGCCTCTGTATGGAGCAGATATTTAACAGGCGGTATTAAAACTGGAGGTCAGCAGGAGTGTCCGTGGAAGAACATTCAGTCGTGAGTTAATGCACCAGGACAAAATTTGTGCCTTTTATTACACGATTAACTCTAGGATCCCTCCTCTCGTACAGAGCCTACATAAAAAGTAATGATGGGCGAATTTGTTTGCCTGGGGTGAATTAACAGCGAATTAGTGAAAAACCAGAAAAATTTTGCCTGCCGATAATTCGCCGTCGTCTCGTTTTGGACACCGGCGTCTGTTTTTGGATGACGGTATCTGTTTTTGGATGCTGGCGCCCTTTGCAGGCAGTGAAAAAATGAATGCCAGCGTCCATTTTTTCGACACTGGAAATGGACGCGTGTCCAAAAACGGATGCCCGCGTCCAAAACTTGACACGTTGAGTTTCGCAAATTTTTCGCCGTTTTGCAAATTTCTACTAGAAATTAGTGAAATTTCGCAAAATCGATATGCCCCAGATTCACCAGTCACTAATAAAAAGACATTAGTGAATAGCCTTTGGTGGGGGCAGCACCATAAGATCATACAATAGAAGTACATTAATGTAAACCTAATGTCTCTTGTTACGGTTAACAATAAGGGGCAGATTTACTAAGGGTCGAATTCTCAAGGGCTTTTAGCCCTTTTAACCCTAGTATGATTTTTGAAGTAAAATACGACAAAATCGAACATCGAATTTGAAGGATTTTACCAGTTTTCGATCTCTTGATAAAATCGCACAATTGCATGATTTAATGAAAAAAATCTTAAAATTTCCCTCTATTTCTCGTAAAAATCGTACAAATCAATTGTTCAAAGTGTTTGATCGTACGATTTTTATTTGATAAGAAAACAAAAGCCTATGGGAGCTTCCCATAGGCATATATAGCGATTCGGTAGGTTTAATCTGGCAAATTGGGTCTCATAAATATTTTTATTTTGGGGGACACTAATATGAGCTATTAAATTTATAGCACGTTTTGCTTAGTGAAATGGAGTGAAACTTTTTTTTTTCTATTTATAATTAATATTTGCATCCCATTTATAAATGCAATAAAAACCTGAGAGCCATGACATTGAGGGCACATTTAAAACATCCACAGGCGGTTTATTTTTAAGTGAGCTGTCAATATAAAGTGCTGATTTAAATTCTTTTTTTAAGATATATACCGTGATAATTTTGTTTGGAGCAAAATATCCAGTAAAGAATATGCTTGTTATTTTTAGAAGTAAATTTGTGTGCAGCATCACGTCTTACTGCAGTAATGAATTACAAATGTGTTTGGATTGGAAATAAAAGCATCTAAGTTAAAAAAGAACTACACTCTTGAAACAAATATGGCTAGAGGTTCCACATTTTCTATACTGAAATTATTGTATCAAGTTGAAAACTCTATAACAGCAATGATACAGACCATTAAAGTTTTCCCCAGGAACAGCCCATGTTGGATTTTTCTAGGAGTGTCAGTGACCCACACATGTTCAGTGAGATCTGATCAGCTATTGAGAAGCTGAGCTTGGGGGACGACACAGAGCATAAAATAAAGTTTTTCTATTATAGAAGATGGTGCTGCAAGGTTGATTATTTAATTTACAAAATTTAAAATTATTAAATGTTTTTAGATTTTTTTTATATTTCATTTTGAAAACTGACATGGGGATAGACATACTATCAATTTCCCAGCTTCCCCAAGTCAGGTGACTTGTGCTCTGATAAACTCTTTACTGCTGTACTGCAAGTTTGAATGATTTCATCTATCAGCCTATCAACAGAACAATGGTAAGGTAACCAGATAACAACTCCTTAACACAAGATAACAGCTGCCTGGTAGAACATCACTCAATAGTAAAAACCCATGTCCCACTGTGACTCCTTCAGTTACATTGAGAAGGAAAAACAGCAGCCTGTCACCAGTTTCCTCCTAAAGTGCTGACACAAGTTACATGACCAGGGGCAGCTGGGAAATTGACAACATGTTAGACCCATGTCAGATTTCAAAATTAAATATAAAAAAATTTCTTGCTTTTTTTGAGAAATGAATTTGAGTGCAGAAGTCTGCTGGAGTAGCACTATTAACTTATGTGTTTTGAAAAAAACACGTTTTCCCATGACAGTATCCCTTTAATGAGAATCTGAATAAATTACTTATCAGCCTTGTATTTTGACATTAATATTCTATATATACAGTAGGTCTTAAGTTCAGTAACTGACAGCAGCACAGAGCATGTGCTTTGAATCAGCAGAAAAAATGGGGAGCTACTAAGGGTACCTTTGGATACACAGATTTTCCCTGCTAAAGAACTGTGACTGACTTTGGCTGATGCAGAACCCCTAAACATAATGTACAGTATTTTCACTCTACTTATTTGCTAATCTTGAGATCTACTTTTTCTACTACTAATGCTAATTGTTCTACTTTTTTTTAGTTCAAATGCTTTTACAGACTTTTCCATCCTACAATTGCTTTTAGCATCATCAAAATGGAGAGCTCCCGTTAGACTCATGTAATAGTGATCTTGACCTTAAATGGGCCTATTTAAAGAGTCCATTAAATACACCACACAGCCAGGAATTCCTGGCAAAAATCTGGCATATTTATCAAGCTGTGTGTTCATTTTAGGTGACTGAGTAGCTCTGCAAAATTCCAGTGGTTGCTTTGCAAAGGCTGTATAAAAACAGGAGTTTGTAATTGCTTCTTTTTACTTGCGTCTTTACTCACACTTTTCCGTGACTTCCAGTGTTGGAATTAGCTTGAATTTTTTAAATTGATATTGATAATACACACCTTATTAATTTCTGCAACCACATCTGCAATGGCTAGTATCAAATAATGCATAAGGAAGATAACATAATACATTTTTAAAACACACACCATTTTTTTATTGTATGTGTATATGACATTAAAACATAATTTATCTCTTTTTGTCTTCATTGCTAGAATTAGATTGAAAGCTCTGCAAATTAAGTATTTTTACTTAAATTTCAAGCTGTGCTTAGAGAATAAATGAGAGCCCATGTTGCCTATCACATGTTCGCACTTCAGACCCCTGTAATGTAGATAACAGTGAGCATATTCCTCCCTCTCATATCACCAGCCAGAGTTTGGTATTTGAAAGTAAAGGTTAATTAACTTTGGCTGCTTGTCTGAAAGACTGTAATCAATTATCAGCCGGACCATTGCTGGCAGTCGATTTGTAATTATCTTCATTTGTGATTGGTGATGGGGCTGGTAAGGATCTTCTCCATATATATGGGTTTTGTTGAAAATTGTCTCCATGGATGGTGAAGAAATGAAAGACCGCAAACGAATCAAGCAATAATGAAGTTAAAAAGAGCCATTCAGAATTTACTGTATGTTTGTTTTGTATGTTTGTTTTTGTACAAAGAATAATAAATAGCTAGTCTAATAAATGTTAGATGTTAATTATTCAACACATTGGGTCAAAAAAAAAAACTTTTGCAACTAAAATGGAGCATTACAAAATATATTAAGGTAGATCAAAAATATACTATAACTTTGCAGAAGAAGTCAACTTTGTGTTTGATTTTATTTGAAACAGGACAATGAGGGTAGTTTAAGAGGCAGATTTATCAAGGGTCAAAGTGAAAATTCTAATTTAAAATTAATTGAATTTTGAGTTATTTCTTTCTACTTCAACTAGGGAATACTCCAAATTCGACTCAAATCTGCAAATAAATTCGACAATTATCATGTACTGTCTCTTTAAAATTTCAAATTCAACCATTCACCATCTAAAACCACAAGAATTGCTGTTTTAGTCTATGGAGGACCTCCTAGAACCTATATGGAACCGATATGGAGTCAATTTTTGGGGCTAAAAATTTTAATCGATTGATTCGAATTCAATTGAATACAGACCTATTCGATCGAAAAAATAAAAATTTTATTTCAGTTGGTCTTTTTGAATTCGAAAATTCGTGCCTTGATCAATCTGACCCAAAATGTGGCAATAAATGCACCACAAAAAGTTTTCTCTCATTTACTACTAGGCATTTGTAGGCATTAAAATCACCAGGAAACGCAAGTGAGATTCATTAGCAGGAGTAGGGTAGAAAGAGAAATAGGATAGTGCAGAGAAATAAACCTATTAACTAGTTGGTCCAGTGTATATATAAATAATAGGTTTACTGGCCTAGAATCACAAGGATGTGGGTTAAGGAAAATATCTAACCCCTCACCCTTGTCTAGCAAAAGACACTTGGGGGCAGATTTATCAAGGGTTGAATTTCGAGGGTTAAAAACTTATAGCAACTCTGTAGGTTTAATCCGTGAAGTAGGCAATCAAATAAATTTAGAAAGGGAGAGTACTTCGACCATCGAATGGTCAAATGGTCGAACAATTTTCTTATTCGAATATTCGATTCTATCGACTGATACATTCGATTCAATCAAATTTAGCAAATTTTATGGTCGAAGTAGCCCAAAAAAAATTTGAAAATCAAATCTTTTGCATTCATCCTTCACCCGAGCTTAGTAAATCTGCCCCTTTGGGTATTTTACAAAAGCTACCCTAAACTCTAAATTAACCCCCAAATTATAAGGGGTTAAAATACAGTATATATAGGATCAGAAGTTTATTTCAGTACGGTGCATTTATGTATTAACTGTATAGCCTATTAATAATCTAAAATTGTATCACAAGTGCTGTTCTATGCACCAAGTTGTAAAATAAAAATTAAACTGAATCAACATTTTGCTTTTTCAAACAAGAATTTTTTATTTTCCTATTGCTTGTTCAAGTTTGTCTGTAATATAATAAATATACAAGACCCTATATCCAAAATCCTTTTCCTAACTCGTTTCGTGTGTGGGATCACATGAAACGCGTTAGGAAGAGAATTTTCTGGTAAATAAAATAGCTTTTAACCTCACCGCTACTATAGTATAGTGATCCATATTGTGCACGCGACAAGGGTTCTGCATTGGCTACGAAAGTCTCCCAAAGCTGCAGGTTTGGGGCGTTGAGTGAGTGACCTGGTTACTTTTAATGCATACTGATCTTGGTGAATTAAGCAAAAGGCCCATGGCAGTTGCTGAACCCACCCAAGAGAAGAGCAAGTGTTGCAGGAAAAAAATTAGCCTGTAAATAATTAAAAAAATCTGTGAAAGTATTGGTATGCGAGTGCACTAGGGTACAGTGTAAATGTAATGACACATCATAAATCAGTTTTGAGTTTGGTGAGGTGCTCTGCAACATTCTGCAAGCTGTTGGGGCAACAATTTCTAGTTATACCCCTTTCCACCTGATGTCTTTTATTTAGCAGACATTTATATGCCAAATAAATGTATACTGTAGTTGAGCAGAACTGTAGAGTATGTTGGTGCCTTAGAGATTAACCATAATAATAAACTTGCCATGTCTAAAATGATCAATAGCTCCGGTAGACATAAAATATTCAATATCCTTGCTCACTAATGCTGATTGATTTAGTAATATAGGCTGGTTCCAGATAAAACAGTAGGCAGTTTAAGAGCTTGTACACATGGAAAGGAACAAACCAATAACTGCTAACCTCTGGCACTACAGTTGTTGTTGAACTATAATGCGTAGCATCCCCCAGTTATGTCAGTTATTAATGTATGGTTCAAACCCAATGGCAAGCATGCCCACACTATAGTGATATGCAATGATGTGATCAGCTAAGGGAATGAAACACTGGATTAAATTGTATTCAAGGTGTAAACATCGGAAAAGACTAATACAATTTACAATTATTTCAAAGGACAAAAATGAAGCTGCGAAAGAACATTCTGTTCTGGAAATATTAGTGGGTATATGCAGTGCTGCTTTTCACAAGGATGATTGCAGTGTTCTATGAAGATTTTCATTCATCCAGGTCATGGTATATCTAGGAGAAGTAAATCTGGACTTGCTGATTAATCATTGAAGATGTTTCACTTCTCATCAAACCAACTTCTTCAGTTCAACTGGCTGGTATGGGAAATCCTCAGATTATAAACTCTTCCAATAATCCAATCAGAACGGTGCAGTCTAACTATCCAAAAGAGTTGACAAGTGAAACGCTCAGAGGTTGCGAATGCTATGTAGTCACTGTGACCAATGTGTCATGCAAATAGGACCACTACACACAGAAACAATGGTGTGCAATGGGTTCTCCAGTATCTCCCATTGTTGTAAATTTGTACATGGAGGAAACGGAAAGGAGGGGCCTTACTTACATTTACGGGAACTACACCGAATCACTGATTCAGGCATGTAGAGCTCATCAGAGCTCTTGAAGTGGTGACCTTTACACAACACAGAGGAAAACAACATCAGGTTCCCAAGGGAGGATGCCCATGAGAACAAACTTGTCTTTTTGGACTGTTTGATATCCATTCAAGAGGGGGGTAACTTGAAAACTGAAGTTGACAGAAACCCCACTCATACTGATAATTATCTGTTGTTCGCTTCCCACCATCTGCTGGAACACAAGCTAGGAGTCATAAGAACTTTGCACTGCAGGGCAGAAGGTGTTACAATGGATACAGAGTCCAAAGCAAGGAACAAAGACATCTCAGAAGAGCACTGAAAGCTTATGCCTACCCAGACTGGGCCTTTGTCAAAACAGCAACAAAACAGCCCAACAAGAACAGGAGAAGAAATAACCACCTTGAGACACAGAGTAGCCACAACAGAGCCATTCAATATGTAGCTGGACTGTCAGAGAAACTAAGCAACATAGTGAGACAAAAACTGGTACACCCGAAGGATCCAACACCAAAAGAAAAACAAAGCAATGTAGTTTATGCAGTCCAGTGAAGTGAGTAGTGCACAGATCTATACATTGGGGAGATCTAAGGATAGCTCAGCAAAGTAGGGCAAACTCTGCAGAACAAGACTCAGATGTTTCTCTACACCTAAAAGACAAGAGACACTCCTTAGCAATGTTCACAATTTGCACAAAGATCATTGGTTTGAACGAGACATAAAAGTGGCTATTCATGTTAAGGGAGAGAAACTATCATTAAACAGAGGAAGGGGCATTCAACACCACCTGTCTGTTTAATACAATACAATGCTGTTCTAACGTCTTTACCTTGGTGGTTTCACAAAACTTCACACCTCCATTCATGCAACTCTCAAAAGTAACACCTACCTCTTTGCGTTACCATCATAGTAACTACTCAGCATTCACAACCTCTGTGAGTTTCACTTGTCACCTCTTTGGATAGTTACACTACACCATTGTGATTGCATTATTTGATGAGTTAATATGCTGAGGAATTCCCATACCAGTCAGTTGAACTGAAGACGCTGCTCGGATGAGTAGTGAAACATCTTCAATGATAATTCAGCAAGTCCAGTTGCTCAAGATTTACTTCTACTAGTTATAACAGTGTCTGTTATTAAGACTTGCCAGTCTGCATAGATTCTAAGTTATATGAATTTTAAATAGTATTAGTTTCATGCTTAAAACAAATAAATGTACAAATAAGGTTTAGGAAAACCTGCTTGCTAGATCTGAATAGAACACACTTGACAGCACAGCCCTGTGTGACAGCTTTTAAGTCATGCATTGCTTAAGATGTCTTTTTTAGATTTACAAACCCACTTGTAGTCCCACAGCTGCCTGCAAACAGTAAATGGGGAGACAGCTTGTAGACTAGAGATGAACAAGGGTCAACAGACAGGATTTAAACATCAAGCAGAATTGCTAGGCAACCTTTAAATGAGCAGTGCAGCCCAAATCCAAAAGCTTGAAAAAAACTGTTTTCTCTATTAAGCCTAGAAGGTGCACTCACTGCATTATAACTATATCATAGCTGTATGGAGCTGCAGATATTCAGGGTTCTAGGACATGTGTATTTCAGAAACCGTTCAAAGCTCTTTAACAAGCAAGGGAGCATTTTATTTGAGTAACCAAGAACACATAACAGATGGGGACATAAGTAATCTTTGCAAAATTGTAATTTTTTTAAAATCCATGAATATTCTAAATAATTCTTTAGGGCCCACTATAAACCCTGATATAAAGGTCCCACTCTCACATAAATTAGATACAGATAGTGGTAAAGAGGCCTCATATAGACCCTTGATAGCAATATGAAAGAGCTGATGGAAATTGGCTTTTGTGTGTACCCACATGCAGATCCCCTGGCATACTAGCAGGCCAGAAGGATCATGACTGAGAAACAGAAGTACGTATACAGCCAGAAATCTAGCCTTTAAGAACAAATTCTATTAAAGCCTGGGGGCATGTCCCAGTACCGATGCAGATAAGGTGGAAACCCCTGATTTTCTTCTACTGCCTCCCACTACTTTATGTTTTACCTAAAAATCAAAACTTAGTGGCAGTCAAGTCCTAAGTTAGCAGGAATAACTTTGTGCTGGCCAGTATGGAGTGGCAAAATATGTTTCTTTCAAGTTTCAAAATTTCAACTGAAAATTGAAAATGTCTAGTCATTCTACAGTACTTTTCAATACAATATCTGTAACATCCACCAGTGAAAGCCATACAAGACTAAACAAGACAGGCGCCAATTATTTCAACAAACCATGTAAGAATTCTCAATAGCACCTCATAATCCACAAGCCCCAAAAATAGTAAAAGCTTAATATAGATTATTCATACAAAAATACATCACAGATTACCATGTAAGTCTGTTGTCCTTTTCTTGATTGTTAATAAAGGTTAGTCAATCCATTATTGATGCAGCAGTATTACACGTCAGTGTATTATTAATCAATGAAATACTGGACTGTCATGCATTGAAACATGGATGTCTGCACTAATTTACTCTGCTGGATTATCTTTTGTTACTGGACATTTCAGGGATGCTAGTCCCCCATATTAATTTACAGTAGCCAGGCTGTGGTGGGGAAAACTTTACACTTTCTTCATGTCTCTGTCAAAAAATAACTCAAACCCATCCCCACAAACCATTACTGGGAGCATTGAGCTACTGACCACTACCCCTTGTTACACACAGTTCATGGGGTTTCTAGACTGTGGGCTTGTTAAATGTTGACCAATTAATTGTGCCATAATGCCCCCACAGTTTTATTGCCTGCATCCCTCAATATCTAAGTATTTAATTTATTTTCTTATCTTAATGCATCAGAGTATAAGAAAGAGGAGTCCACAGGAACAGCTGCCCATTTCTCATTATGGGATAGCAAGGAATTTCCCCAAATCTCATTTACACTGTGATGTCCTCACCCAAAATCAAAAACTTTTTGAGTTATGAGTATGACTTTATCCCTACAGTCACA
This sequence comes from Xenopus borealis, assembly GCA_024363595.1. NCBI lineage: Eukaryota > Metazoa > Chordata > Amphibia > Anura > Pipidae > Xenopus > Xenopus borealis. The sequence continues at coordinate 69,507,263 of CM044443.1, read as the reverse complement.
TGCCAGCATTAATAAAAACAAGATTGTGTATCAATTAAAAAAAACCTTACAGATGCAGTCACTTTGGATTGTGTGTTAAATGTGTCGTGACTTAACTCATCTATCCCATTTATCCCACTTAGCACAGAATATTGTGTCACAGCATCCCATCCAATTAAAGAGTTCACCATTGAAAACAATGGAGCTTTGGTATGCTAATGAAAAGGTAAAATGCATTAAATGAGTTAAGATAACTTTGGATAACACAGTTTCTTCAATTAGCCCTGAGTCACGACACATTTAACTTACAAATCCAAGTGACTGCATCTGTATGTGTATATGTCAACAGTTTGTACTGCTTAAAGGAATGATGTCAACTGATTTTTAGAGATGTTGTGATATCAAAGGCTAGAATGCTAACGAGCAATCCTGCAAACTAAATAGATCATAGCTGTGTTTTCCATTTTATATGTGGTGCTTCTAAATGTGCCCTGATTTTTTTCAAACAGAGTCCTTCAGTATAAGGCCTAATAAATCTATTAAACCCTAATAAAGGGTATAGCATAGGATACTTCTCGGGAAGGAATTTTCTTCAGCCACTTCTACAAATACTTTTGGCTTGAGTATAAGGAATGTCTAGTCATGTCATGATTTGTCAAATTATGTCAGTAACTGGTTCGTGCCCAGTTATGCCCTGAACACATGCCTCTCCTGCCTACCCCTAGTTCTGGCTCTGTGTGATGTCAAAACTAAGTCCACTTGAGCAGTAAGTTAACCAATTGCTTCTGACCAGAGTGCAGGATGTGCACCTCTAGATGCGCTAAATGCGTGGTTTCATTACCGCTGCAGTGTGGCATGATCTCCGGCGGGCCTTGGTGCAATTGCACCCCTGCTCCCCTGGTAGTTATGCCACTGCACTCAAGAGAAAGAGATCATATCCAATGGTAAATACAGTAAAGGGTAATTTCCTAAAACTCTCAATCTTTCAACATGGGCAAATTATTCTCAGATTGTACTTTTACATCCCATCAACAAGATACCCTTGAAATGAAAAGACATAGAGGCACATAAAAGAATACATTAAGGTTTAGCACAACACAAACTATATAATGCATTAGGATTTAGTGACACAAAAACACCCAAAGTTATATGCAGAAAATAAGTACAGCACTAAATTTTCTTTGTCTTCATAAAGCCAACCCAACGACACCAATGCTAGTTATAACAACCTGGAATAAACCAGATTTTGAATATGACTCTCTACTTTGACTGTATAAATCAGGTGCTGATAAAATTAAAACTTTTGCCTCCATTTCTTAGTACGACTGGGAAGCAGATGTTTTGACGCACTGAGCAGCTAATTATGACGCACTGTTGCCATATTTAAGGTGTGTCATTACACAGCAAAAGAAAACGATTATAGCAATTTTGACAATGGCTCTATTAGTATACATACTACACAAAGAATATAGTAGAATGGCAGATCAGTGCATACTGTGTCTGTCTGAACAGCAGCTCACTAACTCATTTCTCACATTGTAAGTCAGCAAGCAGTTCTGTCTGTGTTATTATATTCCTTTATCCTTTAGCTTTGCACCTGCAATTGCTTTGTTGGTGCGCAAAGTTGAAAAATTATCTAAAGCAGAGATCTCAACCTGTGATACCTTTTCAGTGGTTTATAGGGGTTCTAAATCCCCCCAAAAATTGATGTAAATGCGCTCAGAGTCCTCCTCTGAGTACTTTTGCCATTTTTATTAATTTTATATTTTTTGTTCTTTCTGAGATATTTGCAGATTTAATTAGTTTTACACTCAGGGTTTCAGCTAAACAGCTCTTTTTGAAGGTTACTTTATCAACAATGGGCACATTTACACCTGGAACGTTACCCTTAGCAACCAATTAGAGATTAGCTTTTCCCAGTCAACGGCAGGTAGAACAATGAAAATAAACATTTGACTCTTTCTATGGGATACAGTCCTGCTGCAAAGTAGCCTATTATTAATAAATGACCCCTAGTGTCTGCCACCCTATCTACAAACTTTCTGTGCACTTCCTGTATTCAATTAACCCTTGCGTTGCAGACTCTGATATTAGAAAAATATCTCAGAAACCATCAATAACTAGAAAATAAATATAAATTGAAAAAATCATGTTTTGGGTTTAGACCCCCTTTAAGTGGCATGGATGAATTTGTCTATATAGTATGTTTTACCTAGACCTCTAGCTTGATCACAACTGCTCTCAGTTATTCATCCTGCCATCCAAAAATGTATTTTCCAAGGGTATACACAAAGTTGCAGAATGGATCAGTGATTACTGTTACTGCCATATTTATTAATCAACCTTCTGGTCTGTGTAAGTTTGCCACACAGTTAACAGAAATGCTGAGTTTGTGTAATGCTGAATAAGTGTCTTCAAACATATGGAGTTTAGGCTATAAATATATTATACATCTGAGCATGCCCACATGCACTGGTTCACATAGCTGGAAATATCCATGGGATTTTCATTAATCAAAATACAGTCAAATTAGAAATCAGTTAAAAAAAAAGAGAAAGAAAAAACTATTTTCACAGAGAGCCCTCCTGACTTTTGACACTCAGTTCCCTTTAAATGGAGAATACATTGTGTACGACCTCCTTTACTTGAAAGCTTTACCCAAAGATACCACATTAAATAATATTTTTTTTTCTCAAAATAAAATGGATTTCTAATTGGTTAAACTGAATTCTTTACATATTTTGTATGTAATAAAATAATGTGGACTAGTATATGAAATTGCAAATAGCAGTTATGACAGTGGATTTGAATTCTTCTCGTTCCTTCTTTAATAGTCATTCCATGAACCTTGAATAAGTAATTAATCATAGCACTAATTAATTGCATACAAATATGAATAGGTTCTGGGACATTTTTAATCGAGAAACATAATGCTGCAAATGGCAAACTGGGTACATAAGGAAAAAATGCAAAAAAAAAAAAAGAACCTAGAATAAATGAAAGAGATCAGCATATTGTATATTCAATAGGGACCAATTAGCTTTTTACATATTCACTCAACCCATCTGACCTCTGATAAACCACTCATGGCTTCAGTTTGCACTGACTCATGATTTATACTAAGTAACAAGAAGACGTATTGTTTGTCCAGTGACTCACCTTCTTATATCCTTTGTATATTTAGGGAGATGAATATATTATTACGTATTCTTGGGTGGAAACTTGCAGATATGAGGTTTGGATAAGCTGGGAGAAGTCTGTGTGTTTGTATTACTTGCAGTGTGTCCTGCTCCTGTCCAGGGATCGATACAGCGCTCAGCTAATCACCCTCTGTCCCAAGCACATCACTCATTGTGCAGCAGTGGACACTGAGTAATCACACTCATTATACACAGGATCACAGGCAAGCTGCAGATCCCAAGGGCACCTGGTGGAGGTAGGAGTGTGTAGCCTCCTTCCCATAAAGGCTCAACTAAAACTCAACTCTTGCCTAGTTTCTCTCCTTTTTCTAACCTTCAAGTACTTTTCAAAATCTTTTTTTTTCCTGTGTACAAGTTTGGTCTGCCTTCTGATTTCCTTGTTTCCTGGGTTTCGCATGCTGCTCCTGTCTGCCTGCTAATACAATTTCTTGCACCATCATTGTCTACACTATGTTGAGATTATTCCCAGGACTCATTTAAAGACTGCATAACAGAGTTGCCTAGGGCGGTTAAATGGGGCTGAAAATGCAGATCAGTCAAAAGAGTATTACTGAGCTTATTAAAAACAGCAGTGGTTCATCATTGTTTTGATTGTGGGGTCATTTTCAGCAACCGATGGTATAAAGAAAGTAAAACATACACATTCAAAAAAGGTGCCTAGAGATGTGACCATGCCATTCATTCATTAACCCTGACTTTATGAAATAAGCTAAAAGCTGCATTGTGAAAATGACCAAAATAATGCTATGTTCACTGGTCTGTTAAGTAATTGAAGACACAGATGGAATACACACAGGCATGCTGCTGATGTTTTTGTAATTAAAAATATTTTTTTATTGTTATTTAATAGCTCACAAGTTAGGTCACACAATCAACAATTGTATATCTATATAACTGATAAATGTCAACATTTTGAGAACTTGATGATTAACCTCCTGAACTATAAATTTCAATGCCACTATTAGCTTTGGAAGTCAAGAAGATGAGTTAGTGTTGGGGGGGTGGGGGGAAGCAGCATAGATTCGCTAGAGGGCAGATTTGTCAAGGGTCAAATTTCGAATTTAAAAAAACTTCGAAATTCGAATTAAAAAAGACCAACTGAAATGAAATCAAAAGGTTTTTTGGGTTCAAATTTGAACTATTACCTAGTTGAAGCACACAAAAAAGCTCGAAATTCAATTTTTTTTCATTCAAATTTTCACTTCGAGCCTTCAAAATTCTGCCCCTAAGGGTGTTATTTATCAAAGGTCGAGTTTATGAGGTTTGGGGGTTTTTTTCTACATAGAATAAACTCACAACTCAATTGTTTGCTTATTTATGAAAAAAAAAAACTATTGTAAAAAGCTTTGAATCCCTCAAATTAATTTAGTTTCCAAGTGAAAACCACTTGGTAGGGTTTTTTTAACGAAGGGTTTAGTTCTCCTTTAAGCTACTAAAAATGCCTTTAAACATAACAAGGACTGCTTCATTATACATTTTACACAGGGACTAAGTTTTGCCTGCAACTTACTTTCTGCTTTCAAGGTTAAAACTCCAAAACATGGTTGCCCTTTTATTTACCACCACTGAGATGAACTGACTATAGCTGGAAAGGGTGGGAGCTACAACATGGAACTGGCCACTGCTCCTGTATAAACTATAACAAACAAGGGAAAGTAATGCAGGGGTGCAATGAGACTGTGACAACATAATTCACATAGACAAATACAAAAGGTGAACTATTACCAATATTTAATATATTGGTAATAGTTCGCCTTTTGTATTTGTCTATGTGAATTATTGAGAC